>CM062805.1:726479328-727684328 GCA_031772625.1 Pinus tabuliformis | reverse complement strand
CCATTCTCTTCGATGTAGGATTCTTCTTACCCTACAAAATTCTCCTCTCCCTACAAATTTCTCTTCTCTCCATCATCATCCAAGCACCCAATAACCTTCTCGTAATAATATACCTTAGTCCTGTGAAGGTACAACCAATCCATTCCCAAAAGAATGTTGTATGAAGCCAATGGAAGCACATTTAAATGTGTTGACGTAGGCATACCATTCAGCTCAAATGCTCACCCAATGATGAACTTTTTTCTTGGTCCCTGTAGCCAACTGCACCAAACAAGACTCTGTTCTTTACCCAAGCCACACTTATCCACTAAGCTAGGATTAAGATAACTATAATTAGATCTAGGATCAACAAAAATGGAAACAACTCAATTACAAAGCTTACCTTCCATTTGAATAATGGATTCCCTGTGATCCACCTGCTTGTTATCAAATGTTGCATAAATTAGAGAAATGATCTGACCAACATCCCAAACTGTCTAGCCTCTTGACCCTATAAATACAAGGTCTACCACCCTGGTACAACAAACAATATTTCTTACGATGATCCTTCCACAAATCAAACATTGCAACGGTTCCCTGCCACTGCCTTTATTCTGCTGCTCTCGAGGCTAAGGTCCATGTCCCTTCTCAACTGCATTAAACTTATTTTAAGGAACCACATTTTCTTTCCTACCTACATTTTGAGGTCTTTCCCACTCTGGAGGCCATTTTCGTTTGGTCTTGTCATTACCTTTCAAACCATGCTTAGGCTCAGAATTATGCTTCGATTGCTCATAACAATGCTTAAATTTCCCGATGACTTCCTCCAATGACCGAGGATCATCATACTCAATTTGATCCTTGAATGCTAATGACAGTCCATTGATGAACCTTTGAACCTTCATATTCTCATCCTTGAGGTAATGCACATACCCAAACAACTCCCAAAAATTAGTCGTGTACTCTTCATTTGTCATAGTCCCCATCTTCATCTTAGTATACTCCTTAGCTTTTAAATCATAATATCTCTCAGACAAGTACTTTTTCTAAAGATTATTTTGAACTCATGCCAACCAACCCCTCTATCATGATACCTCTGACACGCTTCACATCTTCCTACGAGATATTTGCCTTTCCCTTGAGACTGAAAATAGTTATCCTAGCTTTCATATTCTATGTATACTCATGCAATTTGAATAACTTCTTCATCCAAAGCAACCATGCTTTTACATCTTCTGGTTTCTTCAGCTCTCATTGAAAGTTAGGAGGCTTTGATTTATTAAACTCATCTGGAAAATACACCCTCTCACTCCTCCTGTAAGGATGATACGATGATGACCATGATGTCTATCTGAATGTGAACTAGAATATAACCCATAACCACTACCTCTCCTGTCAGGTGTATCCATACATCTGCCACCTCTGACTGTGTCATCCCTATCCAACCTATTCCCTAATGGAGATCTGTTACCATATGCCCCATTAGTTCCTTCCTTTTGTCCATAATTGATCCTTGGTTTTCCTCATCTTTGCAAATATGATAAACTCTGAATGATGGCTACATTAAGCTCGGCTTGCTTTTCCTAAGCCATGGAAAGCCTTTCCTGTGACTGAATTATCCTTTCATTGTCTACATTATAACTTCAAATTTCTTCCTTCAAACTTCTCAAGGTATCTACTATATCAGGAGAGTACACATCTCCTTGTTGCTCGACTAATCTATAAGGAGAGTCACGTGAAATGTAATCCACCATTTTTTTCGTCATCTCTGATCTTCTTCTTCTTGCAAACATACCATGTTAGATAAACCAAATAGAAACATAATTCAGCATACCTTAATGATTATCAGGGGAGGTTATCTCGTCTACACAAATCATATATATATATCAACATATCGACATAATATCAATCATCATGCATGATGCCACAAACTGCAATACCAACTATATACATGAAAACCATAGCCACTACAATGCATGCATACAAATGACATGCAGACATAACAATCACATCCTATCGATGCAGTCCAAGTATTTGAACCTGGAAGCTCTGATACTAATCTGTAACCCGCCCCTCCCCACATTTACCTACTTTTACAATCCCTCTAGGTAAATGTGAAGCAAAGTGCTACTATGACATGACCCGACCTCCAGTTCTAGTTATGGAAGTGGCTCCAATGAACTGACAACTTTACTGACACCCCTCGCAAACCACATATCACTTAGAACATTTTAAACCAACCCAAGCGGTCAATCCCTAAGTTGGACCCCTTTTTCACTGACCTAACACGTCAACCGCACCCACAACAAGGTAAGGGTGTGGTTATAGGCCTCAAACCACACGCATAGGCTTGTCTCCATGCGGTTATGACCTAAATTCCTCAGTTCAATGCTCATGGTCCCGATATCTGAGCCACTTTTCCAAGATAACCTCCAAATGACTGCCCAAAACTTACTGTAATTTTCCATAATCATATTTGACATAGCAACAATCCTAAAGCTTCAAACTTGAATAAAAAACTTGACCTAGACTGCATAGAACACACTAGACATTTCGTTAAACATATGGTAAACATTTAAGATATAGGTCATGAATGCATATCTCGCTGAACTTTATCAGAAAATCACCGAGAAGGTCTAATGCCCTCCCAAGTAGTTGTAACACACTACTTAGTTTGCGCATTCATCAACCATTCAATAACTTATCAAAGCATAACAAGAGCCATAGCTAGAGCATCTCAAACCATGCTTATAATCAACATACAACGAGAATATTAACCAAGACATGACAACCATCAACTCAACATAATAACAAGTACAAGTGCTCATTGTGATGTAGGAAATGTTCCCTCTACGGATAGAGGTAACCCCTCTAGCCCTAGAGTGGGTCTAGTCACAGCAAGACAAAACAACAACTAATTTCCTTAAACAGTCATTGTTGAAAGAGCCTACCTCAAACCGGTGTTCGATGGAGCTTTCGTTGCGCCACTTCAGCTATCGTTTCCTTCTCCTTGATGAGAGATTCACCTGAAACAACACAAGAGAACAACAGAACACGTAACAGAGTACAACAATGATCTATTTACTTACAGAGTCAAGGAACCATAAGCTATCAAGTATATTTTACACAAGACATAGGAAATCACCATTGATTGTATTAAAATGAATAAAAGCAAAGCTTACAACCAAGCCTTGATGTCGCAAGCTTCCTCGAAGGGTCCAACCGATATGTTTCTTCAAGCATTCACTCTCAAAAGGGTCTCCCAAGTAGATGATAACTCTCTCTCTCACTCAAAAGCACTAGTACAAGGCTAAGGCAATCCACAACCAATTGCTAAACTATCAGCAATTCACACTACAAACTATCAAACTCACACCAAAGCTAGCTAATTTGCTCAATACCAAAAACTAGTTGATCATAGCAATGGGGAGTGCTTTTATAAGAGGAGGAGCCTCCATAAATGAGGGAGAGGGAGCTTATCCTTAAGGGAGGTTTCTCAAAAGGCGGAACCACCATCCCAGAGGAGGAAAGGCGAACTTCCTTGACCCAACAACCAGTTCCAGAACCACCCAGAAGCATTCTGTTTGAACTAATTCGCCATATCTGGATCGTTGCAAGTCATACACTAGGACTCAGTGACGACATCGCAAGGAAATAGTGTATTCAGAGCCATCGTCGCAAGAAAGATCTTGAGGACTTGTGCCGAGCCCTAAAATTCGACCGTCGCAGGGAACAGATGTACCCCTGCGATGACATCGCGACGTTCTAGTTCATTACAAAGAACCGTCGCAAGTAGAATGAGGTTTACTTGCGATGATCTTGAAACATGGGTAAAAAGGGTCAATCTTCATGATTAAAGAGCACTTGTTAATCTTCTTGAATGATTGGGAAGATGTGGACACATTTATTTGATTTATGACATAGCGAAGATGTCGTTCAAACACTGACTTTATCCGAGATCAGGGGATATGAAGCCAGTGACAAATTATTGTGTAATAGATGCCCCCTAAAGCATGAAGGCTAAGAGAATGGGAGGGGTGAAATGCTTTAAGAAATCATAACCGAACTGGAACACCATCGCTGAGAACCTATAGGCACAAGTACAACTGATATCTCTGATAGTGAAATACATGCAGTCTAGGCATAGGCGTAGCCATCCAAAAGACAGATAAAACTTGATCTGTGGTATGGACGCAACCACGCAGTCGATAAGACCATATAAAGATAGAGGTATGGTTGCAGCCATCCAATCAAAGAGTCATGTATGCAATCACAAACCAATCCATGCAACCCGAACTTATGTAAGCTTAGTCCGAGGTCTTGAATCCCAATCGATCATATTACAATTTCTAATATGTGAATAGATGTGCTGAAGTTGAGCATATTAGAAAATCGCTTGATTACCGGCTAATGATGTAAACCGTTAGCAAACGCGAGAGAGACCACTAGTAATGTCAATGGTTCTCAAGGTACCACTAGTACAATCCACAAAGTGTGAAGAATGATCTGGAGTCGAACACTCGTGGAATCACCCGTTCCAAGCCTGTCGTCGAGTGCGAAGAACTTGCCATTGAGGCATGCAAGCTCCAAGGTACTCGAAAGGAGTTTCTAGATCAACATCCTGGATAATGAGTTGATTTTGACAAGAAGCAACCCGTTGCAAGAGGGCCATAATGTTTCCCACATCAACGACACAAGACAAGGAACGAGATGAAGATGAACGAGACAGAGAATCATAGGAGGGTGTAAGGGTGCAAACTGTAGAAGGTTTAAACTCTTGAACATATCGGCAACATGACTCCAGAATACGACAACATTTTGGTACCAAGGGATCGAAGGTCTGGTGGAGACAACAAGGATCAAATGGAATGAGGCAAAATGATAACCCAAACCCTAGAAGGCCAATGGTGATATGAGGATATCCCAAACCCGACGAGAGCCAAAAGTCTCGATGTTTAAGAGTGACTAGCTGTCGTAGGTAACCAATGGTATATTTCCAAATTTTCCCCCACCATTGTTGGCGAGTACCCTAATTATTTTTGAAAAACAAACTTGAAGGGGATATCATATGCTTGTGAGATAAGTTCATCCTTCGGACAAATCCAACCTAGTGAATTTTTAACGAGCCCTAGGGAGGAGAAGCTCGGGTCTCATCATGGTGATGAGTCCAATGTCTTCAGGGTTTAACGAGTCCAACATAGGTAAAAATCGAAGTCTTTTTCATGTTTAGGGAGTTTGAAAAAGACCCGAAAAAAGAAAACTCTAAGGGGGGCCCTTTTCGTAAATTTGTGTCTCTTAAGCCCGAAAAGGTAGAAAATAATACTCAAGAGAAACACTTGACCATTTCGGTCAAGGAGTACTTTTCGTAAATAGTGTTTCTAGTCCGAAAAAGTAGAAAACTTACTGGAGACACGATGTTTCATAACCAAGAACAAGCTTGAAATGACAAAAGCTCGACCATCTTTTCGTTTTTTAAACAGTCGAAAAAGAGCTAAATGCATACCTCCATTTTTATTCTCTTTAACGAGTCAAAAAGGGAAACAATACTCGGCAATCTTTTCATCTTTTACAAGTCAAAAAAGAGCTTAAAGAGGACTCGTGAGAAATTTTTGTGGTATTTACCAAGCACGTATCGATCAGTACCCACATCCAACACACATGTTCTTGCACAAAGATACCCAAGCATAAGATCCATTCGACAAGGATACACGACTAATATTTGAAAAACCTAAGTCATAAACCCTAAAACCATAACCAAAACCCAAAAGACTATAGTGTAAAGCCCTAAATTCCAAAAAAAAACTATATAAGGCATATGGTAAAAACACAAATTACATTGTTTTAGTTTCTTAACCGTTGTAAAACTCAGACAACACGTACCTTTGTGAATTTGGGTGTCGATTTCCATAGCTGTGGTGACACATTTCGTGCCAAACTCTCTCCAAGTAAGTATCTTGCCCTTGCCTTTGTGTTTTGAGTGCTTTTAGTTGTAATTTCATGCGTTTTGGCCGAGTTTGAGATGGATTTTTGTTTCAACAATTTGCCTCGGTCATCGCAGAAGTTCCACGCGGGGTTGCGACGACCGTGAATTTTAAACGAGCCAAAATCGGCATCGTCGCAGGATAGGGATGTACTCCTATGACGATCCGAGAAATTGTGAACTGTCAAATCTGACCGTCGCAGCTATTTTAGAAACAGCTGTGACGAGCGCGGAAACACACAAAAAAATTATTTTTTACATCATTTGGGCATATGAAAAAGGACCAAACAATTTATAATCAGAGAATGCTTGCATGTGCAGAGTGTAGAATGGAATTTTCCTGGCAAGAACCTGGTGGGCTCCAGTATTGTAGCAATAATGCTACAACTCCTGGGGCTTCCTATCTCTAATTTTATCAACCCGGTAGTTCGTACAAACTTGGAAGCGACGGTGCTGTATGCACAAGTACTAGCTCTTGTCGCAGTTGTCACTTGGTCAGCTGGCACAAGTCCGCTAGGGCTCAAGCCAACTTCTATATGCTCTCAGAAGAAGCTTGCTAAATGATGAACGAAGGCTATCTCAAAGGAAATTAATCTACTTTGCAAAAATGAGCTGGAAGCCAACCAAAACATGGAAACCCTAATAAACCCTAATCTGACTAGCTTAATCTCTATGATGCAATGGTGGGAGTGCAAATGTCTAAGAATGATGCCATTACCTCTAGTGATATGAAATGCATGAACTTAAACTACTTCTATTGAAAAGAACATTGTTTTTGTATTTTTGCTTAAGTGGTTGGAGTGATTATGATTTTGTTTCTTATTAGGGTTTGGCTGTGCAGAGGTGGTGCGAAGGGAGAGAAAGCTTGGGAAAGGTCAAGAGGGCTAGGAGAGGTCCCAGAGGGTCCCTAGCATCAGTCCACAGAAGTCTACAACGTTCAGGTGCTCGGCAACCAAGTTTGCAGGCTTCTACAGGATGTCTGCAGGGGATCCTACAGGAAACTCAGGGATTTCTACAGGAAGTCTGTGGTTGGAGTTTTGGGTGATGGAGGAGTGGAGGAAGTGTATGGGTGAATAAGTAGGATGGAAATGAGGCTTGTGATGGCTCAGGAACAGAGAACTAAAGTGGAGAAAGAGTGCATGCATGGATCTATAATTAAAATAACTATGTGGCAGCTTGCATGAAAGCATAAGACTGCATTTTTTTGGTGGTTGGTACAGCCCACACCCCCAATCTCTAACCAGAGATGGCAACGAGTGCACTATCAACCTTTTCTTCACTCTAATGAATTACAATCCTCCTCCTCTAATCTAAACAACTAAAAGCACTTAAACCATAAGCTAATCCTACTTCAATCACACAAAACAAATCAAATCAGCAGACTGGAAATTCTAAATGCATGTCAAAACAAAGGAAATAAAGTGCTGCAAGGAAACAAGTAACGATACAAGGAAGAGGAGGTCTATTGCTCTCAGGTTGGGCCCTAACCTGAGAGCTATAGCTCCCTTAAAAACTCAGAATTGAATCCAAAGCTGCCTGCCTTTATTGAATAATCATGAGTCTAACATCATGCCAAAACTGGCTTACAAAAAGACTAATTGGCTAACCAAATTGACTAACTAGCTAATCCCAAAAATGACTAACTGAAATGAGGTCTTAAGCCCTCTTATTTATACAATTTGAGGACCCAACAGTCCTCCTAAAATTTAGGGACTTGGCTGCCCAAGACTTGTAGTTAACAGCAGTCCAACTTGACTTGCTTGGCTGCCCTTGAGCTGATTGATTCGGTGGCCCTTGAACTCCGAGCTGATGGTGGAGAATTCGAGGTAAGGGCCCATAAATGAGGGGGACACCTTCCTACAAATCCTCTAGCTTGTTCTCCCACGAATTTGGCTGCCAAGTGCTCATTAAGACCTTCAATTTTGTCTCCAAGTTGACCAAAAAGGCTACACAAAGCACCCATTAGACTTGTTGGCATAATGACTAACCAAATTCACTCTATTAACATAAAAATAATCAAAAACATGCAATAAACTAATGAGAATGGTGGACTAAGCCAAATTAGGAGGTTGAATGAGCCCAAATAATTGTACATTTTTGGGGCTCATCAGAACCCACACATGATGTTGATGACGAGAGAGGGGCAACAGATCCTCAATGCATGCAGGTCCTCCGGAACTGTGGACTACTCAAATTCTTCCTCACGCCGCTATTAAGAGCGCAATTGGACCTCCTTGAATTCTTGATTCGATCATGGAACCCGACGAAGGGTAAATTTATCATCCGAAGGTAGAAGGTTGAGTTTGACTCTACATACATATATTTTCTCACTGGTTTATCTCGACAAGGGGAGAGACCCCGCATGGGTGGTGTGCGGATCATTGGAGAGTCCTTAGACATGCTGATTGCACGAGCATGCCCAGGGGCACGAAAATCACCTAGTAGCGGGAAGCTACAAATTCCACAGTGAACAATCTACCATTGCGTGTATTGTTGTTCACTATCGCAAGGGCAGCAGGCTCTTAGGAACAACATGAGGCAACTAAAACACAACTGTGGTTGGCTTTAGATTGCCTCAATCCTACCATGTTCGATTGGGCAGAGGCAATGTCTCTGAATATGAAGAGGTAGCTAACTAAATGCCAGCGAGGAGAGACAAAACAGTTTGGGTACGGGTCGATTCTGGTATCGCTCATGCTGGAGTGGGTACCCATACTTCAGTTGTAGGACATGTGAGTCCCATGGTCGGGACCACGACAGACCCGAATCACTAGGTGGGCCCTTGTGATGCCACGAGGAGGTGGCGGCTAGCTAGTATCATGGGGTCCTGACTTCATGGAGTGGCTGCATCGCCAGTAGGTAGTGGTTGAGGACTGGCCCTACACAAGTACAGATTTCAGGGGAGATGTGAATATGCTGCTTCTGCTCAGAGAGCAGTGGGATGAAAGAGGTAACATACTTGGGTTGACCATCACACTTTTAGTTTTTTATTGTTTTTGGATTTTAAATGTATGTGCCCTAATAATTATGTTAAATTTTGCAGACGTCGGACCTAAGAGACCGGTGGGTCTCGCTCCTACGGCTCGGAGGGAGAACAGAGAGCTTGCCCTGCGACCACCAAGTGGTGACGTGGAGGAGGAGATAGCCCGGAACTTGGAGGGCTTGACTGAGGGGATCCCTGACTACAGAGGGTTCGAGGAGATCCCGCGACAGTACCAGCGACACACCGCGGGTGTGTCAAACAGGATTCATAGACTGCTCAGACGAGTAGTTCGGGCAGTGGTCTGCTACAGAGAGCAGAACCCACCACAGTAGTCGTCTAGGTTTCCTTTTCTAATGTTTTGAGAGACATGTGTCTCGGATTGTAACCTGAACATATACATTATTTTTTGGACATATACATTATTTTTTGAGCGCCTCGGTGCGCCACACAATATACAACTATCTATGTTTTATTATTGCATCTGAATACTTGCATATAATGTTTTTTATTATAAATTGCGTAAATGTCTATCTAATACATGATTTGCCAATGCATCAGTTAACGTGTTTAGCCTTCTAGGAATGTGTTGATATGTGATAAAATCAAAATTTCTTTCCAGTAAGCGAACACGCAAATACAATCTTAAAATTTGAGGGTTTCTGACGGAATAACGCCCATTAAGTTGAAGAACAACAAGTTGAGAGTCCAGATTCACAATCAATGCACAAATATTGAGGTTAATAGCCTCAACCAATAATTCAATGATGGTGCTATATTCAACAACATTGTTTGTGGTACACCCACACCTTGAAGGTCTACTAACTCACCGTGAGGATCGTAGATCACCCATGCCGCGAAGGAAAGATTTCATGTACTGCGACAGGCACCATCAACGAAACCGATATAAGGTGCAACAAACATCTGCACAAGAAGTAAAAAGACACAATAAGCGGCAATAACACCTACACACCAAGCCAAACATGCACACACTAAAAACACACGTATGTACACAACAGATGCACGAAAAACTCATGCATAATATTTTTTAAGATAAAGCCCATTCTGGGGCTTATCTAAAGGGTTTCCTTCATAGTCAATTAGCTCATAGGCCCCTTTCTACAAAACGCGTTTCACAATATAAGGCCCATGCCACATAGGTTCGAATTTGCCTGCCCCCAACTTATCATTCACTTGATCATACAACAGGACTAAATCTCCCTCAATGAAAGAACGAGGAGTAATAGTCTGATCGAAGTGAGTTTTCACTCTCTTCTTCTGTGCTTCGATGACTAAAGAAGCAAGTTGACGGGTCTCATCTAGCCGCTCTAGGTAAAGAAGATGTTCTTCTACAGGAATAGTATTCGGGAGTAATTCAACAGCTAACTTGAGAGAAGGTATCTCGCATTCAATCGGAAGGGTAGCCTCCAGACCATAAACGAGTTGAAACGGTGTGAATCCGGTTGCATCCTTCACTGAGGTATGGTAGGCCCATAAGGCAGAAAACAACATCAAATGCCAATTAGACTTGTGCATTCCAATGGTACGCTGAAGCATCATAACCAACACCTTGTTGACGACTTCGACTTGGCCATTGGCCTGAGGGTAATAAGGCGTCGAACTATCGTGACGCAAGCCTAACTGGGTTGTTAACTCAGTCATCATATGACCACGAAAATGAGAACCGTGATTAGTGACAATAGCTTGGGGGACTATGAATCGAGTAATCACATGATTGAATCAGAATTGCGCCGTTGTTTTACCATCATTGGATAATGTAGGCATCGCTTTGGCCCATTTTGTAAAATAATCGACAGCAACGATAATATACCCATGCCCCTCGGCTGAGGGTTACAGGTCATAAAATCTATGCCGCATTTAGCAAAAGGGCCAACAGTAATGACAAGATGCAAAGGGGATGGTGGCGCATGCATCTTCCGTTGGTAAATTTGGCACGCGTGACATGAACAGACAGTGAGAATGTAATCCTTAAAAATAGAGGGCCAAAAGTAACCAACATGGAGGATTTTTTAGGCAGTAGCATAACCAGACATATGACCACCATAGGTGTTGGAGTGGCAGTCATTCAAGACCCTTTCAACTTCCTCGAATGTCAAACAACGAGGATGGTACAAAGTGTCCCCAACAATATAATAAGGCTGAGAATGGTGACGAATACGTCGCCGAGCATCCTTAGACAGAACAGGACGGAAGGAAGATGTCTGGAGGTAGACAATAATGTCAGTGTACCACGGATCGAGGGTACTGATCAAGAAAAGAGTATAGTCCAGAATGTGATCCTCTATCCGAGAGGGAGCGGTAGCGGGTGGTAATGAGCAAATCAATTCAGCGAAGACAAGGGACTTCTTGGACTTGGCAGTAGTAAACTCCAAATCGAACTCTTGATGGATAACGATCCATTTCGAGTACTTGACCCCCAGCAATTGACGTGACAAAATGTATGTCATCGAGTTGCAATCGGAAAGCATTGTCGTCATGCGCAACAAAATATATTAAAGGAAACGTTGTACAGCGTGAACGGCTGCCAAGGCGAGCTTCTCGACATAAGCATATCGAGTCTCAATGTCAAGGAGGTTGTGGCTAAGATAATAAATAATGTGCTCGGAACCATCATCGTTATCTTGAACCAAAACCATGCCAATAGTGTTGTCGGCAGCAGTGAGATAAAGAGTATAGTCACGATGGTAGTCAGGTGGACGCAATAAGGGAGCAGAAACAAGGAGTGCCTTGAGTTGCTCGAATGACTTTTGGGCAGTGTCATCCCAAACAAAGGGAGTGTCATGCTTAGGAGGCACGTATAACCTTTAGCAATCTCAACGTAGTTAGGAATAAAACGACATAGGAAATTGGCTTTGCCCTACAAAATCTGCAATTGCTGCAAAGAAGCAGGAGGAGGGAGATTCAGTATCGCTTCAACTTTCAGAGGATCTAGATGAATGCCCTATTTAGAGATGACAAACCCAAGAATTCTGTCGAATTCGACGCAGAAGACACACTTGTGTAGATTAAGGCGAATAAAATAATGTCAACAGCGAAGAAAAATCTCGCGGAGGTGGTTCGGATGGTCAGATCAGTTAGCTGAATGAGCCGAGAGGTCATCCAGATATGGCTAAACAATGTGACGAATGTCATGAAATGCGTAGGACATTGCTCGCTGAAAGGTAGAACCAGCATTTTTAAGGCCGAAAGGAAGCTTCTTGTAAGCAAAGGTACCCCACAGGCAGCTGAAGGTAGTTTTTTGTTGATAGGCAGGCGAAAAATTAATTTGGTTGTAACCAGAAAAACCATCCATAAACGAGAAAATCTCACTCCCAGCACAATCGTCAATGAGCTGGTCGATAAAGGGCGTGGGATAATTATCTTTATGACATGCGCGATCAATGTCGTTGTAATCAACAGAAACCCTAATAGTGCCTTGCTTTTTGGTCACAGGGACATTATTAGAGACCCAATCAGTTAGTGGGATAGGGTAAATGAACCCTACCTTGAGAAGTTTTTCAACTTCTCCCTTAATAGCCACAGCTTTTCTCGGGTGCACGGGGCGTAAACGTTGTCGAACAGGCTTGGCACCAGGATATGTAGGGATCTCGTGTACCACGATACTAGGGTCAATACCGGACATTTATTCATATGATCAAGTGAACACGTCATGAAATTCTCTGAAAAGATCGGTATAAAGCTGGATCTCCTCTGGAGTACAAGTAACTCCAATGTGGATATTCTCAACAATCCCTAGTTTGACAGAGATGTCAATGGGCATAGTTTCCGTAATATTCCCCATATTTCCTTCAGAGAAAAATTCATGAATCTAAATAGGCATCTGAAGTAGCTGAGAGGGGATACAGGAAGCAAACTTTTATGGACAGGTAGTCATGGCCCCATGGCTTGGAAGAAACGAGGAATGATGGTGATGATCAAACCAAGGAGGCTCCTCAAAATACAAAGTCTCTAAAATTGCTTCGTCGGAAGGAAATATCTCTTGCAACGGATCCGAAGAAACAATATCTCCAAGCCAAGGGGATTGCATATATGCATTTAGAGCCCTGCTCGATGGAGCAGGATCGGAGGATGAAGCCGATGCGGAAACAATTTCGACATAGTTGATCTCGGCAGGACTCAATGGCATAATGTCACCCCAGGAGTCTACCCAATTGATGGGAGGGACGACCCAATGGTTAGAACGGATAGAGATCATGTTAGTGGGGGTGATGTTGGGAGATGGGAGCGAAAAGACACCCATAAGGGTAGGATCTTTGAAGAGTCCAGCGCCCACACTTTCATAGGGAACGGAGGTATGCTCCACAAATGGAACGTTGCCATCTGAAGAAGAAGAGGCGAAGAAGGACAGTTGATCAACCGTGACAATTTTCCCTTGGTGGGGAAAACGAAGGACACAGAATAGAGATGAGGCCACAACGCGCATGGCGTATGTCCAACTTCATCCTAGTAGAAGGATGTAAGTCAAATTTGCGTCAAGAACTTCGACTTCAATCTCAACTGTCTTCCCCTCTAGAGTGATGGGCAAACGCGGGAGGATACTGAATGGATGGGAATCTCTTCCATCGAAGGCTTCCAAAGTATTAGGAGATTGACTCAATGTCGGGGAACCAATGGCCTTCCAAAAAGCAACAGACATGATGCAAGTGGAGGTGCCCTCATCAATAATAGTACGATGAATATTTTTCAAGTTAATGATGACTTGAATGAGGAAAGCAATCTGATGAGGCAATCGCGGTACATGATTGTCAAGATCGAAGGTAATTAAATCCAAATCGGCCGGGTCAATGCCACCAATGGCTGATAACAGAGACTTCCTTTGGGAGGGACAAATCTAGAGGACTTCCAAAGTAGACATAGCTGAAGGGGCTTGGGCTAAGTCCTCAACAATGCTATAGTGTTGCGCGGCATGAGCATTGGGGTTATAAGAAGATTTCCGGAGCACTCCCTTTGTAGGAGGTCGAATCACTAACTCATTGCTAGGCTATTCAATATGAAGAGGGCCAGAATTGGATGAAGGAACATTTGAAGGGGCTTCAGGTTCCTTTCCAGCGAGTGGAGGGTATTCTTTCGATCGAGTACTTATATGAATGGGAATAGTCCCAACCATGAAAACTTGAGAGCCAAAAGTGGAAGAGGACTGAGGTTGATCGACCTCCATTTGGTTTTCTTGAGAGGGAAAAGGTTCTTTAAGCATGGCAGGAGTTCCGGGAGTCCCCTTGAGCAAACGACTAACCTCAGACCGTCTAGGACAGTCTTTAGTGTAGTGATCCTCGTCACAGATGAGGCAAGGGTACTTGGGTTTGCGTTTAGTACCATCATCAGTCGAAGGCTTAGGAGGGTCCTGCTTCGGTGGATCGGCTTTATTTTTTCCTTTCCCTTTTTTCTTACCTTTCGAAGCTTTATTTGCCGCGGTGGACTGGACGACATTGACTTCAGAAGTTTTACCAGTATTAGATGGGGCCTGAGAAGCATTTTCACTGGGAGCAGTAGATTTTTGCTTCACAAGGATCGCAAAATACTTTCGGGAAGATGAAGTAACGAAACCAATAACACCGTCGACGAATGGCGTAGACGGAGCATTAGTAGTTCCAAGTCGCGGAGCGTCAAGCAAGTAATCATATAGCGTACCGGATTGGGAATAAACCAAATTGAGATACTGAGCATGCGCAATAGCTTTCTCTTCAGTAACACATGCCCCCATGGCAATATCTCGGGCTATCGGACCAGCAAACGAGGTAGTAAACCAGTCAGTAAAAAGCTGATCAGGGATCTGGAACTTAATCAAACGATGTCGCCTTCTCCATTCATGAATATGATCGAAGATGTGTGTCGTCGTGTCCTTTTTCAAAGATGTAAGGAGGTGTGTGCTCGTTTCATAACGAATCAGTAACTGAAAGTGAGTAAGAAATGTCACTGCAATTGAATTGAAATCCTGGAAAGTTCCATGAGAAAATTCAATATACCATTTCGCGGCAGAACCAATGAGAGTCCGTTGGAAAAGACGGAGGCGGATAGAATCGTCAAACCATGAGTTAGATGAGCACCAAAGGTGATAAGTCATGACATGCGCTTAAGGGTCCTCTCCAGATTTACCATCAAATTTCGGACAATCACCGGGAATTTTGGTCGGAACTGGTGGCCAATATGGATTACGAAGGGTCGGATCATTCGTCAGCTTGGACACATTAGGCAGTGCCAAGGTTGTCAGGAAAGGTAATTGAGGATTAAAGGACATCATGGGCTTCTGATAAGAGGCAGCATTAGGGTTCCATCCAGCCCCTTGTTACCCCCATGGGTTTTGGCCAGAAGGATTTTTCCCATAAGGGTTTTGTCCGTAAGGGTTTTGTCCATAGGGATTATAAGTATAACCGGACGGTTGACCCGGGTTTTGACCACTAGCAACCCATTGGTTACCAGCTTGACCAACAGGAGCAACATAGGGCTGCTAAAAATTTTGATAAGGATTGACCTGCGGTTGCTGATAATTTTGATACAGAGCGCTCTGAGGTTGCCCTTGGGGTTGCTGAAGTACTTAAAGACCATATGGCAGCTGGACTCCAAACTGCACCTAAGGCCCAGGCTGCATTTGATAAAGAGGTTAGGCTTGAAATCCAACTTGATTTTGGAGACCAGGTTGGGTCTGGAGTCTAGCCTGAGTTTAGAAACTGGGTGGGGCTTGAGAAACAACGAGTGCTTGAGTGCCCAGTTGATTGGGAGATGGATTGATTTGACCGGACTGATGTCCTTGTTGAAACTGGGGTTGACCCAACTGGTTAGAAGGTTGGCCTTGTTGGTACTGAGGTTGACCTATTTGCCTAGAAGGTTGAACTTGTTGGGTAATAGATTGACCTTGCTGAAGCTGAGGCTGGCCTGTTTGACTAGAGGGTTGAGCTGGCTGGACAGTAGGTTGGCCTTGCTGAATCTGAGGCTGGCCTACTTTTCCAGAGGGTGGACCTGGCTGGACAGTAGGTTGGCCTTGCTGAATTTGAGGCTGGCCTACTTGTCCAGAAGGTGGACCTGGCTGGACAATAGGTTGGCCTTGCTGGATCTGAGGCTGGCCTACTTGTCAAGAAGGTTTCCCTAAGTAAATAAAAGAGGAACTTGTAAGGGCCGAAGGTTATCCCTGTAAGGGTTGTCCTTGTAGGTCTGTAGGTTTCCCTTGATACGGTTTCCCTTGATATGGCTACCCTTGATATGGTTGTCCTTGATACGGAAGCCCTTGGAAACCAGAAGGCTACCCTTGGCCACCATGGTAAGTAGTATAAGCCCAGGCAACGGATAACGAAACGAAAACCTCAACCGTGGGTTGATGGGGGAGGGACCCAGTATGATAAATATGAGTCCCTCGAGGATCATAATAATGCAACAGATTATGTGGATCCGGGTTTTCAAGAGCAAACATGTATTGCTCATATGACCACCCTGCTAGAATGGAACCGGAAGAGAGCGGAATACTACCTATAGGATTTACAACTCTGGACGCCGAGGCTGAAGGACCACCCCTAGTGTGTTCAACTGAAGGCCCAACAACAATGGTAACCACAGAAGACGCAATAACGACATTAACAATAGGAGCTGTAGAGGCCACAAAGACAGTAGGCATTGACGGAATAGACGTGACCGATACATTATGAATCTGAGGTTGGGGCTATAGTATGAGACCACACAGAACTCCGGTTTAGGGATATGGAACTCATGATGTCAGACAAAGCACGATAACATAGGGGCAAGGTCACGCCAAGACCCGAGTGAAAGGGGAAATCTTCCGTGGAAAGAGGAATTTCTCCACCTGACACAAGGTTCTCTTCACCAGTAACAGGGCTCGTCTCATCCATGTCAGAAGAAGACATTGCAACCGAAACACCAGGGGGAGTAAACGGGAAGTCCTCTTCTGAAGGTTCCCAAAGAGGATTCCAATTTATATCATAAGGTTCCCCTCCCGGAGCTCGAGAGTCAAGGGGTTGAATGCTCGAGATAATAGGAAGGGTATCACTAACAACCGATACCTCAGAAGAGACAGGGGATGCAGAGTCTTGGTCGCTTGGTAAAGGGGACGGGATTGGTGAGTCCGCCAGGATGACTTAACTCAAAATCTGAGGAAAAGAGATAATCGAGTAGGGTCACAACTCTACGCGAACCAAAAACACAGTCAAGATTAACAGGGAAAATGTGAGCGTGGTCAAATAAATTTTTAAGACATAGGAACGAAACTTGACCTTTTCATATTTAAAGAGTCGAGAAAAAGGACAAAAGATGACTCTAGTCGCCTTCGAATGTTTAATGAGCCTGAAAGGACAAGTGCTCAGATGATCCTTTTCTTTTAAGGAGTCGAAAAGGAATGAAAGTGACTACTCTGGAGTACTAGACAAGAGGTTTACCAGACAAACCGCAAAACTACATATACACCTTGGTGATCAAATGAAAGAGAAATGACCAAGGACTTTCCGTACGGCAGTCAATCTTCCCGAATGCTGTGTTTGGTGCATTACGGTTTGTAAGGCAGCAAACTCGGCTTCCTATGGATAATAGGCTGATAACCTAGTGGGGTCTCCCAATATATACTCGACGGTATGGGGAGCACAAGTCCGTACTAGTGGCTATTGAATCACAGAAGGAGGAATCACCCAACCTTAGTGAAAACAATAGTGACTAGGTTTAACGACGCCGGAGCACGTCTCTAGCCTAGACCTCTAGATAAATGTGCGTTAAGTTCCAATGCGTTGTTAGGTTCATTCAATAGATTTTAAGAGTTAATCTTGGATTAAGTTTCGGTTTTCAGGCCCTATCAAATGTATTTCAACAATTCCTAGGATGCAACTACAATGAGTAAAATACCATTCCTTTCAATGAACAACTACCTAGATGAGGGTAAGAAGTTCATTTCCAAGCGAACTCAAACCAAGACAAGCAAATGCAAGCACTAAGAAACACAATGCATCAATACACTTATCTTGCAACTACTAATGAAAGATTTGAACTTTGCCTTCTAATTTCTCGATCATGAAAATTCTGTAATGCGAAAGTGGTTTCACTTTTGTATGTTGTATGAATGCAATATTTTTTATTTTTGGAATTTTAATGACAAACAAGCAAGTGTAAGCCTAACTGATCCTAACAAATGTGATCTATGTTCGATAGTGTGGAAACCAAATCAATTTGAGGAATTGGTTCAATAATCAAACACTAGAGACCAATCAGAAAGAAGACAAGTAGTAAAATAGCCTCAAACAAATCAATCAGATGGTTGTGGACGAATCTTGGACGGACGAGTAACCCAAACAAACGACTTCTTGACGAAACCTTGAAAAGAGCTAGGTCATGGAATTTCCTAAATTTGAATGATATGGGTTCATAATCTACTGGTTGGTACCAAGAACTATCATGATAGGTGATGAATATATTGGCTGACAATAGTTGTGATGTGTTAATGTAAACACATATCCATGCATATGATGTGTATCAACCTTACTTGGTAGCTTCTAAGCACATAACACATGATCCCGAGGCAATACCTATGATGTCTAGAGTCTCATCATCCAAAAATCCCTGAGGGAGGGAATATAGCTTGATCCATGCTAGAGCTGTTGAGGAATCTTCTTTATATGGGAAAAAGTGTTCCTTTCAAAATTGAAGATATAATCCTACAAAGTTGAAAAGTAAATGCCTTTTAAAAAATTTATGTTGCAATCCTCCAATTTGTTGACTAACGTCATAAAAATCCCTTGGATCATAGTTTGAGTCCAAAATCTCCTTATAGTTGCCATTTTTTTCCAAATCTAATTGGTTATAGGTCTTTCAATGGGCCATGGTCTTAGAAATTTCCCAATAAGAGTGCTATCCTGCATGTATTAAATTATTTACCCAACTTTTGAGGAGGTATCCTGATATTTGGGTTTATGGAATGCATGCTCTTGTTTTTGTATGTTATCCTCCAATTAATTTTTGTTTTTTTGTTTTTGTTTTGTCAAGTACTAGATGGACCTTGCATACCACTTGTATTGTTGGGTCTTTGTGGGCCCCCAGTTGAGCCGGTAACATTGTCTAATCCAATGATGTGTTATGGTAGGAGGGGGTTAGTCCCCCTCTTCAGAAAGGAGCCATGCTCCTAAATTTCTCAACAGAATTGGCAAAGCCCTAAGTTTTCCTCAAAGCTATTGTCACTCTTGTTTACCTTTAGCATTGTTGTAGATGCCTCACATTACTCATTTTTTAGATCTTATAATCTCAATTTCTCAACCATCTTCCATCATTATTATCGTATTGTGAGTTGGTTGAGGTTGCTCTAGCCACAATGAAAATACCTTCCTTACGAGGAAATATGATCAAATGGTTTGGTAACTTATGAGATTCTCTACACCACACCATGAGTCTATTCCAACCCTGACCTTTTCACCATTGCCAACCTTCTAAACTAGCCAATTCCTTGTCAAGGGGAAGTTAAGACTATTGCTTTCCAAACTATGCATACATTATGGGTTCTCTTAGTTGGACTTGCTTAATGTTTTCAAGCATATCTAATCCAAATATATTATTCAAAATATTCCAATATTTTATTCACTTATTAAATGTTTTTGTTGATGCAAAAAACAAATAAAATCACAAATAGGGACTAGTTATTTCGGGACCCTTGTTATACATGAAATAATTTAAGCTGAGATGGTGTGTTGCCATAGCATATTTGTTTCATTTTCTTATTTTTTCATTATACCCAATCAAATATCCCATATCTACAATTAATGAACTACTGAATCATGAAGTTCAACCATGGAGGTCACTAAGGTAATTATCTATGTTTTGTTAGAAAGGGTGACCACAAAGTTCAACCACTTACAAACCATTGGTAGCAAGAGTGACTATAGAGTTCGACAATTTGTAGGCCATTGGTAGCAAGGGTGACTATAGAGTTCAACCAATTACAAACCATTTGTTATGAACTTTGCACCTTAAAATTAATAAGAAACTAATAGTTACAATCCACTTCAACGGGGAAACCCCATTTTACAATGAATAAAATGTACAAAACAAATTTTTTTGATCCTAATACTAGGTCTCCTTAGCATATATATAGGAGACAAAGGGTACAATTATAATAAAATGGGACCATGAAAAGTTCTAGCCTACATAAAAACATAACAATAGAAATGTCATCACTCACTATCTAGGGCTTAATAAGGAGTTTTAGGGTTAACATGGGGCTTAACATGCCCCTCCAGTTTAGAGAAGTGTTGTTCTCAACACTTAACTAACTGCTAGTGATTCTGCATGAATAAGTCTTGTTCCTTTGTCACCTCTTCCACTAGTAGGTTCTTCTAATTGATGAGGTAATCCACAATTGTTGGATTACTCATATACATAATCCTTGTTTTGAGGATTGTTTCTGCTTCTAGTATGATTTTCTCTTCTTCATTTGTCTTTGGTACAATTCCAGGTTACAAATGAGTAACATAATCATGATCTTGAGCAGGTGGAAGACCCTTAAGCATTGCTCCAAATACCTTGGAATGATTGTTGATAACTTTATGGAGATCCCCTAGCATGGATAATATTGATGTTTGAACATTTAATGAACATAGTTTGGAAATTACACCTCAATGGCCCTTTTTGGGTAGTTTTCGCATTTCACTTTAGAGGGTTTCCCTTGGATACCTGTAAGCTTAATTTTCTTTCCTTCAAAGGTAAATTTTATAAAAATATTTTGAAAATTAAATGTCATTGTTCTTGTTTATTATGACCATTAGACCCCCAATACAACTTCAACACCACCCATTAGTATTGCAATCACAAGACTATCCGATAAATACCCCCTCCCCCCCCACTATGTTGAGCTTAATACTATGGCACTTCCTTGAAAATTTTATGGTACCTCCATATATAATCATTACTTGAAACTTTGGCGTTGGATATACAAAACAATTATGAAGTTTTTATAATTCGTACTTGATGAAGTTATGGGTATGCCATAATCAATCAACATTGTCAACTTTTTCTTTTTGATATACCCTCCTATCTCAAGGGTTTGTGGAGTATGGATGCCTACCAATGCATGGCAGGATATTGTCGTAGTACTCTCTTCTAGCTCTAGATATTGTGGTAGTTCCAATTCTTAATATGCTTCCTCTTCATAGTATAAGTAGAAAAAATTATTCTCACAACATTTATGCCCCTCGGAATACTTCTTGTCACAATTGAAACATAGCCCTTTTCTCTTCCTTCATCAATTTGTTAAGGTGTCAACCTTGTTGGTTGAGCGAGGTTAGGAGAGGGAGCATGACGTTCTCTATAGTTTCCAGTGAACAATTTTCTAGTAGCCATATTTTTGCTTTTAACTTTCCTTACTAGACTAAAACCATGCTCTAGGGATTTAGGTACAAATAAACACACCTCATATTGGATGCTTTCTATCAAAGTTCCCATAAATAGGTCTAACAAATTATTCCCTCAGATTTTCTTTACATTGAGATTCAACTTTTGGAATTTTTGAATGTGCTCTATAATTGGACCTTTTTGTTGAAGATTTACCAATTGACTAAAGAACATAATACATTTAATATCCACATAACGTGCTATCAATTCCTCTGTAAAAATGGACCAAGATATAACATAATCCTTTCTCCTTTCACAACGCCATCAACACCATAATTGTTGGTCTTGTTCTAAAATCATGAATGCAATATTTACCTTTTGCAAGGATTCCACATGGTGTAAATAAAAATATTGCTTAATCTAGAATATCTATGTTATGGGACCGTTACTAACAAAATTCCTCGCAGTGATATTCAGAATGTTGCAGTTCCTTGGTGTTGGCTATAAGCTCTAATGATGTGGATCTTGGATTAAAAATTCATGTTGAACAATGTGTCGTCGTTGATGTCAAAGCTAAGGAGCAAGATGAATACATCGATGTTAGGTGGATGCTTGCCCAAGATTGAGCATGAGAGTACCAAGAACAAAGCAAGGTGTAAAGGAGGAAATTTGGTGCAAACCCTAAATTTGTTAAAATATGTGCAACTTCAGGAGGCAGATCACACAACAAGTAAAATTGTTGATCCATATTGATTGCGAACTCCTACCACTTTTTCATCATTTAACAAAAATATGATACCAGGGTATTGGGCACCAGATGTTATCTTGTGTAAATGTTGGAAAGGGTAGACTGATATCTTGTATTACATGGAAAAAAGATGACATGGCAAGGAGATGATGTGGAACTCCCACATGGACAATAGGTGGTAGATATGATGATGTGGATACAACAACAAGTGACACATGGCAGGCAAAAATGAGGTTTTTGGCCAGCTAATAGGTCTTTGGCAAGTGACACGTGGTAGTCTTAGAAAGAGGCATATAGTAGATGCACCACGTGGTGGACAATGATTGGTCCATGGTGGTTTGATGTGGTAGAAATAACAGTCTCAGGATGAGTGCCAATACCAGGCTCAATAAAATTTTCAAGTGTTAATGTTTTTAGCTGAAAGTTTGGGGTTGTGAGCCATGGACATAAAGAGCAAAGGGCTCAGTCCTTAGGACCATGTGCATATTAGACATATTGTGCCGGATTGTGTAATTTCAAACTCCTAATACGAAGGAAAGTCCCAATATATGGCATGAATGGTCATAGTTCCAACCTATCACAGTTCTGTGTTGGGGACATGTTTTACAGTGGTTCAATGTACCAGAGTATCAAGTATCAAGGATGGATATCAATACTTGAGCACTTCAATATGTCGTGTCCCAATATGATGAGGAAAATACAATCAATTGCATATTATGGAGTCCGTTAACTGATAAGAAAAGTTGTTAGGGTATAGGGACGAATAATTGTGCGTAAGCCTATGGTATGTAGTGTTATGGTATGAAGGTTGAGGTCATGTCATTTTTTCATGAAGGGGTAAAGGACTCAACCCTAAGGGCTATGTCTATCAGGATATTGCCATAGCGGGCTCTTGGTATAGAAGGAAAGAAAACCCAATATCCAAAATCTAATATGGGATAATACTTGTTCATGACATGTGGTCATAGGTGCTCCACAGTTTATCCCTTGAGGTTAAAAGGTCACGAAAGGTAAAGAAAACTGAGTAATTTAGATATCTAGTCGTTTTGATGTTTGAATTGGGGCACCGATGTTTAATTAACACCATGCTTTTTAATCACCTCATAAAATTAGCCCTATAAGGGCTCCAAGGTATTCTATCAACTTTGATCAATTTACTCTCACATTGTATCAACCTTGATCAAGTATTTGTTGGCCCATATTTGGAAATGTGCTATAAATAACTCAAACTGAAAATATATGGTGTGAGTAAAGGTGATATGATGAACTAATCAAAAACATATTATAAGGGTGGAGCATGAAGAAGTTTGAGGAGGATGTGTAAACTACAGACAACATGTCCTGAAAAACCAAGCGTAGACAAGTGCAAGTTTGGAAGCATGAAGTAAACCACAGTGCGCAATGATAAGAGTCAGCAAGTAAAGGGGAGCAATGTTCAATTTGAAATTAGTGCGGTGTATATAACAAGGAAAGTTCAATGTACAAAATAGAGAGAGGCCAATATATATAGTTGTGTAGACAAAGTAAATACAATGCACGCATAATTGTGAAGATCAAAACACAACTATTCCAAATCTTGCATCAAAGGGGATTGGTGTCTCCTATAAGTTGGTTCCTGCAAAGCAACATGGGGGATTGGTGTCTCTTGTAGGTTGGTGCCTACAAATTGATGTAATAGTAGCTTGGTGCCTACAAAATGATGTAATAAGTGGGTTGGTGCCTACCAGATCTTTCATATAAAGAAGTTTTATGGTTTTCTCCTGTAAGGGTTTTCATGTATACCTTGTGTTTCTTGTTTAGTTTATGAGATTGATGCTTTATGATGTTTGACTAGCTTTAAATAAGTAAAAATTGTCATTATATTGATTCACATCCCTCTTAGTACAATTGTGAATTACATCGATTCATGATCATGGTTTTGTCATTCAATATTTGTGTTCTCCAATTGTGATAAAATACTCCCCATATGTGATTGAGTCTCAACACAAAGCTTCTTCTTATGTTCATGATTTCCTTGGATCTCCATATCCTTTCGAGGGAGATTCTTTTATTGAGGTGTTATTGTTGATGGTAAAGCAAGGGCTAGATATAGTGACATCATCCTTGATGATGAATTCAATGAGCAATGTAGGTGTCCCCCAAGTTGTAGGAATAAAGTAACCCTTGTTAGTTTGTCATGTCTCATAAGATTTCTTTAGAACCTTGATAGGTTTCCATGTCTCATGAGCTATCTTGAGAAAATTTCAGGCCTCTTTTCATATATAGGGAAGTCTAAGAATGATTCAATGGATAGAGTATTTGCTTTTATTTTAGATAATGAAGGTAGTGAGCCCTGACAATCTCTTTACTAAAGATAAGAATCATAATTTTTAAATTACTTGGCTAATAGTCATTACAAGCGTCATACCCATTCACTCTAACCTTGTAGAGGCCCGAGTCTTGTAACATAACAACACTAATAATTTTTCATTAATCTTTTACATCTACACCAAGTCGTTCACAAGAAAAATAGATGAACCTTTCAGCACATTCATTAGATTGCTATATATAAAACTAATCATACACAAATTGGCTCCTGTATAGGGCCACCTCTCAGCCACTATAAATACCCAACTTGTGGTTATCTAAGGGAGTAGAAAGGTAGGATATGAAGTAAAATAGTCGGAGGTCAAAAAAAGGGAAGACATCTGAAGATGCAATTTGGTGAAGCTAGATAAACTTAGTCAAGAAAGGAAGTGACACATCAAACCTATAAAGAAGAGGGTTATTGAATGATTAAATGACCAATCCTTGAAGTTCTTTTAGAGTTATACATTATTGAAGATTTGGCCCTCTTGTGGCACGAATTTCAGTCCTCTAGAAGCATTTTTTAGACAGACCTTGACCTTTGTTAAGGAAAAGCTAATAAGAACTTGACGAAAAAAAAGAGAGATTTGAACTACTTAAGACACACACATATCTTTGATCTCAAGCAAAGAAAGACAATACAAGTGGAGTGAAGTTTATGTGGCTTATCTCTGTTGAAGAAGAACAAATTTTTGTGTCTTATCTATGTTGAAGGGGAGCAAAATACTATGGGATATCTCTGTGCTAGAAGAGCGAGTTTCTGTGACTATACCTCTATGCTAGAGGATGAAACAATTGAGATTACATATTTGTGTTAGAGGAGAAAAGGTTTGTGGTATAACTTATGTGGAAGCCAACAAAGGTCTGTGGTATATTGTCTATGGAGGAGGGCCGAAAGTACTCTGTCAAGAATAATGAAATCTGTGGTATATACCTTTGTGGAGAAGCCCAAGTTCTTGTGGAGAAGAAGCCTTCCATCAAGTCAGAATTGCTTGTGGGTTGAAGCATTGTACAAGATTGAATTTGTTGAGGTGTGACTATGAAAGAAGAAGACATAAACTAGGCCTCCATCACAAGCCCTAATCAAGCTACTAAAAAAGGATTTTATGGACAAAAAAGGAGGTCTAACTTTGGATCCTTATGGTTGTCTTGTGATAGTATCTTGCTAACTTGAAGCAAGCTCTAGATCAATATCTTGAAGTTATATTTGAAGCCATCCCTAACATTGTGTATGTTGATAATCTTCTGAGAACATGTCAATTTGAGTTCATCCTTGTACCTATTTGTACTACTATGAGTACCTCCCTAGATCAATTCTTAGATGCACTTACAGGTATACTTGATGATGACAATGCTTCAAATATAACTAGGGAGGTATTGATCAATATCAAATATTTGTACAATGCTTGGATCATGACTTCTTTTTTCATTAGGTCAAAGCCTCCATTGAAGGCTTCTAGGGTTTTCTTGAGTCATATGTCTTGAGACTCCACTATCAATGATCCAAGTATTGTCATCATTAAGTGTACCTGTAAGCATCCAAGAATCCTCCATTTCTGAATCTCCTGGATAGATTGTAGATGATCTTGATACCAAAGCTTCTTTCAACTTTCAAGTGATCTTTAAGGGTTTTGAGTCCCATTTTCAAATAACTTGCCATTGATGAGAGAGATCTTCCTTCCAAGAGTGCTTTTCCTTCCTTCAAATGATAGCCAACAAAGTGATCTTCAAATAATCCTTCCTTCACCTTAGCTTTGATACCATGTTGAGAAATCAATGCATGTAATTATTAGGGTTTTAATTCCTCTTTTCTTGATAATTACTTGAGATATGTGTTGGCTTATTTACTTGTTTATTATGTTATCTTTCATCGAGCAATTAACAAATAAAAAATGCATGAAGATCACAAGAACAAGAGACATAAGTTGTAGGCACTCCGCCAAGGCAAAACCCCTCTCCTAGGGGAAAACCATTCAAACTCTTCCTCTATAATATAAGCAAGCCAAAGTGAGACAATCCAAGACCTTTTGACTAAGACAAATACCTCCTCCAATCACCAAGTGAGCCCTATTTTCAAGCAGACAAAATTTGCCTCAGTAAACAATAGTTAATTCCTTTAAAACTAATTCAATATGAAATTTCAGCCCCCTGCAACTCAGAATTTCGGATCTACAGTCACTACAAAAATTTCAGCCCTTGCAACTTGCCCAAAAATTCTAACAATATCACATGTGTGAGAGAGAAGATGCCTCAAAATTTCGATTTTTGTTCTTCCCTTGATTTGACCTTCTTATCCTTGACTTCACAATTTTTTTTCTTCCTTCACTATAGATCAAACTTGTTGATGGATGGATGCCAAATAGGTCGAATTCTCCTTCTATTTATACTACTTCCACAAGGTCGAATTGCCCCAAACATGGCCAACTTGGTGAGGAGGTGAAATATTATTGTTTTGACTCCAAATAATTTTTCTTTACATGATACAAAAGCCCAAGAAGGGTCTAATAAATATGACAATGACTCTTATGATTAAAGAAAACCCTACAATCCTTCAATGGGGGCTTTGACCTAATGAACAAATAAAAGGAGCATGAAACCCATGCTTCAAAATAATTTTCTTTTTCTTCTTTTCCAATTTTACAATAAATACATAACGATGAAGTATAATAACAATTATGAAGACCGACCATAGTTACATTTTCAACAGAAAATTCCAAAATGACTCATTTGAAGCAACAAAACCTTAGGATCATAAGTTGATACCAAATGTTATGAACTTTGCACCTTAAAATTGATAATAAGCCAATAATTACAATCCACTTTGAGGGGGAAACCTCATTTTACAATGAATACAATGTATAAGACAATAATTGATTATCCTAAGACTCGATCTCCTTGGTATATATATAGGAGACAAAGGGTCCAATTATAATAAAACGGGACCATGAAATGTTCTAGCCTATAAGACAATATAACAATAGAAATGTAATCACTCAACATATACGACTTAATAAGGGGTTTTAGGGTAACATGCAACTTATATAGGGCTTGATACCATTATCAGGAATGATGACTATAAAGTTCAAACACTTACAAAGTTTGAGAGGTTAGAAGGGGAATTCTTTATGCATTATTGGTGAGGCCCCCAATGTAAAATATTTGACTTAGAGACAATGAAAGCAAAAAAAAGTTCTCAACATAACTTGTAGGATAGGGGTTATAGAGAGGCTCATTAACTCTTTCGTCCTTTAGGATTTAATCTAAGTTGAAGGAATTGTTGCGATGTTTTTCTTTCCCAATAAACAATTACAACATAGTTAATATGGGTATTTGATTATTGGATAAAAAACTAAGGTGGAGGTTACTGTGCATTCACTTTAATCAATGCATCGATGAAAGATGCATGAGTATTTATATGGCTATGATTTAGTTTGAATATTGGCAAATGTGGGAATTTGTCACCTTGTTTTGCCAAGAAGAAGAAATTTCATATTGTTATATACCTTAAATATTTATTGGATACATTATGAGTTGACTCCACAAATCCTCATCTACCTTTTAGAATGTAAATTCCAAATGTTTATGCTTGTATTAACATACTTACGATTTACAAACTCCAAAATCCCTGTGGATTCATAGATCAATAGACATTTGGGTCGTGATACCCAAAAATATGAATTTATAATAGCTCTCTTGTATGTCTTAATGGAGGAGGGAATTATGCTTGATTCTCATTAAAACCAGAATGTTGACTTTCTCATAAAAACTTTTAAGACAATATTTTGAATATCAAAAACTATGAATTCATGATAGTTTTCATGTAAATCTCAATGGAAGGGGGAATTATGTTTGACCCTTATTAGAACTAGAATGTAGAATTTTTCACAAAAACTTCTAAAGCTTTATATCAAAGTGATTTCCCTCTCTTTAGTGCATACACGATTGTTTTATATACTCATATTGAAGTTTGCTATTGTTTAGACAATTAAGCTAAAGGCCCACATCATCCATAATGTTAACCAATGTAATGAACTGATCTTCATTCTATTTCTCACTCTCTTCCAATATTCCCAACCAATGTGAAATTGTGATTGGTGTTTTGATTGATTATTATTGAAAAGAAGTACATGTCCATATAGAGATGGGTGTTTTTCAAGTCTTCTTGTTCTGGCTCCTTTTAAACTTGTCATTCTTTATTTCTCAAATCCCACAACAAAATATTTCCTCTTTTGGTGATATTTCTTAGTTCTATCATGAAACCATGAATTCTCAACAATTCTAAGGGGACGTCCCCTCTCTTTAACTCTTTATTCACTATTATAGATTTGACCTTCTTATCATAGGGTAAGTGTAGAAAGCTTCCATGAAGATATCTATCTTAGATCTACAAATTTATTTTCATTCATACATCTTCTTTGAACTCCAGACAACCCCATCTCCAGATTTTCGTTGAGTCAGATCGTCCTACGTAATGTTGTTGGAGCATGAAAATTTACAAGGCCTTACATCCTTTCTAAAGCAAAAATTCTCAATATAACAAAGAGATTAATCTCTATTAAATATGAGAGAATCCCATTTAACAAAGTTGATCCACATTAAATAAAGTAAACTCCAAATTTAATATGAGTTTGTTTCTTCCCTAAAAACCGCCCCTTAATTAAAAAACACACTCCGTAAAAAAAAAAAAATCTAAATAACTACAACAAACCTCCCAAAACATAATGATTACACGTTACTAATTCCAAATGAGAATCAATTTCACCTCCGAATAACCATACTGCTTACTTCTACTTTCCAATAACTAAAAACACAAAAATAGCAACATCACTCATTAAAAAAAAAGAAAGAAAATATTTTATAGCTATAAAACATATTTCAAAATATCCCAATATAGTTTTAGCAACCCATAAGATCCAGTCCATAAGGAAATGATAGACAAAACATACCCAAAGTAACGATGTTGCTATACTCCTTTCGAACAACTTATTAAAAGCAATGATACAACCAGACAAAACCAATGGTTCACATCACTTCGTCATATATATATAACGATATATAATTTTGACATTAGCAAAAAAAGTTTCGAATCATTTTCGAATTGCGACCGCGATCAGTCCAAGCCTTGACATATAAAGTCATCATGAAAATCGGTACCACTTGAAAAAAAAACCCAAACAAGAGTGCCAATTTAGATTGGCAACCATTGTCGCTGGATCGGCCCGCCATTAAAATCTGTTAACACCGAGAGCGTGTGCTATCGGTGGGCTGATCTCAATGGCTGTGAAGGCGAGCGTGTCGAGGTTCCCAAGCGAGGCAGAGGTACAGGAGAAGGGTGGTCTGCCATGGGGGATCTCAGTCACTCCATTCGCTGCCGCGGACGAAACGGGCATCCACCCCGTCTATGGCACCGATGGAGACCTCCTTCCCCGCTGCGAGAACTGCTGGGCCTACTTCAACGCCCTCTGCGAGATGGAACAGTGGGCATGGAACTGTGCCCTTTGCGGCACCCTCAACGGCCTTTCCGCTCAGATGGCTGCTCGCTATTCCCTTCCTCAATCCTGCCCCGAGCTGTCCTCCTCCTTCGTCGATTTGGAACTCCAAGGTTAGCTCCACTCCTAATTTGTCCCACTTGTGCTTCTCGGCTCTCAAATTTTCAAGTGATTTAAAGAATTTTCGTTTCTGAGCAGATGATGGATCAGGAGACGAGGAGATGCGGGCTCGTCCGGTCTATGTTGCTGCAGTTGACTTGTCAGGTATGCCTAGTATATTTCCAATAGTTCAAACATGTGAAATGTGCACAAAAACAATAGTCCTTTATGACCTTCCATTGTACTCAGGGTTGACATTCACAGACATTAGGGTCAGGCTCAGTCAACATTAGTCCCTTGTCGAAGTTGATTGTCACCTAATAAATTCTCTGAATCAGCTCTTGATTTCGAGTTAGTGAAGCTCAGTGCTCAAACGTAACCTCATTATATTAAACATTTTATAAGACATCTGAATTCTCACCACGGCTTGGGAGCTTCTCGTCTTCCAATTACAGAACTTTTAATCACCATCACAGTGCTAGACAATTGAACCATCATCGGATATTTCAATGGATGTAAGATCCACACAAGAAAGAACCTCTTTCTTGTTGGACTCTGTTCTGCCTTGCAGACTGTGCATGGCCTTGACTGTGGTTGACCATCTTGAGCTGCAGTAAGCTCTCTTCCAATTGGTCTCTTGTATCTAAGTTGGACATGATCAGGTTGCACCGAGAGAAGTGAGTGCATTTTACTGCCCAGTGGGAGGGAGTTGTGTATATGTCAAATCAATATATTATTATTATTATTATTAACAGCATCTTTCGGAAAAGTTCACATAAGATATATTCTTATCGACTTGTTTTGAACCAGCCAGTGTGGTTCACCTTCAGGACAAGATGAGGAACCAGATCTGGGCAATGAAATAAATAGATGTAGAGAGCTGCTAACTAGCCGTTAGCGAGTAACAGCTAGTTTGACTAAGGGCAACAGCGAACAGCTTTCTTGAGACAAGATCAAGATTCTTTCTTACCCGCGCAATCTTAGAACGAATAAGGCCCATGCTAGCAACTAAGAATATATGGTTGTTCCTGGAATTCTTAAGGTGATGCTTAATATTAGCGAACGCAGGAACAATGGAAGAGTTTCTACATCTCTTGAGGAACACCAGATCTGATTTCATCTTAGATACCTGCAAACGTGCCTTCTCGAAATGATTAACCTTGATTATAATGGCCCTCCCGTGCAGGGTTGAAATTTTTGAGCTAAGACTTCTGTGATCCATAATATTATTAGCAACATCTTTTTGAAAAATCACATAAGATATATTCTTATCAACGCGTTTCGAACTAGCCAGTGTGGTTCATCTTCAGGATAAGATGAGGAACCATATCTGGGCAATGAAGTAAATAGATGTAGAGAGCTGCTAACTAGCTGTTAGCGAGTAATAGCTAGTTTGACTAAGGGCAACAACGAGCAACTTTCTTGAGACAAGATCAAGATTTTTTCTTACCCGCGCAATCTTAGAACGAATAAGGCCCATGTTAGCAGCGAAGAATATATGATTGTTCCTGGAATTCTTAAGGTGATGCTTAATATTAGCGAACGCAGGAACAATGGAAGAGTCTCTACATCTCTTGAGGAACACCAGATTTGATTTCATCTTAGATACTTGCAAACGTGCCTTCTCGAAAAGATTAACCTTGATTACAATGGCCCTCTCGTGCAGGGTTGAAATTTTTGAGCTAAGACTTCTGTGATCCATAATATTATTAACAACATCTTTTGGAAAAAATCACATAAGATATATTCTTATCAACGCTTTTCGAACCAGCCAGTGTGGTTCATCTTCAGGATAAGATGAGGAACCAGATCCGAGCAATGAAATAAATAGATGTAGAGAGCTGCTAACTAGCTGTTAGTGAGTGACAGCTAGTTTGACTAAGGGCGAGAGCAAGCAACTTTCTTGAGACAAGATCAAGATTCTTTCTTACCCGCGCAATCTCAGAACGAATAAGGCCCATGCTAGCAGCTAAGAATATACGATTGTCCCTGGAATTCTTAAGGTGATGCTTAATATTAGCGAATGCAAGAACAATGGAAGAGTCTCTACATCTCTTGAGGAACACCAGATCTGATTTCATCTTAGATACTTGCAAACGTGCCTTCTCAAAATGATTAACCTTGATTACGATGGCCCTCCCATGCAGGGTTGAAATTTTTGAGCTAAGACTTCTCTGATCCATAATATTTTTAACATATTTCGGAAAAAATCACATAAGATATATTATTATTATTATTTAATAACATTCCGGTATGGATGGGATGTCTAAAATCCATGCTTATAAATTTAAATTAAAAAAATCCACAACGTTAAAAAATCAAGAAAAAAATGCCAAGTGCTAATTAGGCATAAATTCATCACGAGACCTTTTAATCATCGAGAAATTTGCATTTCAATTTCGGTGGAGTTGCTTAATAGGTCTTGATGGAGATTCCAAATTTGTTCCTCACCAGTAGTAGACACTTTTGTGGTAGACATCAGCGTAGTTGCCTATCATTTTGATATTGTGCTTGAAGGGTGGTAGTGATCATCCAATCTAGTTGCCATTCTCAATAGCCCGTTTATGGGCACTTTGTATAAGCTATTAGATATTCTTGTAATTGCACCTGGTGTTGCCAAGCAATAAATAAATGTTAAATGTTAATCTCGCTATTGGAAAAAAACGGAAAACAAGCAAACAGAGTTATGATGTCAATAACTTTTTTATTGATTTTTTTCTACGAGATATTGTTGTAATCACATGTAATGGTGCTAAGCAATACACGAATGTTAACTTCATAACTGAAAAAAGGTAAAATCAAGTAAACACAGTTATGAAGTCAATAACCTTGTTCTATTGTTTTTCTTGCTCTAATTGTTTTTTGCACCATCGACGTTGTTGAACAATATTGTTGATCTATGGTGGTTCAGCTTGAGTTGCTTTTCATACTTCTTTTCTCAATTGCCAAACATTTAAAGTCAATATTGTTTCATTATTACATTTTAGTAGAATCTGCAAAAGAAACTTGTTCAGATCATTTTTCCATTTTAAGCACTCACGTTTATACATCTATGGATGCTAAGGTAATGGCTTTTTTTGTTGGAAATCCATGCATCCCAGGTTTGGTCTATACCCTAGCTAGGAACATAAACACATTGAAGATGCCCAACCAAAAACAACTTTGCACAGCAGAATATAACAACAATGAGATCAACTAGGGTTGTGGGGAGCGCCCCCGCCCCTGAACCCGCTCCCAAAGGGAACGTGCTCCCGAAATCGCTCCTCATGGGAGCGAATTTCGGGAGCGAAATTTTTGCTCCCTAGCCTTTTTTGCAATTTTTTATTTTTGTAGTGACATTCTCCTTAATCTTCATTTTCATCCTTTTACTTAAATTTTTAACATTACCATGAAATGACTCAGGATGTTTGAGAGTGGTTCCAACCTCATTGGATTTCATATGGAGAAAGTAGAATTTTAAATCTCATTCAAAATCCAACAGATTTATCAGTTTTTCAGGATTTCAAGACTGGGGGGATTGCAATGTTTCCATTGGATTTTGTCATGTATTAGGGTATGGAACTCGTATTTAATGAAGAGCACCAATCCCTCTATGTACCTTGATGTTAGTAACATTGGTTGTCGAACTCCTCTATCACGACCCTACTAAAAATGTAACCATCACTCGAACAAAATATTGACTTGACATGCTATGTTTATTCTATCTTATGTTAATGAGGGTGATATTAATGACAAAGATCTTGATTTTCCAACAAGACTAGAAAATTAGACATTTCTCGCGGCTGCAAGAGGCCCAAGCATTAGCAGTAGATAATAGATTTACTTGTCTCTTCTAGTTTCTAGTAGTTTTTATAACTGTTGACTCTTTCATATTTATTATGATATTCCTGAATGAGATGATGATCCTGTTGATAAGGTTTAAAGTTGTCTACTTTCTCCTGTCATGTGTCTTGAGGCTCCACTATGAATGATTCAAGCGTTGTCATCATTAAGTGTACTTGTAAGTGCATCCAAGAATCATCCATTTTTTACTCTCCTGGATAGTCTGTAGATGATCTTGACACCAAAGCTTCTTGCAACTTTTAAGTGATCTTTAAGGGTTCTGAGTCCCATTTTCAAATAACTTGCCATTGATGAGAGAGATCTTCCTTCCAAGAGTGCTTTTCCTTCCTTCAAATGATAGCTAACAAAGTGATCTTCAAATAATCATTCCTTCACCTTAGCTTTGATACCATGTTGAGAAATCAATGCATGTAGTTATTAGGGTTTTAATTCCTCTTTTCTTGATAATTACTCGTGATATGTGTTCGCTTATTTACTTGTTTATTATGTTATCTTTCATCGAGCAATTAACAAATAAAAAAATACATGAAGATCACAAGAACAAGAGACATAAGATGTAGGCACTCCACCAAGGCAAAACCCCTCTCCTAGGGGAAAACCCATTCAAACTCTTTCTCTATAATAGAAGCAAGCCAAAGTGAGACAATCCAAGACGTTTTGACCAAGGCAAATAACCCCTCCAATCACCAAGTGAGCCCTCTTTTCAAGTAGACAAACATTGTCTCAGTAAACAATAGTCAATTCCTTTAAAATTGATTCAATATGAAATTTCAGCTCCCCGCAATTCAGAATTTCGAGCCTGTAGTCACTATAGAAATTTCAGCTGCCCGCAACTCAGAATTTCGGACCTGTAGTCACTATAGAAGTTTCAGCCCCTGCAACTTGACCAAAAATTCTAAAAATCTCGCACGTGTGAGAGAGAAGATGCCTCAAAACTTCGATTTTTGTTCTTCCCTTGATTTGACCTTCTTGTCCTTGACTTCACACTTTTTTTTCCTTCCTTCACTATGGATCAAACTTGTTGATGGATGGATGCCAAATAGGTCGAATTCTCCTTATATTTATACTGCTACCACATGGTCAAATTGCCCCAAATAGGGCCAACTTGGCGAGGAGGTGAAATATTATTGTTTTGACTCCAAACAATTTTTCTTTACATGACACAAAAGCCCAAGAAGGGTATAATAAATATGACGATGACTCTTATGACTTAAGAAAAACCTACAAGCCTTCAATGGAGGCTTTGACCTAATGAACAAATAAAAGGAGCATGAAACCCATGCTTCAAAATAATTTTCTTTTTCTTCTTTTGCAATTTTACAATAAATACATAATGATGAAGTATAATAGCAATTATGAAGACTGACCAGAGTTACATTTTCAACAGAAAATTCCAAAATGACTCATTTGAAGCAACAAAACCTTAAGCTGATACCAAATGTTATGAACCTTGCAACTTAAAATTGATAATAAGCCAATAATTACGATCCACTTTGAGGGGGAAACCCCATTTTATAATGAATAGAATGTATGAGACAATAATTGATTATCCTACGACTCAATCTCCTTGGTATATATATAGGAGACAAAGGGTCCAATTATAATAAAACGGGACCATGAAATGTTCTAGCCTACAAGACAATATAACAATAGAAATGTAATCACTCAACATCTACGACTTAATAAGGTGTTTTAGGGTTAACATGCAACTTATACAGGGTTTGACACTATTATCAAGAAGAATGACTATAAAGTTCAACCACTTACAAAGTTTGAGAGGTTAAAAGGGGAATTCTTTATGCAGTATTGGTGAGGCCCCCAATGTAAAATATTTGACTTAGAGACAATGAAAGCAAAAAACAAATCTCAACATAACTTGTATGATAGGGGTTATAGAGAGGTTCATTAACTCTTTCATCCTTTAGGATTTAATCTAAGTTGAAGGAGTTGTTGCGATGTTTTTCTTTCCCAATAAACAATTACGACATAGTTAATATGTGTATTTGGTTATTGGATAAAAAACTAAGGTGAAGGTTACTATGCATTCACTTTAATCAATGCATCAATGAAAGATGCATGGGTATTTCTATGGCTATGATTTAGTTTGAATATTGGCGAATGAGGGAATTTGTCAACTTGTTTTACCAAGAAGAAGAAATTTCATATTGTTATATACCTTAAATATATATTGGATACATTATGAGTTGACTCCACAAATCCTCATCTACCTTTTAGAATGTAAATTCCAAATGTTTATGCTTGTATTAACATACTCACGATTTACAAACTCCAAAATCCCTATGGATTCATAGATCAATAGACATTTGGGTTGTGATACCAAAAAATATGAATTTATAATGGTGCTAAGCAATACACAAATGTTATCTTCACAACTAAAAAAAGGGAAAATCAAGCAAACACAGCTATGAAGTCAATAACCTTGTTCTATTGTTTTTCTTGCTCTGATTGTTTTCTGCACCATTGACCTTGTTGAACAATATTGTTGATCTATTGTGGTCCACCTTGAGTTGCTTTTCATACTTCTTTTCTCAATTGCCAAACATTTAAAGTCAATATTGTTTCATTATTACATTTTAGTAGAATCTGCAAAAGAAACTTGTTCAGATAATTTTTCCATTTTAAGCACTCGCGATTATACATCTATGGATGCTAAGGTAATGGCTTTTTTGTTGGAAATCCATGCACCCCAGGTTTGGCCTATACCTTAGCTAGGAACATAAACACATTGAAGATGCCCAACCAAAAACAACTTTGCACAACATAATATAACAGCAATGAGATCAATAACGGTACACGAGATTTATGGCCCAAACATGTTCCTTATTTGTCCATTAACAAGAAAACCATACGACTCTTGTACCAGGGATCATGGCCCTTTACAAACCCTAGTAGAATGCCAAATATAATAACAAAATGCCTGGGTTGAGACTAAGTCCTTTTAGCTCTCATCTACCCTAGATCATTTGCTGTCCTTTGCCACCAAACTCATTACCTCTCTGCTGTAACACACAGGGCACTTCTTAACTAAAATTGCCCAACGCACTCTCTCTAGGCTTACAGTCAACCTCTGCCCACTTGGAAGCTCCTTTTCTAGCCTCAGAATGCTCCTTTAGTCCTCCTTAGTCTGTTGGCCTACTATACCAACCTCTAACAGCCCTTGTCTAAGCCTCGGCCACCCTTTCACTTCCATAGCTCCTGTTCAGCCTGTGGCCTGCTCCTTGACCTTTGTCTAGCTCTGTGTAGGCCTTGGCCTACCTTCCTTGGCACCTAGCACAAACCTTGTTGACCCTCCAAAGAGACCCTTGGTCCTCCACTTCTGTTAAAATTGGCAACTAGGGCCAAACTCCACATGGGTCATCTTATTTATGACAACTGATATTTTTCTTGGATTCCTCTCTCTGAGAGGTGTAGGATTGGTCTAGAGATCATCCGATTCTGACATGTACAAATGAAGTTATGAATTTATTTTGATTATGGACAAATTGTCAAGGTCGACCAATAAACTTATGTAGGCTCAGAAGCCCAACAGTCACTATGCAAGGGAGTGTCTAAATAGAAGGGATACATCGCATGATGATGATCATAATCATTCCAGGGGCAACTTCAACAACAACGATCAAAGGAATGGCAGGTCCAATGGCAAGGGAAAAAGGAATGCGGGACATCAAGGAAATGGTTGACCCTCCAAGAAATCAAAGAACTCTAGGTATGAAGAATCCAATGTTGTTCACAATAAGTAAAAAGAGTACTATCTTATATCGGTCCTCTCCACTGCCTCTCCTCTGGACACTTTGGGAAATTGGTGATTCATAGTGGTGCCTTAAGGCACTTCACCGGATACAAGGAAGCCCTCTCTAATCTAATAGAAAAGGAGACAATCTTAGAGATCAGCCTTGGAGACGATGCCACCTATCCCGTGAAGGGAGTAGAGAATGTTACCCTTCAATTGAATTAAGGTAACACTATTCATTTGCAAAAAGTATTATATGTACCCGATCTCAAGAAGAACTTGGTGTCCATTTCGGCAATGGAAGGCAATGGATTCAAGGTGGCTTTTATCGATGGAAAGGTACGTGTTTGGAAAAGAAATTTTAAAGATGCTTTTACTCTTGGGTTTAGGGTTGACACTTTATATCAAGTTGGAGGAAGTCCATTAGGAGCCATGTCTTGCGACACATCTCTACAATCTGAACTATGGCACCAGAGGTTTGCCCATCTTCATTATAAGGTCCTACCCGATGTGAGATAGATGGTGATAGCTATGCCAGAGTTCAAAGTAGAGCAGGAAGGTGTATGTCTGGGATGTGTCAAAGAAATCTTACAACGGGTCCATTCCCCTCAAGTAATGGCAAGACCACAAACATATTGCAATTGATCCACTCTGACATATCTGGTATGATGCCCGTAAACTCCTTGGGAGGGTACTTATATTATCTCACCTTTGTGGATGTTTATTCTCGCAAGACCTGGATCTACTTCTTGAAGAAGAAGGATGAAGTGTTCACCTAGTTCCGACACTTCAAAGCCTTGATCGAAAACCAATTCGAGAAGAAAATCAAGATATTGAGGGCTGATTATGGGACCAGGTATGAATCCAATGAATTCCAAGATCATTGCAGAGAAGCAGGCATTAAGAGGGTGACTACAATGCCATACACTCCCGAGCAGAATGGTATCACTGAAAGGAATAATCGCTCTATTGTAGAAGCTATTCGTGCCATGCTTCATGATCAAGGCCTTCTGAAGTTTCTATGGGCTGAAGCTGCCAATACCGCCATGTATGTTCAAAATCGAAGCCTTCACCAAGCATTGGACTCCAAGGCACCCGAAGAAATGTTCACTGGTAAGAAACTTGATGTCTGTCATTTTAGAATTTTTGGAAGCCCTGTATATTTTCATGTGTCGAAAGAGAAGTGTTGAAAAGTTCAAGGCTTGCTTTATTGCCCGAGGCTTCTCTCATAAGGAAGGTGTAGATTACGATGAGATATTTGCACCTGTTGCCTGATACACCACCATCCGCTCGATTATAGCCCTTGCTGCCTTGCAAGGATGGAACCTACATAAGATGGTTGTCAAGACCGCATTCTTGCATGGTTCAGTCAAAGAGGAAGTCTATGTGGAACACAACCCGAGGGGTTTGAGGTTCATGATCGGGAATCTCATGTATGTAGGTTGAAGAAAGCTCTCTATGGATTGAAGCAAGCACCCCGGGCTTGGTATGAGAGGATTGATAGCTATTTGATGAAGCTGGGATTCACTAGAAGTGAAACTGATTCAAACCTTTACTCTAAGGTTGAAAATGATAAACCTCTCCTTCTGGTACTTTATGTGGACAACCTCTTTCTGACAGGTGCAGACCCTCTCATTCACAAATGTAAGAGGGAGTTGGCTTCTAAATTTGAGATGAAGGACCTAGGATCGATGCACTATTTCCTAGGGTTGGAGGTTTAGCAAAAGCTAGGTGAAATTTTCCTCTCTCAAGGAAAATATGTTGTGAAGATATTGGAAAGATTTGGGATGGTGGATTTCAAGCCTATGACTACACTGGTGGAACTTAACTTTAAGAAGTTATGTGGTAGTGTTGCTGAACTTGAATTGGGAAATGCTTCTGAGTATCGTCAACTCATAGGAGCACTGATGTTCTTGGTGAACTCCCGTCTGGGCATATGTTTTGCAGTTAACACATCGATCCAATACATGGTTGAGCCTCATCATATACATTAGATTGTTGCCAAGAATCTTCTGAGATATCTTCGGGGCACAATCACTCATGGACTGAGATACATTGTCGGAAATGTGAGGCTGCATGGTTATTCTGATGCTGATTGGGTTGGCAGTGTGGTGGATCGCAAGAGCACTTCTGGATGTTGTTTTTCTTTGGTTTCTGCTTCGATATCTTGGATGAGCAGGAAGCAGAAATAGGTTGCCTTGAGCACCGCCGAGGTCGAATACATAGTTGCTATTATGGCCTCCTGTGAAGCTGTCTAGTTGAGGAAGCTCTTCAGTGAGCTGTTTGGACATGTGTTGGATACCACTGTGATCTTTTGCGACAACCAGATTGGGATCCAATTATTAGAGAATCTCGTGTATCATGATCTCTCTAAACATATAGATATCAGGTACCACTTTATCTGGGATATGGTACAACGAGGAGCAATAAGGCTCCATCGTATTGGGATTGATGAGCAGGTCGTCGATATTTTAACAAAATCCCTGGGGAAGGTCAAATTCTTGGCCTTCCGAGAACCGACTTGGAGTCGTGGTGAGACCCTCTTATGAGGGACCTGTATGAGTGGACATTGAGCTCTGGGAGCTCCAGGGGGCTTGGGGTACTTCTTGGAGCGGTGAGCAACCATAGGGTGATTGGTTCAGCCTTCCCCTAGTGGTTTGCTGTGTATAGGGTGAGTGGTTCAGCCTTCCCTTGTGATACCCCTTGGTGACATGTAGGTAGGATGAGTGGTTCATCCTTTTCTTGCCGCGACATCCTACCCATGCAGTCTGGGACTCATGGGAAGTACCTCTCATCTAGCCAATGAGTAGGGAAATGAGGATAGGGACCATAGTACTACCGATGGACGCATCATGTACTATCGTACTCCCTATGCTAGGATGACCGATATTGATCTGGGATCAATGGGAACTGAATTCGGGTCAGTAAGAGTGGTATGAGACACTCTCTTTTGATTGGGACTGACTTCGGGTCAGTAGAGAATGGTATGATACATTCTCGATCACTTCTTTTTCTTCATAGTTCAGCAGAGCAGTGCATTGATGGAGTGTTAAAATTGGCAACTAGGGCCAAACTCCACATGGGTCATCTTATTTATGACAACTAATATTTTTCTTGGACTCCTCTCTCTAAGAGGTTTAGGATTGATCTAGAGATCATTCGATTCTGACATGTACAAATGAAGTTATGAATTTATTTTGATTATGGACAAATTGTCAAGGTCGGCCAACAAACTTATGTAGGCTTAGAAGCCCAACAGTCACGTCTATTCATCCTCAACATGGCATATACACAGAAGGTGACTTAGCCTCAGCTGGACACACTCATCTTCACACATCTTTCTCTCGCTCCTCATTGATTGGGTATGCATTTCTGGGCAGCATCTCTCGAAGGAAAGAAGGTGAATTTTCTGTTTTGTATGTTGATTGAATTTCTGGGATAGTTTGACCAAGCGTTGACCAACAACGTTGACCTCTTTGGCTGTGATTTTTGGTGGAGAAATTTTGTCCCAACAGGCTGCATTTTTGGGCACAAAAATCGAGGCAATTTGTTGACTTTGGCCAATGTTGATTGCGGCTAGGGCTGACCGTAGGTTGACTGTTTGACCAGATTTTGATTAGGTTGATTTCAGACTATTTTGAGGGCTGATTCATCTTGTTGTTTGGAGGCCGAAGTTCACTAAAGTTGATCGAATGGTTGAGGGTCAAATCTGCCCTGTTGACTAGCATTGACTTTTCTGGTTAGGGCTCTTTTGTTGCTGTTATAAATTATCAGATTTGTAAACTATACTATCTCTCTGCTGAACTATTGAAGACTATAAGAAGAATTGATCAAGGGTTTCCCCACATTGGGGTTTGTCCCTAGCTAGTGCCACATCTTGTGTCCTCTTGTCTTGGCTTGTCTTCTACTGTTTATGTTTATGTTCTATCTGCGTTGTACTATCATGTTGATGTGATTGCTAAACTGGATATTGATATTGGGCTAATAAAGAAATTGAAGTAAAATTGCTCTTAAATACCATTGTTGCCTAAAATTAACAACTTCAGGCCCTCAGCCTACTAATCTGCGCTGCAGTGACTTCTTTTTAGCTGCGGGTAGCCTCCTTGTGGCTACGGCCTATTCCAGGGCTAGTGGCTTCTTCTCCAACCTGCTGGCTAACCCTTTACTAGGGCTCAGCCCTTCCTCTTGGCTTGTGGATGGCCTTAACCAGGCCTTCTATCCTTGCGACTTGTACAGTAATACAGACCATCTCTTGTTCCTCCATTTTAGGCTGCAACTTTCCTTTAGGCTAGTAGATGCCCTTGCGAGACGATTGGTTTGTCCATAGACCTTATCCTTAGCCAACCTTCTGGCCATAGAACTCGGCCACTAGTTGTCCTTTGCCGTGGCCTCTCTTGGCAAGCTTAAGGTTGTCCTTTGTCCTCTTCCCTTTGTCCTATTGCTTTCTTCCTTCCTTAGCTATGGTTAGGTCACTTTAGCCTCCTCACACTCCATAAAATAAAAGTCCTTCTCACTTGTCTTCTAGCCTCTCTTTTGGCCTATACTTATACTTTTCCTTTAAGTGTCTTGGGAACCCTCTTTGCCCTTCAAGAGACCCCACTTCAACACTCAATGTTAAATTATAATATAAAATTCATTTCCTTGGGTTCAAAGCCCACCCACTTTGGGTCAGAACCCCAAACCCCAAAATTCATTTCCTGTGTGCCTTGCCCACAAAGCCCCAAAAGGCTTTTCCACTTGGAAATACCTTCCAAGCTACCAAAATTCAACACTCCCTCTTAGTGAGGAAGTGACCCTGCCTTTGAATCTAATTCACAACCACATCCTTCTGGAAGACTTGGGTCTTTGAAGACACCATACTTCTAGAAGCCTCCTGCTTCAGAGCATCCAACAGGGTCATTTGAGCCACAACTTTCCTTGTTCCTCCAACTCCATGATTTTTGCTTGCGTGTCCATGACTTCCTTGCATGTGCCATAACTTTTGCTTGCATGCCCATGACTTCCTTGCATGTGCCATGACTTTTCCTTGCATGATCATGACTTTCCTTGCATGGTGCATGGCTTCCTTGCATGATCACGACTTCCTTCTTGGCTTGGAAGACTTCACTTTATCTCTTGAACCTGAAGGTTAGACTTCCAGTGGGCGACCGACTCTCCCTATGAGTCCGTTGACTCTCTCTAAAGCCAGATTCCCTCTGAGCCTACACAACCAGCTCTTGGCTCACTTTGCTTTCCATCTTAGAAAGTGTTGTAGCTGAACTTGTGTCCTTTCAAGGTGAGCTGCAGGTGAACACTGCAATCCACATGAAGCTACCTCGTCCATGCCAAAACACTCCTTGCCAAGGTATCTAAGCTGTCTCAACTTACTTTGACAAGTCGATAGAAATCCATCAATAGTGTTGGTAATCCGCCACTCAACATACTGCTATGCATTGAGTTCTCCATCAATCCACTATAACTCCCACCCTATCTAGTCACCAAACCAGTCAAGACCACATCTCCAACCCGTTCTATGTTGAACTCAAGCTCCATGTCTAGCCAACTCACTCGGCAACACTGCTGTTTCCTGCAACAATCTCACAACTCCCTCCTAGAGCTGACACCTGTGCACACTTTGATCCAACTACCCGTCAAAGTAGCTATGAGGATCAGTTTGTAACCTTTTGTCAGTTCAGTTTTGGAGCTCTCTCATTATTCTCTCTCTCTCTCACTCTTGGACACTTAGAGTTTTCTTGGAGCACTCTTGGAGGGTGTGGCATACTTGGAGTTTTGGAGCAAGAAGGCAAAGGAAGAGCAGGAAAGCACAAGAGGACATCGGGATCAACAACTATAACGAGCTTTTCTTGTAGGTATCGAGCTGCATGTATGTTTTCTTCACTAGTTTTGGCATGCATGGCATATGCATGTGGTTTATTGGTCATAATTTGTCACTGGGATGGAGGATTGCTTGGATTGATAGTGGATTTGCCTAGCCTTGCCATTTCTTGGATAGCCATGGTGATTGTGGATTTATTTCCTTGTTTTGTTTTGGTTGGTTCTCATGTTTCCTTTAGCTTGGGTTGAGTTACTAGTTCCATGAAGCCCTGTAACAACTTGGGTTAAGTTACTAGTCCTGGAAGCCATCGTTGGACAAACACTCTGGAAGCTCTAGGTGGGTGGAGTTACTAGTCTTGGAAGCCTTGGTTGGAACAAACACTCTGGAGCCTTGGAAAGCTTGGGTAGAGACCAATCTGATGATGGTTTTGTGATGTCTGACAGTGAGCTGGATTCACTGTTTGATGGGTTGAGGTGGATGGCCTTTGGACGCCTTGGATGGTTTTGGATTGATGTGTTCTATGAGATCCCACATTCATGCTTGAAATATGGCACGTGGGTGGATGGCTGAAGAGAGATTTGGCTCAGCCATTCTACGGTCGGGTAGAACGTGGTAGTCCCATCCCGGGTTTGGATTTTGCATCATTAATATGAGGTTATCTCTCCTTGTATTTCTATGAGGATTATGCTGGTTTATATGTGGATCATATGGCTGTGATTTCCTTGGTATTTCTGTTGCTATTATGCTGGTTATGTATATGTTTTATGACAGTAGCTATGTATGGCTCTCATCATGTTTTTACTTGTAAATGAATTAACAATGTATCTATGACTTAATCGATGAAACTGCAGCTAATGTGTTGAGGCATCAATGTCTCTTAGCAATTCTCAGATGAGTATGAGACCCCTATGCTTAGAATTGTTGTTTACACCTGTAGATTACATATTTGTGATATGTTTGACGAAATGCTTGTCATGGCTAGTAGGGGTCCAGTCAAGGGCTTGTTCAAGTATTTGCATTTGCATCATTGTTTCATTGTTATCTTTCTGTTCTGAAGGTGTCATTCAATTATGGGCAGTGACCTAGGCTCTGGGCCTGGAAAAGTGGCTCAAATCCTGGGGACACTGGCACAACACTGAGCAAAATAGCCCATGGACACTGGCACAACACTGAGCAAAATTGCCCATGGACACTGGCACAACATTAAGTAAATTAGCCCTTGGAAGCTGGCATGCCCTGTCATGAGAGCGTCTAGAGCCTCTTGGACGTTGTCATGCCCATAGCATGGGAGCGTCTAAAGGTCTAAAACCTTAGTGGGACCCAGGGGTTGGTTATAAAAAGTGTTGGGATGGTTCTCAGGGGTCCTATAGCTAATGCGAAAGGTCTATATGATGTGTTTCCGTTGATTCCATTTCCTTAAGGTCACCTAGGAGGTTGAATCCAATCATAGTAGCCTCTCGTCACATGTTTACCTTGGTTGGCCGGTTACTTGGGTAGACGTGGGAGGAGGGTGTTACAATGTCACACTGCTATAAGGACAAAGCCATGTATTATTGACATGCCATACTTTCACTGTTATCAGGACAATGCCATGCATCTTTGCTATGCCATACAACAATGTCTGATCATTGCTGTATGATGGCAGGCTGACCTGCCAATACTTTGTTCTTCAAAACTTTTGTGTCCAAAAACTTCTTACCAGGGACAGCGCTTCTGAGTGAGGTTGGCAAATTCAATTTTTGGAGTCCTTGCCCTAGGTATTTTGTCGAATTTGATGACTCAACAGAAAGTAGACACACGGGGCTACTTGACCCAGCAATCAAAGTTCCAAATGGGCTCCTAAAAGTTGATTAAAAACACAATCCTAAACTGGTGCGACCCTTTTGTAGGTTGGTGCGACCTTTCTGTAGGCTGGCGACACCTTTCTGTTTCAGGCGCGACCCACGACGCAACCCTTATGTCTGATGCGCGACCCTTTTGATTCTGGCACGACCTTTCTGTTTCAAATGTGACCCACGACGCGACCCTTCTGTGACTGAGGGTTTTGTTTTCTCGGGGCGATTTCAAGCAAGAAAAAACATGGAAATTCGAGAATTCCTTAGATCTATCATTGAGAAAACATGCAATTAGGATAAAATACTCACAACATTGAGCAGATCTATAGATCAATCTCGTTTGGATGCAAAATTCTCAAAGATACACAATTTACTGGATATCAATCTACAGGATTCCACCATTAAACTACAACAAAATGATTTTTCATCAATTGAAGCAAACAATTTCTTGACATAAGATGATATTAGATACACCATGAAACTCCACTGAATCAATTATGAAAAGAAAAATCACAACACAGAAAATTGTTCTAGCCCTTACTAACCTGATCTACATTCAGCATCCCCCCCAAAAAAATGAGTTTTTCTCTTTTTTAATGCTCCTCTCTAAATTCAAATTTCTCAAACAACCTAATCCCTATTTAATTGGCCTAACACACACCTAAGCTAACAAACTCTATCACTTCACTCCTAATCTAGGCACTCCAACAACTTTTACAAACAAATAATAAATAAGAACATTTAAGAGGTCCAACCCTCTTTAGTAAATAATTTTGACCAGTCAGGTCAAAGATAATTTATCTCATTTGATGTTCCTGCATCAGACTCCTGGGGAAGAAAAGAAGGTTCCATCAAATCTTCAAGATTCACTTGATATTTCTCTAACTTCGATGCTGTCATCCAACTAACATCTTCAATTGGCTGTCCCTTCCATTTGATTAGATACTGATAATATGTTTGTCCTCTAGTTTTCTTTGTTACTCGCTTCTCCAAGGGTGCTTCCACTTCTCTCTTTCCTGTCCTTGGCATCTGTTCCTCCCAATTTAGAGTTTGAACTTCCTCATCTGCAGGTTCATCTTGTGATTCTGCCTTTGTTTCCTTAAAGATAATAGATATTCCAATTCCTTCTGGCAGTTCAATCTCATAAGCATTTGAGGAAAACTTCATTAAAATTCTACTAGGTCCTATCCTTTTTTTTAATTTGTTATAAGTCCTTATAGGAAATCTTTCTTTCCTCAGGTAAACCATAACTAAATCACCCACTTGGAATTTCTTTTCTCTTCTCTTCACATCAGCCCATTGTTTATACTTCTTGCTACATTCTTGTAACCTTTGTTTGACATCCTCCTGCAATTTCTGCATTTGTTCTACAAATTCTTCAGCATTTGCACTCTTATCTTTTGTTTTCCCAAATATCTAAGCTCATATACTCCTCTAGGATGCATTCCAAAAACAATCTGAAATGGGCTCATCCCTGTACTCCTGTTAGGAGTATCATTGTAAGCAAATTCAGCTTGAGCAAGTGCTAAATCCCACTATTTTGGATGTTTGTAAACCAAGCTTCTTAATATGTTTCCCAAGCTCCTATTCACCACTTTAGTTTGCCCGTTTGTTTGAGGGCAATTCGCTGAACTAAAACTGAGGTTTGTACCTAACTTCTTCCATAGAGTCCTCCAAAAGTGTCCCACGAACTTAGTATCTCTGTCTGAAACAATACTTACAGGCAACCCATGTAACCTTACAATTTTTGAGAAAAACAAATTAGCAATATGAGTTGCATCACTAGTTTTCTTACAAGCAATGAAATGAGCCATTTTCGAAAATCTATCCACAACAACATAGATAGAGTCATATCCTCTTTGAGTCTTTGGCAAACCCAAAACAAAATCCATGCTGACCGCATCCCAAGGCCTGTTTGGTATTGGAAATGGCTGATATAACCCAGTATTTTGGCTCCTTCCTTTGGCATGTTGACAAATCCTGCATTTCTCAACAAACTTTTTGACATCAGTTTGCATTTTTGGCCAATAATAAAAAGCATTCACTTGAGCGAATGTCTTATCCTGCCCAAAGTGTCCAGACAATCCTCCACTATGCTTTTCTTTAATCAAATTTTCCCTCATGGAACATTTAGGAATACACAGTTTATTGTTTTTGAACAACAAACCTCCTTGAATTAGGTAGTCTAACCATTGGCTTCTATTATGAATCACGGGATTCTGAACAACTGCATATATTTCTTTAAAATCTGTATCTTCCTTGTACATGTTAATCATTTCTTCAAATCCCAAAACACCAATCTTCAGCTCCTGCATAACCAAATTCACTCGGCTCAAAGCATCAACAACTTTATTTGACTTACCGCTTGAAGGTGAAACTCTGTAAGTACTCCACCCACTTAGTGTGCTTTTGGCTCAACTTTGGTTGATTATTTATGAACTGTAGTGCATGATTATCAGAATACAAAATAAATTCTTTGGGCAACAAGTAATGCCTCCATTTCTTTAAAGCTTGAATAACAACATAGAACTCTTTATCATAGGATGAGTACTTCCGCTTGGCCTCATTCAACTTTTCACTAAAATAAGCTATAGGTCTCTGCTCCTGACTCAGTACAACTCCAATTGCTACCCCACTAGCATCAGTCTCAACTTGGAAAGTTTTATCAAAGTTTGGTAGGGCTAAAACAGGTTTTTTAGTAATCTTCTTTTTCAACAGTTTGAAGTTCCAGTCTGTTGCCTCTGTCCACTTAAATGGTTGTTTGTTTTCCTTTATTGTTTCAACTATCGGTGCACAAATTTGACTAAAGCTTCTTATAAACTTTCTATAAAAACTTGCAAGACCATGAAAACTTCTTACCTCAAATACGCTCCTTGGAGTTGGCCAATTCAAAATTGCTTGTATCTTTTCTGGGTCCATCTTCAAACCTTCTTTTGAGACTACAAATCCCAGGTAAACAAGCTCTTTCTTCATGAAACTGCACTTCTTCAAATTTATCAACAACTTCTCTTTTTGTAAAGTATTTAAAACCAACTTAAGATGCTCCAAATGCTCTTCTTTACTCTGACTGAAAATTAGGATATCATCAAGATAAACTATCACGAATTTTCTAGCATATTCTTTTAAGACCTCATTCATCAGTCTCATAAATGTACTTGGTGCATTAGTGAGTCCAAAAGGCATCACTAACCATTCATACAACCCACTATTAGTCTTGAACGCAGTCTTCCATTCATCCCCCTCTCTAATCCTTATTTGATGGTATCCACTCTTCAAATCTATCTTAGAAAAATACTTTGACCCACTCAAGCAATCCATCAAATCATCCATATGTGGTAAGGGAAATCTATACCTGATAGTAATCTTATTTATTGCTCTGGAATCGATGCACATGCGCCATTCACCATCCTTCTTGGGGCTAAGCACTGCTGGTACTGCACACAGACTTAGGCTCTCCTTTATCAGTCCTTTATCCAACAACTCCTGCACTTGTCTCCCAACTTCTTCATTTTCCTGAGGAGTTAGCCTATATGCTGCTTTGTTTGGTAAACTCGCACCAGGTATTAAATCTATGTGATGGCTGATACTTCTAATTGGTGGCAATGCACTTGGCAATTCATCAACAATAATGTTGACATAATCATTTAGTAGATTTTTAATTTCCACAGGCAAATTATCTAAATTAGTAGAAGTCAAAATTACCTTGGGTTTACCCACAACAACAAAATGCATTTCTTTCTCCTTCTTGACTTCTCGCAACAATTCTTTTCCACTAATCATCAAAACATTTTCCCCAACCGTTCCTTTGTCTGCTCCATCGTTCAAAGGTAACAATGTATGCTTCTTCCCATCCTTCTCTAAGGTATATGTGTTCCTCCTACCATCATGAACAACTTTCCTATCAAACTGCCAAGGTCTCCCCAATAATATATGGCACACATCCATTGGCATTACATCACACAATACCACATCTTTATATGTACCAATTTGTATATCTACCTGGCACTGTTCTGTCACCAAGAGCTGATGTCCTTTTTGCAACCAGGACACTTTGTAGGGAGTAGGGTGTACCATCTTAACCAAACCCAATTTCTCCACCATCTCTGTAGAAACAAGATTGTCAATGCTCCCACTGTCAATCACAACCTTGCAACATTTTTCTTTAGACTTGCACATGGTCCTAAATATACTTTTCCTTTGAGCTGGTTCATTGGCTTCTTTTTCTGCTTTTAGCAATACCTTTTTTAACAATAAAGACTCTCTTACTTCAGGTGGTTCTTCTTTCCCCGTGACCTGAGGACTTTCTTCCTTTGTCTCAGCTATATTTACATTACTTGGATTTGCTGGTTTGTTTTGAGGGCAGTCCCATGACCCATGTCCTAATTCTCCACATGTATAACACCGAATTTCCCTTCCTCGGCTTCTACCTCTAGGTCCAAATCTTCCTTTGCCAAAGTTTCCTCTCTTTGGTGGTCGATTACTGGTCCCTCCTGTTTCATTATGAGAGTTTTGGAATCTTGGTCTGGAAGCTCCTCTTCCTCTTGCTGGATTTTTACCTCTATTCTTTTGACTTTGCTTCCTCAACAATTTCTCCTCTGCCTTCAAAGCTGCTTGATAGGCACTTTCAATTGTCTTCAAACTTAGCAGACTGATTTCATCTTGTGTATCGCATCTCAATCCGTTGATATATCTGGCTACTTTTTCCATGTCATATTCAGTATATCCTGATCTAATGCTCAACTTATAAAACTCCTTTGTGTACTCTCCAACAGTCATCCCTTTCTGTCTTAAGTTTTGTAACTGTTTGAAAAGGTTTAATTGGTAATCCTTGGGCATAAATTTACCTTTCAATTTGCTCACCATTTTATCCCACTGCTTAATCTTGAGTTTTCCCTTCCTTTCTCTGGATATTTGTAGCTCATCCCACCAGATGGTTGCATGGCCCTTCAATCTGGTAGCTGCGAATTTCACCTTCTTTTTATCTTCGACCTCTTCATAGTCAAAATACTTATCTAATGCACTAATCCAATCCATCAACTCTTCCACATTAAGGTTTCCTTCATACAAAGGTATTTCTACCTTTGGTCTTCCACTTGCTTTTGCGAACATCTTGAGAACTTTCGCTGTTTCACTTTCTTCCTCTTCTTCTTCCTCAGAAGATTCTTCTTCAGCACTGGCATCTCCCTCATTAGGGACTCTTCTCTGGGTAGTTTCCATTGCCTCCATTCTTGTGCGAAGATGTCTAATTTCTTCAAGAAGTACTGCATTGGCTACAGGTCTTCCCCGACCTATGCCAACTCCTCCTCTCCTGGGTGGCATATTTGTTGAAGTTCTGAGAACAATACTCTAAACCTTGCTCTGATACCAAATGATGGCAGGCTGACCCGCCAATACTCTATTCTTCAAAACTTCTGTCTCCAAAAACTTCTTACCAGACACAGTGCTTCTGAGTGAGGTTGGCAAATTCAATTTTTGGAGGCCTTTCCCTGGGTATTTTGTCGAGTTTGATGACTCAACAGAAAGTAGACACACGGGGCTACTTGACCCAACAATCAAAGTTCGAAATGGGCTCCTAAAAGTTGATTAAAAACACAATTTTGAATTGGCGTGACCCTTCTATAGGCTGGCGCTACCTTTCTGTAGGCTGGCACGACCTTTTTGTCTCAGGCGCGACCCTTTTGCTGCAGGCACGGCCCATGACGCAGCCCTTCTGTTTGCTGTGCGACCCTTTTGATTCTAGTGCGACCTTTTTGTTTCAATTGCGACCCACGGTGTGACCCTTATGTGACTGAGGGTTTTGTTTTCTCGGGGCGATTTCAAGCAAGAAAAAACATGGAAATTCGAGAATTCCTTAGATCTATCATTGGGAAACATGCAATTAGGATAAAATACTCACATCATTGAGCAGATCTAGAGATCAATCTTGTTTGGATGCAAAATTCTCAAAGATACACAATTTACTGGATATCAATCTACAGGATTCCACCATAAAACTACAACACAGTGATTTTCATCAATTGAAGCAAACAATTTCTTGACATAAGATGATATCAGATACACCATGAAACTCCACTGAATCAATTAAGAAAAGAAAAATCACAACACCCAAAATTGTTCTGGCCCTTACTGACATGATCTACATTCAGCACCCCCCTCAAAAATGAGTTTTTCTCTTTTTTAATGCTCCTCTCTAAATTTGAATTTTTCAAACAACCTAACCCCTATTTAATTGGCCTAATGCACACCTAAGCTAACAAACTCTCACTTCACTCTTAATCTAGGCACTCCAATAACTTTTACAAACAAATAATAAATAAGAACATTTAAGAGGTCCAACTCCCTTTAGTAAATAATTTTGACCAGTCAGGTCAAAGGTAATTTATTTCATTTGATGCTCCTGCATCACCATATATATATCAATGTAGGTAAGAACACTGCTATAATAACTCTGTCATAATAAGACTGTCACTACATCACTAAAGATAACAATACTGCCATACATCATTGAAGATTCATTCTAATTTCTATATATCATACTGTTACAAGAACAAGAACACTGACCAATCACAGAAGATCAAGCTTGATAACTCTTCAAAGATCAATCATTAGAACCCCAAACTAACCATGATAAATTTGCCCTTTTTACCTCTTTACTTAGGGCTTGAAGTAGGCTTCTACAGTCCTTCAAGTAATCTGATCTAAGGCTGCTCCTTAATTTGATCATATTGAACCTCATCAACTTAAAACATTAGCATGAAAAACCATCCAACTTACCTCAAGTTGTAGACTCATCCAATTGTCATTTGTAGCATGACATTGTGTATTTTTTCGGCTGTGGTTAGGGCACCTATACAACCCATGACAGTCTCACAAATTTTGCCTCCAAACCACTTCAAGACCTCCATTGACCTTTCCTTTCCAGCGATACCCTTTTTCGCTAACCTTTAAGGTAACTCGACACTTCTTTTCACATACATGGGGTCCGGGGACCATTGTCCACACATAAACCACAATGATATATCATAGAGAATTTGTCACGAATTCCTGCCCAGAAAGCTCCTTAGAATTTCGGCTAACCCTTGGAAATCCTAGTGCATACCTTGAATCCTGGCAGCCTCCCTTAGCAGACCAATTTAGGCTCTTAATGACCTCCTTCTAGCGTTTGACCCTCTCCAACATAAACCCTACACCTGCGGCCAAAACCGCAAAGAGATATGTACCAAAACGAAGCCCAAAATCATCTTCATAAATTCGACTAGCTGTCCAGACCAAAGCACACAAAAAGATTCGTCCTCTTCTCAACTTCAGCTAGGTCTCATAAGAGCCGCAACTAGATCAAATCATCTCACCAAAGATGCGAGTTGCTTGTGATCAAAATGAGCCACAATGATTGGCTATTTATAGCTCCGATTTAGAGCTTGTAAAGTATGTGTGATATGACAATCTGACATTTCTCCATAGAGGTGGCAGTCAAACGATTTCTCTTCTTATGATGTTATCTTGTGATGTTTTTCATTATTATTAATTTTTTCTTTCTAATTATCTTTTCTTATCATCAAGACTAATGCCAAGCAACAAACAAAAGAGTACACAAGATGTAGGCGCGCTGCCAAGGAAAACCCCACTCCGGGGGAAAACCCAGTGAAAATTCTTCCTTCAATAGATTCAAAATGAGACAACCAAGACCCTTACAACTTAGATTTGAGACTACCTCCATCAAGTCATCTTTGTTTCACGAGACATCATCATACCCTTAGGTTAGGGTTTTCCAGAGACCCTATCTAGGGTTCTATAAAGTCAATTAAGAATATGAGTGGGGTAGATTTATCAAGTGATGAATCACTCAAAACAAGAATCCTTAGGATTCAATACAACTAGACATAACAATGTGAGTAATGTAACACAAATTACAAAAATAAGATGAACATATTTTTTATATTAAGGGAGTTTTTGTAAGGTGTATAGTTTAAGACATACCTGGAGATTGACAAACCTTGGAAGGATTCCTTGAAGTGTCTTCTTTGCATTGAGCCATGATCTTTTATACTTGTAGTACATACTTGCAAGCACAACATGTGATACCAAGAACATGATTTAGTTTCTCAAGTTAGATCTTTTACGAGATTAATGGAGGATGGAATCTTATGATAAGCTGTGCATTCTTCTAATCAACAATAGGACTTTTACTTGATATCCTATATTATTTGAAAACTCTAGAAAACAAGTATTAAGGTTCTAATATGTATGATATCTAGGGGTACTATCTTTATCCTAGTCTAGCTATAAACAAGGATCATTTAATATTAGATATATTGCAAATCTAAAAACTCATGAACATACGTACCTTGTGATTACATACCTCTAATTTGATAACCTATTAGACTTGTTGTAGTAACAATACTTGGTTCCTTGTACTCAGATCCTCAAAGAGTCCTTTCTTCAAGCTGGTTCCTTGGACTATCAATTTCATTTTCCATAGGACAGACTTCAGATTCTTTATGTGATGACACAGTTCATTAAGGTGCCTTATACTTTGGTTCTGTATGGGTGATAAACACATAGCAATAGTGTCCATAAACTTGTAGTATCATCCTAATCTTCGTTATTGTAGGAGTGACACAATTCTTTAATGATGACACTGTAGAATGGTATTGTGGATATAGCCCAAACAATGATTATCCATACTCACAAACCTTCGGTCCTGTGATGACTGAGTTTTCTTCACTGTAATAAACTGAAATTTCTCACTGTTTCGATCTTATATATATCATAGCAATGCTTCAGCCCTTATATCAGTGCTTTAACCATGCATCACTGAGTTCTAAATCTCTTTTATAACATGACTGTGATTTATACCGAAAAACTCCTTTTCTGAGTTTAATCTGAACTTGTCATTACTGAAATGTTTGCTATACTTGTTTTATCAATGCCTAAGATGATCTGAACTCCGACACAGTGATTGACCTTTCTTGTTTTCTGAACTTGTACCGAGCTTGATTACCCATTTTCTGAAAAGACCGAACTGTCTCACTATGCCTTTTAAGATGCCTTTGAATCCTTTTGACTTGCTCTTCAATATAAATGCAAACAAAACCTTTCACTGAGAATACTTCAAAGATGTATAAGTGATCTCTAAACTGCCATTGACCATGACCATAGCTCTGATACCATGTTGATTTACAAGCTTGTTGATGGTATCAGAGCTTGTAAAGTTATTTGAGTAAAAAACATGTTCTTCGTGCTTTTAGGTCTTCTAGGTCTTTCTAGGATAAAGAATAATATTGGTCATGTGTCATAGTCCCATTTGGACTCGTTGCAATGGAGGAAAATATTTATTTTGTCATGTAAAAGTCGTGGATAAGCCCAAGACCAAGTTGGCCCAAGAGAAAGGACAAGTCGGCCTAAGGGAGGGCTATTCGACCCTCAAGAAATCTAAGTTACCAGAAAATGGATACGGGAACGGATACGGGTACGGGGTTTGAAACGGATACGGCAAATTTTCAAAATATCTGGATACGATACGGCAGGAAACGGCACATAATAAATATATTAAAATATATATATATATATATATATATATATATATTAAAAATAAAAAATTCATATTACCATTCATATTTCAGAATCTAAATTATCATCTATGATCTATCATGATTCATGATTCATCATCATCAATTCAAGTTTCAACTTTCAACATATGCCATATGGCATAAACATTCAAGTTGGAAACCTGTTTCTCATTCCAATTTCCGTTCCTGTTCTCATTCTCATTCCCGTCTTGACAGTTGACACTACATTAGTAATCAATTTTATATGCATGACAGACTTGCACATGCCTGGGGATGTGCACATTTCTTATTCCCCAAAATCGTCTGACCCCGTTTCTGGTTTTGTCCTCATTTCCTGTTTCTTGTTTCTACTATCTAGTGACATAGTAGGTGACCACGAACACCATAGGTCCCATCCCTGACCAATGAAATATTCTAAAACAAATTAAATATCAGATAACTATTTGAAGTTGTATACGACTGCATTTAAAAGAACAACACAGTGACACACCTGTGGCTGTTACTCCTTTTCAGGGATATCTACAGATTCTACACTCTACAAATAACCATAAAGTAAACCATAACCCCATGTCACAAGGTTTGACTTTGATCAACTTTGACGAAATTCAATCATGATGTTCAGATTCAACGAACCTAAAATAATTTTTGAGGATTGACAAACCTCATTGAACCTCATGGCTGTTAGTGTTGACCAAGTCCATAGTACAAGCTCAATCATCACATAAAAACTTAAAAAGACGGACACCATAAGCTTGAAATGTAGGATACAGTAATCTGGGAGGTTTAAAGTTTAAAGACAATGCCATGTTTGATATTAGAAGGGCAGACAAGTACACAGGTTAAAAACTCCAATTTTTTAAAGAACTTTTGCTAGAATACAATAAACAAAAAAGGGTGAATTCTCACTGTCTCAGCAATGAGCATGAGCATCTGTTGATTCTGTTCGTATCAAAATGAAAAACAATTGTGGCAAACAAGTATAACCAGGACCATCATACAGCTATTATATATGTCAGGGACTGCAGTCGATATTTTTGGTACAGCTCTTATATGTTAATGCTATTAATATAGCTTTGAAAATCATGCTAAATAAGATGCAAAACTGCAGTATGGCATGCACAACTGTAGATGAATCGAACGATAAAATCATAAAAATAGACGCTGATCAGTGATAACTGATAAGTTGTGTACCTTGTAGGCTTGTAGTTGTCCAACGATGCCGGCAGGTTCAAACTTCAGTCACTCCAATGAGCAGTTCCAGAATCCAAACTTCCAAAGTTCAGTGACGGAGTGAAACTCTCAGCGGGGGCACTGGGCAGTGAACTCAACGGCGGCAGTCAGCGCTCTTCAGAGTTCAGACTTGTCGTTTAGGGATTAGGTTAGGGTAGATAGTGATACTAGTAACTAGAATGAACATTGAATAATAAAACCGTGCCGTAATTTGTAAAGTGAAGTTCAAACTTCAAAACCTAAAATGCCAGATTTTGAAGCTCTGTTCCCGACAGCAAGTGATAGCGACAAAGTCAGGAAATGTGTTGAAATTTTTTAAATACGAATCACGATTTTGCAGATACGTTTTGAAAATTTCGAAATACGTTTTAAGTTTTTCTGAAACGTATCAATTTTTTTTAAACGGGAGGTTTTTTCCTTGAAAACGCCTGAAAAACGGCAAAAAAAAATTTGATACGTATCCAAATCACCAAAAACGTTTTTTAGCCGTTTCTGGGGTGAATACGTATCTGATACGTAAAACGGCGTTTTCGCCTGCTAGGGAGCCGTTTCCGGTATCTTAGCAAGAAATGCTATAAATAGAAGGGAGCTCAACCTAGTTCGATCTGCAATAGCGAAGGTGAAAGAAGAGTAGCTGGAGCACACAGAAGAAGATTTGAAGTCGAAGTTTGTCAAGGATTATCTTTCTCTGTATCTCGCTATGGTTTGTGAAGCTGTTAGCTACAAGAGGTTGAAATTCTGAAGCAGTTGAAGGGGCCAAAATTGCAGATCCAAAGTTCTGTAGCAGGGGTCGAAGTTGTAGTAGCAGCGTGGCAATATCGAAGTGTTAAAAAGCTGTCTCAAGGAAGTTCTTGCTAGGGTCTGACTTGTGGCTTGGAGGGTTTGTTGGCTTGGGTCTTTGGGTTTGGAAGTCTCTTTTGTAAGCAGATTCTAAAGAAGAGAAGCATTTTTTTCTGGGTTTTCCCCTTGGAGGGGTTTTGCCTTGTCTTGGAGCCTATATCTTGTGTACTTTGTCTTTTGATGATCTTTTTGTTTTGGTAATTGCTTGATGAACAGAATTAAACAAGTAATTAAAGAACATCTAACATCACAAGTAATTATCAAGTTAAGGAAAATAAGTTATAATATGCAAGTCTCTAGATTTGCCAACATGGTTTCAAAGCTAAGGTTCAAGAAGGACACTGAAGATCACATTGCAATTGGCTCTATGACAAGGGTTATGTGGAAGGGTTTCAAGTACCTTGGAAATATCACTATATCTATCAAGAACTGTCTATTGAATATCATCTTCAAGCTCGCAAAAGAAGTAGCAGATGGAAGTTTGTTTTCTGCTTTATCCGACATGTTCAAGGACGAAAATGTATGGGTTATTGACGATGGTGCCTCCAGACATATGACGAGAGAATGCAGTCGATTCCAAACCCTATTAAGGGTATTTCATCTCTTTCAATCGAACTTGGAGACAACAAGAGCTATCTAGTGAAAGACATTGGTTCTACATCATTCGAGCTCGAGTCAAGTGGAAGCTTTCACCTCAACATCTTATATGTTCTAGGTTTGAAGATAAATTTACCTTCTATTTCTTGTCTAGAGGATAAGTGTGATAGAGTTGCTTTTGTTGATGGCAAGGTTTTGGTTTGGGGTAAAGACTTTGGTATTAATGAAGCAAGAGTGATTGGGGTTTGAGAGGGTACATTGTATACTCTATACACCTATAGCTCAAGCCCTAGTTCACTTAGAAGCGAGTCCTTCCGAACTATGGCATAGAAGGTATAAGCACCTTCATTTTAAGATTTTGCCATCTCTGAGTCAAATGGTCAATGGCATCCCCGAAATAAAGGAAGATCATGAAGGGACTTGTAAGGGATGTGCTCTAGGCAAGAACGTAAATAAACAATTTGCAAGTAGTGAAATTAGATCTAAGGAATTTTAGATCTCATACACTCAAATGTATGTGGACCTATGGCAATTAAGTCTCTTGGTGGGCATCAATACTATGTAACCTTCATTGATGATTACTCAAGGAAGACTTGGTTATATCTCCTCAAGAATAAGGATGAGGTATTCAAAAAGTTTCAGGAGTTCAAGAATGAAGTGGAAAACCTAACCGAGAGAAAGATCAAAATTCTAAGGTCAGATAATGGTGGAGAATACACCTCCAAAGAGTTAATAGCTTTCTGCAATGGTGTTGCAGAAAGGAAGAACCGTACTATTGAAGAATGTGTTAGAGCTATGTTGCACGATCATGATATTCCTCAATTCATATGGAGTGAGGCATGTATGACAATTGTTTACTTGCATAATCGAAGTTCTCATAGGATCCTCAACAACATGACTCTAAAAGAAGCGTTTACAGGAAAGAAGGCAAGTGTGGATCATCTTCGTATATTTGGGTGTCCAGTTTACATTCATGTACCCAAGGAAAAAAAAGAAGTTAGATCCTACTAGTATAAGGGGCATCTTTGTTGGGTATAGTGCTTCATCTAAAGCATACAAAATCTATATCAAGGAGGATCGTTGAATTGAGGTAAGCAGAGATGCCATCTTTGATGAAAACATAGCTTAAAAGAAATCGAAGGGTGTTCCAGTTGACTGTGATGAAGAAGAAGTTTCTATCTTTGAGGATATCTCTAGGGACAATGCTGATTAGGAATCAAGACTTACTCAACAAGATGTTGAAGGTCCTTGTGAGCCTCTACAACAAGTAATAGTTCCAAAAATCGGAAGAGGCTTGTTTGGTTGAAAACTACTCTTCAAGAGGCAGGACATACAACATCAGGGATGCCTTTGATTTTGGTTTTATGTGTTGATGACTTGTTCATGACAGGAGCAAAGCCTCTGATCATCTAGTGTAAGAGGCAGCATGCCTCTGAATTTGAGATGAAAGATCTTGGGTTGATGCACTATTTCTTGGGTTTAAAAGTGTGGCAGAAGGCAGGAGATATTTTGCTCAACCAAGGAAAATACATTGTCAAATTCTTGGAGAGATTTGGGATGGTGGATTGCAAATCCATGGCTACATCGATGGAGACAAATTTCAAGAAGTTATGTGGTGAAGCTTCGAAACCAGATCTAGCGGATCCTTTTATGTACTGACAACTGATTGGGGTTTTGATGTTTCTGGTCAACACTAGACCGGATATATGTTTTGCTATTAATATCTTGAGCCAGTTCATGGTGGAACCTTTGCATGCTCATTGGGTGGTCGCAAAACATGTGTTGCGATATCTGCATGGGACAATCAATCATGGACTGAGGTATGTCTCCGGTGATGATTTGAGACTACATGGGTATATAGATGCAAATTGGGCTGGGAGTGTTATAGACAGGAAGAGCACATCAAGATGCTGCTTTAGCTTGGGATCTGCCATGATTTCCTGGATGAGCAGGAAGCAAAGATTTGTCGCTCTCAGTACAGTCGAGGCAGAGTATATTGCAGCTAGTATGGCTAGTTGTGAGGCAGTGTGGCTGTGGAAGCTTATTGCAAAGCTTTTTGATCATGTGCCAAATACAATTGTGATATACTGTGACAATCAAAGCGGGGTCAGACTTTCAGAGAATCCAATATTCCATCACAGGTCGAAGCACATTGAGATCAGGTACCACCTCTGGGAGATGGTACAGAGAGGAGCAATGAGGCTCCAACACATTTCGATAGATAAGCAGGTTGCTAACATTCTCATCAAGCCATCGCCCAAAGCGAAGTTCTTATTCTTCAAAGACCAACTTGGAGTGCAGGAGAACGTGTTCCTCCTTGAGAGGAAACGTTGCTGATTGAGAGCATTGAGCATATGCTCTTCCCCCGGTCTTTCGACCAGCCATGGAGTTGGTGAGGGCGGGCAGATGAGCAGAGTAGCTCCTAGGTGTGAGGGTACTCCTTGGAGCGATGGACTTGGTTCAGTACATGCCCCAGTATGCATCCTATACGCAAGTCACTTTCGTGTCATTATTGACCAAGGGCCATGTTGAGATAGTTAGGCTTGTTGGGATTGGCACCCATCTAGTTAGTGGGTGAGGAGACTTAGTTGTGTCTGATCTTTACCAAGGTCGGATGCCAGTGCCATGGAATTGGGTTGTGGTAAAACGATCTCCCCTAGGTGTTGGATGCAGTTGTTCTCCCACTTGATCTGTGAGGATCAAGTTGGGTGAGAATCAATGAGTGGACACAGGGTGTGTGATCTTTACCAAGGTCATATGTGACTTCCATGGATTTGGTTGTGGTAAATTGATCTCCCCTATCGTCAATTGTGGGTCATTCTTCTCTTACGGATTGAGACATCATTGTTCCTCTGAGATGAGATCTATGGTGCAGCCGAGAATTCCTCCCTATCTGAGAGAGAGTGTTGAAGTTGGCAGCTTCGGTCAGAATTTTCATTAGCAAAATAGTGGAGACAACTTGTATTTTTGACCTTGACCAAGTTGACTTCAAGAAGGACAAGTCGACCCCACATGTGGAAAAGCCACTTCCTAAGTCATAAAAATATGAGTTCGTTGAGCTCATTTGGATCATCGTCACACACCAATTCATCTGAAATTTGCACAAGTCAATCCACACGTGCGAAGGAGCAAGAGACGTTTCAGACCAGCATTGACCAGCCTCTTTCTTCTGTTTGAATTTCGTTGACTCAGGCTATTTGGCTTCTGTTTGACCGAGGGTTTGACTGTATTGGAAGGCTGATGATTGTAGGAAGACTTTGACTCTGTTTGACTGAATTTTTGACTGGGAATATTCTGCTGCATTGACCGAATCTTTCTCACTGCGTTGACCACAGGCTTGGACTAAAATTTTCTGTGGAGTTTCAGGTCGAATTTCGGCCTGTTGACTGAGCTGCAGGAGGCTGAAATTTGGCCCTTTGACCAGACTGTTGACTGGTAACAGATTGCAGATTTTCTCTCTTTTGACTGGATTTGACTTAGTTGATTTGGAAAGTCAAAGGGTAGACTTTGACTGGTTTGTTGATGTACAAATTGGATTGTATCTCAGCTGAATATTGAATGAATATCTCCTAAGAAGAAGATTGATTTTGGTTTTCCCCCTTGTGGGGTTTTGCCCTGGTCTTTGACCAAAAATCTCTGTCTCATTGTGCATGGCTGCCTTTTATTGTTCATTGTTATTTACTGTTCTGTCTATAATTGCTTAACTGTTTAGTGGTGAAAGCAATTGAATGTAATATTGTGTTAAGTAATTATAACAGCAAAAGACTTGAGAAAAATTAACAATCACTGTGCAATTTTTTTCTTGGAGATTGGGTTGGAGAGCTTTGTGCCTCAACTCTTCCTTGGACGAAAACCCTTGAAGAGAGTACTAGTTTTGGTGGATGATCCACCCACCCTAGCTGGTTGGAGAAGAGATCGCTTAGGTCTCTTATTAATTTTTATTGTGAATAATATCGTTAGTGCTAGAGTTGCTTTGGATCAAATTTTATTGCTAGGGAGCCTTTGGTTTCAGCCCACAGATCTGGCCGTGTTCTGCTAACTCGTGCAAGCCTGTTGGAGGGTGTTTGTTCATGGGAGGATTCTTTTAACTCCTTGCGAGTTGATTAATAGGCAGTGAGAAAGGGCCGCCATCCTGATCACCTGTGTGCGTAGGAGGGGAAGTGTGGATGGGCTGTGTAGAACTGGGGGAGCTGAGCAGCCTCTCAGGAGTGTTTGTAAATGCTGGAGAGGCACTGATCAGCAGTGCGGGGATGGGCTGTATAGATACACAGTGGCACAGGTTACTGACTGTAGCTACCCAGTGCCCACGAGGTGGCCAACTGCACACACACGGTTGCATATGTACACAGTGGCTCAGGCGGCTGGCTGTAGCCACATCGGGTGCAGGAACAGCACGCAGGAGGACCGCAAGGATGAAATGTGGGTAGCTGGGGCACATGATGTTGGATCGCAGGTCGAAACCAGTTCACAATGGTTTGATCACAGCCTGGGTATTAGTCGCATGAGCTCGTGGTGACTGCTTAGGTAACTTGCCGGCCATTGGGAGATTTGAGGAGGCTGTAACAGATGTAAGAAGAGGGAACGCCCATTCTGTCAAGCCACACTGATACTACAGGCAGACTGTTCCTAATGCAGGTGAGTGCAAGCCGATCCTTTGATTTGCGGTGACTGTTAATATTAAATAATAAGGGAGTGGATCTGCTGTTGCGGGCTCATAGAGTCAGGTCACACCTCAGGAACCTGCTGAACCTGTAGTCATTACTCGAAATTGTGGCAGCAAGCACTTGTTTAGGGGTCCCAGATCACAAGGACGGGAATCAATCAGCTGAAGAAATTCCACACCAGTCACTCAGGAATTATCTAGACTGTTGTTGGGGGCAATGGTACAGATCAGAGCAGCCAGTTTGTAGTAGAGAATTCAAAGGATTAGGAGAGACCAGTCAATAAATCACATCATGCAGGCTGCTGGTGTTCTATTAAATTAATCAAGTCTGAGTATAGCCTGAGCGGCCACAAGACTCCGGATGAGGGTGGCAGCTTCAGACCCCATCACTCGATCATCAAAAAATCATTTCCAGTCATGTATTTCAAAGTTGATCATTGAAATCAAATTCATTTTGGCCTTGCTACGAGTTTATGTGATTGTTCTGATTGTAATTAGAAGTAGGGTCTGCATGCATTCAAAATATACAAGAAACTCATAGACACTACAACTGCCAAAATCCAAAACAGTCAACCTGCAAGAAAATCATTCAAATTGCTATCAGTTTACAGTCAATAGTGAACAGGGGCAATTATTGCTATCAGTTTACAGTCAATACTCAATAGTGATCAGGGGCAATTATTGCTATCAGTTTACTGTCATTAGTGATCAGGGGCTTTACATTGTCTATTTTGTAAGAGTTGTGAGGTGCTTCTTTGGAAGGGCCCTCCTTTCATTTCCGCATATTGAAGTTGATCCATGTGGTTAGTTAGAGCATATTGTTAATAGCCTATGATGCCTCTTCATCAGATTCAAACTCTCTGTTTCATAGTTGTTGATTCCATAACCCAATTGGATAGTCACTGTTCTTGGTAAATTCCAGTGAGTGGAATTGTTGCCGAGTTAACAATGGCCAACCTTCCTAAGTGCCCCTAGGGTTGCTCTTTGTTAAAGGACTTTGTAACATTGCAGTGCAGGTTTGGGAGCTAATAATGCCCATGTGATAAATATTTTAGACTTTGTGTGAGGGTCTCTTGGCAGTGTCCTGGGCTTCTAATAATTGTTTAAGATAACAGATGCTGTGCCTCAATCCTGTGCTATGAATGATTTATTAGGCCTATGTTAACTTGCATATATGGTGTTGAATCCTTAATTGTTTACTAAAAGCATTTAGGTATTGTCTTAGGATTGGATCAGGGTTGGTAAAGCTAATTATTTTCTAAAAGGCTTGAGTTTGCTGTAGGATAATATAAGGCTTGTCTAGGCCCATTAGGGAACTTGTCAAATTTAGTGGCTGTGGCCTTTGACTGAACAAATTGTTGGTACTTGCATTTTAAACTAATGAATAGTTTGATACGTGGAATTTTACACTGTACTAGTGCACTTTAAGCCATTGGTTGTTGCCATCGCATTGCTACATTGGTCATTTAGTGCAATGTTGCAAATATCGGCATTGGGATAAAATAGGCAAGGGTCCGGAAAACTAAAAAATCATAAAAATCGAGAAAATCAGTAAGAATCAGCAAAATTAAGATACCATCAAAATATCTGTAAAAATCGGAAAACATTGTAAAGGCCGAAAAATTGCGATTTCGTGATAAAATTGGAATGTTAGATGGATGTTCGCAACACTGATTTGGTGCCATTATGCCAGCTTAAACCATTTTCATCTGCCATAGAGCTAGATTAATGATCAACTAATATAAAGCAATACGGTGGGGTGAGAGTGAAATTACTTAGAATACTTTTATTATTACATGCCATATTTTCTCATGTTGCAGTTGGGCATGTGGAACTAGTGCATTGTAAGGATTGATGGCTGTTGTAAGTTCATGTAGTGTTTTCATGCAACCCCTTTATGATCTCTCTAATACAGCCAGCAATGGGTGCGACCTTGTGTGATGCTGCCCATTTTATAGAACTAATGTCCCTAATATTTATATTTGCCTAAGTGCATTATTTCTAGTGATACAAGTGTTGCTTTGGAGCTTTTCATTCTGATATGTTGGGTGATAATTTGTTCTTGGCATTCTTCCATGTGTGATAGATGTTTGTCTCCATGAAGCTTCCTTGTCATGTTAACTGTGTTGTTCAAGGATTGGGGGCCTAGTGTCAAAATAATAAAATATAGAGCACAAGTTTCAAGACAGCATCTCAATGGATATGGAACACTGAACAGATTTCTTCATGGAAACTATGAATGGCACATCTCATCATTTCCTTTCATTTCTGAATCACGCTCTGTTGATTATGTTGCTGGTGTCATTGTCTTTTGCTGCTTTCAAGAAAAAATAGTCTTCCTCTTTTATCTTTTCACAATTTTGTGGCCTTGCTTCTTTATTTGTTCTATTAATCACCTCACCTAATAAATATCTTCTTATTCTCTATCACATATGCTACTAAAGGGAACTAGTTGAGCTTCTGGCTTTAATGAATTTCAAATCATAATGTATTCTCTAACATCTTGAAATTTTATTCAGCTTCTGAAGAGTTTCTGGAGCTTGTGAAGAGTGCACTGCTTGCAGCATTAGAAGGTAAGCTAATTGAAAATTACATGGGGATTTGATGTTTCAAGTTTTCAACATTCTTTGTAAGAGACCAATCCATGAAAGTTTTCTAACCCATTTTCCACGTTTGTCTATGCCCTGTCTGCAGCTCTAGGACCAGGATCATTGTTTGGACTGATTACCTTTAGCCACAAGATAGGCTTGTATGATGTCCAGGGACCTGTTCCAGTTGTGAAGCACATTTTCATTCCTCCAGACATCGATGGACGAGTACCTATAGAATTGGAAGATGCAATGCCTTTGCTGTCTTTTTTAGCTCCTGTATGAGTAAGGATAGGTGTTTCTTTTTCGGTGAAAGCTATTTATTATTTTGTTGTAATGCTTTAAATAGAGTTGTAAGAGTTGCTTGAGTTATTGGTATGTGAAACTTATCACTGACAGTTTGATAACTTCTTGAGCTACAATACTGGTTTGATTCTTTTGCCCAGGTCGAGAATTACAAAGACTGCATTGCAGCAGCATTAGAAACATTAAGGCCAACAACCTCTTGGGAAAGAACTACAGCTGCAGGACAAGGAATGGATGGTGTTCTTTTGGGTGGAAGAGGATTTGGAGTGGCAATGGATGCTCTTATCAGTTATCTAGGATCAGAGTATGGAAATACATTTGCATTAGGTATATTTACTCGAAACCATGTGTCTGTGGGCGTTTTGTCCTTGGGAATTTTCATACATTCGAAGTATATGTGGACATCCACTTCATTCATCTTGTTGTTAACTAACCCTTCACCCAATCTGATAGACACCAAGATAGAGTTGGTAACCCAAATTTTGAAAATTTCTGCAGCAAGGGTTTTTTCTTTCTTATCTGGCCCCCCTGACTACGGAGCTGGACAGTTGGACACCAGACGCTATGGTGAGCAATATGCCAGCAAGGGTGAAGATGCAGACCGTGCATTGCTTCCAGAACAGACTCCATTTTACAAGGATCTGGTAACTTTGTTTCAAATCTCTTTTTGTTTTCAAAGTTGGTTGATGTTGATCTTTAAGACCAATATATACTGATATGCATTTCACAGGCTGCTGTGGCTGTTCAAGCAGGTGTCTGCATTGATATATTTGCTGTTACAAATGAATACACAGACTTGGCTTCACTCAAGTTTTTGAGCATTGAAAGTGGTGGTTCGTTGTTTTTATATTCAAGCACTGATGATTCAACACTTCCTCAGGATTTGTAAGCAATTTGCCTGTGTTACTGTATAAGTTTTTCCATATTGGTGCTTTATTTTTTTTCTGTCAGTTCCTTATTTTTTTCGAATATTGTTTTGTAAACTCACTAATTGTAGTATCTTTTATTATGGAAATGAATGCTAGTAACCTTTCCAGTGATTTTGTTATGATTTGAGTTATTGTGTGGATCTCCAACCTACCAAAAAATGAACAGTCAAACTTGTTTGTAATACGGTTTTGACATGTTTCCTTTTCTAGAAAGGTCAGTTTAGTTGATATATAAACACTCTTGTCAAGCCTCACTATTCTGTGGAAGGTTGTTTTGAGTCTTGACAATCGAAAACTGGCCTTGGATAAATGCTCTACATCTGTTTCTTGACCTAATTATTTACCATCTTCATTTATAGTTGCTAAAATGACCACTATTAACAGAGACTTCATTTATCTACATAGCATCCAAAAAACTAATTAAGAATTCTAACAACAGTTTGGAGATGAACAGTCTTGGTAAATGGAGATCATATACATCTCAAAGGTGAACTGTCTTGGTAAATGGAGATCTATGTAGATCATATACATCTCGAAGGTGAATTGTCTTGGTAAATGGAGATATATACATCTTGAAGGTGAACTATCTTGGAAATTAGAGATCTAATTTGATATATAAAAATTTAATCGGTGGGTTACAAAGTTGGTAACATATTTTTATTTTCTCATGGTTAAGAAAGTGTTGTGCTTATTCTAGAATGGATAAGTTTCTTCAAAATACCTTTATAGATGCAATGGTGAGTTGACTTTGCTTTGATTTGGCAAGTCGCATGAAATGTGGCAATTTTTGATTGAGTCTGAGTTGATTTTATGAGTAATTCCCACTGGGGCAGTTTTGATCTAGTCAACCCAGGTTTGACTAGGTTTTTCCAAGATTTGGAGGAATTGGTCAACTTGACTAGATATGCTGGTGGGTCATTCAGGTTAGCAATTCTGCTAGGTTTGGTAGCTATAGACTAAAGTTTAACCATAATTTGTCTTTTAGATCAAAATCCGTTTGTGTAAAATATAAAATATTAAAGCAAGAAATGGTGACTTTCTTTTTTCCAAAAGAAAACCTTTTGGGGGATCCAAAAATACACAACCTGTGCAAATTTTAACAAAAACAATATATATTTATGTACGTCAATGTAAACCCAAACTGTTAAACACCAAATATGCAAAGCTTTCTCATGTATGTACATGTAAGGGCGAATATAGCAAAATGTCAATGTTCCACGGGGACGCGTCTCCCAGGGTCGGGTGCGCGCACCCCTCACACCCCACGCACCTGGGACGAGGGGACGTCTGGGGAAACGTTTCCCCACGTCCCCCTTTTGGGGAGACGTAGGGGGGACGTTTCCCCAGTGTGGGGGACGCGACTCCCCAAAAGAGGGACTCTTGGTCATCTCCCCTCAATATGGGCTATGCGTCCCCTGTTAAATTTGCTTTTAAACAATGATTTATGATAGGGAAAACCTAGTATTTGACCATATTTCCATACTAATGCTATGCAATTCATCGTAATGTTTCCTTTATCTTTCATTTTCATCCTTTTACTTAAATTTTTAACATTACCATGAAATGACTCAGGATGTTTGAGAGTGGTTCCGACCTCATTGGATTTCACATGGAGAAAGTAGAATTTTAGATCTCACTCAAAATCCAGCAGACTTAACAGTTTTTCAGGAATTCAAGATTCGATGGATTGCAATGTTTCCATTGCATTTTGTCATGTACAAGGGTATGGAATTAGTATTTAATCAAGAGCACCAAGACCTCTTTGTAATTTAGAGTGACTTTTAGAGTCATCACTCCACTATTTTTGAGTTTTAGTTATATCAATTTACTATTCTAGTATTCGGATTTCACTATCTATTATAGTCTATTTTGCTTAGTACTAATTAGATTCTAGAATGATGAATGATGAATTCTAATTTTAAATCAATTTAGAATCTAGAATGATGAATGATGAATTTAGTTTTTAAATCAATGTAGATTCTTGAATGGTGAATAATGAATAATGAATATGGATTGGAGTATTTTATTATTGAATCTTGTGATCTATGGATGAATCATGTATGTATTAGTAAGGATGATGAGTATGGATCATTGTATTTCATTATTTAATTCAATTATGTATGTATCATTGTATTTATGTTTTCATTATTGAATATGAATTATATATATATATATATATATATAAAAAGGAAAAAATATATATATAGCCTGACGTCCCCCCGTCCCCCCCTAAATTTCCCTAAAATTTGAGGGTACTCCCACACGTCCCCCTTGTGCGTCTCCATGCACCCGCGTCTCCCCGTCCTGGAGTCTTGGTGGAACATTGCAAATTGTCACTGAGTGCGATGCATATATGAACCAAAATACATAAACATTAAGTCTCTAAATTGCCTCCATAGTCCAAAAATCATCACATTAAAGGCTACAACAAATTTATAAATAACTACATGTCATGATTCATCATAATCATTAAAATCCTCCTCATCCTCAGCCTCAGCCTCTGGCCTCAATCCCTCAGGGACACCACTAGTGCTTGGAACTTCTAGTGGTGCATATGGTCAAAATCCATCCACTTGAAGTTATTCATCATTTGCAAATGATGTTAGCTGACTCTCCATCATCCATTTCAAGGAGGGATCAGTATCCTCCATTACTATGGGCTTTACATCATTATAAGCTTGGGCTAGAATTTGTTTGGGGGGGGGGTTACGGGGTTTACTTTTTTATTTCTTTTTTATTGGGGCCTTAAGGCAATGTGTGTTAGATTTGTTCATGCAATGTTGGTTTGGGTCGGACTTGGCTAGTTATATTGGTTTTGTCTTGAATTGGCTGAAACTAGTGTTAGTTTTTGTTCAGGGTTTGGTTTGGACCATAAAAATTTCAGTTTTAAACTATTGAAATTGATAACATTACTTCCAATGGAACAAGGTAACTTTAAAGTTCTACCTCCTATTCTCTAAGAGAATGACTTAGTCTTTTGTTGTCTAGTATTCCAATGGGATAGGAAATTTGTTCCCTACAAGATTTCTTTTGGTTGAGATAAACTAGAAAAAGGTGTCCTAGGAGCATTGACAAACATGGGACGAGTAACATATATATTTTTATGATGGATGAAGTTGATATACCTGACCATTGATTAGTTGCTTGAACTAGACTATTAGATGCATATTTAACCCTTGTAGGAAGGTGGTAAAAAGCTTAGAAAGGTTACCATGCTTTCGAAGTTGTGTGTTTAAAAGAAAAATTCATTGTGTCTGATTATAAGTTAATATTGAAGTTCATATGGCTTGATGCTTGTATTTTGTCTTACACCCTAAGAGAAGGTTTGCGGCATTGATAAAGATTGAATCACTCTTATTTGAGTGGATATTGAATTCATGTGTGTGTTTATATTTTGGGTAAAAACATAGTTATATTAAATAAACACAAAAATATGGGGATTATAGTACAAGAGGTCTACAATCTGAGCTCCATTGTTGATGTTTACATGAGTTGACACATTCCTTTGGATATACCTCATCTCACGCGTGAAATAGTAGTATATGGGATGGGCACCTTGTTAACCCCAGTAACACTTCTTGCTATTGAAGGATTAAGGTCTAGTGAGACTTAGTCACACTGGTCTATTTCCAGACGCTTGATAGCATAACCGTTCATCAAAGGAACTTATATATTCAGTTTCGCTAGTTTTCGAGGAACTCCTATTTTGGGTAGTTCTGCTTTTTTGATATTCAGATCATTAGGGGCCTAGACATCAAAATTTACTACTTGATCCTGGTGAAAAAGCGAGTCCAATGGGAACATTTCCACTCAAATTTGGAATGGCACTTTTCCTCTGCACTTGTGCTTTTTTGTCATCATCACCCAAAAGAGTTTTAGCTGCCTGAAGGAGAAGGATAATTTTAGATCGAGCTAGGAGATGATAGCATGTATGGAGCTAGAGGAGTTGATATTGTCAGCTCTTAGAGGGAGTTAGGTAATCCTCTTCATCTCAAAGATGTTCTCTATGTTCCAGGATTGAGGCAAAATCTTGTTTCGGTAGCCTACCCTTGAGGACAAGGGATATGATACCATCTTCAAGAGGTAAGGCATACCTCCAACACTTAGCTTCTGGATGCAAGACGCAACTTCTAGATGCAAGAAGCAGATAGGAGTGAGGATCAAGAATCTCTACAAGTTGCAGGTAGAGACAGGGGTAGCCTTGAGCAACAAGGAAGGGAGAGCTCAAAGTAGAGAAGTGGTAGTTGAGCAAGAGCAGGATAAAGCTCTCAAGATGGAGCCTAGTTGGTATCTTAGTTTCAGTCTAAGCTAGTTGGCAGTTGGGCTGACTAGCAAGATGACGAGGAGCATAGCCTAGGGCGAGTGGAGGCAGCTACTCAGTCAGAGACTCCTAGTATAGGGAGAGTTCGAGCCAAGTGGACAGAGGATTTGGTTAAGGGAGATCGGAAGAGAGTTGAGTCTCCTAGCATCAAGAAGTAGACATAGAGGTACACAAGGTACATGGCACTTATGATTAAAGAGGTGGACTCGCAGAGCATGGTGGGAAATAACAATTCTTAAAAATAGGTTCCATAAGCCTTTTAGTTTAGAGGGAGTTGCTGCAACAGTAGAGAACGTGGTAGTGTTGGGGACAGATCAGGGTGGATGAGGTTCTTCCTTCCTCGCTAAGGGGAGTGTTAAATATAATAGCAAGAAAGATTTCTTTGACTTGTGCCTTAGTCAAAGAGGCCTCAACAAGTTCTTCTTTAGCATGTTTGAGTTTCTATAAGTTAGGAACCAATTCCTATAAGTTAGGATGAATTCCTAAGATTTAGGATGAGTTCCTACATATTAGGACAAGTTTCTATAATTTAGGATTAGTTCCTAAAAGTTAGGATGAGTATTGAGGCAGTTAACTGATGAGCAGAAGTGGAAGGATGAGTTTGTTGTCTCCTAGTGCGAATTAAGTTGGGAAAAGGACGAGTGATTGTATCTCAAGTTCTAGAATTGAGATAAGACGAGTTGCATGAGTTAGTTAACTCAATCAATCACAAAAGCACTTTCCTAAAATTTTAGCCATTCGAATTGCTCTAAAAGGAGGATGAAGGCACATATTTGATCATTTTCTTGTAAGCACGAGTTGGTGAGACAAGACAATAGAGCTCACGACTTTGTGAGAAGGTTGTGCACGTTTATGTGTGGAGCTTGTGAGAGAAAGGTGTGCTAACAGAGGCTTGTGCAGATTATTGGAGAGAGGAATTTCCTTGGGAATTGCACAAGAATTTAGGAGCTACCTATGTGCAAGGATTTAGGAGTAAATCGAGGAGCAAGATAAGCGATCTTGTAGATTGTTTCAGCATAGTATAAGTAGAGGGAATCAGATTGTATTCACTATTGGAACAAGTTGTATTTGTAAGAGATCTATTGCTCAAATTTTTTCATTAAATTCTCAAACAAACAAAGGGTTTTCCCAGTTGGGTTCCCTAGAAAATTTTGTGCAGGTGTGTTTATTTTTGTTCCTATTCTGCTGCAAAATTTAGTAGAGAAATTCAGTCTATATGAAAAGAAACTAGACTTCAGATTGTTCATATTAGCAGTTGTACAATTTTGGATTTTCTATATGGTATAGAAAATCTAGATTTGATGGCGCCTCGAACTTTGGTGTTTGGAAAGTCTGGATGTTATTCTTGTTGGACAAGTATGGACTGAAGGATTTTGCTGAGAAAGGTGTTGTAGAGCCTACAGATCTAGACGAGTTACTGCAGTACTAAAGGCAGATGGCCAAAGGCAAGAGGATGATCCTAGATGGTCTCCAGGTTCATATAGTCCGCATGTTTCCATTAAGGATACCACAAAGGAAATTTGGGATGCCATTGTGAAGCTATAACGAGATCCATTTGAGAATCGTAAAATGATTCTCAAGGAGAAGCTAAGTGTCACCAAGATGCAAAAGGGCGAGGACATAACTTCCTATCTCACCCGAGTTCATAATGTTCGTGATGATGTTATGTAAAAATTAGTTAGATTAGGTTTATTATTTAATTTTCAGTTAAATTAGACGAAAGGGCACGATCATAAGATCATGCCCTTTCCCCAAAGGGTGTCCATGGCAGTATGTAAGCCAGGAACCCCATTTGTAATCAACATCATCTATAATTCATCTTTTTTATAAATTATATATATATATATATAATTCTGCGTATCAGAAGTTTTTTGGTTTCATCTGGTATCAGAGCCATTTAGATCCTCTGGGCATTTTGATGCAAATATCATCACTGAAGACCCTTGTACACACGTTCCCATTCCCCGCGTACCTCCACTGCAGTGACTCCCACTTCTTCCCGTGGCAACAATTCTCGACCACCCTTTACGTCCACACCTTCCGCTTCCACTTGCACTGCCATTCCGCTACCATACTTGTATAACTGTTTCTGCTCCCCGCAACATTGATCCACTTGCCCCGCGTCACTATTCCTTTTTCTGCCTCGACTGTTTTACACACTTACTCAACCATTACCGACCCCTGCGCATTCACTACTCGACCAGTGCGTATTCTCCTGGAGTGACACGCCTGTCAACGAGAAGTCAACAGGCTACGGGTTACGTTCCCTGTCCGATTGCGTGGCTCTGCGATTGGAAAGTTTTGGCAATTGTCTGTGATAATAACGCGGAAAAGGAACGAGAAGGGTGAATAGTGAAACGAAACGTGACCTTTCCGTTGGACGTGATTATCCATTCCACATGCTACATATCACATTATATGTAATTAATTTAATTATTTAGAATTAAAACTATATAATAATAAATATATATATATAATTACATATATGTGAATAATATTAATTAATTAAAATAATATTTTAATTAATTAATTAAAAAAATATTATTATTAATTTAATAATATTTTTTGATTGTTTAAAAAAAAGTAATTATTATTATTTAAGCTGGCAGATAAATACACGCCCCCACAAACACGCTCGATGTCGACAATGACAATGATGGATTTTCAGAAAAAATTGTTGGATTCGGAGCATAAGATTAATAACAACTACGACGAGGTCAGTAAAAGATTAAATGAATTCCAGATCAAGCTTGGGGAGCAAGCCGACAAAATAAAAAATCTTCACGATACGACAAATCGAATAGAAACAAAGATGGAAAATCAACATGTCCAAACAGAAGTACACATCAGAGATGTTGTAACAAGGCTGAAACTTCTGTGTAAAAAGATGAATTGTACACCCGAACAACTACTGAAAGAAAATGAAGAGAATCAAGAACACATCTCATCAGATTCAACAAAGTCCATTGACTCTCATGAAAAAGTTGAATCCCCAAGGAAATCAGCAACACCCCACCAAGAAGTGAGTAACACAGCTTTTACAAACAAGCAACTCTGGGATAACTTTACCAATCAACACCCTTTTTTTGCTCAACCATTAGCAACATACTAGCGAAGGGCAAAAGTCGAGATGCCTAAATTCGATGGAAACGAAAAAAACAATGTTGCATGGATAAATAAAGCAGAAGAATACTTTGAGATATATGGCATCAATGACAATGACGAAAAGCTCAGGCATGCATCCATGAAAATGGAGGGAGAAGCATATAACTGGTATATGTGGTGGAAAAAGACAACACACGTCATTAGCTGGAGGAAATTTAAAGATGCATTCTTTAAAAGATTCCAAGGTGTAAAGGAAGAAGAATTCTTTTCAAAACTCATCAAATTACGACAAAAAGGAAGTGTGGACGAATACATTCAAGAATGGGAGACCTTAGTAACACGAGTACCTGGGTTATCAGAATCTCGTCTAATTTAGTCATACATCTCGGGACTCAAAACCCATTTACAAGTAGAACTTGAGATGCATGACATTTCATCAATAGAAGTAGCAAGACGAAAAGCAAAAACAACCGAAAAGAAATTCGAACAAATATTTTGGTCCAAGTCCGAAAAAACATATTCAAGACGTAGAACACCTCAGTATGCGGACGCAAAAAATACAAGATATATTCCACCACATCGTCTAATGTGGAAGTGCAAAGGATAAAGGAAGGTAAATGCAAGCGCTGTGGTGAGAAGTGGGACCCCAAACATAGGTGTGCTAAAGGAAAAGAACCAAAGAACCTATATAATTGTGAAGCAACCAATGATTCAAACAGTGAAGATTCTGAAATTGAAGAAACAGAATATGCCCAAGAATTCTCACTAGAATTAGATGACGAAAGTATTCCGCAAGTATAATTATCAGCTATGATAGGTATATCACAACCTCAGACTTTAAAGTTAAAAGGACACATAAAGAAGAACAATGTGGTGGTTCTCATTGACTCTGGTAGCGCACACAATTTTTTGGATGCAACGGTGGCAAAGAGACTCAATATTTTTTCATTTCCCTTACCAAACATGAAGGTGATGGTAGCTGACGATAAGAAGATTGAAAAGGTGGGGAAATGCCATAAGGTTAAATTGCAGATTCAAGACTTCAGTTTAGAGTCTTCGTTTTTCACAGTACCATTAGGAGGAGTAGATGTAGTCTTAGGTGTCTAGTGGTTACGAATTTTAGGTACTTATGCCGCCAACCACCAAGTACAATTTATAAAATTCAAATGGGGAGGTCAAAAGTACAAATTACACGGATTCCAAGCACCAAAAATTCAAATTGTATCATCATCTCAGATGATGAAGATGATTCGAAAGGGAGCACCCGCTTATGTAGTACAATGTCATCAGTTAGAAAGGTTATTTGCAAACATGACCAGGAAGAGTCACCAGAGATACAAGATCTAATTAGGAAACATGAAAAAGTATTTCAAGACCTACCTATGAAGATGCCGCCTAATAGGGAAATTGAGCATACAATAGAAGTCAAGACAAGATCAGACCCGGTCAACATCAAGCCATACCGATATCCACATCACCAAAAAACAGAAATCGAGAGATTAATCCAAGACCTCTTAAAGTGTGGAATCATCTCGAAAAGTAAAAGTCCTTACGCTGCTCCAGTGGTGTTGGTAAGGAAAAAAGATGGGTCATTCAAGCTATGTATTGACTATAGGGGATTAAACAAAATATCAATTAAAAACAAGTTCCCAATCCCCTTTATCGACAAAATGTTGGATGAGCTACATGGCCGCAAGGTATTTCTCAAAATTGGACCTAAGATTAGGCTACTATCAAATTAGAATAAGATTAGAGGACATACCAAAAACGACATTCCGAACACACGAAGGTCACTATGAATTTAAAGTAATTCCGTTTGGATTAACCAATGCACCAACGATGTTTCAAGCAACTATGAATGAATTATTTTGCCCACATCTCAGAAAGTTTGTATTAGTATTCTTTGACGATAATCTAATTTACAGTAAAATTTGGAAGGAGCACTTGCAACATTTGGACAAGGTTATTACACTACTTAAAGAACACCAATTTTACGCAAAAAAGTCCAAATGCACCTTCGGAAAGGAAGAAGTAGAATACCTTGGACACATTATATCCCATGAAGGTGTAAAGGTGGACCCTAACAAAATCAAAGCTATAAAGGAATGGACCAAACCTGCTAATATATCCAAGCTAAGAGGGTTCTTAGGTTTGACTGGATATTACCGAAGGTCTATTAAAAACTATGCACATATAACTGCACCTCTAACAAATCCTTTAAAGAAGAATTCGTTTCTATGGGATGAGGAAGCAGGAAGGTGTTTTGAAAAATTAAAGGAAATTATGTCTAATGCTCCTGTATTAGCAACACCAGATTTTTCTAAACCATTTATCATTGAGTGTGATGCTTCTGGATTCGGTATAGGTGCAGTATTAATGCAACAAGGACATCCAATAGCTTTTGAAAGTAGGAAGCTCAACAAAAGAGAGCGCCTCAAATCCACATACAACAAAGAAATGCTCACTATCATGCACGCACTAGCTAAGTGGAGGCAATATCTTTTGGGAAGTAAGTTTTCTATTCGAACAGACCATAACAATCTCCAACATCTCCTTCAACAAAAAACACTTTACGAAGAACAACAAAAATGAATTGAAAGAATTGCCGCTTTTGGCTTGGAAATACTACATAAAAGAGGTAAACACAATGTAGTAGCAGATGCCTTATCTAGGAAAGATGAAGAACCAACACTACTTGCAATTTTGGTTGTTGTCCCTGAGTGGCTTAACGAAATTCGAAGTGAGTATGCCAAGGATCCAGAAATAACATCAATAATCAATAACCTTCCCAATAACTCAAAATTTGAGTGGAAGAATGATATCCTATGGTATAAGGGAAGAATATATCTAAATAAAAATTCCAAGTTTAAGTTTAAGATACTCAAGGAATTACATGACTCACCGTCAGCTGGACATGTAGGATTCTTTAAGACTTACTACAATGCACGTCAATCCTTCTTTTGGAAGGGAATGAATCGTGATATTCAGAAGTATGTAGCAGAGTGTGACACATGTCAAAGGAATAAAAGCGAAAATATTACAACACCAGGATTACTTCACCCCTTAAACATTCCAAATCAGAAATGGGAAGAAATTTCGATGGACTTTATCGAAGGATTACCAGTATCTGAAGGCAAGGACAAGATTTTCGTAGTAGTCGACAGACTCACCAAATATGCTCATTTTATGGCAATAAAGAAGTCATATTCAACAAAGGAAATCGCTGAAATATTTTTCAAAAATATATATAAGTTACATGGTTTTCCGAAAGTCATTGTGAGTGATAGAGATGCCAAGTTCAAAGGTAATTTCTGGAAGGAATTATTCAGCCATATAGGAACCTACCTAAATATGAGTTCTGCTTATCACCCTCAAACAGATGGCCAAACAGAGGTTGTCCATAAATGTTTGGAGGCCTACCTACATTGCTACGCTACAGAAAAACAAAATAAATGGGCTCAATGGCTACATCTTGCTGAGTGGTGGTATAATTCCACTTATCATACATCAGCAAAAATGACGCCATTTCAAGCTCTATATGGGTATGAACCCCCGAAATGGAAGGATCTAGCTATTGTCCAAACAAATCTACCCGCTGTTAAAGATCAACTAGAAGAAACCCAAAAAATCGTCCAAATTTTAAAAGAAAATCTGAATAATGCAAGGAATCGTATGAAGCAACAAGTAGACCGTAACAGAACTGAAAGAGAGTTTGAAGTTGGAGAATGGGTATTTGTTAAGCTCCAACCATACAAACAATTATCCTTAAAACAAAAAGAAAAAACAAATTGGCACCAAAGTTTTATGGACCTTATCAGATCAACAAAAAGATTAGTCAAATTGCGTATGGTTTAAGCCTTCCAGAGACAAGTCGTGTTCACAACGTCTTCCACATATCTTGCCTTAAAAGGGCACTAGGTAACAATCAAACAGTGCAAACAACACTTCCATCCCTAGATGAGGAGGGAAGAGTCATTTTAGTACCAGAAAGTATTTTGTCTACTAGAGAAAGAAAGCTTCGATATCGTACTATCAAGAAATATCTGATCAAGTGGAAGGACTTACCCGAAGAAGAAGCTTCTTGGGAGAATGAAGCATTTTGTCAACAACATCCGTCGTTATGTATGCTTTGAGGACAAAGCATTCTTTCGAGAGGAAGGCAATGTTATGTAAAAATTAGTTAGATTAGGTTTATTATTTAATTTTCAGTTAAATTAGACGAAAGGGCACGGTCATAAGATCATGCCCTTTCCCCAAAGGGTGTCCATGGCAGTATATAAGCCAGGAACCCCATTTGTAATCAACATCATCTATAATTCATCTTTTTAATAAATTATTTATATATATAATTCTGCGTATCAGAAGTTTTTTCATTTCAGATGAGCTAGCAGTTGTAGGAGAGAAACCAGATAACAGTGAATTGGTGCGAGTTGCTATAAAAGGGTTTACCAAGGAGTGGGCTACTTTTGTTCAAGGGATTACTGGACAAGATAAATTGCCAAATTAGGAATGCTTGTGGAGTGATTTCACTCAGGAGGAGCTCAGACTTGGTCTTGTCAAGAGCAACAGTGGCAAGGGGTTGAAGGTTGAGAAGGAAGAGGAGAATTTTGTGTAAAAATTTCTCATTTCCCACCCCGGTTTTCAGTTTCACCTTATTTCTCCAAATTTCCCATATCCATACATTCAACAACTGAAAAAATAAATTTTGCTGAAAACACAAATTCTGGAAAAATTACAGAATGCTGGGAAATGCAGAAATATAAAATTAGCACATACAAACAGCCATTCAACACATTTAAACACAGTGATTTTTGGTCAAGGTGACCCTGGAAAAACACCCTACAACTCTTGGGGAAAACCAGTTCGAAAGCTCCTTCTTATTTTTGGAAAATGCTTTTTATAGTGAGAAATATTCAACAAAAAATCAGCAAGCAAACTTTTACAACTTATCTCGTTTTCCGTGCCTCACAACCAACTGAAAAACTTGCAAACAGCAAAACAGAACAGCAATAAATGCTGTACGGCCTCCTAGAAAAGCGTGCAAGCTACCATAAATACGCTGTACGGATTTCCTCGATTTGCGTGCAAAAAAACCCAGCAGTATAGCTGTATGGATTTTCCTCGATTTGCGTGCCAAGGTACAACCACTTGCTATACGGATTTCTGCTCCTCGATTTCTGTGCACTTGCTGTACGGATTTCTAGAAGATCGTGCCCAATATCTACCTTTCACTGTGTGCTAATTCAACAGTACAGATTTGCTAAAATGCTGCCTTGGAATGTGTGCCAAGCTGCTGCCTCCTTCTCCTCCCTATTCAGAAATTTCCCTGCTCTCTTGCTCTTTTTCTCTCAATCTGCTCATGAAAGAATGAATTACCTTTTCCTCATTTTCCTCCTTTAATCTAACCCTAAGTGACTTTTGGGGAATCCCTAAATCCAATGGCTGAAATAGATTGAGATCTAGGGCTGAGATTAAATGCTCATTTAAATCTCACTTTCTATTTTTTAATTCACCCCACTTTAATAAAGACCCACTTAGTCATTTATTTTCAAAGTCACTTTTCCTTTCTAATTTTACATTGACTTTATTAAAGTCACTTTAAAATTAGACTTTAGTAACTTTATCACTTAAAGTCACTTTTAAATTAGATTTGACTTTATAAAAATTATAAAGTCACTTTAGGAGAAAAATTAAATTCTTTTGGACACTTTTCCCTAGGCCAAAGATCAAAGCCTTAGGGAACCACCTGTCCTTCGGTACCAAATTTCAACACTCCCTCTTACCGAGGAAGGTGTTCCTCACCACACCCATCTTGTCTCTGAAGTAGTCATGCTTGCCTCGTGGTAAGGCTTTGGTAAGAATATCTGCAACCTGCTCATCAGTGGGAATATACTCAAGCTTCACAGCTCCCTTTTGAACATAGTCTCTGATGAAATGATATTTGATCCCGATATGCTTTGACCTGTCATGAAATACTGGATTCTCCGTGAGTTTAATGCAGCTCTGATTATCACAGTAAATCACTGAAGGTCTCAACGGCTGACCAAATAAACCAAACAACATCTTGCGAAGCCAGATGGCCTCACAACTAGCTAGACTGGCTGCCATATACTTTGCTTCTGCTGAACTCAATGCTACTGATTGCTGCTTCTGGCTGAACCATGACACTACTGCCGAACCCAACCCAAAACAGCACCCTGAAGTGCTCTTCCTATCAGAAGCACAACCTGCCCAATCAGAATCAGTATAACCTGCCAATCTCACTCCATCCCCCTGCCTGTAGTCCAGACCATAATCCACTGTCCCCTGCAAGTACCGCAAAATGTGTTTTGCAGCCACCCAGTGAACCTTCCTAGGCTCACACATAAACTGACTCATCGTGTTGACTGCAAAACAAATATCTGGTCTATTGTTGACCAAATACATCAAGGAACCAATCAGCTGCCTGTACAATGTGGGATCCACCAACTCGGAATCCGAAGTATGACGCTTCTTCCAGTTGGTGATCATCGGTGTCAACATGGGTTTACAATCCTCCATGTGGAATCTGCCAAGGATGTCCACAATATACTTCCCCTGCCCCAGGAAGAAATGCCCCTCCTCCTGCCACACCTCCAAACCCAAAAAGTAATGCATCAAGTCGATGTCCTTCATCTCAAACTCCGCCGCAAGATCTCTCTTGCAGTGCTCTATGAGTCTCTCTGCACCTGTAATGACCAAGTCATTCACATACAACACTAGAATGAGAGGCTCCTCACCTATCACAATATAGTAAAGGTTCGGATCTGCCTCACTCTTTGTGAAACCCATCCCCTGCAAGTATGTATCTATATTGGAGTACCAAGCTCTGGGAGCTTGCTTCAGGCCATAAAGGGCCTTCTTCAGTCTGCACACATGGGACTCCTTCCCATGCACCTCAAAGCTCTGTGGTTGCTCAATGTACACCTCCTCCTGTATGAAGCCATTGAGAAATGCAGGTCGTCACATCCATCTGGTGGATCTTCCAACCCATCTCTGCTGCTATCGATATAATGGAGCAGATCGAAGTATATCGAGCCACGGGAGCGAAGGTCTCCTGATAATCAACTCCCTCTACCTGGGAGAACCCTCTAGCCACAAACCTCGCTTTGAATTTCTCAATGCTGCCATCTGCAGCATGCTTTACCTTGTAAAGCCATCTGGAAGTAACCACGGATTTTCCCTTAGGCCTCGGCACCACTTCCCAAACATCATTCTTCATGATAGAAGAATACTCCTCCTGCATGGCCTCTCTCCAGACCTGTTGGCTAGCTGCCTCCTCATAGCTAGAAGGTTGAGAGTCAAGGATGCTGGTAGCCATTGCCATATAGCTACAAACCCTCTCAGGTGGTCTACTCTCTCTGACTGGCCTCTTAGGCTCAGCAACAGATGTGGCATCTTTCAAGGTGTCCTGAAGCCACTTGGGCTTCCTCTTCCCTGAGCGTACTTCTCCCATTGGAGAATGAAACTCCTCCTCCTCATCATCATCAGGAGCCTGAACTCCTGACTGTCTGTCTGCTGTCCTCCTGCCTGCACCTGAACCTGTAGAAGCTGAGGTACCGTGTGAACTGTCCATCAGTGAACTCCCTAGTGAACTGCTCTGTGGACTGCTCTGCACACTGCCTGGAGCATCACCCCTCTGGCTCGGCGAGCCACTGCTCACTGACGGACCTGACATCCTCATAGATGTACCTCCTGATCCTCTTGATCCCTGCCCACTAGATCCCTGCGACTGACTCAACTGTTGCTGAGGGTCTGGCTGATCCAGATACTCTAACTCCCGTGACCTCCTAAAGGCCTTGTCCTCCTCGAACTTCACATCCCGACTGACAACAACTTTCCTCTGTGCAGGAATGTAAATCCGAAAGGCCTTTGAGGTCTCACTGTAGCCCACAAAGATACCCTTCTCTGCAGTGGGCTCTAGTTTGGTCCTCTTCTCCTTGGGTATGTAAGATTTTGTAATGCACCCAAAGATACGAAGATGACCAATATCAGGGTTTTTCCCAGAAAAAGCCTCCTCCAGAGTCATGTGCCCCAAGACACGATGCAGACTCCTGTTCTGCAAATAAACAGTTGTGTTGCAGGCCTCTGCCCACAAGAACAATGGCAACCCCTGATCATGTAACATGGCTTTGGCAGCCCCTCCAATGGATCTGTTCTTCCTCTCCGCAACCCCGTTTTGTTGGGGGTTGTAAGGAACAGTGAACTCCCTCCTAATGCCTGCCTCTGCACAATAGTCAACAAACACTCCAAGGGTGTACTCTCCCCCATTGTTCGACCTCAGGGACTTGATCTTTTGACTTGTCTGTGTCTCCACAAGAGCTCTAAACTCCTGAAACCGCTTGAAGACCTCACTCTTGGTCTTCAAGAAATAAATCCAGGTCCTCTTGGAGTGATCATCAATGAATAAAACATAGTACTCATATCCACTCAAGGAAATATGAGACATCCGACCGCTCACATCGGAATGAATCAAATCAAGTATCCCAATCGCTCTACTGTCACTGCTGGGAAAAGGGGATTTGGCAAACTTGCCCATCGCACATCCTCTGCAAGTATCAAAGTGATCAGTACTGAAATCTGGCACACCTGTAGTGATCTCTCGCAAGGTCCTCAAGGCTCCATGATACATATGCCCCATCCTGCGATGCTAAATCTCACACAGCTCAGAACTGCTAGCTTTGCTGTCGGTACTACTGCTCAATGCCAAAAGGGGTTGGAATGCAAACTTGTATACCTTTGCATGGCATACACCTATCACTCTAGCTGAATCAGCTGGAGTGACCCTAGGATACATCAACACTTGTCCTCCCCTGAACAGTACCTCATATCCTCTGTCCTCCAAAGCTGAGACGGATATGAGGTTCTTCCTCATCCCTGGCACATAAAGAACATTTGACACCTTCAAGGGAGGCTTGGACTCCCTCTGAAATGTCAGTGTCCCCACCCCGACTGCTCTAACAAATTTGTCATCGCCGAGTACTACCTCTATATCAGTGCCACTCTCTGAAATCTCGAAGAAGTACTCACGGACTCCTGTCATGTGATGTGAAGCCCCACTGTCCACATACCAGATACCCGAGGATGATCCGTTAATCGAGGGAAAAGCATGCTCCCTTTGAACCTATGTGGCAGGTGATCCTGCACTAGAGGACTCATACGCAGTGAACGCAAACTCCCGGTCAAAATGATTTGCAAAGTCCTCAACCTCTGTTGAAGCTGCCATGCTCTGGTTCTTCCCCTTCTTCTTCTTCTCGGGACACACAACTGCATAATGTCCCATCTTTTGACAATTCCAACACTTCACCTTGGAATAGTCCTTCTGTGTGTTATCCTGTTTACCTTTACCTTTGCCTTTGCCCCCACCATTGCTTGTGGAATCCTGCTTCTTCCCTTTGCCTTTCTTGCCTCCTGCCAACAGTGCTACATCCTCATCTTGCTCAACTGGCTTGGCTGCCCCAAGCTGACCTTTCCTGATCTCTGTCTGAATGCAATCATCCCAAAACCTCTCCCATGTGGGAAGGGTCTCACGTGCACAAACCCCATCAGCAAAGTTCATCCATGAACGGGGGAGGCCATTCACTGCAATCTGCACCAACTCTGTGGGTGGAATGACCTCTCCCACTGCTGTCAACTCATCTCTCACATTAGTAATTTTTGTGAGATATCCAGCTGCACTATCATTACCCATCTTAATGGTCTTCAGCTTCTCCTTCAGAACCATTTTCCGGTTCTCATTGGTACTCTGGTAGAGATTGGACAATGCTGTTAACATCTCATGGGCATTTCTCTTTCCTCTCACACGAGGGATGCAATGGTCTTTGACTCCGTCTAGAATCAGTCTCTTACCCTTGTTGCTCTTTTTATTATAATCAGCCAACTGAGTGGCATCAGTGGGCACAACAACAGTGTTCTGTGTGGTATGCACCATGATGTCCTAGACTTCTGCCTCCTCAAAGATACTCTGCATTCTCTCCTTCTAAATGCTGTAATTGGTATGCCCATCCAACCTATCCTCCACCCTCAATCCCAATAACATCCTGCTGTCCTAAAAATGAAAAATAGCACTGCTGTAGTAAGGATAAAACTGCTATTTGTGAAAAATCAGCTTGCTGGAATTTTCTGAGTGAAAAATCAGCAGGCTGTAATTTTCCTCCTTGCTCTCCCAAACTGCACTTCAGCACTCAATCTCTGATACCATGTAAAAATTTCTCATTTCCCACCCCGGTTTTCAGTTTCACCTTATTTCTCCAAAATAGTTAAATGCCCTTTCCCATATCCATACATTCAACAACTGAAAAAATAAATTTTGCTAAAAACACAAATTCTGGAAAAATTATAGAATGCTGGGAAATGCAGAAATATAAAATCAGCACATACAAACAGCCATTCAACACATTTAAACACAATCATTTTTGGTCAAGGTGACCCTGGAAAAACCCCCTACAACTCTTGGGGAAAACCAGTTCGAAAGCTCCTTCTTATTTCTGGAAAATTCTTTTTACAGTGAGAAATATTCAGCAAAAAATCAACAAGCAAACTTTTACAACTTATCTCGTTTTCCGTGCCTCATAGCCAACTGAAAAACTTGCAAATAGCAAAACAGAACAGCAATAAATGCTGTATGGCCTCTTAGAAAAGCGTGCAAGCTGCCATAAATACGCTGTATGGATTTCCTCGATTTGCGTGCAGGAAAAAACCAGCAGTACAGCTGTACGGATTTGCCTCAATTTGCGTGCCAAGGTGCAGCCACTTGCTGTACGGATTCCTCCTCGATTTCTGTGCACTTGCTGTACGACTTTCTAGAAAATCGTGCCCAATATTTGCCTTTTACTGTGTGCTAACTCAACTGTACGGAATGTGTGCCAAGCTGCTGCCTCCTTCTCCTCCCTGTCCAGAAATTTCCCTTGCTCTCTTGCTCTCTTTCTCTCAATCTGCTCATGAAAGAATGAATGACCTTTTCCTTATTTTCCTCCTTTAATCTAACTCTAAGTGACTTTTGGGGAATCCCTAAATCCAATGGCTGAAATAGATTGAGATCTAGGGCTGAGATTAAATGCTCATTTAAATCTCACTTTCTATTTTTTAATTCACCTCACTTTAATAAAGACCCACTTAGTCATTTATTTCCAAAGTCACTTTTCCTTTCTAATTTTACATTGACTTTATTAAAGTCACTTTAAAATTAGACTTTAGTAACTTTATCACTTAAAGTCATTTTAAAATTAGATTTGACTTTATAAAAATTATAAAGTCACTTTAGGAGAAAAATTAAATTCTTTTGAACACTTTTCCCTAGGCCAAAAATCAAAGCCTTAGGGAACCACCTGTCCTCCGCTACCAAATTTCAACATTTTGCTCTTGCAGATAAGGGCAAAGGCAAAAGGTTCAAAGGAGAGGCCGAGTCCAGTGAGAAGGGCAAGAGAAGTATCTAAGATGGTAAGCGTGAGAGCTGATCAAATCTATAAGTAACAAGAGTGCTGATATTAGAGTAATGGTTACAAGGATTAAAAATAACAAATTAATAAATTAAAAATCAATGGTCAAGAGATGAGGGATACACTTCATTATTAAAAGAAATTGGTTAAAATCAACGGTCACATAAAGACTAATTAGCTTTCTGTTCCTTGATGATAGGTGGAGTGGCCACCCGAAACGTCGGACAAGGAAAACTACTACACAGTTTATATCCATAAGATTTAGACAATATGAATAAGTTATAACTGTGGAAATCTCCTTTCTCACATTATTAAACTTGTTTTAATTATCTAATGTTGTGATTATTGAATGGTTTTATTCCTAGATATGATTTTCATTTTTTTAATTATAAAAATATTTGTATTTTCTGTGTACTACTTTCCCTTCTATATCCGGATTCTGGTTTTTAAAAAACCTGATGGATCCATGTGTAAATCCTGGGAGAGTAACATGTGCATATTTTAGAGGAAAAATGGTAATTCTAACCAAAGGACTTTGATAATGGGTTATATGAAATTTTAGAGCAATTCGTGCAATGAATCACACAGAACACTTGACTGATGCTAGCAAGGTTAGAGTAGAACTACATGGTATGACGGTAGCCACTTTAACTTCCTTGGCTGTGAATTTGGCATTGTAATTGCAAGTCATTTGGAAGGGAGAGACATATGATATTTGGGTTCAACTTCAACTCTTTTCAGGGAAGCAAGGGACGTGGAGTTTGTTTTCTTTATTTGATGCCTATCTAATGGGACTCTTGTATGGCATAAAATTTCCAAAGAAAGGATATGATAATACTTTGCTCATTATCAATTTCAAAAGATTGGCAGATGTGAAGGAGATTAACACTCCTAACTTTAGAAGAGAAATACTTATACATTCTTAGAGAAAAACCCCTCGTGAAAAGATGAGGCGTAGTTTGATTGTTGTGGTAGACAAATTAGACACTGGAACTGGTAAGATAGAGGATGAGGAATCAGAGGAATCATAATAAGAAGACAATGACAATGTGTATTGTGACCACGGTGATAGAGGACAGTGAAAAGGATGAAGATTGTTATTGTTCAGAAAAAGTGGCTCCAAATGGATCGTCTAGGAAAAACACCACAGTAACTCCCACTTTTCCTCACTTCCATACCAGTGTTTTTCTGATCTGAGGGGGTCATCTCTAAAGTGTTTTGTTGGTTGGAAATCTGAAAATATGCATTCTAACACTTCAAATCAGCAAGCAAAGTGTTCAGATCTGCAATTAATATTTGGAGTTCTGGAAATGGACAGATTCCAGAAAGCTGTGAGTAAGTATCTGAAAATCAGTGCATAAACTTATAATAGATTTGTCTATTTTGTGTGAGTGACTGGTGCATTATATCCATTGGGCAGGAGAAAAAGTGGAAGAAGGAAGAAAACCAGCAAGGCAATTATAAATTGAATCTTGCTGATAAACAAAACATAAATCTGGATTCTGAACCATCAATCTAAGAGAGGCATCACATAAAGCAATTGTAAATAGTCAAATACTTTCATTGATGAAACAAGCTACTTTTATTAATCAGTTTTGGTGCCAGTACAAAGTTTTGAAACAGTCAGATCAAGACTTGTCCAATGGATCTAAGTATCAGATCTTAAGAACCTTCTTGATTTGTAAAAGACACTTGGTAGTTTATGGATTCTGACATAAAATGAAGAAGGAAGATAGAAGATTTGTTGGAGGATGACTGATTGTACAGATGCCTTTTCTTGCATTCCTGAAGTCTCCTTTACAATGGAAGTCTATTCCAGATTTGCACAAGTGGAGCACTAAACTTGGCACACAAGGTAGTGTTAAATCTAGACAAAGCAGTGTTAAATTTGGCCCTAAAAACCGCACCCTCCTTATCTTATCCATTCAGTAAATGTAGCACAAGTCAGCACTATCTGCTTGAGTTTTTTCCCTTCTCTAAAGAAAGACAAAGGTAGTGCCCTTGGTCCAATTCTAACAATTATTTACTCCTCAAAAACAGAGCCAAATAAACAGAAAAGCGGTACCTCTTTATCTGATTACTTGATTTATTTAGCACAAAAGCAACATGCTATGTTTGACTGATACACACTGAAATTTAAATAAGACACAAACGGCAGCACTATCTTTTCTTACTCTCATGACACCCTTTCCTATTGATAGGATTAGCAATTTCATTGTCCAGAACGGTTGGTTTTCTCTTTAAATAGAAATAGGATACTTCCCAAGAGTAAAGCAATGCTTCTCCTCTAAATATATAATGTTTTAGCTGAAAGAAAGGCAGTGTTTCTGCTCAAAATATATCATGTTTAGCTGAAAGCAAGGAAATGCTTCTCCTTAAAATATATCATGTTTTAGCTGGAAGCAACATTATTATCTTCACAACAGTGCTCTTCTTCTAAAAACATCATCAGTCCCTTCTAAAGACACTGATAGAAGATTCTCCTCGGTGTTGGGCTGGTCCCGATCCTGGTGCTAACTTTAGTGTAATTCATGTAGCAACTTTAGTGTAATCCACTCAGCAGTTCTCAGCAGTTCTGAGTGAATAAAACTAAACTAAATCTTTGCTAAAATGCTAGCCTCTTCCTGAGATTAAACATCTTATCCATGCTACAATCATTATTCTCATCTTTAATTTGAGGATGAAGTTTATCTGCAGCAAAGTCCAAGTTTAAGTTTAATGTGTCTCTTGCTGAACGAATCCATAGTCAAACTCAATGTACAGTCCGATTCTCAGCTTTATCCTAGTCCTTAGTCAAAAGTTAAAAGTTAAAACTTAAAACCAAAGCTGACACTTGTTTCAACTGCTTAATTAACCAATCTGGAAAAGCATCAAATATCGAATTTGACAACTTTGCGCACTATGAAGCGGATCTGAAACAGAGTCAGATATTGAATTGAAACCTTTGACAAACTGGAAGCTGGTTTCTGTGACTTGCTGTATGTCATGGCATTCCTGAAAACAAGTCTTAGATCTTCATTTATTTTCATGAACACTTACCGGAACCTGAACCATCTTTTGACTGCCTTGATTCTTAAGCTTCATGTGAAACTTTCCAAAGCCACTATATCTGCAATTTCTTCTAAGTTTTAACGCATGTATTGCAAGAGTGTGGATTCAGACATTAACAAAGATGACATCCAACATTGACATCCAGAAGTAGAAATATGTGGGGAGATAGCTGAGAAACTTTTTCTTCTCTAATTTTGGACTTGAAAAAGGGAAGACATGAGAAAAAGATGGTGTTCAGGTGAAAAGGAGGGGGATGACAAGAGCCTTGAGATAAAGAGTACAGAGGAGGAAGAGGACAGTATTGTAGAACAATCATTGCCTAACTCAATATTATTTTTCTGGCAGGAAATTACGCAGGAAGCTTGGAAGATGGTGTAAGAAGAAGGTTAGATAAGATAGGAATATTTTATTAATGTCCAACAAATGACCACATTAATAGGACAATAAGAAGTAGAAGTATAACCCAGTGCAAGTACATAGTGGGAGTGCAAAAGCAACTCCTATCACTAACCTACCAGAAAAGAAAAATAGCGAGAGAGCTAGACTATAGTAACAAGGAATAATACAGATATAATGCCAATAGAAAACATATTATTCTGACAATAAAACAAAAGAAATGCTACCATCTAAACAATGGTAAGGAAGGAACATCTAAGTTGAAGATGACACCCCAATATAATCCATCAATCATAGATAAGAGGTTGAGACAGTCTGATAATCTCCTCTAGAGAGAAACCTAGACTGAGGGGACCAATATGTTTGATGTTGGGTGGAAGTTGACTATTTGCCAAAACTTTCCTAACATTCAGGCTGTGGGGAAGAAATTGGAGATGGACCTATGAGTGCTAGAGATGGTGGAGGGGTGAGTAGCTGAAATGTGTGGTGAGTGAGCCTCCATGTGAACCTGGCAGGGATCAGTATGCTAGTTGCAAGTTGTGAAGAAGTACAAGGTCTCATTGGTCTGGAAGCTGATGTATTCAAGACTTAGCGCCTTACTTATGCTCTTCTACTGTTGAGATTGAGGGAAAGAAGGCAGTGAACATCCTAACATGGTTTGTCTTGTATGGTCCCTGTAAAATCTATCTCCTGAATCCAATAACTACAGTCAGGAAAAGAGCTAATACCTCTGGTCTGAGTATCTGAGGTAAGTAGTGAGGAATCCTTCACACTCTGTAATAAAAAGGGAATCTCCCCCTAATAAGGTGCTCCTCTAACTCAGTGTCCTGTTTGTGACAAACCTGAAAGAGCTTCTATGATCTGAAATGTGATGATATGTCTTGATCCAAGGTCGATGCGAATGAACCCTGAATTGGCTATGCATCCAGTGATTCCATGTGTACTTGGGTTTTATAATAAGGCCTTCTTTCAGCGGCAAAATTTCCTTTGAGAACCAGCACCATCGCTGTCCAGGGGGAGGCCTGCAGAAACAGCGATCCCATTTGAGGAGCAAAGTACTTGGAAAGGGAACCGCTCTCTACCTGAAGTTGAGTCATCTAGAGATTGTATCTTGTGGAGAAGGTTATCAAATGTTTAAGCATTGCATGGATTTTTCTTTGACACACAGGGTTTCATGAAAAGCATGAGCCCCTAGAGACAGCATGCTCTGTGAACTTACATGTGTCTCTGCAGTATCAACCATCATAGATGCAGTTTTCATAAGACCATATTCTTTCAGCGGCAAAGTTTCCTTTGAGAACCAGCACCATCGCTGTCCAGGGGGAGGCCTGCAGAAACAGCGATCCCATTTGAGGAGCAAAGTACTTGGAAAGGGAACCGCTCTCTACCTGAAGTTGAGTCATCTAGAGATTGTATCTTGTGGAGAAGGTTATCAAATGTTTAAGCATTGCATGGATTTTTCTTTGACACACAGGGTTTCATGAAAAGCATGAGCCCCTAGAGACAGCATGCTCTGTGAACTTACATGTGTCTCTGCAGTATCGACCATCATAGATGCAGTTTTCATAAGACCATATAATTGAAATAAGAATACAAAGATTTTTATGTAACTTAGTGACAGTTGGGACCTACAAAATCATAAACAGTAGATAAACATTCTCCACTAACAGCAGTGTTCCCATGTCTTTATCTAAGACCCCTCAGAAAACTTATAAATTCTGGCAAGAAAGATTGGAGAATTACTAACTGCAAATACACAAGTTTGATCAGATTGAGGCACCAGATATGGACGTAGGGTACTGTATACCATGACTTACTAACCAAGTTAAACTTTTGAAGTTGAGGAAGCTGTACTACCTTTGCAATGCATCTTGGGACCTCAACTAATGAAATTACCCCAGGAAAACTGAACAAGTCTCCTTAGAGAGATGGTGACCTATCTGTAATGGAAAAGGCAGCCTTTAGAGTGCAATAGTTCTTGAATGTTGAAAGCATTGTAAAATGTCATTATATCTCATCTGGGTGCTTAACTATCCCTGGAGAGAACATTACTTGTCTTTACCATAATTTCCTCATATCAATTGTTGATGGAATATATAAGGCTCCGATTCCTACGTACTGACTGGCATGCATGGCTATGGTTGTGACAACTCAGATGTTAGATATGATTCTTGTGACTAACTATTGTGACAATGCTTTATGGGCTTCATCATCGTTTTGACCAATATTCTCTGGGTTGTTCAATCACTTCATGATCTGCTCTGAGTAAACAAGACCATTCTTTCTCTTTGCATTATGCTTGATGAAATGGGCATGACTGGCAAATCTATTTCTGCAGATATCGAATGTTGAGTCGTCCATATGCTTTTGCTTGTGTATTGAGGCTCAGAACATCGCCCGAATTCAGACCTGGTCGTTCAGTAAGTTCCATTTTTGCAATTATTGTTTATAGTATTCGTTCTTTTCATACTTGAAGGAGACCTTTTGAATTGCTATGTGTTTGCATCTTCTCTTATTTCAGTTCTTTGTGTTTATTAGAATGCGTAATTGGTTTTCCTTAGAGTCAGGTATTTGAATTCTTTTGCAGCATGGTCACTTTTTCCCAGATCCACAATATGAGAATGTGCAACATATCATCTGTTGTGATACGTATGCCACTTATGCCTATGATTTTGAGTTCGAGAACAGCAATGGCTTTAGCAGGTATAACAATCCTGATTTTTGTTTTATATGGTATTTCAAAATTCAGACATACATCCAGCTGTTTGGAACGGTCATTTTTTTTCCTTTAATGATTTGCTATATTTAAAATTCATGTGCTTGCATGCCAAGTAGCCAGTAAGGTTTCAACCTGTAGTCTTTAGGCATGGCTTGTTGCATAAAATCTGAGCCTACCATCATGCATGATTATGCTGTTGTAAGTTATAACTAGGATAAATCTTATAAAATAGAAAACAAATTTATTTGTTTAAGTGAACGTTATTGCTAGATGAAATGCTTTGCCAAATGGTGCTATTTCTTGGATGAATACTTATGGGTTCTGTAGATAACATTGTTATAACATCTGTTACAACACAGTACAAAAGTACTTCTAATTTATAGTGTCTTTATAAAGACACTTTGACTAGCGCTTGAAAATAGACCTCCAATTCTCAAGGACAAAAAAATGCAAGAAAATAGAAAACAAGATATGAGTTGCTTTCTCCCCAGTTAATGTTCTATATATGTCATCAGTATTATTTCTAGGCTATCAAGAAAGAGAGCGTTTTCTGTTAATTTTCCTTAAAGTATTGTTCTATGCTGCAACTATTACTTCAACAATTTCTAATAGCATCCAAATTACAATATCCAATTCAATTAACCAATAACAATAGAGCAATAGTAGATAGAACAATTATACAATGTGCACCATGAAAGACAACCAAGAGACAGGAGACACAATATTTGGTCAATGACCAGAGAAAAACCTCACAAGGGGGAAAACCCTTTGCAATTCTTCTTCTATTAGATTATCTTCAAATGTTCAGCAGAAAGAGTACATCATTCAAGAGTCAAAGTCAAGCTTTGACTAGCCAATATCGAAAAACCAATATCCAATCTCCAATCAAGTCAATATGCCAAACAACTATTCAAATCAGAGACAAGAGAGAGAGATGAAGTCAACAACACTCAAATTTGGTCCTCCTGCAACCTGTCCAAGTCAACAGTAGTCAACTGTTGTCAAAGTGTGCCCTAACCAGAATTAAGTCAGCTGTCAAATGATCTCCAAAAGAGCTCGGTCCTGGATCAATTAATGCGGACTTCTTTGCTGATTGAGATGAGCCCAGAACAGTCCAATTCTGAGCAGTCAAACCTGGTCAACGAAGAGAGGAGACCTGTGTCAAAGTTCTGCAATTAGGTCTGTGGTCAAAGTGCCCAGATTACCTTGGATTCTGTGCCAATAGATGCGGCCTGCTAGAACAGAGATACTCCACCAAAAAAATACAGTCAAACCATGCCAAACACACTCAAGTCAATGGTGGTCAATGTCCCAGAACAGAAGATAGACTCGGCCAAACAGAAAAGATATCCCTTCCTTCCCATATTGATGCAGGGCTACCCCTGCACATACCCACAGTATGCATGAAACGCATAAAAATAATTGTCCGAGGAGTTTAACTCCCTAAGGAGTCAAAACTTCAAAACATAAATGGTTAAGCCCTTTATAACCGTTCCTTGTTATCGGAACACAATCACCCTGCCTTAAACCCTCTATCGGGACTATATCAACCCTTTAAACATTCATTATCCCTTTTAATGAAGCCTCCCTCAAATATTCCTTATCGGAACTTAAGAATCCCTTCAGGACCTTTATATGACCATAGTCGCATATATATTAACCTTTCTCCCTTATAACATGGGTTAATATATATAAAACACGCAAACCCATATATCGACGCTTAATTCCTCTTTACATCAATTACAAAGGAAATCTCCACATTTCTTACCTTTTCCGCCTTCCCGTACAAACTCGCACAGTTCCCGAGACAACACTTATCGCAATCGGGACTTTCCAACCCCACAGTCATCCCTCGGCCTTTATCGCATCCGATATGTGACCACAATACATAAAATCCATGGAAAAACTCCGCTTTACCATAAGGCCGGATCTCAAGGGTTATGTATCCGCATACATAAATATATCGGGTCCGCTCCTATGTCGCTCCACTTTGCCGATAAGCCGAACTCCGATTGCCCGATCGCCAATCGCTTTATCGCTGTCGGTGTATTACATATGCGCTGACCGACCGCTCCACTTGAAACTGCTGATAACGCGAATTGTGATTAGATCTGGACCGTCGATCTAAATCTTGATCCGACAGTCCACGTTTAATCGCATGATCGCGATCGCCCCATTTCAAAGGCTCGTTCCGATATTCTCAGAAGGATTATGCCGACGCGATTTAATCCTGGCCGTTGATCTAAATGATCCAACGACTGCTGAGCGTCAATGCTTCACTTCTCACTCTTCCTTTTACTTGAGTTTTTACGCTAATTTCAGTGTTGGCTGTGGCTTGCGGCTTCTTTTAAAAGTTTTGGTCCCTTGGTTTTTCCAATGTGCGCTATCTTCTGAGCTTTGGTTTGATCATTCTAATGGATTCAAACAATCCATTAGAATCCTCCTTGGCACATTCCTCTCGGTGTATTCATCGAACTCCGCTTCTCTGTGTTCACGCACTCCGCCTGCATATATATATATATATATATATATATATATATATGTATGTGCAATCCTTTGATGCATTTGGGCTATCATTCGACACTCAATCACGCATTTCTACAGTCCTACTCAATTTCTGTATATATATAAATACAAATGAATAATTACAGAATGGAATCTTTGTTCCTCAGGCCTAATTCCTCTTTATAGTGGCCTTTTGTTTACAATCTGCTTGTAGGCTGAAAACTACTCCAAAATCTAACTTCTCTCAAAACATCGATCTATCTAACCTATCCAACCTCTCTCTCCTAGTCTAGCTAACCTCTGAATTAGACAAAAGCTCACAATTTATACAAAAGTGGATTCATGAACCAATTCTGGTTCAGAACCAAAAATCTCTCACTCTCTCCTAAAAAGTCTCTTCAGCTCCACTCTTTTCTAAACAACCACTAAATCAAGCTTTCAGTTTCCTCATTTTCTATTCAAACCAATTAAATCTAACAGTTTGGCCTGATCTCCACACAGGGAGAATCAATCAGCCACTATGCCCCTTTTTAATCATTTTGACAATAAATAAATACTCTCATACATTTAAATAAATAAAATCAACTAAACTCTTTGTCTTTCAACCCCTTGCTAGTCACAACATGTGATCATGCTATCACATTGCTAACTAGGCCTGAATGCTCTTGCATCACATGTGTGAAAGAAACCTGTGATTTTTGAGCTGTATGTACTATGAACCAATTTGATCAAGAGAGAAAAGAATGTGTTGTGTTGATGAGGTGCCAAATGAGGAGGACTCGACTTGTATTTATATGTGTTGGAGGGCTACTCATTTTGCATCTAGTATGACCTGAACAAATGTGCTAATGTGGGTTTTCCATCAAAAATATATTTTTCCTTGTCCAAATTGAGTGCTTCAAAAGTCAGTTTTGGCCCTCTTGGAAAGAGGAATTTAATGCAATGGTCGGAATTCGTCATTGAGCTGCCAAATTAATACTCCCTCTCAGCTAGGGAGAAATTCCAACTGCGTCATGTGATCATCACAAGTACCTTGACCATGTCATGTGCATCCTTGTTCATCTTTGCTTGTCTCTGCTCATCTCATGCTAAACACTCGAGAATCTAAGGAAGAATCGCTGTAGGGGAGCTCCAGCTACCAACCTCACTCTATCACCATCGGGGAGACTCTGTTACCACCTAAAATCATCACCATCGGGAGCCATAGCTACCACCCAAAACTAAAGACAATGGGCGAGATCAACCTACCCCAATGCATAGGGATCACACTCTATCCCAAAGTCGTTGACAATAGGTGAGATCAATTTACTGGAGGTAAGGATCACACTCTACCCTATTGTCCCTGATCATCCATCTTAACCCTAAAGAGTCAGATGGTAGAACACTTGCATCCACCAACTTGGGCGAGATCCACCTATTGCAAGGGGTAGGGATCACACTCTATCCCAAGTCCCTCATCCCATTGGCCAGATGGGGAGGTTATCCCACAGAGTGGGCAGGACAATAACTGGGGCATACTCTAACTAGGGGAGATCCCATGTCTCTACACGCTATTGGTCAGAGGTCTCTCATCCACAGGAGCCCATTAGCTCCATTTCTCACCCTAGGAGCTCAATTAGGGGGGAACAACATTGCTTAGTGTTCTTGATAAGCCAGGACCCTTATTTGAAAGGGTCATCTCAACTAGTGCAAGCCGCTCTCTGAAGATCGAGAAATTCCCTTGTGGCAAAGCCTTGGCGAGGATATCGATTATCTGCTCATCTATCGATATGTGAAGGAGTCCCACAACTCCTCTCGGCACCATGTCTCAGATGTAATGATATTTGATCTCAATATGCTTGGACTTGTCGTGGAACACAGGATACTCTGACAAACAAATCCCACTCTTGTTGTCACAATAGATAACTGTCGTGTCAAGAACTTGCTCAAATAGATTTATAAAGAGCTTCCTCAACAAAACTGCTTCACAACTTGTCAAGCTAGCTGCAATATACTTGGTCTCAGCTGTGCTAAGGGTTATAGACTTATTCTTCTTGCTCATCCATGATATCATGGCAGATCCTAGACTAAAACAACATCCGAAAGTACTCTTCTTGTCGACAACACTACTAGCGCAATTTGCATCGGTATATCCATGTAGTCTAACATCACCAACAACATATCTGAGTCTAACATGTCTCATGATGAAGGGGGACCACTAAGGGCAGTGATCACCAATTCCATGTCCGGTACAATTTCTTGAGCAGTCCGGATTTGATCCCTGATTTTAGTGATTCTCATGAGGAATGATTGTATAGTCTCTCCCTTGTGTGAAAATTCCTAACACGAAATTCTACTGCAGTAACTGATTTATTTCACCTACTTATCTCTCACAATAAGTTATTTATGAAACCTTTTAGTAAACATTAAAAATAAATTCTACTACAGTTCTCACATAATTACATAGAGAAAATAACGGTGATATACAATCACAAGAATCAATCACATCAACACGGTTGTTTTTGGACAATTGTCCCCGGAAAAACCCAATGTGTGAAAACCGGTGTAGCAGATGAGGGTTTATTTATTAATCTTCAGCAACAATCGCTTTACAAGGAATGGTTCTACAGAAAAAACTAAGACACTTCTAAGAGAAACACCTGAGACAAAGTTTCTCCTCCTCCTGGGGAAGTTTCGACACCCCGGAGACCCTTCACCCACATCTGCGTCAGTTTGCGTGCGTCAATCTGCGTGAGGACTGCGTCTCCATTGGTGTTGTCTCCTTGCTCTTCCCTCGGTGCTCTCTCAAATGCCCTGCGTCACCTCCTCCTCAGTGTCTCATTGCTGCTGATGCCCTCCTCTTCATTCAGCCTGCAACTCTCCCTCTGAAATCGAATTCCTTCTCCTTGAGAATCGATTTCCCTCGGGTTACTGAGTATTTTCCCGGTGTCTCTCCAAATGACTCTCAAGTCTTCTCTTATACTTTTCCTGTTGATGAACCAACAGCCAAGATTAAGTCTCTAATAAACGGCTAAGATTAAAACAGACTTGATCCTCGTCTCCTAAAAGCTTCCCACCCATGTCTTTATTAATACCCATTAATATTTTTATTTTCCTAAGTTTAGACTTAGGAACTCATTAAAAATATTAATTATTTTAATAACTCCTCATCTGGGTGGAATTTCTCCAAACGATTTTTGGGTCTTGGAGATTTCATGTGTTCTAGCCCCTCCACAAAATTTCAGAGCTAGAGCACATCCGATGCTACCCAAAATCAACACATTGTGCATCTTAGATTCCTTGAGTTGATTTTTCAAGTCCATAATGTGGCTCAAATTGTTCACGATTGTTTAGTCTCTCCCTTGTGCATCTTAGATTCCTTCAGTTGATTTTTCAAGTCCAAAATGTGGCTCAAATTCTTCACTTCATACGTGCCAACAATCCTATTGCACATTTTTTTGGAATTGTCAAAGATGAGATATAAACAAGTAGATGATCTCTTAAAGAATTAATAATGTTCTTCTTAGCTTTAATCTCAGCTCTCTTGTACTTGGACTTGACAACTTGGGGAGCATTTTTAGGTGGTGCTGAAATCTTTCCTTCGACGTATTCCAAGGCATCATACTCATCTAAAGTGACATTAATCCTGGTCTTCCAAGCTGCAAAGTTAGATGCATCAACTAGGTTTTCATTATCCTTGAAGTATGAGGTAGACATTTTTACCAAACCAAAATGCCCTTTCAAATAACTGCTAGAAGATGGATGCTCTTGCTCTATGTCTCTTGGGCTTGTCTTCACCTCATCTATGATACCATGTTAATTTTCTTTCAAGTATTGTTCTATGTTGCAACTATTACTTCAATAATTTCCAATAGCATCCAAATTACAATTTCCACTTCTTCAATTAACCAATAACAGTAGAGCAATAGTAGATAGAACAATGATACAATGTGCACCATGAAAGATAACCAAGAGATAAGAGACAATATTTGGTCAATGACCAGGGGAAAACCCCACAAGGGGGAAGCCCTTTGCAATTCTTCTTCTATTAGATTGTCTTCAAATGTTCAGTAGAGAGAGTACATCATTCAAGAGTCAAAGTCAAGCTTTGACTAACCAATATCCAATATCCATTCAAGTTGATATGCCAAGCAACTATCCAAATCAGAGACAAGAGAGAGAGAGAGATGAAGTCAACAATAGTCAAATCTAGTCCTCTTGCAATCTGCCCATGTCAACAACAGTCAACTGTTGTCAAAGTGTGCCCTAACTAGAATTAAGTCCGCAGTCAAATGATTACCAAAAGAGCTTGGTCTTGGATCAATTAATGCGGTCTCCTTTTCTCCTTATCCCTGATAAAAGTTTGTGATCTTGTATTAACTTTTTATATTCTTAATTAGGTTAAATTCAACAAACAGTTATCAAGAGCATAAATGATAAAAACAATGGACACAAATATAAGCTCCAAGCTAGGGCAAAATCCCTCCAAGGGGAAAACCCAGAAATATTTTCTTTTCTTCTTATAGAATATGCTTCAAATGAGAAAACCAAGACCCAAAAACCCTAGACGAAGTCCTCCAAGCACCAACTCACCCCTCCAAGAATCTTCTCAAAATAGGACAAAGATCAACCAAGTCAACAAGGGTCGAATTTCTGGCAACTTGCTTCAAGTCTCAACTTGGGCCCCTATCTCGAATCTACAATATTGTCTTGCAACTTTCGGCCCTTCTACATAAACCCTAGAACCATGTTATATAAAAAATTAGTTAGTTTATAAGTTATTAGGCAAAGATCATGATCAAAGATCATGCACATTCACCAAGAGGCACCCAAGGCAGTATATAGCCAGGGCCTCCCACAAAATGTAAACATCATCTATTCATTTATTAATAAAATATATATATATATATATATATATATATATATATATATATATATATATATATATATATATATATATATCATGGTTGTCAATTGCTAAATTCGTGTGTTCCATCTGGTATCAGAGCGGGTCGCTCCTCGTTGCTGAGAGGCCACCGATTTTTCCAGTGCGGGGTTCCTCTATCGCTTGGTTGCGTCCACCTTCTCTGCTCACCCGCTGCCGTCTGTCCCCTTGTTCTCTTCTACTGCAATCACGAACTCATTCACATACCTATTCGCTGTTCTTACCCCCCTGACAAAACCGGTTCTGATTCCCTCGTCGTCCGTTTGGTTATGCTGCCCCTCACCGTGCTCCCCACCACTGTTCCGTTGCCCTAGATGTACGTTTAGAGCCCCTTTTTGTTTCCTTTGATGTCAAGTCGTCCAGGTTCCAGCTCTCCGTCACTATTACACCTGCCACTTCCGCCCAAAACTCTGCCGTCATTTCACCTTCGACTTCCTTCAGCCCAAAACTCCGCGTCCCTCTTCACTTAATGTCCGTACGAATATATAGTTATATCTATAGTTCAATTAATTAAATTTTAATTAGTTAATATATAGTTTATGACTATACATAATTTATTTAATTAACTTTAATTAAAAAAAGTTGAAAAAAAAAATTCAAGGAAGAAAGTTAAGCTGGCGGACAAATATACACCCCCACAAACCCGTTCAATGTCGTCAATGACAATGGCCGATTTCAACAAAAAATTGGTTGATCTGGAGAATAGGATTACTAGCCACTCCGATGATTTCAACAAAAAATTAGTCGATCTCGAGAGTAAGGTTATCGGGCATTCTAACGATATCAAGAAGCTTCAGGATACGACAAATCAGATAGAACTACAGCTCGGGCAGAACCATATGAAATCCGAAATGAATCATAATCAGACAATGTCATTGCTGAGCATTTTGTGTGACAGGATGAAGGTTACACCCGAACAACTACTCCAAGATGATGGAGGTAATCAACAACACAATTCATCAAATTCAACAAATTCTCATGAAAAAGCGAAGTCTCCAAAAAAATCATCCACGCACCATCAAGGAAATAGTAACGCGACTTTTTCAAATAAGCAACTCTGGAATTCATTCGCCAATCAATACCCTCTTTTCGCTCCACCATTAGCGACATATCAGCGAAAGGCAAAAATCGAGCTGCCCAAATTCGATGGTAACGAAAAATGCAGTGTTGCGTGGCTGAATAAAGTGGAAGAATACTTCAAGATTTGCGACATCGACAATGATGATGAAAGATCAGGCACGCTTCCATGAAAACATAAGGAGAAGCATATAATTGGTATATGTGGTGGAAGAAGACGACAATCACCGTCAGTTGGAGAAAAGTTAAGGATGCATTCTTTAAAATATTCCAAGGTGTGAAGGAAGAAAAGTTATTTTCAACACTCATCAGATTACGACAAAAAGGAAATGTGGATGAGTACACTTGAGAATGGGAGACCTTAGCGACACAAGTACCTAGGTTATCAGAATCTCGTCTAATTCAATCATACATCTCTGGACTTAAAACTCATCTACGAGTAGAACTTGAGCTTCATGACATTGTTGATAGAAGTAGTAAGACAAAAAGCAAAAGCTATTGAAAAGAAATTTGAACAAATGCTGTGGTCAAAACCGGAAAAGGTATATTCGAGACGAAGAATGCCCCAGTCTGGGAATACAGATAATACAAGATATGTTCCACCAAATCTTCGTGAAGGCGAAAAATCTAACGTGGAAATGCAAAGGATAAAAGAAGGCAAATGTAAACGTTGTGGCTAGAAGTGGGACCCTAAACATAGGTGTGCAAAAGGAAAAGAATCATAGAACCTATATAAATGTGAAGCAACTAATGATTTAAACACAGAAGAAATAGAAGATGCCCCAGAATTCTCTCTAGAATTAGATGATGGAAGTATTCCGCAAGTGTCACTATCAGCTATGACAAGTATATCACAACCCCAGACTCTAAAATTGAAAGGACATATAAAGATGAACAACATAGTGGTTGTCATCGACTCCGATAGCACCCACAATTTTTTAGATGCAACCGTGGCAAAGAGACTCAACATTTTCTCGTTTCCCTTACCCAACATGAAGGTGATGGTAGCTGATGGTAAAAAGATTGAAAAAGGAGGGAAATGCCATAAGGTCAAATTGCAGATTCAAGACTTTAATTTAGAATTCTCTTTCTTCACTGTACCATTAAGTGGAGTAGATGTGGTCTTAGGTATCCAATGGCTATGAACTCTAGGCACTTATTCTACCAACCATCAAGTACAATTCATAAGCTTTAACTGGGAAGGGCAGAGGTACAAGTTATACGGATCCCAAGCACTGGAGAATTAATTCGTATTGTCATCCTCAGATGATGAAGATGATTTGTAAAGGAGCCCCAGCTTATGTAGTACAATGTCACCAATTAGAAATGTTATCTGCAAACATGATCAACGAAGAGTCACCAAAGATACAAGATCTAATTCAGAAGCATGAAAAGATATTTCAAGACCTGCTTATGAAAATGCCTCCTAACAAGGAAATTTAGCATACAATAGAAGTCAAAGCAAGGTCAGACCCCGTCAACATCAAGCCGTATCGATATCCACATCACCAAAATACGGAAATTGAGAGATTAATCCAAGACCTTAAAGTGTGGGATCATTTCGAAAAGTAAGAGTCCGTATGCTGCTCCGGTGGTATTAGTATGGAAGAAGGACGAATCATTCAGGATATGCATTGATCGTAGAGGATTAAACAAAATAACGATTAAAAACAAATTTCCAGTTCTCTTTATCGACGAAATGTTGGATGAACTACATGGCGCAAAATACTTCTCAAAATTGGATTTAAGGTCAGGCTATTACCAAATAAGAATTAGGTTAGAAGACATACCAAAAACGACATTCCGAACACACGAAGGTCACTATGAATTTAAAGTAATGCCCTTTGTGTTAACCAATGCACTAGCAACATTCCAAGCCACAATGAATGAATTATTTCGTCCATATCTTAGGAAGTTTGTATTAGTATTCTTTGATGATATTTTAGTTTACAGTAAAACTTGGAAGGAGCACCTACAACATCTGGATAAAGTTCTTACAGTATTGAAAGAGCATTAGTTTTATACAAAAAAAATCCAAATGCACCTTTGGAAAGGAAGAAGTAGAATATCTCGGATACATCATATCTCATGAAGGCGTAAAAGTGGACCCTAATAAAATCAAAGCTATAAAGGAATGGGCAAAACCAGTTAATATATTCAAGCTAATAGGGTTCTTAGGATTGATTGGATATTACCGAAGATTTATTAAAAACTATGCACATATAACTACACCTCTAACAAACCTTTTAAAGAAGAATTCATTTCAATGGGATGAGGAAGCATGAAGGTGTTTTGAAGAACTGAAGGAAGTTATGTCTAATGCCCCAGTATTGGCAACTCCAGATTTCTCTAAACCATTTATCATCGAGTGTGAAGCTTCCTGATTCGGTTTAGGCGTAGTGTTAATGCAGGAAGGGCATCCAATAGCTTTTGAAAGCAGGAAGCTCAATAAAAGAGAACGTCTTAAGTCTCGCTATTATGCACGCACTGGCTAAGTGGAGACAATATCTTTTGGGAAGTAAGTTCTCCATTCGAATAGACCATAACAGTCTCCAACACCTCTTTCAACAAAAAACACTTTCCGAAGGACAACAAAAATGGATTGAAAAAATTGCCGCCTTTGACATGGAGATACTACATAAAAGGGGAAAAGACAATGTAGTAGCAGATGCCCTGTCTAGGAAAGACGAAGAACCGACATACTTGCAGTTTTGGTTGCTGTTCCTGAATGGCTTAATGAGATTCAAAGTGAGTATGCTAAGGATCTAGAAATAACTGCGATAATCAATAACCTTCCAGACAACTCAAAATTTGAATGGAAGAACGAGATTCTATGGTACAAAGGAAGAATCTATCTGAATTCAAATTCCAAGTTTAAATCCAAGATACTCAAGGAGTCACATTATTCACTATCAATCGGACATGTAGGATTCTTTAAAACTTACTACAATGCACGTCAATCATTCTTTTGGAAGGGGATGAGTCGCGATATTTAAAAGTATGTAGCGAAGTGTGATACATGTCAAAGAAATAAAAGTGAAAATATTATGACACCTGGATTACTTCACCCCTTAAACATTCTGAATAAGAAATGGGAAGAAATATCAATGGACTATATTGAGGGATTACCTGTATTTGAAGGCAAGGATAAGATCTTCGTAGTAGTCGACAGACTCACTGAAACAAATCGCTGAGATATTCTGCAAAAGTATTTATAAATTACACGGTTTTTCGAAAGTCATTGTGAGTGATAGAGAGGCCAAATTTAAGGGTAATTTTTGGAAAGAGTTGTTCAGCGATATAGGAACCTACCTAAATATGAGTTCCGCTTACCACCCTCAAACAGATGGACAAACGGAGGTTGTCAATAAATGTTTGGAAGCCTACCTACATTGTTACGCTACAAAAAAACAAAATAAGTGGGATCAGTGGTTGCATCTCTCTTCTAGGTCTTTGCTCCTTGTTTCCCTTTTCTTGCTTTTTATCGAACTGCAGATGTGTATCTCAAATGAGGTTGAGTTCTTCTTATATATAGCCTTCTAGTGAGGTCGAATAGCCCCAAACTGGGCCGACTTCTTCTGGCAGGGCCGAATTGTGCTTGGAGGTTCATATGGACTTTTTTGACTCAAAATAATATCTTTTACTTCTATTATGAAGGTGGGTTGTCTATTATGAAGATGTAGAAGTACCTGCTTGAGCTACACACATCAACAATATGTACGTATAAAGTTTATTTTTCTAAAGTTATAATATCTCTAAAATATAAACCATACCTGAGCCCAAATATGCTTATTTTACGAAGGACATACCTTGGCAACAAGGAAAATGGGATTTAGGCATAGGTCGGATCAATGTCGGGATGGGGTTTAGGCACAGGTTGGAAAAGTGCTGCTTCAATCTTGAAACTTAAAAAAAAATGAACTCCTGCTAATTTCCTTGCACTGATGTCAATCTCGCGAAGCGCTCCACCATTAAATTAAAAAACCAAGACTGAGTTAATCCAACCAAGTCTAACGATCCAAAAGACAAGATAACATGTGGAATGCATCATATCCTGTTAATTAGACATGCTGCTACTCTCATTCATGCATCTTTCACAGGCCAAGCATGTGATGCACTGTCGGCTTCCAGAAAATAGTTGTTGGGGCATTAGGGTGCTGCCAAGATATATTTCATCTGTTAAAGATCTGTTTCAGAACAGATCCTAGGTGGATCTAGGTGAATGTGGATTTGAATCTGTTTCTGATCCGGGAACCTGCATATCCATCCCCCAAGGTCGATGGATTTGGTAACATAGCGGATCATGCCTAACTACAACTAATATTCAGCTTTCGACAAGTAAACACATTTCACATGTATTGCTCATTGACCTTAAGAGCCTTTCTAGGGTGGAAAAATGAACTAGAACTTCTCCACATGTTAATTGAACCATGCATTTTCAGCTGGTAACAATTGCTCAGTATGGGCACTACACTCCCCTACAGGGTACAAGAGAACTCCGGGATCTCCAACTCATTTCCTTCTGTGATTTGAATGTACCTATAATATGATCAAACATAAATAGCTACTTGTGACGGGATGGATCAAAAACTTCACATCCTTGTTCCATCATACATCATATGTTTCGTTCAAATTCGTATTACAATTTCACTTGAGAGTGTTCACACATATCTACTTCATTAGCAAGGGGCTCTAGCCTCTACATAGTAACATACAAGGCATGAGCCAAAATGCCGAAGAGAAAGTAGAAGGAAAAACCTATTTTACTACTCAAGCCTTAAGCAGATCAACCTTATTTTTCCTACCCTACTCTACAAGGGGGCAACACTTCTAGGTGAAATGAAGTAATTACTGGACCTATCCAACCTTCTCATCCATTTTACGACATCCTTTTTTTGTGTTTGGTCATGAACCAAGGCACAGAAATTTCTGTTGGAATTTTTGGCTTTTTGATGCTGGAAAATAGGGCTAATCTTTCATCATAGGATGAAGCACCAGAATCATACCCTGGCTGATTTGTAACACTGCATACAAATTCCATCTTCAATAGGAATGTCTAATCACATCATTGCAGCATATCTACTGGATCCACAGAGTTTGATTTTGTCCTTGGCAATGGTGCCAATATGTTACCTTCCAAAGCTGCACCTTCAAATGTCAAGTCCATCACATCAATGGGCAATGCTGAGTGCATGCAGCATTCTGCCCACTGTGACCTCAGCAGCATTTGTCTTGCTTTAGGTTGGTTTCTTTCCAGTGCAAGCGTGAATCCTGAATAAATCCACTATACAGTCATTTAAATGCAGATGTTAAAATCATATTGATTAAGTTTGGTATTTTTAGGATTTTGGAATAAAATGGTGGAATTTAGAAGGAGAAGTGCCTTATTCTTTGGGCTATAGAGTCCGTACAGCAAAGATGACAAAAGAAGTTTGAAAATCAAAATGGAACAGAGAAAACTTACAAGACAATTAGCAATACACCCTACCAATTAGGTTAACCAAATTGATGTGGAAAAAACTAAGTAACCGGACATGTCCAATTAGGGGCTGTGTTCCATATTTTGCATGCCAGACACCAATACACGAGGACACATGTCGGACACTTGCCCTCAATCTGTCTCGAAAATTGGACATGTGTTCCCCATGTCAGTGGCATTAAATCATGTTTTTGCCTTCTTTTTTTGTCATTTCACTCAGCAAGTTGGAGCTGTGCGGCAATTTGGAGGGCAGCTGAGGGTTATTGTGCAGTGTTAGGATTCCAAGTGCTGGGCAAGTGGATTTGTCCACCAGTCTTGAAGTTTTTTTTCCCTACAGCATTTAACTGTCTTGTTCATTTCACAGAGATTATGGCTCAATCATCAAGGGAAGCTGCTAAAGGTCAAAGGAAAATGAGGAGTTTTGGTCTTTTTGGAGAAAGACTGATACAGCTTCTTCAAAAAGGGTCAAGGATACAGTTTTAGATGAAGGTTGGCAGGAGAGGGTAGATCTTACCATTAAGATCATGGACCCTATCATCTACTGCTTTAGTATCTACCTTAGTTTTTATTTGCCATCAACATTCCCACCTATAGTAGCAATGACTCAATATTTATGTAGTACATCTTGATTTTGAAGGCTTAATGAGAAAACTGCAGTTTATGGTTATAATTTCTTGTCTGTTTGTCATTTTATCATCACTGACATAGTACTAGTTGTATGATTGGATTTGTATCATCATCATATAAAATTGTAAATGTTTCAGTTTCTATTTCTAAAGAGATTGAATCTATGTCTACATTTTATATTTGTATGTGTAATATTCACTAATTTGTTTGTCCTCTGTGTCTTGTTTCTGGGGTTACCATGTCTCGTGTCGGATACTCTTATTTGCAGGTCCTCTGTGTTGAAAAATGTGTAACTAGGTTTGGTCATATGAAATGTATTCTTGTAAATTATAAAATGAAAATAAATTATTATTGGAGCATAGGTTTCATGCTCAAGTTCTTTTATTTTATAGGTTAAGTACCCATTGAGTGCTTCTAGGGTTTGTCCTAGGTCTAAGAGTCATTGTCATATATTGAAGACCCCAATGGGCACATGTATCTTGTAAAGAAAAAGTATATTTGTCTTTACAGCGTCGAAGTGCCCTCCAAGATCAAGTTGGCCTAGGAGCTGTCAAGTCGGCCTAAGTGAAGAGCCACGTCTACCCCTTGAAGAGGCCTATATAAAGAGAGGAACTCGTCCTCCAAAGCACCACTCACTCATCTCTCATTCTATGTGAAGAAGAGGACGAAGAAGAGGTCGAAGGAAGTCGAAGTGTTTGGGCTAGTTCTCTCTCCCACATGCAAGTCGAAGCTAGGGTTTCTGCGCAAGGGTTATCTTTGGTTCGATCTTGGAAGAAAGAGAGAAAAGAAGTCAAGAGAAGGTCACTTAGGGTATCTCTCTAGCCCTAAGTCTCAAGGAAAGGCAAGCGAAGGGAAGAAGAGGCTCTAAGAAGAAGATCAAAGTCTTCAAGTGGGGCAGCAACAGTTGCCGGGCAAACAAAATTTCGGATCTGCAGTAGGAGGTCGAAGTTCTTGTAGCAGGAGGCCGAGTTGATCTTGATCTTGGAGGGTATTTGTCTGAGTCACAAGGTCTTGGTATTCGTCAATTGAAGGATCTATAAGCAGTGAAGAGATTAAGGGTTTTCACGTCAAGAGGAGGGGTTTTGGTCCTACCTTGTAGCGTATATATTGTGTCATTATTCTTATTGTTTTGGTAGCTGTTTGATGTATCTCACATTATAATAATAAGGAATAAAGCTAATAAGGTAAAAGGTAACACAAACAGATATCAAGTTAAAAAGAATTAACATATTCACTGCCCTATTGAATTCTCAACATGGTATCAGAGCTAAGGCTATTGAAGGGCATCATGGAGATCTCCTCTATAGTGAAGAAGTTCCTCAAAAGTGGAACAAACAATGTTGGTTCTTCAAGTTAAATACTCCAGAAGACTTGGAATATGTAGATCTCCATTGAAGATACAAGTTTACATATTGAATGAATGAATAAGAGAATGATGATACAATGAGAGTGAGGGGCCTGCTATTAGGCAACTGCCTCTTCATGGAGAGTCATGTCCCATTTAGACATGCCTCTTCAACCTAATTAATAAATTACTAATGAACTAATCATTATTACAATTATCCTTATTACTTATATTTATATTATTTATATATATTTTATTCATATCACTGCCTTCCTCCTCAAAAAAGCTTTGTCTTCAAATCTTGTTGATGCAAAAGGCTTGATCTCTTTTTTGGTTTCGAATGTCTTCTTGTCTCGGCATTGTCATCTTTGTTGATACAAGTTGATATGATATTATGATCTTCTAAGTGACGAACAAAATTGTCGCACTGAGAAGGGATCAAACCATCCTAGATTAATCTTCTGTGGAATATTCTGCTCGCTGGAATTTCGTAACAAATTGTCATGATAGGACTGGATTGAGGTTACATCAATATTCTTTGGAAGATCAGTTTGTTGTTTCTGTTTTGAAGGGTCCTGATATGTAACTTGGTTGAGTCGTCTACTCTCATGATTCAGATGTCGATAGGGAACTTTTTGGTTTGACTTTCCCTTATTAGGTGTGTGGAAATTTTTTGATTTCCTTCTAGTACTATGGTTGTTGAGTTAGGTACACAATCTTTGTTTGGAATTTTCATCATCTGGATTGTAACATGTGAGTGTGTTTTTCCTTCAACTGATTGCTCCTCTTCTTGAGTTGTGCTATTGACTGGTTCAGTATTTGTTTCTTTATCTTCAACCGGGGATGTTATGACTGGCGACTTCGATACTTCCTCTTGAATACAATGTTCTAACTTATCTTTTAACGAATTCTTGTCTTTCTTAAGCTTTTTAATTTGTGTTAGTAATTTTTTGCCATGATCCTTAAGTCACAAAACTTTTGCATCTCTATCAGTAGTGATTTTGTCAATTTTTTGCATATTTTGTAGTACTTTTTTACCTTCTTGGAAAATTACTTTTGAAATATCTTGGATGTCTTCTGGTGTTACTGAGTTTGGCTTCACAGTGACATCCTATAGTGTTATTTTTTTTCTTTTTGTAAGAAAATGTCAAAAACTTCCTTTTTTGTATTCAGGATGAAGGAACCAAGGGTTTCCATCTAGGGTGAACCCACAATAATGTCACCTTGATTGCTCCATAGGGTTTGCACTGAGAAGTGCGATACAAATGTATAATCCTCAATGTTTAATTGTAAATTGGTTAGGTCATATTTTTTGTTGCCAAAACAGTGTAATTTTTCGATTATATTTGACTCTGGGATCACTAATTGGTTTGCGATTTTAGGCGTTATATAATTTTTATCTTCGGTAGGTGAGATAGCAATAGTGACATCTTTTCCCGCAATGGACCCTTTAATTCTAAATAGCACTGAAGCATAATTATGTGAAGTTTTCAGAATTCTTCTTTCCTTCAATTCCAAATTAGACCCCATTTTGCTTCTTTGGTATGAACTTAGGGATTTTAAAAGTGAAATAATAACTCTTTTATATATAAACTTTTTAAAGTCACCCTCTTTTGTTGATAACTCTTATAAATTTCAAACCTTTTCCTTTCCTAAATCTCCTTTTCGCTCTTTTCTTTATATTATACAATATTCCTTTTTTCTAAATAACCTTGCCTTTACTTTTAAAAAACTAACCTTATATGTAATATTACTTTTTTATGTTGGCGCTTTTATATTCTTTATGAGCCCTAATTAAATCCTTCACCTTATTTTTCTCTAATATATAAATATAATAATAATTCCTTCCTGCATACTTGAATTAGCCCTTTTCCTTCTTTTTAATTTGAGGAGCATAAAGAACCCAATTAAAGTACTCCTTAATAACTTTTACCTCAATGAGTTAATAATCTCAAGAAAATTTGATTTAATGGTCTTCTTCATTAATTTAAGATATAACGAACAACGGTTTGAGATTTTCCACGATATTAAACAATTAACTATAATCCTTGGATTTTGTTTTATTCTTCGTAGATTAAGATGAATGGGTGCCTTCAATGGGCATGAATGTCGTAAATATTCCAAAGGTGCGTCCTCACAATTTGACCCTTTCAATGTTCCTTACAATGAGCAGTTGTAGTTTGACAGGTGTGGATTCTGCTTTATGGGGTCAATAATGAGCAGAAGGCAGAATGGATAATAAGAATGGGAAGAGGCAACAATATGGATTCAGGTGGATGACAGAGTTGGGCATGAAAAATCAACGAATTCACCTATAGAGAGTCTTTTCCTCACTATGATAATTTTATTTTATCGTTTAATTTTGTATTCACCCTTAGTCGTAACAATGGAAGTCTTTACACATAAGAATGAAATCTTGACAATCGGATTTGCACGGACGCAGAGTGGCTGGAACCGACTTTATTGTAAGGACGCGCCTATTTGCGGAGACTCCTAAGTATACAAACGTGACTTAAAATGCCAAATATATTTTGCTGATATTGTTTCAATACAAATAATCTGTATGCTCGGTGGATGAGATTTTTAGAGAATAATCAAAATCCAAGTCGAACTACGAGCTCCTTTACTAACTGTGACTGGCGTTGTTGGCAGTGGCTTGAGCTGCAGTTGCTTGAGATGGACGCGGCGATAGACATGGGTGTTATCTGGTGGTGGCCGCTGCCATGGTGGCGTAGTCGAAGGTTATGGAGGGCGGTGTTGTCGGAATTGTTTGGTCAGGTGTCCGGTGGTAGCTGTCGCAAACGACTGTGGCTATTGACGGTTTTGTTTTGATTTTATTTATTTATATTCCCTTTTTATATTATATATATATATATATATTTTTTTTTTTTCTTTTTCTCTGATTTTTTTTCTTTGTTTTAATATGGCCAAAGGCCAACTGGCGAATTGGAGGCCCTCCAAAAGCTTGTAGCGAAATGCGTCAATGGCAACGAAGTTGACGAATTTCGATGGCCAAAGACCTGGATCGGAGAACGAGCTTTGTGCAGCGGTGTTGTGGCTAGAGGATCGAATTGCTCTGATACCAAATGGAACGAACAAAGTTCGTTATTCAAGTTAAATACTCTAGAAGACTTGGAATATATAGATCTCCATTGAAGATACAAGATTATATATTAAATGAATGAATAAAAGAATGATGATACAATGAGAGTGAGGGGCTTGCTTATATATTAGTCAGCTGCCTCTTCATGGAGAGTAATGTCTCATTTAGACATGCCTCTTCAACCTAATTACTAATTAACTAATCATCATTACAATTATCCTTATTACTTATATTTATATTATATATATATATTTTATTCGTAACAAGAAGATAGCAAGCCATCTCAAGAAGGTTATCAAGGAAGCTTGGAGTCTCTTATTTTCAAAGAAGGTATCAATCAAGGTAAAGGATGAAGGTCTCTTCTCGGTTCTCTCTGGCACATTCCAAGATGAAGACATTTGGGTAATTGATAGTGGTGCATCAAGATACATAATTGGCCATTCCAAACGATTGAAGACCTTATCAAAAGGATACTTCACTTATTTAGTGGAACTTGCAGATAACAATAGCTATCCCGTAAAGGGTATTGGATCAACCTCTATAAAGCTGGAGAATGGAAGCAACATTCACCTCAACAACATTATTTTTGTTCCAGGTTTGCATAGGAACTTACTTTCCATTTCAAGTTTAGAAGATAAGGGTTATAGAGTAGCTTTCATTGCTGGAAAGGTTGTTGTATGGAGGAAATACTCACGTATAGAACAAGCAAAAGTCATTGGCATTCGACAAGGAAGACTCTACAGACTGATATCTCTTGTGGCCCAAGTCCTAGTTCACATTGAAATTAGCCCGTGTGAACTCTGGCATAGAAGATTTGGTCATTTACATTTCAAGATCCTTCCAACTCTAAGTTCCATAGTAGATGGAATTCTTGAACTGAAGGAAGATCATGAAGGAGTATGTAAGGGATATGCATTGGGTAAGAATACCAAGAGACCATTTGGAAGCAGTGCTTCACGGTCTTGGATCTCATTTACTCTGATGTATGTGGCCCTATGACTCCTAAATCACTTGGAAGGCATCTATATTATGTCACATTTATAGATGATCATTCAAGAAAGACCTGGGTTTACTTAATGAAAACCAAGGACGAAGTATTTACAAAATTTCAAGAATTCAAAGCTGAAGTGAAGAGCCTTATAATGAAGATACTAAGATCTGATAATGGAGGAGAATATACATCCAAAGAGATTATAGCATTTTATAAGGAGTCTGGGATTAAGAGGGAGCTGATAGTCCCATATAATCTCGAGCAAAATGGAGTTGCAAAACGGAAGAATAGATCCATTGAAGAAAGTGTAAAAGCAATGTTACACGATTAGGATCTACCTAAGTTTTTGTGGGGAGAAGCCACGAAGACAGCTGTTTACATTCAGAATCGAAGTCCCCACAGATCCCTAGACAATAAAACTCCGGAGGAAGTGTTCACTGGAAAGAAGCCATCTGTAGATCATCTCCGAATCTTTGGGTGTCCTATATATATCCATATACCAAAGGGCAAAATAAAGAAGCTGGATCCTTCAGGCATGAAGGGAACATTTGTTGGGTACAACAACTCATCGAAAGCCTATAGGATCTACATGAAAGAAGGACATCACATAGAAGTTAGTCGTGATGTCATGTTTGATGAAAGCATTGCTTTCAAGAAATCAAAGGAACTTTTCGTAAAATTTGATGATGAAGAACTTCCTGTATTTGAGGAAGAAGTTGACAAGGGAGAAGAAGAATCACACCATGAAGAAGAAGGTCCTAGTGAGCCTGTTCAACTTGTGGTCATCCCTGAAACAAGGAAAATACCTAATTGGTTGAAATCTACACTACTTGATGCAGAGGTCATGGGGCAACGAAAGGATCATTTAGAGAAAGCAAGAAACCCAAGAGATATTTTGGTTATGCTGCATACATGAAAAAAATTATAGAAGCAAAACCATCCACTTTTGAAGAGGCTTTAAATAATCAGGAAAGGAAAGATGCCATGAATGAAGAATAACAATCTATAATGAAGAATGGACTCTGGGAGATTGTACTTAGGCTCGAAGACAAATATGTGGTAACTTCCAAGTGGATCTACAAGATCAAACATGCGGCAGATGGAAGTATAGATAAGTATAAGGTAAGAAATGTATCTAGGGGCTTCTCTCAACTAGAAGGCATCGACTACGAAGAGACATTTGCTCGACAACAAGATATACAACTATTTGTTCATTAGTATCTCTGGCAGCATCGATGGGATGGAATATCCACCAAATGGATGTCAAGACTGCTTTTCTGAATGGCACAATAAATGAAGAAGTCTAAATAGAGCAACCCTTGTGATTCGAAGTTAAAGATAAGAAGGCATATGTTTGCAGATTGAATAAAGCATTATATGGCCTCAAGCAAGCACCAAGGGAATGGTATGGTAGAATGGATGCATACCTGCAAAGAATAGGCTTCACAAAAAGTTCTGTTGTTCTGCACCTTTATATCAATGTTATAGATGGAGAACTTGTAATAATTCATCTGTATGTGAATGATCTTCTCTTGACAGGTGTAGAAGGTAGAATTGAAGAATGTAAGAAGCAACTAGCAACATAATTTGACATGAAGGATCTTGGGATGATGCATTACTATCTGGGACTAGAAGTCTGGCAAGGACTTGATGAAGTTTATTTGGGTCAAGGAAAGTATGTGACCAAGATGCTGAAGAGGTTTGACATGATGGACTACAAATCCATGACCACTCCAATGATCACAAACTTGAAGAGACTAAGAAGTTCTAAATCAAGCCCTGTGGATCCTTCCAAGTATAGACAACTTGTTGGCACGCTGATGTACTTGGTGAATACTCGACCAGACATATGCTTTGCAGTAAATGTTCTTAGTCAATTCCAAGTGGAGCCGAAGCATGATCATTAGATAGAAGCAAAACATATTCTAAGATATCTGTGAGGAACCATCCACTACTGTCTGAAGTATGATAGAAGGAATGATGTCCAACTGATTGGATATACAGATTCCGACTGGGGAGGCAGTGAGAAAGATGGAAGGAGCACTACAGGAGGATGTTTCAGTTTGGGATCCTCCATGGTCTCATGGATGAGCAGAAAGCAAGACACAGTTGCTTTGAGTAGTGCTGAGGCTGAATATGTTGCAGCTTGTGAAGTAAGCAAAGAAGCAGTATGGTTGAGGAAGCTGCTATCTGACCTGTTTGAAGGACTGATGAACCCTACAATGATAATTTGTGATAACACCAGTTGTATATGTTTGTCTGAAGATTCAGTGTTTCATGGAACGACAAAGCATATAAACAACAAGTATCACTATATTCGAGAGCTAGTACAAAATGGTGTGTTGTGACTTCAGTATATCTCCACTAATGAGCAGGTAGCTGACATATTGACAAAGTCACTTCCAAATAAGAAGCTTGTGTACTTGAGAAACAAGCTTGGTTTGGTTGATGTATCCTCCCTTATTGAGAGGGAGAGATTGACACTACATTTTTGTTTTCACTTGGGAAGAAAGAATGGAGGATTGGGTAACCATCTGCATTTGATACTCTTTGAGAATGTGGTAGGGCATTCAAGACAAGAGTAGTCGTGGACTGATATTCTTTGTGGACTAGCTGTCCAAGATAAGAATAATCCAAAGAAGGTCATACTCGGTGAACACTCGGGTGGAGTATGTACCTTGAGAGACAATGATGACGGTGTCTATAAATCATTGGTCTCACCAACATTGTGCTCTGACCTTGTGGAGAGATAGAGCTGTTAGTTAAGGCCTTGCTATGTGACAATGGTGGTTAATATGATGCTAGACAGATGGGTTAACAATCCGAATCTTTTTATGAGATCTCTTTAGATTGACAATAACCATGCACCTCTTATGAATACCTCCCTAGTTAAGAGGGAGTGTTGAAAAATGTGTAACTAGGTTCGGTCTTCATAAGTATGAAATGTATTCTTGTAAATTATAAAATGAAAAGAAATTATTATTGGAGCATGGGTTTCATGTTCAAGTTCTTTTATTTTATAGGTCAAGCACCCATTGAGTGCTTCTAGGGTTTGTCCTAGGTCTAAGAGTCATTGTCATATATTGAAGACCCCAATGGGCACATTGTATCTTGTAAAGAAAAAATATTTTTGTCTTTAAAGTGTCGAAATGCCCTCCAAGATCAAGTCAGCCTAGAAGCTGTCAAGTCGGCCTAAGTGAAGAGCCACGTCTACCCCTTGAAGAGGCCTATATAAAGAGAGGAACTCGTCCTCCAAAGCATCACTCACTCATCTCTCATTCTATGCGAAGAAGAGGATGAAGAAGGGGTCGAAGAAGAAGGACGTAGAAGAGGTTGAAGGAAGTCAAAGTGTTTGGGCTAGTTCTCTCTCCCACTTGCAAGTTAAAGCTAGGGTTTCTGCGCAAGGGTTATCTCTGGTTCGATCTTGGAAGAAAGAGAGGAAATAAGTCAGGCGAAGGTCACTTAGGGTATCTCTCTAGTCCTAAGTCTCAAGGAAATGCAAGCGAAGGGAAGAAGAGGCTCTAGGAAGAAGATCAAAGTCTTCAAGTGGGGTAGCAACAGTTGCCAGGCAGACAAAATTTTTGGATCTGCAGTTGGAGGTTGAAGTTCTTGCAGTAGGAGGCCGAGTTGATCTTGATCTTGGAGGGTATTTGTCTGAGTCACAAGGTCTTGGTATTTGTCAATTGAAGGATCTATAAGAAGTGAAGAGATTAAGGGTTTTCCCCTCAAGAGGAGGGGTTTTGGCCCTGGCTTGCAACCTATATACTGTGTTACTGTTCTTATTGTTTTGGTAGCTGTTTGATGTATTTCACGTTATAATAATAAGGAATAAAGCTAATAAGTTAAAAGGTAACACAAACAGTTAAGTTAAAGAGAATTAACATATTCATTGCCCTATTGGATTCTCAACATTGTCATCCTGTCAGATGACATAGGAAAAACTAAATATAATGTTCATAAATGATACAACTTTGCATCCAATTAAACATCAACTCATGTACTGTGCAACGAAAAATGCAAAGAAAACTGTAGTACATCTGTCAAAAAGCAAATGAACAGTCAACAAACTTTTTCATAACAGATTTGGTTGCATCATGAAGGCCAAGGAGGAGAAATATCTCACATCAAAGCCTCTTACCTTAGTCGAAAGCAACACACAAATGAGTGAAAACAACTTTGAATAAGGGGATTGCAACGACAAATTTCTATTTGCAACCTTACACACCAAGCCTTTCCACCCATCATGTAAACGAATAATTTACCTGGCCTTTAGGGGTATTGCTCCCTCACTTGAGCTCCCCTTTGCAAATGAATGATATTCCCCTTTTATAGCTCTTCCTTATACCCAAAGGTGATTAGGTCAAGGCAAAGGAAAGAATAAATCAGTCTATCTCCTTCTTTCCCTCCACAAAAATGAGTTAGAATGTTCCAAGGGATTCTATCCAAGCATAGTGCTTCCCCTATAATAGCCTGTAGCCCTTGATTTAAGGTGTAAAGGTGTTCTAAGTCGACATGTCACTCCCTTAAGCAAAGTGCTCTCCAGGAAATGTTCTCTTAACTTGGTTCCCTCATAAAACCCTAATTTTGTTAAATTTCCAAATAGCAACCCATATTTATTTTCTCGTGGTAATTAATTTTATTCCTAGCAATTTCTTTATTTAGCAAAATAAATACTGAATTACCAAAAAGTAAAATCACTGGTATTTTTAACACACACACACACACACACATATATGCAACGGATTTAAAATAAGAGGGATCTATCACACGTTGCAAAATTAATTCATTAACAACAATTCTCCGTCATCTATTAATCTGGAAAATCTGGGTTTTTGACCCACAAAGATACAAGGAAGGATACAATAAATGGAACCTCTATCTCAGTTCCCATAGGATGAATTTGGACCAAGGAATTTAGCCTTTTGGAAATTGGCCCCATTGATCACCATAAACTCATCCTTGGTGCCCAACAACTTGGCTTTGGCAATTCGGCCTCCTCAGCAATTGCGCCTCACTTCGGCAACTCGATCCTGCGATCTCCACAACTCGGCCTGCTGGATTAACCCTCAAATTCTGCCGTACTTCTCCTCTGCACTTCAGTCTACTGAGCCACTAGCATTAGAGAAAATCACTCTCTCTTGTTGTGACTCGCTTTCTTGAGTTCTTGTGTGTCTTCACCTCTTCGCTAGGTTTCTTTTATAATCTTCATTATGCCCAAATCCCTAACCCTATTCTCCCTCCTAGAAGATCTTGGAGATCAATGGTTGAGATTATTTCTAAGTCACTTAAATAATTAAATTATTTATCCTTAAAAAATGACTCAATAGTCCACAATAATTGATTGACTTTAATTATTTTACTTTCCTAAGTTAGACTTAGGAAAGAAGACAAATGACTTACTCCACCAAGCAAGCACCTAAAGAGGCAATAGCTCATCTTCCACATGCTAAGACACCAAGCCTATATAGAAGACCTTCCAAAGCTACCACAAGCTTCAACAAATCTGAGATGTGGATGGGGCTAGGGTCCACTTGTTAGCCTTCCATAGCTGGCTCTCCTCAGACAATTAAGCCTTTCCCTTGAATCAAGGTGTGAATAAGGTATTAAGTCAACTTTAAGCCCTCCTCCACACTAGCGTTTCTCATAGGATGGTTTCTTTGCCTTGTTACATGCACAAAATGGTGACTTGTGTCCCCATATCATACCCCAATGCCGAGTGCTCCTCTAGAAAATGTTTATATACCTTGTTTCATGGTACAAAGGAGATTTTGGGGCCACTTTGGGACCCCCTAAGCTGAGTGCTCCTCTGTAGAGTACTCTATGCCACGTCTCAGACTCTCAGAACATGTACATCATCTCTAGGTCCAGAAATCCCTCTTATAGGAAGGCACTCCTACTATAAGGATATTTTAGTTGTCATATTGAAGTATGTGCATCATGTAAAGTCCATATTGGCAGTCTCTTAAACACACAACGCCTTTGGAAGCACCAAGTATCATAGCTGTGCCCGTAATCCTCAAAAATAGTGCCTTCAAGGTCACTAAATTCACCATCAAGCTAAGTGCTCACCACTAGTCCTTTTCTTTGCTGATTGGTCATGAGAGATGAATGCAAGTATGCCCGCGATAAAATCAAACCACCAAAATTGTCCTCTGGGTCCCTGCTCATCGCCCATAACTGCAATCATTGTTCTAGTTTCTGCAAGGATTCACATCTTTATGTACTGAGTCATGACTGCCGATGTTAAGATGCTTCCTAAGTCTTAAGATAGAAAAATGACCGATTAACTGCTCCACTGCATTTTAATTTCACCATGCATTTTCAGGTGGTAACACTCCTGACAGTTGTATAAGTGTAAGGTCTTGTCTGCTATTTTTCATACAACTGTTTCTGTATAAAATAGCTGTATGCAAGAATTATTGAAAACAGAGAGCAAAGATTATGTAAGTGGCAATAGGTTCCAGTTTATTTGTCAAAATAACACATACATTTGCACATTGGTTAAACTTGGGTATTGTTCTCTGCAGGAAATAAAAACTATGGTTTCTCTGTGCTAGGCCATTACATTAATTATGCTGCGATTTAGAAAAAAATGTATGTTGAAGAGCATTAATGTCACACACCTGTATTTAGTATTTGAATTATTATCATCTTTTCACTCTGTTTTTATTCTTTTGCTTTTCAGGAACTCGGATGCTCCCCCTGTTTTGCAATTTGCATTTCAATATACAATCATTGTACCGCCTGAAGAAAATGTCAAGAAAGGATCTATTTCCCTAGACAGGTATTTGGAATGAATGATCATCTCTGTGGGTGCTCTAATCTCTTTATTTTCCTTTTCATTTTTTGGCTTTGATATTTAACTTATCTTCTTCCTTTCCTTTCATTTTTAGGCCTAGTTAAGGTCAAATTCATCTTTATTGATGGAGATATTTTAAGAAACATTTCTTATAAGTGGTCTTTCAATGCAACGGGAAACTTTGACTGAATTTATCAACTTTATTGAAGTACCTTGTTGAAAAACCAAGTGCAATGTAGTTTAACACCTAATTCCTCTTCTTGATAATTATTTGTGAATATTAGATGTCTTCTTCATCAAGTAATTATACAATTGTTCAATCATTCAAGAAAGATAGAGATCACAATAAGACAAGAGACCAGAATTTAGGCTAGTAGCCAGGGCAAAACCCACAAGGGGAAAACCCAACAATCCATCCCTTATCGAATCAGATCAAAATGAGAGATATCCAATCCATGACCAAGATCAAACTGCAACCAAAATGCTAAGTCAAACCCTCCTCCAAGTCACCTCCAAAAATCAAAGTCAACACTAGTCAAACTGTTACAAATCTGGTCAAACTTCAGAGATTCGGACCTGCAATGAGGGCCAAATTTCAGCCGGCAAATGCCTCTGAAATTTTTGGCCTCTTACAAAGAAAATTCAACCTTCCACATGTGCGAGCTGGTACTAGTCAAAGATTCGATCAAGATGGAATATTGTTCTAGTCTTTTGTCTTGTCTTCTCTCTCCATTGACTCGGCTTCTTCTTCTCCTTAGCTAGGTTCAGATGTACTTATTATGATGAATGAATGGGCTCCAAGTAGGTCAAACTTGTCTCTTATATATAGCTGTCTAGGAGGGTTGACTTGGCCATCTTGTGGACTTATGACTCAAAATAAAAATATTTTTTTTTTCTTTTAAATGTCCAAATCAGACATGATACAAAATAATTTTCTTTTGACTCAAAAACAAATTCTTTTTGACTCTAGCATGAAGAACATGCTTGACAAAATCATTATAAATACATCAGTGATAAATCTATATACATTATGAATACCGAACCTAGTTACATCTTCAACACTCCCTCTTAACTAGGGAGGTCTTCATAATGACTCATCGGGATATTATCAAGTTGAAATATTCATATAAGAAAAGTCAAAATCAACGCTAGTAAAACTGCTACAAATCTGGTCAAACTTCAGAGAGTCGAACTTGTAACTAGGGCCAAATTTCGGCTTGCAAAATGTAATATCCCCAAATTTTGGATTACTAGGCGAGGTGTTTAGGAGGGTTTTCCAAGCTTGTGTCAGCGTGGTCATTGGGGAAGGATTACTCCATTGGTGGGCCCAAAGGGTTTTTGAGGAGTTTTATGGGTCCGAATGGGATCGCTTACCATATTTCATCATCGAGATCAATTCTGCACGGTTTGCTCTTGGTTTCGTTGCATTCCGACGATTTTCATAAAATGGCGTTAATAACAGGCATATTTTAATTATTTATGCTTAAGGTGTTGTTTCAGGCTGATTACTTGGAGAAACACCTTAGTGTAATAGCTCGTTGGAATTAGGGTGAAAAGATCTACAAGGCAGAATGATAAAAAAGGGGCTTTGGGTGGCTAGTGTGACCACAAAGGCGAATTAAGCATTTTTTGGCATTAAAAGTGACTTTAATTAGTTTATAAAAGTCACTTTATTAAATAAAGAAATGAAAATCGCTTCTAAATATTTAATTGGAGGGAAAAGGTAAGTGAGTTATAAAAAAACAGAAAGAAAAGAAAAAAGGGGAAGGTGAAGGTGAAAAGACAACCCTAAACTCATTAAATAAGCAAAATGAGGAGACTCCACATTCGTGGATTGTGTGTGAGTTTGGAGAAAGAGCTCTTGGAGAGAGTTTGAAGGAGAACCTGAGGGTTTGGAATCCTAGTTGCCATAGCAGACTTTGGTGTTGCAACGAGACACCCTAGTTTGGGATTCAAGAGTGAAATTACTCAGATTTCGCTGCTGAGCTTCAATGGAGAACAAGATTCACAAGAAATATTGAGGTATCCATGTGTTATCAGTGGATTTTATAAGCTTATTTGGTGCTTTCCATTTGATTTGGCAGGTTGGAAGATTTCTTGAAAGTCTGAGCACATAAATCCAATTCTGGGCCTGTGAGGACGAATTCCACTGTTGAACAGAGGTCGAATTTGTAGTTTTGAGTGGCTATTCTCATCGTGGTGGAAGATTGAAGACACAATGGTTCGATTTACTCTTTCTTGAAGGCAGCTTGAGTACCTATTACTTTATCTCAATGTTGGACGAGTTTCCTTATTACCTGGGCTGCGTACTGATAGCAGAGCTAAGTTTGATGACTGTGGGTCCTATTCAGTGATATTATCAGGCCAAGTATTCATTCCCTGGGCTGCGTATTAATCACCTGGCTTGTGCATAGGAATGTGGGAGATTCAAAGGCTGAGTCCCCTCTGTATTGACATCACAATACTCTTCTATTCACCGTGTGGGTGATGGACAAATACTACAATCGATTTGTTGGAGTAAATATACCTCTGCGTGGAATCTTTCTTGGCTGAATGAAGGGAGTATCTGAGCTGGAAGGAGTGGCTGAGTTACACACTCCCTCTGTCAGCAGTGATATTGTAGCATTTATTGGAGCTGATAATTTTGGGTCAAATAGCTGATTTGAACTTCATCTTTGACTGATATTCTGAGGCTATCTCATTGTGGCAAGTTCTCAGGTTCATCTGTTCCCTCTCTTTGTGTGTATTGTATAATGAGTGTAAAAGAAATAAAGGAGGGAAGCTGTTCCAGTTTGTTCTCATTCCTATGTATCAGCTGTAAATAAATTTCTGAGTATGGAATGAATCTGTTTGAGCCTCTGAAAAATGATATTTTGATGCATGTGCCTACTATGTTTATCTCCTTGAAACAAATTTATAAAAACATCACCTACAACAAAATGCATTCAAACTGTTTGAAGAAAGTTGCCATCGAAATTTAATTGCAAATTCAGAAAATTAGTGAGAAAATCGAGGTTATTTTGAGTTGGAATACTACAGTGGAATCAGAGCATTGATTTTGGCTCAACCGTGGGTTATCTTTGAAAAGCCAAGTTTGAGGACTTTATTTTGAAGGTGTCAAGATATAGTTGTTGGGTTCAAAGGGCGGATTATAACAAGGGAACAATGCTTCTAAGTCAAGAAGAATTATTTGCCAAAAAAATTGAAAATTATACAAAACCTTTGCAAAGGTGATAGAGGACATGGAAGCATGGGTGTCATCAAATGCAATAAATACAAAAGGAATAGAAAACCCAAAGATGAAAAGGTAGTTAAATATCAGGAAGCAAGGATTGAAGATGAAAACCATAAACAAACTTCCCAGGACGAATTGAGAAAAGTCACACCCGATGAAAATGAAGTTATCACCCGTTTGGGATGAAAAAGAATAAGAAATTGCTATAGAATGTTTGTCATCACTTAGCAAGATTGTTGTGTTAGATGATGAGTACAAAGAAAATCATGAGGCCGCAACAGTTGATGATGATTCCCAAGAGGTGTGCAAAGATGATAACACACAAGTGGTCGACGATTGAAACTCAATCGCATCAGTTGATGAGGTAAATGTTGCTCACAAGTCTACTTATGCCTATAACTTGGAAAACCAATTGAGGATGAACGCAGACAAGATAAGGGCAGCCACGAGGCGATATGATGATGCACTGGTATTGGCGACAGATTATTGTTGGAGAAATGCAGTGGCACATGATAGTTTAGGAGGAGAGCCTTCACTTGCAGATTTTTAGACTCTCAGGAAGGCATTGGTAGAGATGAAATCTAACTACCTATACCTCCTTTCAGATAGAGATCACCTACTAATGCTTATTGAGATATATCTTGATGCACTAGTAGGGAAAGTTGAGGAAGTCAATAGAATAGGCTTAATTATAAGCTTGAAATTTCCTAGGAGTCCTTGAAGAGCACTCAAATGGCCCTTCAAGAATCAGAGTTGTAGGTCGAGCAACCTTGTATGGAGTTGCATTGTGTACATTCTTCTAGGGAAACCATCACCAAAGAGGATGTTTGGGACACTCATGATTTGATGGAGGAGGCTCCTGTGATAGTGGAGCACACAGAGCACCTAGAGGAACAAGCACTTGTAGAGAGGTATGTTCCATAGGTTTCTGATTATACACCCGTGGGATGTGGATACATATATATTTCAGATGAGGATACTTAGACCTGGGATCCAGATTCGGTTGACACGGATGGGGTGGATACTGGAGACTCTGGTTGGCATTGGGATCTAGGTGGAGTTTTCAATCAGTTACTAGGTGTGAAGGATGACTATGGCATTGATAGGGTGATTGACCCAATGCCAAAACATTCACATTCCTTCATACTTCCATTAGAGTTATGGTCATCACTAGTGGCTAATTGGTTTGATGCAGGAGTGTGCAAGCTTTGGGAGATGTCTTGGCACATCATTCATGCATGGAGTGGCCGGGTGGTCAGAATAACCTGATGAGAGTTATCTAGATGGGATGACATTTATATGCCACCAGATATAGTAGTATATGGGGATGATGTTCTTCCGTTGATCTATTGGGCATATGAGCCGTCGAGGATCTACATAATAGTGACATCCCCATTAGCATGTGAGGAGTCATGCCACTGAGGTCTACCGGGACAGAAGAGATATGGTTCACATCATGATGGGTCCACTGGCAGGATCGCAGATACGTTGATGCATGTGGGATACTAGACGGTACAGGGTGTGTCAGCAACAGGTGGGGATAACCAGTGGGGTACAGGGATATGCCATGGTGTGCAAGGGTATGTAGAGGAGTACGATGATGCATGGTTTTATGCAGTGGTGTATGGTTATGCACAGTAGGATCTCAGAGCATTGCTTTTGGGGAGACAGATTGATTGGGACATCGAGCATACCAATGGGCCTGGCTTAACTAGGATTGATGAGTGGATGGATGAGCGTCAGGGAGCATTGCATTCCTCAAAGTTTGATCTTCGATTTATGCAGTGGTGTATGGTGATGCACAGTAGGATCTCAAAGCATTGCTTTTGGGGAGACAGATTGATTGGGACATTGGGCATACCAATGGGCCTGGCTTAACTAGGATTGATGAGTGGATGGATGAGCGTCAGGGAGCATTGCATTCCTCGAAGTTTGATCTTCGATTGGAGCATCACCTAGCTAGAGTCAAAGAGTAGGTTACTCGTAGGACTACCCATGGGTATCCATATGGGTTCTTGATCACGCCTTTGGGATTGACCCATGCATCGGTCACTTTCCAGTTCGACATATTGTTGTAGAGGCTTTTGTTATTATTCTTTGATGCTCTCATCACAAATAGCAGGAAACACGGGGGTCACCTGAGACAATTGGGTGAGACACAGTGCATCATGGACATGCTAATGACTTCCTAGCTGAGGCATATGGTAGGAGCACGAGTTGACAGATACATGATTAGGGATGGCGTGACCCATTGTAGAGGCAACATATATCCTGCCCCTGAGTACACACCTAGGAAGATGATCAGGAGAGAGTTGCATGACACACCTTCGGTAGGACATTTCGAGGCATTGTACGAGCATGCAGCATAGTGGATGGTAGGCCCCTTTTACAGGAAGGCGTGTGGGCGCCAAACAGTGATTGGGTACATCACCAAGAGATAGGGTAACACAATCCGATGTGTGATTAGGTAAGAGCAGGGCAATTTAGCATGCACCAGATTGATTCATGAAACATGGTGTCCATCTGTTGGTTGCATACAGGGATTAGTGACGGGGCACATGTGGGCGCTAACAGTTAGCTATGATCAGAGTGGCGCGACGACAACATGGCAACTTCCTTCTGGGATTAGCATGGGACCCTGGAATTATAACACTTGACAACACAACCACCATTATGGGTGAGTTGTTCTTTATAGGGGAAGATTAATCAGATCTTCCATTGGAATTCAATTTGGTGGAGGGCAATTCACTTCTCAATGATTCATTGGGGGTATCAGAGGTGTGAATGGTTAGTTCCTGTGGGCGAGGATCCATAGGAGCTGTTGTCGCACAAAATGTCTAGACACCACGATAACGGCTCAAATCGGGGGCTGTCACCTTGATCCCCAATCTCTCTGTTTAAGTTGTTTCCCAATAACAGGCTAAGGGGGTTAGACCCTACAGAAATGGAATGAAGGAGAACTAGTTGGGAACCAACCAGTTCGGGAGACACACTGAAGCGACCAAGTACTTGTTTTATATTTAGCAAGACTTATAGGATTTGATTAGATTTAAACAATTGTTACCAGTGCCATATGGAGTCAATTATGTTGCCATGAAATTTAGGATCAAGTAATTGATTTTCAACTACTGCTTGAATCGATAACCATCTTATATGAAGTGCATATCCTAAAGCTAATGTGAGATGCATGAAGCTTGGTAAATTTTAGTTAAATGCCTATCTAAGTTTTAACCCTTTGATCCTTTCTATATTGAGCCTGATTTCATGGTAATTGGCAGAGAGAAGATAAGGTGAAGCACACTAAGGTGTGATTAACGATACCTCTCTTGAAAATCAAACATAACTGATGCCTCTGGCACCGTAGAGAGTTGTGGCTATGACCACTGCAATGTCACTGTTTTAATTACTATTAAAAGTAGGCTTCTCAAGCAAAGATGGATGGGTACCTATCTTTCTATCGACCAAGCTTATGCTTGGAAGTAAATTTTAATTATGTAGAACTAACATAATATGCAAATGGACGAGATGATTAGAAAATGAGATGAAGCTAGATTCAAGGATTGAAAGCACTTATGCCTTGATCTGCTTCAGAGTTATAAGCCAAAAACCTTTAATCACCCAAATAAATATTCACTTCACTTAGACAAAAATTGAAAGATGAACTTCTCAGCGATATCACAATATGATGCTCAATTAAACCACAAGCTTCTCACTTTAATCTTTTTATTGCGATTATAGCTCAAAGAGAACAAAAGCTTCTTCACAATTTAATATCAATGCCAATTATATGGATGCTCAAAAATAATACTCATTTTATGAAACAAAAGATATGCAATTTATCACAATTCCATGGAACAATATTTAACAATTACTTGAAAAATTCTAAAAGAAATATGCAAGAAATATCCAATAATTCAAGTAATTAAACCATGCTTAGGATTAATTAAATGACTAGCAATCTCAATAGTTGTCAAGCATAAAAACACCCTTAGAATGCAAAAAGACTTAAGCAATTAAATTTTGAAATTAAATACCATGAAGAACCATGAAATTCAAATGCTAAACACTTCAAACAATTCCAGAATTAAAATGGTTTTTCTTAAGTGACCCCAATCTAGAAAAAATTTCTTGTTTTCCTATAGTCAAACTTTAGTGATGATTAAAAAAATATTTAAATGTGTTTTGATTATAGAGAAATTTAAAAATTTTTACCCCTGAAAAGATTTCGGTTTTAAGATTTAAAAAATCCCAAACCCTTAACACAAAAACCCCAAAAAGGAACTTTAGATAAAAAAATTAATTATTCCGTTGGCAAATTTAAAATGGTAAGTTTTATGAATAAAATTTTAATGTGGCAAGAAAATAAATTTAATTTTTAATGGTCCAAAGGTCACATGAAAATTGTAATTCAAAAAAAAAAAAAATTAAAGCCACGCCCAAAAAAAATCGAAAGTAAAAAATCAAAAACAAAAACAAAAAAAAATCGAAACTAAAAATAAAAAAAACAAAGACAAAAAAAAGCGAACTTTCAAAAAATAAAACCACCTAAAAATTTAAAATCAAAACTTTAAAATTTTTCTTTTGAATTTGTTAATTTTTGGTATGTTCTATGCTTGAGAGCAATTTATTTCAATTTTCTTGTTAGCCCAATATCAATATCCAGTTTAGCAATCACATCAGCATGATAGTAAAATGCAGATAGAACATAAACATAAACAATAGAAGACAAGCCAAGACAAGAGGACACAAGATGTGGCACTGGCCAGGGACAAACCCCAATGTGGGGAAACCCTTGATCAATTCTTCTTATATTCTTCAATAGTTAAGTAGAGAGAGAGATAGTACAAATATATAAAATTGATATTTTATGACAGCAACAGTAAAGCCTTGACCAGAGAAGTCAATGCTGGTCAAACAGGACAGAATCTTCCTCTAAATGGCTTGGTCAAGCCCAGTCAACTTCAGCCTCCAACAGTTAGCTCAATCAGCCCAAATGCTGCTCATAATACTGATATCATTCTGCTAATGATGATTGTTCTAGTTAGGGCACTTGTTGCAACCCTGAATTCTTATGACAGTCTTCACACAATCCCTAAGAGTGCTGTGGCATACCCTTTAGGAGTTCATCAATCCATTAGCCCTTCACAAAACATTGCTGCAACATGTTAGCACTGTGGTTTGCTGCATTATTGGTTAGGGCATGTCAAGTAGCCTTAGTTCAACACACAGTCAGGAGACAAGTCCTTTTAGGACCGCGGTTTATCTTGGAGACCCTTCTCTCATGCCAAGTTGCCTTCCAAAAGTTCTGTCCACCCTTGACTGCTCTTAACACAACCTCCAGCTGTGTGCTATGGCTTGTGGCCTAGCACAACAACTAGCTGTAGTTTTCGGTCTTCCCAAATGATAACCAAACAACAACGTTGCCTTCCTCAAGATTTTGCCTTAGCTGACTGCTCTTGCCAGCACCCAAAAGCATACACTATTCAACCACAAAGGTTGCAGATCTATATAAAAAATTTACAGATCTATGCACAAAGGTTGTAGATCTATAAGATTTGAGGAGTATGAGTCTAACTTTGCTCCCAAATCTGATAATCTAAGGCTCTTACTAGCCAGATCTATCAATTTCTCCACAAAATATTTAAAAGATTTTGAAATTTTTAGAGAGACACTAGCCCAAAAACACCCTGCAGAAAAATAATTTATCGTTAGATAAATCTTGGAGCTTATATGAGGTAGGCTCTTCAGAAAATATATGCTAGGATTTGACTGGTCCAACCGAGGACTCTCCCCAAACGCCTAACGAAAACTTGAGAGATCTCCTGCAAACACTAGATCAACCATCAAACCAAGTAGAGAAATATAACAACAATGAAATTATGAAGAAATAAAGATACCTGCTACTTAGATCAAAATTAAAAAATGTTACCCTAGATCCAAAAAACTAAATAAGATACCTGTATTCAGATTATTCTAAGAGAGCTATTGATTGATAGTTTTCACATAATATTAAGCTGAAACTAAAACAATGTTACCATAGATTCATGAAGAGGAACACCACTGCATGTTGAAACGCCAAAGACTTTTGCATTTATTCCAAAATGTATACAAGAGAGCTTGAGAGCTTAGTACACGATTCAAAGATCGGATGAAAAGCCAGACTGACACCGACCTATAATTTATAGGTAAAATCTCCAACGACTAGTTGGCTTGATCCCTGTCAAATTAATTTCGACCGTTTTCAAAGATTTAATTAATCTTTAATCATCACCGTCGAAATTATTTAAATTTTTGAGGAAAAATCGAATTTTTCATTTAATTGATTTTTAAATAACTCAAAATTAATTATTTTGAGTTAATTTCCTCAAAAATATGACTTTGACTTAACCACCAAGGCTCAAGGGTCCAACATTTCTTGATTTCTTCAATTTTCCCTTGGCCGAGGACCTCCAAAATTAACTTCTTTAAAACCCACGAATTTCACCATTGGAGAATTTAATTTTACCTAATACACAATTAATTAAATTTCTGGCTTAGGATTTAATTTAATTTTGCCAGAAAGTTTAATTAATTGACTTATGAGGGGATTAATAAATTTTCCAACCCTGTAATATTTAGCCATGGTGTCTAATTATGAAGGACCATGCACTAAATATTTTTTAATACATGAAGGGGGAACACCCATTTGTTATAGACCCTCAACATTTACCCATTTCTGCGACACAAAATATGATCTAGTAGACCAAGTAATCTGTAATAAAATAATCTAGCCAATTAGCTAGGATTATTCCCAAATTACTTTTACAAGGACTCAATAAAAAACACTAGGACTCACTTAATATCTTGATGACAAAATCCACCCTAGCTTTGGGGTGAGGTTGGAGGGAAAAACAATGCCAATCATTTGTGTTTAGAGACACAGATGAATCGTTGAGACAAAAAACATCCTAAGGTAGAAATCGTTATCAATAGACTATGCTTACCTAGGTTGTTACATATATGATGGTCTTACTAAGATCATTTACGTTATAAGTTATAACCATGCAGAATTGGTTTACATCTTTAACAAATTGATGACTGATGATGAAATCTGAATGGTGTGAACACTCGAACATGATATATCCCTTTTGCGAAAAAAGGGGTGTACTATTATGGGGTCGTTGACACAAAGTGGTCAACAAGACCATTTCCTACTTGTCACAAGGAAATGTCAGTTCTATAGACCCTTCTTCCACTGGGTCAATGTACTTGACTAGGGTGTTAATCTTAATCGACCAAGGTACATGACTAAAGAATCTCTGTCCAAGATGCTTATCAAATCCACCATTTTCCCTATCCGTGTCCATGTACTTGATTTAAGGTGGTAAGCCCTAGTCACAATACATGACACATGGAGAGCTAGGTGTCCATCCTCACTCCCTCTCAATCTTGGGAGGATTAACCCACAAGCCCAAGCTTGTCTCAGAAGTACTCATATTTCCCTTAGAACAACTACCTGTTCTTCCGTGGAGATCTGTTGTAGCTTCTAGGCTCCTGTTTGCAACACATCTCGAATCATAACATGCTTCGATCTTCTATGAAAACCAGGTTCTCGGACAATCTTCATTCAACAAAGTATCATGGTCGAATTCAATTCGCCATCAATAAGTCTATCAAACATTTTACAGAGCCAAACTGGTTAACAAGTTAACAACACAAACTTCCATTTCTTTTGCCTTGTTAATGCTTACTGCAACAAAATCCTGCTACATGCTTTTTCAAGAAACCATGGCAAATCCTAAGCAGAAACATCCACTAGGAGTATCCTTTCTCATCATTAGCATTGCTAATCCAATCAATGTACCCTTGTATTAAATGTATTAAGGAACCAATCAGCCACTGGTATAATGATGAATCAACGGTACCAAGATTCTTCACCTCTTAGAGTTTCCTTAGTTCTACAATTCATCATTTAAATTTCTGGAGGATCTTGACCATAAGCTTCCTTTTACCAAGGAAAGTATCATCAGTTTTCTACCAAGTTCCAAGTAGTAGTGAATCAATTCAAGATTCTCCATGTCACATTTTGCTTCCATCTTCCTTTGTAAACAATACGCTTCTCTTTTAACTTCACGAGTCACTTGAATAATTCAAAGTGTGAGGTCTTATAATCATGAGACTCCTCTTTTCATATCCTTAACAAATTTGGGGCAACGAGATATGAACTACTTTTATTTAATGAGAGAACCTTCTCAAATCTTGTTTCCATGCTGTTGTCTAGATCTCGACTTCTTACTTTAAACTGCTTGCTTCTTTAGTTTTAGAAACGTCTTCTTGTTTTGTTATGTCCTCCTAGTTCTTTCATTTGCTTGTTAGAGTCTACGTAATCCTTGCCATTGTCGTGCAAAAATCTACTCTCTTAAACTGAAATGTTCTGCTCTAGCCAACATCTATAGATATTGTAGTAGAGGCATTGGCTCATTCTTCGAATTAGCTATATTGGAATTTGGAGCAAATGTTTAATCAAAAGTTAACTCTTTTTGGCTTGGAGAAATCTTCAAAATTTTGTTTTTGAATTCCTATCTTGCTACAAGCTAGGACTTAACTTTTCATAAGTAGACAATAGACTTCTTAACACGTTCTTTGCTTTTTGTTCCTCTTTTATTACCAAAACGTTGGCTGCCTTCATGTCATCCTTACTTCTTTGAAAGAAATGTCTTATCCTCTTGAAGACACAAGAGTTCCTACCATGCGATCGCTTTCTTTTATCAATAGGTATTTCGACTAGTAGTCAAGGAGACTTCGTATATCTTCAAAGAATCGACTCTTTCTATATGTGACCAAGAGCTCCCTCTTAATTTTAATTCGCTTGAATAAATCTAGACAAACTCCTATTTGTGAATCCCAAATATGCTAGCTCTCATAGGTTACATAACTTATTTGATCCTTAATAGGTTCTATTCGGACTATCATCTTCTAAACACAAAAATGAAAAGTAAATCTTTACTTCAAACCTATTACAAGAGTGGATGTAGGATTCCGCCTGCCAAGTTCTTCATCATCTTCTAATAGTAGAGATCCTTATGATTTTCATCCTTGGGTTTCTTTGGAGCTTCCTCATCTTCAACTATTGATGCTTCATGTCTTTCCTTCCTCTTATTGTTCTTAGGGTTCTTAGGACAATCTTTCTTGTAGTGCCCATATTTATGACATCCATAGCATTGGACTTTGGACATATCTTTATTTCTTTAGATCTATTACTAGTGCTTTTGTTTTGAAATCCAAATTTATTTTTTCCAAATTTCTTCTTTGATCTAGCTGCAAAAGCTTGAGAATCTTCATTATAAGGTTGAGTATAAATGCCTCTAGCAAAACCATCCCAAGATTTAGGTAAAACATTGATTATAATGGTTATCATTTCAAAATCAGATATGGTTTCACCAATCCATTGAAGTTGATCTCCAATTTTTGATATCTTCATAAAATATGAAACATTGTACTCCTTCGTCATCCTTGTTCTATAGAGTGGATTTCTTAAAGATATTTTATGACTTGTTGTGTTGATGGAGTACAAGTTCACTAAAGTGTCATAAACTTCCTTGGATGTAGATAATTCTGAAACAAAAGTAATGAGATGGTCTTTGATGGATTCAAAGAGAATCCTTTGAGCTCTGATTTCTCCCTTATTATACTTGGCCACTTCTTGAGCATTGCTTTTATCAGGTGCTGGAACTTTGCCTTCAAAAAATTGCATGACTTCATTTCCTATAAGGACTAGATCAATCCTCTTCTTCCAAGCTTTGAAACTGGATGCTCCTTCAAGCTTGTTGCCTTCCTTACAAATAGATGCCATTTGATTAGAAGTATTGGACATAGAGAATAGAAGAGTACTTACTTGAAAGTAAAAGAGAGAGCTGCTACAATGATGTCTTTAAGAGTGTGATCTTTGAGCTTTCTTCCTTCATCTTAGCTCTAGTACCATGTTGAGAAACCAAGTGCAATTTAGTTTAACACCTAATTCCTCTTCTTGATAATTAGTTTTGAATGTTAGATGTCTTCTTATTACTCCTTATGTCTTCTTTATCAAGTGATTATACAATTGTTCAATCATTCAAGAAAGATAGAGATCACAATGAGATAAAAGACACTAGAAATTAGGCTAGTAGGTAGGGAAAAACCCATAAAGGGAAAACCCAACAATCCTTTCCTTATAGAATCAGATCAAATTGAGAGAGATATCAAATCCAAGACCAAGAGCAAAATGCAACCAAAATGCCAAGTCAAACTATCCTCCATGTCACCTCCAAAAGTCAAAGTCAACACTAGTCAAACTGTTACAAATTTGGTCAAACTTCGGAGTTTCAAACTTGCAACTAGGGCTGAATTTCGACATGCAACTACCTCTGAATTTTTCGGCCTCTTACACAAAAAATTCATCCTTTCACGTGCAAATTGGTAATAGTCAAAGATTCGATTAGGAAGGAATATTCTTCTAGGCTTTTGTCTTGTCTTCTCTCTCCTTTGACTCAACTTCTTGCCCTTTGCTAGGTTTTGATGTACTTCTTATTTTGATGAATGAATGAGCTCCAAGTAGGTTGACATTGTCTCTTACATATAACCAGTGTTCCATGGGGTCGCGTCCCCCCCCTAAGGGTTGAGTTTCCTAGCTCCCTCGTGCTCCGGGGACTTGGGGATGAGAGGGGGTCGTTTCCCCACGCTCCCAAAAAACAGGTTACGTGAGGAAACTTGAAAGGGGTCGTTTCCTCCAATTTTGGGGTCGTTTCCTCCTATTGGGGTCATTTCCTAGGCGAAAGAGGTCTTAAGGCGTCTTGAGGGGTCATTTCCCTAGAAAAAATTCGCAATTTTTTTTTATGAAACAAAAAAATCGTAATTTATAATATTTGTTGACCGATTGGGAAGGGTTTACGTTATGTTCATTTCACATTTCATTATCTGTTTGCTCCTTCGTTGAAATGAACATTGCCACCATCAGCAAGCAGCCTTCTATTTGCTCCTTCGTTTAACGGAAAGCTGTTGCCATCGCAGAGAAACCTTCTGTCTGCTCCTTTGTTGAACGGATTTCCTTGAGCTAGTATGCTTATTTCTCTTTTGATATGTTCTTATGTTATTTTGACTCTAAGATTAAAATTTTTGACTCTTGATGTATCAGACTTGACTTTTATAATTTTATTTCAAAATTCACTATTCAATGTTCATAGTTGGAAGTGGAACATCAATATGGTTTAAAGTTTAAGGTTTAAAAGTTTAAGCAGTTATAATTTTATAATCTATTTTCATTGTGCATTGTTAGTAAGTTAGTAGACTAGTAGTTACACTGTACTGTTACAAACTTACATGTATGATGTATGATTATAATCTATATGATAATGATATGACTGATCATGCTTTTCGTTTTAAATTTGTTTCAGTTATATGATTCATCGATTTATATTTTATATTTATAAGTTTTTAAGACCCCGACATCCCCCCATGTTTTCTACAAATTGGTGGGGAGCTTTTGCCTAGGCCGCTCCTGTGTATCCCCGCTCCCTCGCCTTCTCGTCCCGAAAACTTGGTGGAACATTGTATATAACTGTCCAGGAGGGTTGAATAGGTGCCACTTGGAGGGCTAGGCTGACTTGGTCATCTTGTGGACTTACGACTCAACATTTTTTTTTTTGTAATATTCCTACTAGGAATTAACAACGATAATCAAAACAAAAACACCACATGCAACACAAATTCAACATGTAATTAGACACCCATAAATTTAGCGAAAAACTGCCCCAAGCTGAGTCATTTTATTATCAAAAGGAATGTATAATATATGTATGGAATATGTGCACATGGGCTTGCTAAAGCAAGCTAGACAAATTCCAGGTGAGAAAATGTGTTGCCCGGATGCTAGAAAGTAATTCCTCTTCAAGCTCTGCACTGGCCCTGGAAATCTGCAATTGCTGGATGGGAAGAGACTACTGTTTGACCCCTCTAGAGTGCTCAAAAAGTTTTGTAAAATTAAACTTGGGCTCTCATCAAACCCACAAAGACCTAGAAAGGGTTGGGCCTAGTTCCAACCTTCCGAAATTACCCCCAATTAGTGTGAGTTCCTTGTCTAGCTGGGTAATTTGCACTATCTGAGAATCTGCTGCCAAAGCTCTTCAAAATAGCCGAGAAGACCCTCCAATAATTCTCATTATGTCCTCTAGCAAAACTCAGCCCCAAACTCTTGGTCAAGCCTCCACAACAAATGCCCTCCTCAAGTGATTGCGCAGGCCCCAGCCAAGCCACCCAATCTGCTTGTCAATCCACTGCAAAAATGCTGCTAAATACGCAGGGGATGTGCCCCAAAATTCCCGGAATCAGCTCTGCCTTGAAGCTCTTTCCCCATAAGAGTGTGTGGTCCCTTTCTGTGCCTAGTTTGCTCCATAGTAGCTCGAATGTCCCTGTAGAATTCCTCAGGAACAACTCCACAAATGTAGAAAAGGCTCCCCTAGTGTGGCACTCTAAGTCCACCGAAGAAGGAGTTGAGATCTCCCCTTGGAAATCTCGTGTGTTGAACAACACTTTGTATACTTGGCTCAACAACTCAAGCGTACAAGAGATTTTGTTTGTCAAATGATAAAAAAGCCCCCAAATGATGCCTCCTATTTATCGTTGAGCTTTCTCTCTCTCCATGTGGGTCACATACATCGACCCCTTCTTCTCTCTCGCTCTGCACAAGTGCGTTTTCCTCCAAGGGGTGCATATTCCTCTTGGGGTGGCCCCCACCTTCCACCAGGAATTCGATTTGCCTCCCTTTCTCATGTTGGAGCTTCATTGAGTCCAAAAATGCCAAGTGGGCTCGTCCTTACCCACTTTCCTAAGTCTAAGATGGTAAAACTTCAAAATTGGAAAAAATGATAATTTACTTAGCAAAATTGCTAAGTAGGAATATCACAGTCCTCCCCACCCAAATGTTGGTTGTCCTCAAGCAACTACAATGATGGGTGTTGGAGTACTTGTTCCCCTTCCCAAGTGGCATCCTCATCTGGCAAGTCCTTCCTCTTCACCAAAAACTTTCGAACCGTTCTGTTCCTAAGCCTCCTCTCTTTCACCTCCAAAATAGCCTCTAGTATCAACACCAAATGCCTCTCATAAGCCAAAGGGGATAAATCAACAACCGCTGTCACTTGTTGTTCCAAAGCCTTTTTTAGGCATGAGACATGAAATACATTGTGCACCTTGCTCTCAAGTGAGAGCTCCAACTCATAGGCCACCTCTCTGAACCTCTTGGTCACCTTGTAAGGCCCATAGAAACGTGGTTTGAGCTTCTCAGCTCCCTTCTACTTCAGAGTGGGTTGCTTGTATGGTTGGAGCCTCAAAAAGACTAAGTCCCCAACCTCAAAATGCCTCTCAACCCTGTGCTTGTCTGCATAGATCTTATGCTGATTTTGGGTTGTTTGTAAATTATCCTTGAGAGCCCTAAGGATGTCCTAGTTCTCCTGTATCCAATCTTTAGCCCCTGGTGTCATGCCCATAAACTGAGCAAGTGCGACGAGCGACAAAGGGGTGGCAAACTTCGGTTAAAGGCGACGAGTGGAGTTGCGACGACGAGCGGGTGCATTCGGTTAAACGTGCCCCAACGAGTGTGCGACGACGAGTTGTGATGACGAGTTGCGACGAGCTACTTAGAGGGTCGAAAAACCGAAAAGGAAAAATTGACTATGTATAGAAGGGCGTGTGCGACGAGTTTATAGAAGTGTCGAAAAACCGACGAGTCGGTGGGCCGACGTGCGGAATGACGAGTTGGGTGGACCGATGCATCTCTTGATATTTTATGAGGCGATTTGTATGGTTGGCCTGGGTAGGCCGACCCACCTTAGCTCTTGGAGGTAGCGTATATATTGGTGGCGACCTTGGTGGAGTAAGGCATTAATCAATTCATCCCACAAGCAAGTCTAAGGATGCATTACTTGGGCGAGCCAAAAGGGTGAGCGAACGAGGGGGGCGAAGTACAGACGGACCGAGGGCCGCAATACTAAGTCGAGGCAAAGAAGAACGAAGTGCAGGCTTTGGGCGCGTTCTGGGTGGACGAACTGCAGGTGGGCGACCCTGCCCGCGGACGAGTTACAGTGGGCGCTCCTGCCCGAATGGACGAACGCAGTGTGGAGGAATGACGGTGGGGTGCGTTTTCTTGACGAGCTGCGGAGGGCGACACAACAGCACGAGCGCTTCTGCCCAATGACGAGTTATGGAGGGTGACCCGGGGTGGGCACCTCTGCTCGGACGAGCTGCGGTGAACGATACAGCGTTGGGCGCTGCTCCTTGAACGAATGCAGAGGTTGACATGGAGGGTGGGAACCCCTGCCAAGCGACGAGCTGCGGAGGGCGACTCGTAGGTGGGCGCCTTTGCCCGAATGAGCTGCACGACACGACGAGTGAGGGTGCTGCTAAACGAAAGGGCGACTCGACCTGGTCAGGTGGGCGACCCTGAACGAGCAGGCAGAGCTGCTGATTTTGGGCAGTTTGTCAAGGTGAATTTTGGGGTTCTTGGCAAAGACCATGGGTGTAAAAATACTTGTAAAAATTGCATATTTATTATCATTTGGGCAGACTCTAATCTAGGAGTTGCCCCTCCCATTAAAAGAAGTTTATCCGCTGTGCATATTTATAAATGATGATGATGAATGTTATTTCTGTTGTGTAAAAATGATGAATGCTTAGTAGAATTGCTGAAAAATAACTAAGTGTTGAATGTTAGGCGTAGCCTATACTCCTTAGTATTGGTGAAAAGAATTTGGATAGCAATGCTGCAGCTGCCTATGTGCGGTTGAAAGATCACCGCCAGGATAGGGGCGTGACAAGTGGTATCAAAGGTTGAATTGCGGAAGAAGCAGATTTCGCTGTGCTTCGTACCAGGTGCTATCAAGACTTTCTACAGGGCTTTGGAAAGTTCTAGAGGGGCAAGTAAGGGGTCAAGTTGAACGATAAGCAAGTGTATGGCCTTTACGAGATCACAAGCGAAGTTGATGGCGGATCAAGCGGAGGAACCTCAAGTTATGACGGGGGAATCTAGCAAGGATGCCGAGACAATTTTTATGGATCGAATGTTGGATAAGATAGAGGAACTCCCTTCTGAAGTAGCTTTGGTAAGGGCTGAATACGCTGAACATCGGGATATGACAGCAAGTGTGAAGGAAGAGCACACAAAGTTGAAGGAAGATTTCGAAGACCTCAAAGTCCGATATGAGTATACAGAATGGCTGTATACACAAACAGAGAAAGACGTCAAAGAGATTGGAGCTGCAAGAGATCAAGATTTGACAAAAATCTTGAAGTTGCAGAAGGATCTTGATGATGCCCGAAATGAAATAGCTGTTTTGAAGAAAGCAGTTATACACAAACAGAGAAAGACGTCAAAGAGATTGGAGCTGCAAGAGATCAAGGTTTGACAGAAATCTTGAAGTTGCAGAAGGATCTTGATGATGCCCGAAATGAAATAGCTGTTTTGAAGAAAGCAGTTGGGCAAGGTTCCATTGGAGGAGTTTCCCATGTGAAGGTCAAAGAACCTAAATCTTATGACTGGATGAGGAGTGCAAAAGCTCTTGCCAATTTCTTATGGGATATGGAGTAATACTTGGAGCATTTGGGTATGTTTGATGATGAGGCCAAAGTGAAGGTAGCTGCTCAATTCTTGACGAAAGATGCTAAGATGTGGTGGCGAAGAAAGATGGACTAGATTGCCAGTGGTGATGCTGTGGAAATCACTTCGTGGGATGACATGAAGAAAGCTTTGCAGACTCATTTTAGTCCACAAGATGAGACTTGGGATGCAAGGACGAAGATAAAATATATGAAGCAAACAGGGAGTCTACAAGCATATCAACGAGAGTTCTCAAGTGCGATCTTGGAGTTACTTGATATGGTGGAGAAGGACAAGGTGTTCAATTTCATCATAGGATTGAAACCTTGGGCACACAATGAGGTGAAGAGACAAAAGATCAAGACACTAGAAGAAGCATTTGCAATGGTTGATCGCTTGGTAGAACATTATGATGAAGGAACCGAGGAACGAAAGAAGAAGAATGATAAGCCAAAAGAGAAATCTACAAAAGAAGAGCCTTAGAGATCGAATGACAAGTCGAAGACGAAGAAGCCTCTTAAGTGTTGGATTTGTGAAGAACCACATATGGTGAAGAATTGTCCTTCAAGACCAAAAGTGGCAGTGATAGCACAAGCTGATACGAAGAAGAAGAAAGAAGAAACTTCCGTTGGAGTGATGCAAATTTTGGGAGCTGCAGTGGCTACAGAAGTGGTCTCACGATGAGATCCCAAAAGGAACAAGTTGGAATATGTGGAGATGAAGATTGGGAAAGGCACTATTCTCACGATGGTGGATAGTGGTGCAACTCATAACTTCATGAGTGAAGATACTGCGAGGAAGATTGGGCTGAAATTTATACCAGTTCAAGCACAATTGAAAGTAGTGAATTCTCCACCAGATTCAGTGATCGGTGTAGCTGAGAAAGTTGATGTGAGCATAGGTGAATGGACTGGGAAAGTCGATTTCACAATTGTGCAGATAGATGACTATGAAGCTGTACTGGGTATGGAATTTATGAAACAGTTTGAAGCTATGATAGTTCCACACATGAAGAAGTTGTACATTTACGACGGGCGTGAAGAAGAACCTATTGGTGTGCCAACCATAGGGACTACGACAGCCGAATGTAAGTTGACAACGATGAATGTGGAGGAGGTCAAGCGAGATGAGGAGGTCTATAAGAGGTTGTCTTGTACAGAGGCAAAACTTATGGAGCAGTCACAGGTGATTAGAGCATTGTCTGATAGTATCTTGGATCTATCAAGCAGACTAGAGGCAATGGAGAAAGATGATGATGCTAGACCTGATGACCAGATGGAAAGTCGGGAAGCATACTTGCAGAGATTAGAGGTGGAAGATCCTGACAGATGGATTGAGCTGATATGTGAGGAAGAGGGAGAGCCTTCGACCTCCACTTCCTCCCCCTCTTCTTAGAACATGGGATGAGGCTCATTGTTAGTTGCTCATGGCAGTGAGTCTCCAATATTTTGAGCAGACATCTGGGGTGAGATGGACACGATTGGCAACGGGTTGCAGAGGTGAGTCATGATGATGTACGAGCATGCGTTCTTATGGAGGCGATGTATGGTTGGATTAGCTACCCCACTAGTCACCAACATGAGGGGTACCAACGCATGATTTTCTTGCATAGTTTGACATATCGATGGCACGAGGTGGGTTAGAGGTGGACACATTTGGATACCCATACATATATACATGGATTTGCAGTCTTAGCGATGGTAGTTGTTGGGATGGTGTTGTCGAGGACGACAACCATTTAAAGTGGGGGAGCATGTCACGCCCACGAGCTGAGGAAGTGTGACAAGCGATAGAGGGGTGGCAAACTTTGGTTAAAGGCGACGAGCCAAGTTGCGACGACAAGCGGGTGCGTTCGGTTAACTGCCTCGGCGAGCGTGCGACGATGAGCTACTTAGAGGGTCGAAAAACCGAAAGGGAAAAATTGGCTAAGTATAGAAGGGTGCTATAGAAGTGTCGAAAAATCGACGAGTCGGTGGGCCGACGTGCAGAACGACGAGTTGGGTGGACCGACGCATCTCTTGATATTTTATGAGGTGATTTGTATGATCGGCCTGGGTAGGCCGACCCACCTTAGCTCTTGGAGGTAGCGTATATATTGGTGGCGACCTTGGTGGAGTAAGGCATTAATCAATTCATCCAACAAGCAAGTCAAAGGATGCATTACTTGGGCGAAGTACAGACGGACCGAGGGTCACAATACTAAGCTGAGGCAAAGAAGAACGAAGTGTAGACTTTGGGCATGTTCTAGGCAAACAGACCGCAGGTGGGCGACCTTGCCCGCAGACGAGTTACAGCAGGCGCTCCTTCCCGAACAGATGAACACAGTGCAGAGGATTGACGGTGGGGCGTGTTTGCTCGACGAGCTGCGGAGGGTGACATGATAGCGTGGGCGCTGGTGCCCAACGGCAAGTTACGGAGGGTGATCCGAGGCGTGCGCCTCTGCCCGGACGAGCTGTGTGAATGATACGATGTTGGGTGTTGCTACTTGAACGAAAACGGAGGTTGACACAGAGGGTGGCCGCCCCTGCCCAGCAACGAGTTGTGGAGGGCGACCTGCAGGTGGGCGCCTCTGCCCGAACGAGTTGCACAACACGACGAGCGAGGGCGCTGCTGAACGTAAGGGCGACCCGACCTGGCGAGGTGGGCGACCTTGAACGAGTAGGCCAAGTTGCTGATTTTGGGCAGTTTGTCAAGGTGAATTTTGGGGTTCTTGGCAAAGACTCTGGATGTAAAAATACTTGTAAAAATTGTATATTTATTATCATTTGGGCAGACTCTAATCTGGGAGTTGACTCTAGTCTAGTGTCACGACCGCTTTGTGGAAAAGGAGCTTGTGGTGGAATTGGTGCCCTAGTCTTGGAAATTGCGTCTTGCAAATTCCTTGTGCGATTCACTGTCTCCTGTAAAATAGCGGGCCTGCTTGGCCTTACTAACCCACACAAGGGCTCAACCAAACCCTCAACAAAGGTGTAGAGTCTAGACCCTCTTGACATCTGACAACTCTGACACCATCACCGACACCCTCAAGAAATATGTGATGTAATGCTCAGGGTTGCTTGTCTGCTTGAGCTGAGTCAACTCATGGAAATGTGCCTTTGGATCCCTCCAGTCAAAATGCTCCACAACCCTCTGTGGTAAGTCCTCATAGGAAGTCACATTGGCATGCCCTAGTGTGGTCAACCCATGGAACCACCAGTGGTGTGTGGCCCCCTCCAAGTGCAACGTAGCCATTTTAATGGCCTCCACCTTAGTCATCCGACTAAGTTGAAAATATGTATCTAACTTCTCCACCCATGCCCTAGCCATGCACTTGGATGAACTGTTGAATGTGGGAAAATACATCCTCCCAATGGTGCAGTGCAACTCAGAGTTCTACGTACCTGAAACTCCTACAGCCTTGCCCTTGTGGTGCGCTGCAACTCAGAGTTCTACGTGCCTCAACCTCCTGCAACCTTGCCCTTGTGGTGCGTTGCAACTCAGAGTTCTATGTGCCTGAACCTCCTGTTCCCTTTCCCTTGTCATTATGCTTGAGTTGGCAGTAGTCCCTGAAACTTAGTGCAACACGAAATTCCTCCCCCATCGACTGCCACTCTTGAAAGTACTCTCCCATGGGCATCTCATCCGGCCTAGCTTGCTCACTAGCTCCTGTAGGTAAAAACATGGGCAATATGGTTTTGGTTGGCCCACTGAAAGCGTGTGGGTGAGTTAAAGGGGAATGGTGATCATACTGTTGGGAAGCCCCTGAAGTCTCCCCAAACATGAAATCCTTGTGGACACTCTTGTCACGGTTCTACTGCTTAAGCTCCTCCAACATTTCTTTTTGCCCCTTTGCCAAGTCATTCAAAGCCTTCAAGAGACTATTGAATGTTGCCTCCTCTTTGCTTGTTGGTTCTGGGGTCTCAGTATCAGGTATAATCTCCAATTCCCTTTCCCAACTCTTGTATCTATGCTTCCTGTAGGTGATGTTTTGCTTCTCTTCTGTGGTCATTGGAAATTTTCACCACAGCTAAGCCACGACTGATGCTTTGATACCACTGTAATATTCCTACTAGGAATTAACAGTGATAATGAAAATAAAAACACCACATGCAACACAAAAATTCAACATGCAATTAGACACCCATAACTTTAGCTAAAAACTACGCCAAGCTAAGCCATTTTATTATCAAGAGGAATGTACAATACATGTATGGAACATGTGCACTTGGGCTTGCTAAAGCAAGCTAGACAAACCCTAGGTGAGAAAATGTGTTGCCCGGATGCTGGAAAGTAATTCCTCTTCAAGCTCTGTGCTGGCCCTATAAATTTGCAACTTCTTGCTGGAAAGAGACTACCGTTTGACCCCTCTAGAGTGCTCATAAAATTTTGTAAAATTAACCTTGGGCTCTCCTCATCAAACCCACAAAGAGCCAGAAAGGGTTGGGCCTAGTTCCAACATTTCGAAATTACTCATAATCAGTGCGAGTTCCTCCTCCAGCTCGGTAATTCGCACTACCTGAGAATAGGCTTCCAAAGCCCTCCAAAAGAGGGAAGTCCCTCCAATAATTCTCTTTATGTTACCTAGCAAAACTCAACCCCAAACTCCCGGTCAAGCCTCCACGAAGAATGCCCTCCTCAAGTGACTGCGCAGGTCCCAATCAAGCCACCTCTGCGCAAGCCCAGGAATGAGAAATTAAGCCTGAAGAATGGCCACCCAATCTTCCCGTCAATCCACTGCAAAAATGTTGCTAAGTACCAAGGGAATGTGCCCCTAAATTCCCAGAATCAGCTTTGCCTTGAAGCTCTCTCTCCCATAAGAGTGAGTGGTCCCTTTTTGCGCCTAGTTTGCTCCAAAGTAGCTTGAATCTCCCTGTAGAATTCCTCGGGAACAATTCCACAAATGTAGCAAAGGCTCCCCTAGGGTGGCACTGGAAGTCCACTGAAGGAGTTGAGATCACCCCTCAGAAATCTCGTGTGCTGAACAACACTTCATAGACTTGACTCAACAACTCAGGTGTACAAGAGAGTTTGTTTGTCAAATATAGAAAAGCCCCAAATGATGCCTCCTCCTATTTATCATTGAGCTTTCTCTCTCTCCATGTGGGTCCCATACATCGACCCCTTCTTCTCCCTCACTCTCTACAAGTGCATTTTCCTCCAAGGGGTGTGTATTCCTCTTGGGGTGGCCCCACCTTCCACTAGGAATTTGATTTTCCTCCTTTTCCTATGTTGGAGCCTCCTTGAGTCCAAAAATGCCAAGTGGGGTCCTCCTAACCCACTTTCCTATGTCTAAGATAGCAAAACTTCAAAATTGGCAAAAATTATAATTTACTTAGCAAAATTGCTAAGTAGGAATATCACAAATTCAAATTTTCTTTCTTTTAAATGTCCAAATGGGGCATGATACAAAATAACTTTCTTTTGACTCAAAAACAAGTTCGTTTTGACTCTAGCATGGAGAACATGTGTAAGAGACAAAAATGCCAGGTTGGAATCTATGTAAATTCTGTGCAAGTATAAGTAATTATTTATATTCATGAAAAATCTGAGTGTGTACAATACCCTCATGGTGGTTTGCCTATATAGGCAATGAATGACCATGAGGAATGAATAGTCATGTCCTTTGACTATTTTACCTCTTCATAATATTGTTTTTATAATTTATGTGATTATTTATTTAATTTAATTATTATTTAAATATTATTTATATAATTAATATTGTTATGAATATTTTATTCGTAACATTGCCACCCCCTTTAGAGATGCTTTGTCCTCAAAGCACAACTAGAAGGGTTTCCTCTAGTTGAACATTGTTGCTATGGAGTGGCATCCTTTCATTGACTGGTGCAATCTTCACGAGTAATTGTACCTTCCTTGAAGCTAGGAGTGTTAACACCATTTAATTTATAATGTCATCCTTGCCAGTTAAACTCCATGAATTGTTCTTCCAGGTTTGTAGTATAGCTTCCTAGTTGTATTAACCATTATGCACCTAGAACTACATCCATTTCTTTGAGTGGTAGGGCAAATAGATCTGTTTGTAGCTCCAATTCTTGTATTTGGATTGAAGCCTTATGACATTCTCCTATTTCCTTGAACTTTTGCCCAGTAGCGACAGACATGGTCAGGTCCTTGATTGGGCATATACAAAGATCAAGTTGTTTAGCAAGATCGATGTTTATACAATTGTGAGTACTACCAGAATCTATAAGTATATTGACATTTCTGCCTCTTATGAGTCCCTTGAGCTTTAGGGTTTTAGGACATAATCTCCTCCTCATGTTTGTTGGTGGTGTAGTAAGCTTAATGTTCCTTCTTGGAGATTGGTTTCTCTTCTTTCGAAGATGTGGTGGAACGTATTTTGCAGTTGCTTGTTGTTCTTGATCTTTGGGAGAGTTACTATTTTCATCATGGTTTTCCCAGTCACATGAGATTGCAGCTAATGACGGTTCCTCAGAATTTGAATCTTCATTGTGTGTGACAACGATTCCTTCATCACATTCTTGTACTTCAACTTGCTTCCCATCTACTATTTTATAGTAGCGCAGGGATGCGTCTTCACATGTGTCCTGGTGTCCAATTTTCTCCACATTTGTGACAATGATTTTTATTTTTTTATTTTTCTTTCTGACTCATTACTTAAAGTGTTTGATTCCTTCTCGACTTCATAGGGATATAACTTTTTGTTAAGGCATCTGTGTTCTAATGTCCATTTGTCTCCACAATACCTACATTTGTTAGTTTTTTTATTTTTTATTTTTTATTTTTTCCGGAGTGTTGTTGTTGCTCTTCATTTTCCTTGAATGATGACATTCTGAGCTTATGTTTTCTCTCAATAATTATTGCTGCATGTCTAGCTTCTTCAATTGTTTTGGGTTTACATAGTTTTAATTCTTCTCGAATATATTCTTTAAGTCCACATCGGTACATTTCAAGTAGTTCTTCGTCTGAGAACCCCCTTTGCTTTATAGCTAATACTTCCCACTTGTGGGTGTATTTGCTGACCGATCCTTTTTGTTTGAGGTGAACGATTTTTTCGTAAACATCGCCTTCTTCTTTGTCATGGAACCTTTTTAATAGAGCGTTTTTAAAATTTTCCCAGTTGAATGAATGAGCCACACATTTGTTGGACCACCATAGGAACCAATCATATGCTTCAGCTTCTGGGTTGTTGGATGCGGTCATGACCTTCTCTTGTTCACTTATTGGTGGGTTTGCTCCGAAAATGGTGCCCTTATGGTCCTTACCATCGTTCTTAGGTAATTCTCTTTTAATTTTAAGGTAGTCTCTTTCGGGAAACTTTGTATGGTACTGACTTCCTTTGAACTGTATACACAGCATTTGTGGATTTTCGTGCATCGATGAAAATTCATGACTTGGAAAAATTTCACCTTCCGGAGTCTTTAGTCTTTGTGTCTTTGAGGGATTAAAAGGTGGATTGGTCCCTCCCATAAACGGACTCATCATGATCTTCAATTCTTTGATATCATCTGCCATTTTACTAATTAACTTTTCTTGGCCCTTTCTGAATTCATCTTGCTTTTTTCGACATTGTCAAGGCGCTTGCACATTCTATCGAGTTCGTTTTGAAACTAATTTGAATTCGTGTCGTCACTACTACACCCCATTTTGTTCTTTTTCTTAGTAGAACCAATTTTATTATTATTATTATTTATTTATTTTTTATGTTATTTATTATTATTTTATTATTATTAATTTTTTTTAATTTTTAATTTTTAATTTTTTGTTTATGTTTTCTCTGTTAAATTGTAATTAAATAATAAATATTATTATTATTATTATTATAATACTATAACTAAGTTGCAGGGAAAGTTGCCCAGGGGTCTGTTTCTGGCCAGAAACGAAACGGAAATGAGGAAACTCATACCGTACGGCCTAGAAACTTGATTCCAGCTGTACTGGCCTGTTTCACGCTGGGGAAACGTGGCCAGTACGGCCGGAAACGAGTTTCCAAGCCGTACGACAGAGTTTCCAGTTGACACATCACGTTTTTTTGTTTGTTTGTTTGTTTCTTTTCGCTTCTAATATTTTATTAGGCGACTAAAATGTCTTATGGATGCTTCTAGATGCCTCTCCCAAGTTATAAAAAAGATGATTTTTTTGAGTGGGGCAGCGGAATGTTAAACGTTTACTTAAATTTTTAACATTACCATGAAATGACTCAGGATGTTTGAGAGTGGTTTCGCCTTCATTGGATTTCATATGGAGAACGTAGAATTTTAGATCTCACTCAAAATGCAGCAGACTTATCTGTTTTTTAGGATTTCAGGATTGGGGGAATTGCAATGTTTCCATTGGATGTTGTCATGTACTAGGGTATGGAACTTGTATTTAATCAAGAGTACCAAGCCCTCTATGCAGGGAGACTACCAATAATCAAGAGCACCTAGGTTACTAGGGTATGGAACTTGTATTTAATCAAGAGCACTAAGTTCGTTCGACTATGTAGGAGGAGACTCCCATTCAAGCACGAGACAAGAAATTAGCAATTTCTTGTGGCTGGTTTTGGATATTGCTATTTTCATTATGTGATCATTCATGAGTAAGTGTGATGTAAATTTAGAGACTTATAGTTTAAGCATTGACAATTGACAATTTAATCATAATGTAATAAATTAGAATGTATCATGTATGCTTTATGATTGCACATATTTCTTAAATGTCCTAATATATATATATATATATATATGCATTTCCTTGTTTCCAAAATTTTTTGGGGGGCCATGTTTCGTACCCATTCCCGTTTGGTAAACTCGTACTCGTTTCCCTGTATCGTGCAACTTAGTACCTAAGTCACAGGACACGTCCACCAGGGTCCCGTGTCCCGTATTTTACGTACTGGACACGAAAACGGCCCTAATACGTGTCGAATACGGTTTTTATCGTGTCCTGTAAAATGGAATACGTATTCGCCGGTTTTCGTCGTGTCCTGAATTTGGAAAACGCGTATTTCGTTGGTAGAAAACGTTGCTTGCATAAGCTGCAATTTTTTTTGAAAGAAACAAATAATTTTTGAGTTGGGCAGCTTAATGATCAAGTCTAGGCCCTAGTATTGATATGCTATTCATGGTAATGTTAAATTCTTAAAGTAAAAGTGACATTCTCCTTAATCTTCATTTTCATCCTTTTACTTAAATTTTTAACATTACCATGAAATGACTCAGGATGTTTGAGAGTGGTTCCGGCCTCATTGGATTTCATATGGAGAAAGTAGAATTTTAGATTTTATTCAAAATGTAGCAGAATTATCAGTTTTTCAGGATTTCAGGATTGGGAGATTGTAATGTTTCCAGGTGACACCACCTGCCCGGGCTACCCCTACCACCAGTAGAGGACATGGTCTACCTCCTATAGCTCCTACTTCTAGTTCTTCAGCTTCTAGAGCATAGCAAACTCCACTGCCAACTCCACCAGCACTAGCATCTACATCTAGAGGGAAAGGGAAAGCTGTGGCATTTTCTCGCAAGAGGGGCAGAGGAAATCAATAGGATTAGACTTTAGTTATTTTCTTATGTGCTTGTAAGTTGTACATGAACAATGAACATTGAATATTCAAGAATCAAGACCAAGCATATCACATTCTAATTTCTAAATAATAAATTTTGATTCTATTTATTTTTTTAAAGTGAACTATGAACTTTGAGAAGTGTAATTATATTTTAATTTGATTAGATACGCTGCAACCTGCAATTTAATATGGATAAAAATATATATATATATATATATATATATATATATATATATATATATATATATATATATTAAATATATATAAAACGTGTCCCCCATGTCCTGTTTCCAGGTCGCTGCGTTTCGTATTGAATATATATATATATATATATATATATAAATAAATATATATAAAACGTGTCCCCCATGTCCTGTTTCCAGGTCGCTGCGTTTCGTATTGAATACTCGTATTTACGTGTCCTTCATGTCTCGTGTCCTCGTGTCATGTGACTTAGCTTAGTACTATATATATATATATTTTAAATAATTAAATTAATTAATTTAATTATATGACTTTGGAAAAAAACTTTATAACTATGTAATATATTGATATGTATTGAAAAATTGGATTGGTGATCCGAGGGTCACACCGTTTGACACGGAGTTGACCACGTGATAAATGGTCGATGGATTTTGGTAGCTTACAGTGTCGGGACAGAGTCAAGGCGCAGGGTCCACACTGTTTTGACGCAGAGTTGCTTGTTGACCGTGGCATACAAAACCACCGGCTGGGGTCCGATAACAGGCGTGTTGGGGCAGGATATGCGGCATAAGGGTGACGACAGAGGTAGTGTGTGATGGAGTCGCAACGAAGGTTGTGACGGGCTGCGGAGCGGACAAACGAAGTGGTTGGGTGAGGACAATAACGGTGGATGGAATATGGTACGGTGGCAGTGCAGAGGGGACGACGATGCACGATGCAGAATGGGGCAGCAGAGCGGCAACACTGAGAGGAGGAGTGTGGAATGCGGTGGCAAGGGCGTATATGGAATGCAGCAGATACAAAGGTGTGGATGGATGGATGGTGAGTGAAACCAACACAGGCGGAAGGATTCATTGGGCTCTGATACCGCTGTAAGAGACAAAAATGCTAGTTTGGAATTTATGTAAATTCAATGTGAGTAAGTATAAGTAATTATTTATATTCATGAAAAATCTGATTGTGTACAATACCCTCGTGGCAGTTTGCCTATATAGGTAGTGGTTGGCCATGAGGAATGAATAGTCATGTCCTTTGACTGTTTTACCTCTTCATAATACTGTTTTTATAATTTATGTAATTTAATTATTATTTAATATTATTTATATAATTAATATTATGAATATTTTATTCATAACAACATGCTTGACAAAAATATAATAAATAAATCAATGATAAATATATATAAATATATATATATATATATACACATTATGAAGACCGAACCTAGTTACATTTTCAACATACCTAATATTCAACTCTTTCAACCTAGGAAGCTAGGTGAGAATTGCAACCTGTAAGGGAAGGTCTTGGAAAAATTGAAATTAACTTTTAAAATGAATACCAAAGAAAGCAACACACAACAATAAATGACAACTAAACATTAAACTATTGCAAAGTATGACAAAAATGTGACAAGTGGCAGATTGCAGGGGAGAATGAAGGGACTAGGGTCTTGTTACGGCTCAAACTAGTAGGGGATCCTGTCGAGAAGCTACTAGGTCAAGGGAAACAATGGAGCGATAGCCCATTGTCACCTTAGCTAAAGCTCCCTATTCTTTACTGGCTTTCACCAATGGGAGGTGTCCCGGTTGTTAATCTAGTTGTCATTGATGTCAATATTTTGAAGAAGACAAGGATATGATTAAGAAGGCAATCAATGAAGAAGCCCAACACTCGAAGGCATTCTGCCTTGCCTCCATTTCTGCACTAATGAATGATCAGTCACATTAAATAATATTTTTCTCCATCTTAGAGGAAGAATCTCATCATGAGGCCTAGACCTTCTTGAAGTGCATAATTTTACCTTTCTAATGAGCTATTACATGTCTTGAAATTCCAAATAACGAGAGAGAAATTGATTTTACAAGTTAAATTATACCTCTGGACTGTGAGCTGACCTACACTGGCCTACTCATGTTAGCCTATTTATAAGAGCCCTGAACACTATATATTAACCCATACGCATTCATTCTTCAGCCTTCAATTCGATTATATCATACAGGACAGGGAGAAATAGTTCACATGTCGTGAACTCTAAGGAAGGAGAACATAAAAAAAGGAGAAGAAAAAGAGTATGAAAGCTGAACAAAAGTTATTTTTCTAAATTTGGACAGGGATATTACACGTTGACAGGTCCAGTTTCTAAGACGGAGATTTAGATCTTCTATTGATAACTCCTAGATTGTGAAAACTCGGATTGGTGGACTGTATCTCAGGATCATTACAGTGGTGCATTGCAATAACTTGGATTTCTCTACGGACCTGTTGACAAACTCTGTTGCATTGTGAACTGGGCAGTGGCGCCTTTGGACAGGTGGCTTGTGACAACGTTTATTTGCGGGCTTGTGATAGTGTTTATTGCGGACTAGTGATAGTTCTATATGAAGGGTTGTGATAACATTATGGGAGACTTGTTACAGTGCTGATTGGAGGCTAGTAACAACTGCATAAGTGCGGCTAGTGTGATGAAAAATCCTTGACAATGCTACCTTAACAAGACTGCAGACAAGTGCCCTTGACTACATTTTTGTTGGATAGTGCTACCTCGGCTTGGGTGTCCTCTTTTGCTGTTCTATTCATTGAATTGTGGACAAAATAAGGACAACAAGGAGACCGAGGAAGTTTTTTGGAGAAATATTTGTTTGGGTTGCAACAAACCTCAGACTGTGGTGTAGCACAGTGGCTTGAATCTTTGAACAACTGCCTGTAGACATATAAGACTTCAGAATAGTGAACAGACCTACAAGAACAAGTTTCTAGGCATAGTGTATTAAACAATCACTTATCTAGAAGTTCGGATTTGGAAGAAACTTTAGACCTATGACAGTCTTAGTATAGTGGTATAGCTTGGTGTTTAGAACAATGAGGAATTGTAGATGGTGTGGAATTGGTGAGTTGTGGTGAAGAAGTGTTGGTGAAGTATTGGTGCAGCATGGTGCAAGAATATTGTTGTTGAATAGATGGTGCAGAATTGGTGAACTGTGGTGAAGAAGTGTTGGCGAAGTACTGGTGCAGGATGGTGCAAGAATATTGTTGCTAAATAGATGGTGTAGAATTGGTGAGTTGTGGTGAAGAACTGTTGGTGAAGTATTGGTGACATGTGGTGCAAGAACATTAGTGTAGAATTGATGAAGAAGTGTGGTGCAGAATAGATGGTGCAGTATGGTGCATAAATCCTTGTGTAGAAATATTGGAACAATTTGAATAGTGGTTTGGTGCAGTGTGGTGCAAGGACATTTGTAAAGAAGAATTGTCACAATCTAGCGCTGAAGTCTTGGTGCAACAGTGGTCCGGTAGTCTTGAGGTAATCTGGTGTTGAAATATTGGTGCAGTGCAGAAATCATGGTGCAAACTTTGGTGCAGGCCTTTAGAGGTATCTTGAAGTAATCTTTGGGACTAACCTTGGACCAGATTTGAAGGAGGTGCAACTCTATTATTAGAGCTGGTGCAGAACTTGGTGCAGTTCATTGAAGACACATTGAAGTGTTGTATTGAAGATCATAATGCAGTGTTGATGTCATGATGAGGTAACTTGAAGAGATTGATTGGGTATTATGAAGAACAATGGTGACACTTTCTATATAACAAGGTTGTCATTGATGATGTGACGTGGAGATTAAGCGAAGGGATTGCTGAAGGTTGACAGGGCTCGTTGAAGAAGACTTTGGGAGCCGTGAAGAACAAGCTAACATATCTTGACAAAGCAAAGCTAAGGGATTGGTGTACTTGGAGTTGGTGCTCCTAAACTCAAGGTTGGTGCTTTGAATATGATAGGGTTGAAGCCCTAGAGGTCGGAGCCTCACTAAAGTCCAAGTAGGTGCTTGGCACATCCTAGGTTGGAGGCTGAGTATCTTCATTAAGGGTTGGAGTCCAACCCATATTGTACTTGATTCATTATAAAGATTATATTAATAACAACATTTATTTCTATTGTTCATTTTTGTGTTCTAAATACAAGTGATCTAACTGGCAAAAGTAACAATTGAAAAGGAATAATGATTCACCCCCCCAGTATTTCCAACACTAGTATGTGAGGAATCACAAGAATATTTAGTCAATGATAAGATGAGGAGGTGATTTCTAGGCCTATTCGCAAGAGAGACTCAATTAGATAGGTTGCTTGCGTTAGAAGCAAGGTGATAAGCTCTTTAGGAAGGGCTAAGAGGATTTTTAGGGCTAGGGTTCGAGAGTATGTTTTGTCAAGAAGGCTCCTAGGCCTAGAGATCTTTATGTAGACTTGGCCTCTATGTGATCTTTGTGAAAATGGTGTTAATAGTTTGTGGGACCACAAGAGACCAAGTGGACCCAAAATTAGGTCACGGGTATGGTGTTGATCACCCAATAAGGGACTTGACCTAATTAGGGAGGAGAAGAGGATCAAAGGACAATTTTGCTTTGAGGTTTGAATTCAATGATCCTAATGAAGACACCATCTAAGGGAAACCTAGGGCAAGAAATGGTCCTTGAGATAAGGCTTGCTATATCGCGAGATGTAATGATCCTTAATAGGAATACAAGTGATAACAAGCAAATAATACATGCAACAAATTACAAAAACGAAATATTCAACAAACACCCATATAAAATTTGCCAATGGAGAACTTTTGAGCCATTTTATTATATGTTTGCAAGTCAAATACAATAGATGATGGAATGGTGCACCTGGGCTTGTTTGAAAGGACAAGCAGGACCAAACCCAGGTAGGAAAATGGCTGAGTTGAACGCTGCCTAGTTGCTGCAGCAATCTGCACTGCGCTGCCAAAAACTGCTGCTCTATTGAAGTTCGAATGGCTGGAAGGTGCATCGAAACTGCCCAGAAATTTACATGCTTTTAACCCTAGATTCCTTGGCCAAAACCCACAAAAACCAGAAATGGTTTGGCTCGATTTGGACTTCCCAAAATCGACCCCCTAAGGCACTATTCAATCCCCAACAATTCTACAATGTCTGCTGCAAAGATACGGCTTAAAACCCCACCAATGTTGCTCAAAAAAATTATGAAACTTTATATTTGGGATCCTTGTCGAAAACCCAGAAGAACCCAGAAAAATCTAGAAAGGATTTTGGCTGGTTTAGACTTCTGATTTTCAACCCCCTTGGAGCCTCACCTTAGCTCCAGCTACCAATTTCAACTTGCTGGAAACTGCCTGTAAATCCACTTGAAAACTTCTCCAAAATGCTAAGTTCACCCGTGCTATCCAATCCCTGACTCCTCGGATGATCTCTTGGCCCAACTCAACGGCTCCCAATTACCACAAAAATTTGTTGTGTGGCCTCTGGGTTGTCCCCTAGCCCAACAGTTCGAATGGCTGGAATGTTGGCTGTAAAACCTAGCAAGAACGCTGGTCTAATGCTGCTATCTCAGCTCCCCAACTCCCGGACAAGCAATCAGATCTCTGCTTGCGTCAATCTCTCTCTGCGTGTTTCCTAGCTGCCAAGAAATACGCACTTCTTGCTCTACGTTGGTTGGTGGTGCTGTCACTTCCCCGGAACCTCTGATATCCTTGTAGAACTGCCTCTCTAGGGTGGGCACAGATGGTCCCCCGAAATAGAGGTTGAATCTTCCGCTTGAGAGATTCGTGGCTAAACAGCCAATTGACTTAGCTAAACAACAGAGTGAACAATCAAGTGATTTTGTTTGCAAGATGTATGAATGAATTCCAAAATGAGAGCTGCTCCCTCCTTATAACTCCTTGGGCCTTCCTTGTCTCATGTGGGCCCTTCATCCACCTATTTGATTTTCCCTCCAAGCTATTCGAATGGTTCAATTCAAATTCCCATGTGGGTGGCCTCCACATTCCACTAGCAACCAAATTAAGTTGAATTGCCTCCTAAGTCCCTAAGTCGAAAATGATGGGTTCTCTTCCTTAGCTAAAATTGTGTAGCAACACCTTGTTACAAATGTGTTTGAGAAGAGACATGACGCGAGATCCCACTGACGGATTTGCTTCAAATTTGGAGGGCCTTTAGAGCAAACCTCAGCGCAGTTGTGGACGAAAAATTGAAGTGTTTGGATGGCTGGAATGTGAGATAAGTGATGCCCTAGATGACCTATGAAGGCTAGGCCTAGAAAGAGAGGAGAGGTGAAAGGAATAAGCTTTGAAAGTGATCACCTATGGAGGATTAGTGCCTTGTCCTTTGGGAGAGATGGAGTCAAGGAGGTTTTAATGTTCGGAAAGGTTTTACCCAATCAAGGAGGTCTTTAAATAGCCTCGCATGGCATTAGAGCATGAGAGAAGTTGCTTCAAAACTTTATACCTTGATTGCAATAAATGATGACTTGTCGAGATGTATTTGACATAAAATATCTCTAGGAACATTCACCCATTCATACATGGCCCATGACATGATGCAACACTATAAAAATACAAAAATTCCACAATTTCGTATACAGCAGCAATAAATTTCAGACTTGTAGAGCGAAAATCCTAGCAACAGTCATGTGACAAAGTAAATAACAAGAATTAGCATGGAAAGAGCACTTACATGCACAAAAGAGTATATCCGATGATCAAATTATGCCAATAATGGAGCTCCAAGACAAGATAGATAGATCCAAACATCAAAATTCATCCATATCATCCAAACTCGTCCTCCAAAAGGGATAGAGAAAATCTCACAAGAGCTAATAACCCAATTCAAGTGATGATGATGAAAATGAATCATCTCACTTGTATTTATACACTCTCTAATGAATTGGATTTAGCTAAATTGGCCTAATTGGGCCCCTAAAATAAAATAATGTGCATAATAACAATACTTTTGGTGACAAGCCCACGGTCCATCAAATAGCTCCATAACATAAAGATAAGCCTCTTAAGTGGGTCAAATGATCAATAAAATGAGTCGTTGGGCCTTTGAAGAGGCCTAATGAAGTCCAAAGGGTGCCATGATGTAAAACTGGACTCCCAACATAGTGGAAAAAGGGTTAGCTCCTTGTTTTGCAAGCAAGAAGCTATGGTGTTCCCAAGTGGGTGTGGGGGGCACAAGGACATCATCGTGGGTTTCCAAGTGGATTGAAAATGCCTGTAGATCGTTTGTAAGGGCTTGGATGATGATGTAAGCCCTCCCTTTACAGTTGGAGACACAAGAACCTGCAACATTTGCCAAGTGCATGGTGCAAGTGTGGAGCCGACTGGGCATAGTGAACCAGGTGCATCATCCTCATCCAAAAGGTGGAACACGAGCAATCAACGATTAGTGTTGGGCATCCATGAAATATTCTCTGCTATGGTGGAGGCCCATGGCTCTCAACGCTCACCCTACAAGTGCTAATGTGGCCCTCAGGAGGGCTAAGACTCTGTATGGGGAGACCAAACCCCAAATGGAGACCCACATGCAATCTTGGATAAGATCCGATGTGTCCCCTTGGCTCCCAATACAACAAATCATTGGAATAATCAAAAAAGAGTTTACAAGTCATGGAATCAATGGGGCATTTCATGGTGGCAAGCCTTTCCATAGCGGGCTTTGGCATGTACAAGTGTCTCTGAGCTTAATAAGGGGTTAATCAAGGACCCTATTAGGTGGTTTCAACCTTTAAGGGGGTGACATGTCCATGGTACATTCCTCAAGTGGCAGGTGGCAAATGATATAGTAATGGAACAGAGTGGGGATCACGGGAATCATCTAGACCACATGTCATGTTACAAGGGTAGCTATAATAAGGGAAGCCTACACTTGGGTATATGAGTGTAGGAGGGAGCAAATCATGGTACATGAGTTACCCCGACCTTTGTTTTTTCCACCCTTCTTCATATGCCTTTTGCCTTTGATTGATTTTTCTTCATAATTGCTCGGGGTTCCAGGGGATGAGAGCATGATGTGTAGGATATAGCAGTAGATACCCCCTTAAGGTGGGGTAGTTCATCGCCCACCAGGGGTTGGGACAATCATGGGTTCCTTACATATGGAGGGGTCTCATCTAGGGCCCATAGGAACCAGGTTGATGGCCATGGATAAGGGGTAGAGGTCATGTTTGAATTTTTCCCATGAGCTAAATTTGTCTGTCCCGACCATCTTTTGCATTTTGTGGTACATTTACTGTTAAGAGTGGCCAAATTATGCTTTTCCTTTTTTTTTTTAGCTGCATCAACCTCCGGGCGTTATTCCACGCTCGACCCAAGGTGTGGACAAGGGGAGGGGGAGGCTAACCCTATGTGGACCCAGTGGACACAGATGGGAAGAGAGATGAATGGGGTTAAAATATGTGGAAGAGAGTGATGTATATGGTGTCAGGAAGCGCAACCACGCAACCAAAATTAGAATTTCCCATGTAGTGCCAACCCTAAAGCTAATGGCCAATAAAGGAGATCACACGAGACTAGGATATAAGGCTAAACACCAAATCGGGTGGAATAGACAAGAGCATAGACCTGGCCCACTCTTTCCGCTGAATCCCCCCACCAATCCATGCCACAAAGCACCCATGAAAAGTAAACAAAATTACTCAACCAAACCAATGAAATGTCATACCTTTAGAGTCGGGAGGCCCATCTTCAAACATACATTCATAACAGATGGGCGAGGGACCACAAGTCTGGCTTAGGTGGCAAAGAAAATGGCACATCGAGCTATCTGGTGACTACAAGGAGCTGCTGGTTGAGGACCGTCTAGGAGAATTTTTTTCTCCTATATACACTACCCACAGGTGCTGGGTAACATCTGGCTCCAATTAGGACATGAGCTCTCGAAAGGGTGTGCAAAGCCACTTGGACAGGAGGTCAGAGAACACCAACAATCTCTTGGTATCGCAAACCTATCACTTGCACATGTCAAAGACCAAGAACGTAGGGCAACATGTTTTTGTGGTGTCTTATGATCACCCATGCTTAGTATTAGTGCATAAAAATCAACAAGAAACAAAAATAATTTTTAGTGCAAGTTTAATCTAAATGAAACTAATCTATCATGATAATATCATATGATGTTAGCTCTAATGAGAAAATTAGCATGCAATGCATCCTACCTAACATGCATATGGTACAAAGCTAATACTAAGTGTAATCATAAAGCCAATGCAACCAACACATCATCAAATCAATACAAATACGCCGGCCCATATGATTACTCATGTAGCAAATCCCAAAGCGAATGCGGACAAAATCACATAGAGGATGAAGAAGGTGGGAGGTGGGAATATATGATCTCCATTCGAGGTAAATGGAAGCCCTAGGAGAAAGAAAATAAGTCAATCTAGAAGTGCGGGGCTTTCCCTCTAAGTGCACAATGGTGGAATGAATGATCACTCACAAGAACTCCCTATCACAATCATTGTTTATAACATTATGCTTTGTAGGTGTAACAAGGTCATGATGGGAGGAGAAAGGAGACTTGAAACACGAAAGGGGACAACAGATCGATTGCTTAATGGAGTGATTGTATTCACAAACCCAAGGGTACGAGGGAAATGAGGGATGCATCTAGTGGATGGTTCTTCCTCAACATCATACCTAGGAAGGTAAAAGGGCCCATGGTCACTGGAGATCATATGAAAAGGGGCGAGGGAATCGCTTGAGGAAGACTCATAATGATGAATAAGAGAAAAAGGTAAAGGGGAGGGTGAAGTGCTATATTCAATGGGGTTTTCTTCCTCAAAATCATAATCTAAATGCTCAAACAATTTGAACATTGGATCATAAGGAGGACAGGTAGGAGCAAAGGCCTTATCGATTTCATCATCATTAGTATCAGAGATAGGGTCTTTGTTATGTTTGGAAAATAGGGCCAAACTTCACCTTGGACAACTCATATGATGAAGCTGATATTTTTATTTGATTTCTCTTTTCGAGGTGTAGGATTGATCTAAAGATCATCTCATTTTGACATGTACAAATGGAATTATGAATTTATTTTGTTTATGGACAAATTGTCAAGGTCGGTCAACAAACTAATGTAGGCTCAGAAGCCCAAAAGACATGTCTTTTCATCCTCAACGTTGCATATAAATAGAAGGTGCATCTACCTCATTTAGACACACATCAATCACTCATCTTTCTCTCTCCTCTCCTCATTAGTTCATATAGCAAGCACGAGCAACCTTCTTCTCTATGCGTTGACCTGGGTTGACTAAAATTGCAGGCCAAAATTTCAGATATGTTTTTGGGCTATTACAGGGACGTTGACCTGCATTGATCGAGGTTCAAACTTCATCTTTTGATTGCATTTTTCAGGTAGGAAATTCGTTTTTCTTAGGCCGCAGCTTATGGCACAAAAATCGAGGTGTTTGCAGCTGTTTGACCAATGTTGACTGCAGACCCGTTGACCGCAAAGTTGATTGTGTGTTGACCAAGTTTGACCAGATTTTTCTGGACTGTTTTGGGCTGATTTAGTCTATCCTTGGAGGTCGAATTGATTGGGTTTGACCGAACTGATTTGGAGGAAGATTTTTGCTAAGTTGACTAGTGTTGACTTTTTGGTTAGGGCATCCTGTTGATTGCAGTTTGATTGGACATATTTGATTGTGATTGGGCAAGTGAATTTTGTATATTGTACTCTCTCTCTCTGCGGAACTTTTGAAGAATAATAAAAAGACTTGATCAAAGGGTTTCCCCACATTGGGGTTTTTCCCTAGGATCTGCCAAAAGTGTCCTCTTGTTTTGGCTTGTCTCCTGCTTTTTATTTATGTTCTATCTGCATTCACTATCATGTTAATGTGATTGATAAATTTGGAAATTGATATTGGGTTAATAAGGAAAATTGAAGTAAATTGCTCTTAATTATGGAACATACCATTGTTATCTAAAATTAACATGGTATCAGAGCTGAGGTGAAGACAAAGATCAAGCAAGCGTGAAAAGAGCAATCACTATGATTTGTTGACAAGGACAAGAGTCAATGGCCTTCACATCTTACTTCAAGCCTGATGACAAGCTCAATGATAACTATGATTATCATGCATGGAAGATGTCTCTTGATTTGACTTTGGAAGAGCAGGATGTTATGGATTATGTGAAGGGAAAGATTACTGAACCTCCTTCAAATGCACTCGCTGCTGTTAAGACAAAGTATAAGAATGGTGAAGTCAAAGCAAGGAAGATCATTAGGGATTCTATTAACAAGCATTTGGTTGCATACATCTCTGATTTGAACACATCCAAGGAGATGTATGACAAGTTGGTTGGCATGTTCAAAGTTAGCAAAGCAAACCAAGTTCTCTTCCTCAAGAGCAAGTTGAAGGACATAAATAAGAAAAGAGGTGAAGACATCCAATCCTACTTCATGAGGATTACCGAGATAAAAAATGATTTTCTTTCAATTGGAGAAGCTACTGCTGATAGAGAGCTCACTCTCATTGCCATTGGAGGTTTCCCTCGTGAATCGCATGTGTTCAACACTACTATCCTCAACAATGACAAGATTCCAAGTTTTGATGAATTGTTGACTAGATGTACTCAAGAAGAGACAAGGATGATGGAGAGAGACATGCCTTCAAATAGGAATGAACCTACTGCATGCTCCGCTCATGCTAAAAAGAAGAACAATGCAAGTTCAAAGAAGCAATGTCAAGGAAGAATGAGATTCAAAGATGGAAGGGAAAATGCTTCATTTGTAACAGGTTTGGCCACTATGCGAGGGAGTGTCCTAATAGAAGGGATACACCTAATGATGATGACAACCACAACCACAACAATTTCAGGGGCAACAACAATAAAAGGAATGGCAGATTCAACAACAAAGGAAAAAGGAATGCTCCCGCTACTCAACATGGAAATGGTTGACCTCCAAAAGGTCAAAAAACTCCAGGTATGATGAATCTAATGTTGTAGATAACAAGCAAAAAGAATTTTATCTTATATCTGCCCTCTCTACTACCTCTCCTTCGGATACCTTGGGAAATTGGTTGATTGATAGTGGTTCCTCAAGGCACTTTACTGGGTATAAGGAAGCTCTTTCAAATCTGATAGAAAAGGATACAAATTTGGAGATCATTCTTGGGACAATGCCAACTATCCCGTGAAGGGAGTTGGGAATGTTACTCTTCAATTGAATCAAGGCAACACCATTCATCTACAAGAAGTTATCTATGTACCTGATCTAAAGAAGAACCTGGTATCTATCTCGACGATGGAAGACAAAGGATTCAAGGTGGCATTCATTGATGGAAAGGTACTTATTTGGGATAGAAATTTCAAAGAAGCATTTACTCTTGGATTCAGGGTTGATAGCCTATATCAAGTTGGAGGAAGCCCATTATGCAGTGTGTCTTGCGACACATCTCTTCAATCTGAATTATGGCACCAGAGGTTTGCTCATCTACATTATGACTATAAGGATCTACCCGATGTATGAAGATGGTGACAGGTATGCCCGAATTTAAAGTAGAACATGAAGGTGTTTGTCATGGATGTGCCAAAGGAAAACATACAAGGGGACCATTCCCCTCAAGTGATAGCAAGACTACCGACATTTTGCGATTGGTTCATTCTGATCTATTTGGTATGATGCCTGTGACATCTTTGGGTGGATATTTATATCATGCTATCTTAGTGGATGACTTCTCTTGCAAAACTTGGATATATTTCTTGAAGAAGAAGGATAAAGTATTCTCATGGTTCCGTTCTTTCAAATCCTTGGTCGAAAATCAAATCGGGAAGAAGATCAAAATATTGAGGACTGATAATGGAACTGAATATGAATCAAATGAGTTCAATGACTATTGTAGAGAAGATGGCATTAAGAGGGAGACTACTACCGCATATACTCTTGAGCAAAATGGTGTTGCTGAAAGGAAGAATTGTTCCATTATAGAAGCCACTCGTGCCATGCTTCATGATCAAAGCCTTCTGAAGTTCTTATGGGCGGAAGCTGCCAACACTGCTGTGTACGTTCAAAATAGATGCCCTCATCAAGCGTTGGACTCCAAAACTCTCGAAGAAGTTTTCACCGGTAAGAAACCTGATGTTTCTCACTTTAGAATTTTTGGTAGCCCCGTATATTTTCATGTGCTAAAAGAAAAGAGAAGCAAATTGGATGCATCTGGGAAGAAAGGAACATTTGTGGGCTACAGTGAAACTTCTAAGGCATATAGAATCTATGTGCCTGGTCAAAGAGAAGTGGAGATAAGTCATGATGTCACCTTTGACGAAGATGCTGCCCTTGGGAAGATTAGTAACCTTCCTATTCCTAGGAAGGATAAAGAAGCAGATATAGGAAAACAGGGAGAACTGCAGGATGAGCCTATGCCCGATGTTGAAGGACCAATGGATCCCATTAATCCACCTCCTCATGAGCCCTCCTCCTAAAAAAGGAGATCATCATGGCTTAGGGAAACTCTCGAAGATGCTGAGAGACATATTGCACCAAGGGGGACATTTCGTGAAAGTAAGAAGCCAAATAGGTACCAAGGGTACTTAGCTGCCATGAGCACCATTGTTCAATCTGAGCCCTTGCACATTTGAAGAGGCTGTGAAGCACTTGAGTTTGGAAGGATGCTATGAACGAAGAGTATGAGATGATTATGAAGAATGATGTATGTGATGTGGTCCCTAGACCGAAGGACAAATCCATTGTCACCTCGAAATGGCTCTACAAGATCAAGCATGGAGCTGATGGAAGTGCTGAAAAGTTCAAGGCCAGGTTTGTTGCTCGAGGCTTCTCTTAAAAGAAAGGTGTGGACTATGATGAGATATTTACACCGATTGCCCGATATACCACCATCCGTTCGATTATAGCCCTTGCTACCTCGCTAGGATGGAACCTACACCAGATGGATGTCAAAACCACCTTCTTGCATTGTTCAATCAAGGAGGAAGTCTATGTAGATCAACTCGAGGGCTTCGAAGTTCAAGATCGTCAGACACATGTATGCAGGTTGAAGAAAGCCTTCTATGGGTTGAAGCAAGCTCCCCAATCTTGGTATGAGAGGATCGACAACTATCTGTTGAAGCTGGGTTTTACAAGATGTGAAGCTGATCCGAGCCTTTACTTTAAGATTGAGAATGACAGACCTCTCATCTTGGTATTTTATGTGGACGATCTCTTTCTGACAGGTGCAGACCCTTTCATTCATCAATGCAAGAGGGAGTTGGCTTCCGAGTTTGAGATGAAGGACCTAGGACTGATGCATTGTTTCCTAGGGTTGGAGGTTTGGGAAAAGCTAGGTGAAATTTTCCTTTCTCAAGGAAAATACATTGTGAAGCTACTTGAAAGATTTGGGATGGTAGATTGCAAGTTTGTGACTACTTTGATGGAACTTAACTTCAAGAAGTTATGTGGAAGTGCTGCGGGGCCCGATTTGGGAAATCCTTCTGAGTATCGTCAACTCGTGGGGGCCCTGATGTTCTTGGTGAACTTCCGTCTGGATATATGTTTTGTAGTGAATACATTAAGTCAGCTTATGGTCGAGCCTCATCACATACATTGGATTGCTGCCAAGAATTTCTTGATATATCTCTGGGGCACAATCACCTATGGACTGAGATACATTGCCGTGAATGTAAGGCTCCATGGTTATTCTGATGCTGACTGGGCTGGCAGTGTGGTGGATTGTAAAAGCACATCGGGATGTTGCTTCTCTCTAGGTTCTGCTTCAATATCCTAGATGAGCAAGAAGCAGAAATCGGTTGCTTTGAGCACTCGAGTGAAACTACTATGAAACTTGAGTGTTGGTTTTATATCACAGTGGTAATTCATTTTTCTTGCTTATGGGTTCACATCTAGAATGTTATATTGAGCTAGGGCAGGCATATAACATCATTTTTTTTAAAGGAATAATTTTAAGTATTTGTTTAGTACTTTTCTACAAATTAGGTTTCTGAAAGCGTTGAATAAAATAACAAAATCTTATTTCCATCTTTTCTTAGAATATGATATTCTTTTATGTAAATTTGTAGTGACTAGCATTTTCTTTCTTCTTGACAGTTTCTTATGTTTCAAAAGAATGGACTTTTTCAATTTGATTTGCAGCTCTCTGGTTCAATCGGCTATGTTTCATTTAGGACTCATGTTTTCACTTTTGTCCAGGCCAAAGTATTCACTTAAACGGAGATTGAGAATACGCACACTGCAGTATGGAATAGCGAGAGATATCAATGAACTGTATGACAGTGCTGATGCAGAAGTTATACTTTCTAACCTAGTTCACAAGGTAAGATTTTCATTTTCAGAGCGAGTATTTATTGTTGACTTTCCAACAAGTACCTAAATTATCACAGAAAATATGCTTGCACCAAAACTTTTGCACGTAGACAAGACATGAGGTTTCCAGGTTTCCTTTGGACATTCTAGCATAGTTGTAAAAAAATGGTGGAAAAATAAGGCTCATCTCTTTTTTCTTCTTTTATTGCCTTGATCAAAAGGGACAGTTTTTTCTCAAGGTTATGGGTTGGTTTAAATTTTAACTTAATCTTGAGCTTACTATATGAACTAAAAGTACTCAAGCTAGCCTTTCTTCTAACCAGCCGTGATCCTATTATCCTTTGTGGCTCCATGTCTCCTATCAACTACATTCAACAATAAATGAAAGGAGAAGAATATCTGAAAAGGGAATTAGATTGGATGTTCAGAATATGTCATGAACATGTGTGTCAACCAAATGTTCTTATTTATTCGTTCTATCACTTTATGAATTTTTCTGTCATAGCTATTATGTGTTCTATCATGAGATTTGATGGCAGGGGATTAATATGGTCCAATATCTGTCAACATTTGCTGACCAAGATCAATATCTATTTTGTTCTTATCGTTACAGCCACCATGTGCAAGATATCAAGCATTGTAGTATGCACCGGCCTGCAGTAACGCGTAGTTCTTCTATGTTTCAGGACTGAATTTTGCATTATTTGGATGGCGTACAACTGATCTCATCAGATTTCTTTGTTTCTTGCTTGATATATGATGCAGGTAATTTCAGCTTCCTTGGAGCAAGGTGTGAAGGAGGGCAGATTGTTACTGCATGACTGGCTTGTCATTCTCACAGCTCAATACAATGATGCCTATAAGATTGTTGAATTTGGGAAGCCTGGTACCACTGGTCCGCTTGATGTTGCATTTTCACATTGCCCACAGTTGCAACCATTACCAAGACTTATATTTGCGCTACTGAGGAGTCCACTTCTCCGTCTTCATGAAGAGGGTATACACCCAGACTATCGAATTTATCTTCAGTGCCTTTTCAGGTAGGAGATTTTTGCTTCTGCATTATTATTTGGAACTCTCTGTTGAGTAAAAGTTTTGTGAACTATCTTTTACATTCTTTTCATTTTTGAAATAAAATGTAAGGAATATACTTAAGAAATTAGGGCAGTCATCTGGCCCACAGTCTGGGTGAGAAATTGTTTAGCTTGTGTAGTTCAGGTAGGAGAATTGTGTTTCTGCAGATACATTGTGATTTTCTGGAGATTAGAACTATTCTTAACTATCTCTGACATTCTTTTCATTTGTGAAATCGAGTGTAAGGAGTATAAGTGCAACTCTAAAACCCAGTCTGGGTGAGAAACCGTTGAGGTTGTGTAGTTGTTTTTTGGGGCAAATCTCAAGAGTCAAATTATGTTAATCATTGTATGCAATGTATGAGACTATCCTGGTGGGGCATAGAAATGGCATGGCTTGCTATTTTTATTTTTGCATGAGATGGAATTTTGTATAGTTATGTTCATCCTGTCAGACACTGACTATTTGTGTAGGACCACCTGGTTTTTTTTTTGTTCTGTTTTTTTGTATTGATTTGATTAATGTGATGTTCTTGCATAGTTATTTGTTAGGATTTTTCATGAAAAATTATCCGAGTAAGGCTCAGTAGATTTACTGTCTATGGATGCAGTGCTCTGGAGCCAAGCTCCCTCCTACGAGCTGTATATCCAGTATTGTCCTCATATTCAACTCCAGATAAGCAGGCATATCCTCGTCATTCGTTAAGCCGGGCAGCGCTCATAACCAGTGGCAGTCCTATTTTCTTTCTTGATGCATTTACTACTCTCATTGTTTATTATTCTTCAACAGCAGATCCTGCATTGCCGTTTCCTCCTCCACAGAACTGTAAGTTCATCTCCTCAGCTATCAAATTAGTTCTGCATTAATAACCTTTTTATCACAATTATGATAGAATTTGGTTGCTGTTGTCTTTCTTGAAAGAATATTTACAATTGCGTTTAAAGTAAATGGGGCCTTACTTTCTAATAGATAAGTTATTTGCAGCAAGTTTCACTGCATGGAAGTGTCATAATGTCCTATATAGAGTGTTGTTATTGTCTGTGGTGAGCATGAGTGGATTGTCATTGTTTCCTATATGTACAATTATCATGCACAGTTCTTGATCGGTGAAGTAGGTTTTTCATAGTTGAAGTTGTAGATAATTCAGTTATATTAATATAAAACCTCAGGCCAATGCCTAGTCCAACACAAACAGATGAATAAGAAAAGATAATTATCTTACCAGTTAGGCATCTATGCTATTGACATTGAACCTACTATGCTTATCAATTTACTCTTGTGATGGACCTGGCTTGGAGGGGGCCACATCTTTCTTCTGTTACGCCATGCTTGCTTGGTGTTAATGGTCTTTCCGGGTTGGGAGAACCACATGAAGAACAGAGCTAGCTCAGGTAAGGTAAGACCTTTCTTCCAGGACCAGTAGAGTAGAGCCTTATTCATTAGCTCTGGGTCTCGCGGCTTGCCTGCCCTTGTGGCTGGTAGTGGGCACCCACCTACCAGCTGGAATTGGGTTTTGGGCCTTGGCGCTCAGAGTTTGTTGGAGCTAATGTAAGTCTATTAGTCCTCTATTTACCAAGGTTTCCTCAGATATCACTCAATCTGCGCAAAATTCCTCTGATGCATGTTCACTCAGCAGCAGACAGGGAGTGAGTAAAGTAAAAGACACCTAGCAGTCTGTGGAAAGAAATTCACTGATTGCCTTCAGCCGAATCCCAAAATAGTGGTTTAACATATTCTCTCTCTTCCTTTCACTTTGTGAGCCAATCGGCTGGCTCACATCCACCTGATCACTTCCGATTAACATCATTTTCACATGTGGAATAGGCACACAAGCAACAAAATGATGGGGCTGGCCAACTGTCATAAATCCACTTCCTTTACAAGTGCGAGCATAGGCTTGCTTCTGCATATGGATCTGGATCTCCAGCTGCTGCATTTATATCTGCATCTACTACCTCTACCTCCGCTGCTGGTGCTTTCTCTGTGGCTGGTAGAATTCCTGCCACCTTTACTTCTGTCTTCACTGCCTCTGGTTCATGTGTTTGCAACATCTCTAATAGCATATCGAACAGTGGAGACAGTAGCAGTTGTTTCACCCACAGCATACCTTCCATATCTATGTATTTGATGAAGGAATGTGCAGATAGTGTAGTTGCCCAAAATCAGCTTATTTGCTTCTGCTGGGCCAGATTCTTATTAGGGTGGTACCCTGCCCTATGCTTATCATCTGTCTAGCTTCCTTTAATGATAGTGATGGAACTCCTACTACATCTGCCTTAGCTGCTGGGTCATGAATGCGCTTAAGCTTTATGGCTTGGGCTTGCTGGCTATCTGGACTTGGTCCTGGCAGGCTAGGTGGTGGGTGTGGTAGTACTGCTGCTGTATCATCAACATCAGACTTTGGCTTAGATGGGGGCAGTGTTGTGAAAAGCGCGATTAAATCGCGCTTTTTTGAAAAAATCGCGCTTTTTTCCCCGCGCCGATTTAATCGCGCTTTTTACACGAAAAAAATTGGTTTTTTTTTTTGCCGATTTTTTCCGAAAAAAGTGCGGGGTTGCCGGGACAACACGATTTTATAAAAAAAAATTTGGTTTTTCATTTGGTCATTTGGGTTTTTTCATGCAATTTTTTTTAAAGAAACAAATAATTTTTGAGTGGGGCAGCTTAATGATCAAGTCTAGGCCCTAGTATGGATATGCTATTCATGGTAATGTTAAATTCTTAAAGTAAAAGTGACATTCTCCTTAATCTTCATTTTCATCCTTTTACTTAAATTTTTAACATTACCATGAAATGACTCAGGATGTTTGAGAGTGGTTCCAGCCTCATTGGATTTCATATGGAGAAAGTAGAATTTTAGATTTCATTCAAAATCCAGCAGACTTATCAGTTTTTCAGGATTTCAGGATTGGGAGATTGTAATGTTTCCAGGTGACACCACCTGCTCGGGCTACCCCTGCCACCAGTAGAGGACATGTTCTACCTCCTATAGCTCCTACTTCTAGTTCTTCAGCTTCTAGAGCACATCAGACTCCACTGCCATCTCCACCAGCATAGGCACCAACATCTACATCTAGAGGGAATGGGAAAGCTGTGGCATTTTCTCGCAAGAGGGGCAGAGGAAATCAATAGGATTAGACCTCATTTTATTGTATATGACATTATGACATGATGAGATACATTATCATATTTTTTGTTGATATTTTGAGGCTGAGTTGGGACTCAGGAGTCAGGACTTACTATTCAGGACATGATTCAATGTTATGTGTGATTTTAGCGCTAGAAATGATATTAAACATCTTATATATTAGTTTTTCTATCATATTTATGTGTCCATGTATTTATTTTATGTTGTAGATGGTTTAGATATTAAAAAAATTGAAAAAAAAATGAATATTTTTGTACCAAACGATATTTTCCCGCTTTTTTCCGATTTTTTCCGATTTTTCCGATTTTTTCCGATTCGTTCCCCGTGTCGATTTAATCCCGCTCGCGCTTTTCACAACATTGGATGGGGGTAGCTAACTGGCTGGGCTTAGATGGTTATGGTTTTTCTTGCTTTCTTGTTTAAATAACTCAGCATGTGACTTGTGTTTATCTGATCTGGTATCCCATAGACTTTCCAGCATCAATTGCAGTAGGTATATCCTTGATAGAAGGTATCATGCAGTCATTATGAAGAAAACTACACCCCACCGGGCATAACAAACTGAACATACAGATCCATCTGGAGCTACTAAATAAATGATCTAGGAAAGAAGAGACCTATTACTTTAGAACCCATTACGTACTATAGAGCTAGCTCAGCCTGGGAGTTGTGTGGTTCTGACGTGGCGAGATATATGCATGTTAAATTTCTAATACCAGTCCAGATTTAATTTCTCTCAACCATTATTTATTCCGAGAAATTTATTTTACTACCCAAAAAATCTCTGAATTGCTCAAAAATAAAATCACTGGTATTTTAACTTCCAGAAATTAAAATTTAATGTGCAGCAAAAAAATAAAAACAGAGAGATCAATCACTTGACAACAACAAATGTACACCCATAACAATTCTCCTTCATTTAATAATCTCAAGAAAATCTGGGTTTCGACCGGCAGAGAAAATACACAGAAAAAGTGCAATGACTAGAACCTGTAACTTGTCCTCACTGAGAATAATTTGGCCCAAGGAATTTTGGCCCTTTCGAAAGCAGCCCTTGAAGAAATTCAGCCTGGAGAATTTGCCCCTCCTTTCACCAGCAATTCGGCCCCTAGATAAATCGACCTCTCCATTTGACAGCCTCCTTCACGCTTCAGCAATTCGGCCTCCCTTGATCTCCAGATCTCGGCCTCCTGGCAATACTCCCGAATGTTAAATCTCCTAATACCGGCCCAGATTTATTTTCTCACGACAATTATTTATTCCCTGGAATTTATTTAATTTACAAAATAAACCTTGAATTACTGAAAAATAAAATCACTGATATTTTAACATATAAAAATATATGCAATGGAAATAAATCAGAGAAGATCAATCACACATTCAATAGAAATAATTCACCCACAACAATTCTATGTCATTTATGAATTTAGAAAATCAAGGTTTCAACCCAACCCATGGAGAATTTACAAAGAAGAATACAGTAACTGGAACCTGCATCTTTGCCCCACTTGAATAATTCGACCCAAGGAAAATCGGTCAACTAGAAATCGACCTCTAAAGAAATTCGGCCTGAAGAAGATCGACCCTCCTCTCAACAAAAAATTGTTCTCTGTTCCTAGCTCTCACTTGGCCTCTGCGCACTCACAACTGGGCCTTGGCAAATCGACCTCCCCAGTAACTACGCCTCCTCAATTCAACAATTCAACCTCTCCAATTTCCAACAAATCAGCCTCCTGTAAACACCCTGAAATTACCTTGTATTCTTCTTCCTTCTCCTCAGTCGAATTGAGCCTTACGCTCTAGAGAATTTGCTCTCTCCTTCTTGAGAAAATCACTTTCTCAAAAATGTTGTAGTTGTGTCTCTCTCGTTAGGCTTCTTTTCTAATCTTCATTAAGTCCAAATCCCTAACCCTAATATCCCTTCTAGAAGATTTTGGAGATCAATGGTTGAGATTATTTCTAAGTCACTTGAATAATTAAATTATTTATCCTTAGAAAATGATTTAATAGTCCACAATAATTAATTGACTTTAGTTATTGTACTTTTCCTATGTTAGGTTTAGGAAAGAAGACATAAATCACTTACTCCACCAAGCAAGCACCTAAAGAGGCAATAAATCATCTTCTACATGCTTAAGATACGAAGCCTATGTAGAAAACCATTCGAAGCTATCACAAGCTTCAACAACGAATCACCTTGCAATCTTCCTCTTTCTCCTCAGTCTATATGAGCCTCTCGCACTGGGAAAAATCACTCTTTCCCTCTTTGAGAAAAATGCTTTCTCAAAATGCAGTAGCTGCCTCTTGTCTTGTGTCTTCAACTCTCCCTTAGGGTTCTCTTTATAAACTTCATTCAAACCAAATCCTTAACCTTAATTTCTTAAGTGATCAATGGTTGACATTAGATCTCACCTCGCTTGAGATCATATGTAAGTCACTTAAATAATTTTATTATTTATCTTTAGTTTTTTGGCTTATTAGTCAATACTAATTAATTAACTTTAATTATTGTACTTTTCATAAGTTAGACTTAAGAAAGAAGTCATAAATCGCTTACTCCTGCAAGCAAGCACCTAAATAGGCAATTGACTGTCTCCTACATGCTAATACTCCAAGCTCATGTAGAAGACCTTCCAAAGCTACCACAAGCTTGAACACTCATTTCTAGCAAGGAGGGGATTCTCTCCTACACCCCCAACTTGTCCTTGTGAAACACAAACTTCCTTTTCACTAGAGGCTTAGTGAGAATATTTGCCACTTGCTCCCCTATGGAAATGTATTGTAATCTCACAACACCTTTTTGGACCCCATCTTTGATGAAGTGATATATGATCTCAATATCCTTGGACTCGTCTTGAAACACAGGATTTTCAGAGAGCTTAAAGCAACTCTAATTATAATAGGGTATCACTGTTGGCCTCATCTCAAGACCAAATAGCCCTGTCAGCATCTTGTGAAGCCATATGGCTTCACAACTTGCTAGACTCGTTGCCATGTACTCTGCCTCTGTTTAGCTAAGTGTCATTGATTGGTGCTTTGTGCTACACCACGAGATCATGGATGATCCCAAGTTGAAACAATATTTAGACATGGATTTTCTGTCCACAACACTCCTAGTCCAATAAGAATCTGTGTATCCCTGCAACTACTCGACCAACTCTAACATATCTCAGTCCAAAGTCAACTATAGGCACCTGATGAACCTGTCTTGGCTTCGCCATGAACTCGATGATTGTGTTCACAACAAAACTGATATCTGGCCTAGTGTTGCTAGATACATCAAAGACCCTGTTAGCTACCTATAAAGTGTGGGATCCACCAGCTCACTATCAAAAGCACTCAACTTCTTTAAGTTGGTTATCATCTGTGTAGTCATAGGGCTACAATCCTCCATCCTTAATATCCTCAATATCTCCAATGCATACTTTCCCTATCCAAGGAAAATCTCTCCTAGGTGTTGCCACACCTCCAATCCCAAAATCTAGCACATCAAGCTGATTTCGTCCATTTCAAACTCTGAAGCAAGGTCCTTCTCGCACATGCCTATGAGCTTCTTTGATCCCATTAAGAAAAGATCGTCAACATAATGTGCCAAGATGAGTGGCTCTCCCTCAGAAAGTAAATAGTACAGGTTGGAGTCTGCCTCACTCTTGGTGAACCCCAAACCAAGAAGATATCCATCGATCTTGACGTACATTGTGCATGGAGCTTGCTTCAACCCATACTCTCGCATGCACCTCAAAAGCCTTGAGGCTGCTTAATATACACCTCCTTCTCAATCACCCCATTGAGGAAAGCAATCTTCACATGCCTTTGATGTATCATCCACCAAATCAAGCACTAAAAACACCTTTACATCGGTAAATAAGATGCTCTTAGCGAGGGAGAAAAAAAGTTTATATACCTGTAATTAACTCCCAAATAATTGATTGGAAAATTTAAATGCCAAATTTTTCAAGGGTAATTTGTTCGAAGACTTGAAGCTTTAATATTTTTGTGCAAGTCACTTCAGACCCTTTCATACCAGAGATAAGGTAAAATTTTTAGGCTCGGTGCTAAAGGATAATAGGCCTCTTCAAGGGACTTTCTTTGCCTTAACAAACAACAGTGTTAGATCAAACAATGAATGCCCAAAACGAGTGATAATCCCCTTCAAAATTTACTGTATAATCTCTGCAAGTAAATTAAGGCTTTATAAGTGTGCGGCCTTGTTACAAACAAAGTTCTTATACTCTCTGATACCAGATGGAGTGTATAGCTGAGTATTGACAAAACAAAAGATATATTTTTATTAATAATATGAATGATTGATGATTACAATGGTGGAAGGCCCTGGCTGAAATACAACCCAGGAGCCATTACATGAGGGGGCATGATCTTTGATTGTGCCCTTTATTTTAGAAAATTAAATTAAATAAATGTTTACATAACATCCCTATACCGAAGTATACTCTAAACTGCTGTGGCTATGGCCAAGAAATTTATCAATTGATCAAAATAATATGTGGCAATGTTTTCAATGAAGTTTATGTTAAAACCCTCCTTAAAAATGCTCAGATTCTCCTGCAAAAAGACAAGGGTTAGTCTTCAAATAATATAGATATGGAACAGACCTTGAAAGCCCCGTGGCTAGGCCAAGAGGAGCCTTAAAAAAATAAATTCTTTGTGGCTATCTTAAAATGAATGCGGCCTGTTCAAAACCTTTGAGAATATATATATATATTTTTTTGTATTGATAAATCAAAGGTTTGAGAAGCTAAAAAGGCTTGCAGCCTTCCTAAATACGTTTCCTCCAAGGTCTGCAGGTTAGAAAGCACCCAACTCTAAATGCTTGCAACCTCCACTATTAGGGTCTCAAATTTATACTAAATGACCAAAAAATGATACCAGATCCAAGCATTTGCCTTGTTGTAACATAATTTGTTACTCTGAAAATTACAAATTTTCAGTGGAATTTGGCAGTTGTTCTTGGCCCAATTATTTTGAAACAATTATCAAGTTGTTGGTAAATGATGTTATTTTAATAAAAGTTTTAATAAATGTAAAATCTATAGAAATATTATATATATTTTTATAAATTTTATTTATTTATTATTAAAACTTTTTGTTGAAATTATTAGACCAAGCATTCAATCTCCAAGTTATATGCCAAAGTTCATTATTCATTGGGCAACACATAAAATAACATGCCAAGCATGGGATAAAGAGTATGCAGGTTTCAACGGTGATGAGAGATGCCTGCAAAATCAAAGGCACATATCTAATTTCAGACCCCCTCAAGCTTTTCGACATTTAATGGAGGAGGGGGGTCCGAAATTAAATGTTTCACAAAACCACCCATGATTACGTGGCATCAGTGAGAAGAATTCGGACCCCCCCCCCCCTTGAAATCCACTTACCATAATCGACCCTCTCCGAAATCCGCTGGTGGTTTCAGGGACAATGCAAAGGTTATTTCTGCCAAGTAGGGTTTAAGGTGGCAATAACATCCTTGTGTGGCCATGTTTCAGATGCACAGCATCTATCTTCTCCACGAGAACGGCAGCTACTTGTTTATGTTCCAGGTTTCAGGTTTCTGCCTACAAGTAAGAACAGGCAATGTTGGAAGTTGGAGAAAGAAATCAGTATGCACCAGGCAGGGATACGGCCAGACAACTTCACATTTTACTTTGTGCTTAAGGCGTGTTCAAGCCTATCAGCTTGGCGAAAAGTCTCATGGAGTACAATGATTTCAGCGTATCTCCAGAATGGAATTGGCAGCTGTGCAACAGGTTATTATCCAGCACCATGGAAGCACTTCAAAGGTAGTCTCCACAGAAATTACCTTCAACATTCTCATTTGGGTCCTCAAAAGCCTATCTGTCTTGATATTGATTTTGGTTGAACGTTCTTTAGCATTGTAAATCTATCATTTGAAACGTCCTGATGACATGCAGAGATTACAACAATTTACAAGACACTTCTAGTAACGGAAGATAGTTTCATAGACTCATTTGCTTGTAAGGTCGGTAGTTTTTTTGAAGAAAGGAGAGCAAATGATGCAAGCTTTGAGGGATAGGAACATTCTTTAGTGCCTAGCGCATCCACTTCTGCTCTGAAGAGAACTAATTCTAAGAACGGCAGAAGTCAAGGCTGCTGTCGAAAGCCATGTGATGGTGCTTCCAATCTGGAACGACTAAGTCAAAATATTTTTGAGAAGCTGGATGATACAAGTAGGAGGGCAAGGCGTGTACTTGAGATGAATGAGGATGATGAATGCTTTTGCCAGAGAGCAACCGAAAATCAGTGAAGCCTGGTACTTTTGTGAATGTTTTTACTCCACCTTTTCTTTGCCTTCCAGAAATTTTGATTTCTGGTAACTCACATCCCACCTCCACCACCTTTGAATGCCATCAAAGCTTTGTGCTCAAGGAGATAAAATACAAAGCTGAAGAGATCAAGTCAAATAGGTAACCTCTATAGAGTTTTGAAGGGTAATGTGGAGGGAGCTGGCCAAACATGCCAATCATCACAAGCTCGCAGAAAATTGATTTGTGATGGCAGCATAACAGCTCTGAAGGCAAGGCTAAAGCCCTAGCAAAAATAACTAGAAGTGCAGGTCATCATATTTTCAGTGGACACAAGATTATGGATATGAAGAATGCTATCGAATGCTTTTGAAATGAGAAATATGGGTGAATTCACTGAACTGTTGAAGTTTCATCCCAATGTTGAACTTCACCTTGAGGTGCTGACAGATGAAACCCAGGTTTTGGCGAAGTTTGAAGGTTTCCCAACCAAAAAGCTGGAAGTAATTCGGACTACAGCAACACTTTATTCCAAATTAAGTGCAATAGCCAATCATCTTAACACCTGGCAGGTTGCATCTCCATTGTTTCGGCAGCTTGATAATGTCACAAACTATTTTGACAAGATCAACATGGAGGTGGAGGCATTGGAGCAGATTAAGGATGAAGAATCAAAACTTTTTGAGAGAAATAAGATTTCTTTGATTTCAATATACTTGTTCGCATCAAGGAATCAATGGTTGATGTTTCTTCTTGCGATATAGCTTTGGCTGTAGAGGAAGAGCTGGAACATAGTTATGAGAGTGGCCGTGCCTTCTTGAGGGATTTGAAACTTGTTATAGCCCAGATAGCAGCGAAGGATTGGTCCCCTGTAGATTTGAAGTGTGTTGCTATGAAGGTTGATATCCTTCGCAGGAATTTGTTTTCTGCTGTTAAGGCAGGATGCATTGATTTGCAGGACACAGGTCTTGAGCTTGCAGCTCTAGATGAATCTACATCGAATGATAAAATATTGTGTCGTCTCAGATCAACACTAGAAAGTGTCTTGGAAAGAAGAGGAAAAAATGGTGATATGTGGCACTCTAAATTTCAGGACTTTTTAAGGGCATTGACTGAGAGACGGCATGATCGTGTTCAGAAGTGGCTTTGCAGCAACACTGCAGAATTTTCTGGCAATAATGATATACAAAAGTTGCAACTGGAGGCAATTTTAGCCCTAGCAGAATTGAAGCAGGGGCTTTCTGTGTGTGGTTGTAAATGTTTTGTATGTTTTTGGCGATGTGTTCTAGAGAAAGGCCATTCCTCTGATCACTCTTGTATGAGTAACCATGTTTGTGTTGAGAAGTGCACATATTGTTCTCTTGAATTAGATCAAGGAAATGAAGTGGAGAAATTCTCTACTCAATTTGATATGCTTGGCTTTGATGTATAGATCATTCATATATTTCATGATGGGGTGAGCACAAAAACATTCATCATCAGATTGTTACAGTCTAGAAGGAAGGGAGAATTGAATATCTTCCCTCAGTTCAAGTTTGCAAGTATTTATGAAGCATCATAGGAAGTCTCAGCACATTACAGAGGAGAATAAAGAGACAATAAACTCAATTCATTTCAGCCTGATCAATTGAAAAATAAAAGGTCACAAGCAACATTGCTTCTGAGACAAAAATATATATTCCAGGAAAATCAAGGGCAAACAAAATCTGAAAAGTGCTAAAAGCCACTCATCAGGTGGTCAAGTTTTAACATTGTTGCATTCTATCTACTGAAGTATCAAGGAAAGGACATTGAACATTGATGATTGCGAGGTGATTGCATTGGAAGACTAATTTTATTGAAGTTTAGAGACGAGAATTATTTTTGTGACAGCCTTGAGGAACAGAGTCATATGTAAAGCAATTGATTCTTTTCAGCATTGTTGGGCAATATGAGAGGTTCATGTTACATGCATAAACCTTGTGAAGAGTGCAGTTACATGACTTTGTTTTACATCAGATTTAAAACTGATTCTGACTTCATTTGAGAAGAGGGTGAAGTGTTTTCAAAAGCATTCGAGAGATCAGTTGAACATATCCAAAATTTTCAGGCAGTCCTTTAGCTGTTAAAGACTAAGTAACCCATTTGATGAGCAAAGTTTCACTAATCAAAGGATCAGATCCAAATTTTAAGGAGGAAAATCAGTGCCAGTAAATCAATTTCCAGAATCGAAGGAAGAAGACTTGCAACAGTTCCAGATTTCCTGCAACTAATCAAGAGATATTATTTATTTTGATACATTATTGAGATTTTTATTCCAGAAAACTAGAAACAGTTAAGCTTGATTATTTTTCTATATATTGTTTCTTTTTCATTGTAAAAGGGTTGGCTTTTGATGCCAAGGCTCTTGACTTTGTAATAACTTCTATTATAGGATTTCTAATGAAAGCCTTCCGGCTCCAGTTTATGACAGAATTTGTGTTTCTAGTATGTCTTTCTAGTGTTTCCATAACTTGTTTTCTGCACATGTTCAAAGTATTATATGGGTAAGAATAGATTGAGTTTCAATCTCTCTGAAATTCCTTGCAAATTAATAATCGTTTAAAGAGATCAGTATATTGGACTGTTTGTCTGAGTTAGCTCTTCTTTGAACTGATTATTGTTTGTCCTTCTATTTTCTCCTGAATATGTTTTGTTGGGCTGTAGAAATATTCTACACGCATCTAAATTTTCCTAGTTGTTAAGTTGTCAGGCTGACTGCTCAATTATTAGGAATCCCCTTACATTCTTCTATCATAATCCTTGAAAAGCTAAGTCACTCTGTTAGGCTGAAAGCTAACACTTTGAGAAGGGACCCTGCGAGAGAGGCCTTTGATCATGAATAGGGATTGTCATTGATCGCCAACCATCCCCAATTAAAACCATAAATTTGGCCATTGTGCTTCAAACGCTACTGTTCAGTGACAGGTGAACGGCGTTAAATCTAAGCCATGTAACAATTGAGGGAGCCCCCACTGGTTCAGTGGCCAACTTGAACCTAAAGTGTGGTTGAGTTGGTTTCCTGGCATAGTTCTTGTAGCCAAGGATTGCCTACGGGAAACAAGAACAACATGCCTCAAGAAATCTTCTAAGGTTAGCAGATAGCTTAGAAAAATGAGATCCGAGGCTTACATCTTAGAGGAACCTTCAAAAAGAAAAAACTTTTTGAAAAGGAATTTGATGGAGCTAGACCCTAGAGAAATCCTGGCAAAATATTTTTGATCAACCTCTAAAAACAAATGAGGGTTATAAGAGTGGAAAGCAAGGCCTATTAGGCCCGCGGCCACCCTAAATAATCTTTTAAAGACCTGCAAAACAAGACAAATTAGAAAACAAACCCTCAAAAAATTCCTTTAATGCCTTAAGTCCTTCAAGAAATTTTCCTTTAAAAAGGGAAAGACAACCCTGCAGGCTTGCGGCTAGGGTAACCAGGCCTGGTTAGGCCTATGGCTAGGCGAAAGGTCACTTAAGCCAGCGGCTAGGGCTAAAAAAGGTAAATAGGTGTTAGTTTTAGGTATGTTCTATGTTAGAGCAATTTATTTTAATTTTCACAATTAGCTTAATATCTTTTCTAGATTAGCAATCACATCAGCGTTAAAGTAAATTGCGGATAGAACATAAGTATAAATCGCAGAAGACAAGCCAAGACAAGAGGGCACAAGATGTGGTGCTAGCCAGGGACAAACTCCAATGTGGGGAAACCCTTGATCAATTCTTCTTATATGTTCTTCAATAGTTCAGAGAGAGAGAGAGAGAGAGAGAGAGAGAGAGAGATTTATAATACATTTACAATAGAAGTCAACACTTAGACTTTCTAGATAAGAGAATAGATCATCTCTACATGAGATCATCTCTTCAACTGATTCTCCAAGGTGACTCCTTCACCTATCATAGTGCTACATCTCGTCCACATGCTGCACCTCACAGTGCTGCACCATGCTGTACTCAATTGCGGGACCTCATGCTGCCACTGCTGTCCCATGTACCATACTACTGTCCCACTGTTAGTGACATTGTCATTCCATGCTTGCCATACTGCTGTCCCGTTTGCTTGCTCCATCAAGCTTCATTGTTGTCCCAAGGCTGCACTATACAACACCATATGTCTTCATCATGCTGCCACCTATCACATCATTATGCTACTGTACATACTATGCACAGATCTGCCCCAAGCCTATCCACGTTGTCTCTTGTTTTGAGGTGATAAGGCCTGCTGCCTATCACAGTATAGCTGTCATCTACAACTCTCTCAAACTATCTTGATTGCAGTCCAAACTATCTTGATTTCAGTCCAAACTATCTTGATTTTGGGCTTGGTCACAACAGCCATACCCACAGCTCCTTGATCCTTGAGACAACCCTGTTCAGGACCTGTTTGCACCCTCAAACAGCCCTCATACTAATCCGCTCTTCAACAACAACTTGGCCTCTGATCTAAGCTCTCCATGCTGTCCTGAAGTGACATTACCTTGTTGTCTCTTCTTGCTGCGGCAAGGGCATCCAATCATCATCTTTGGGCTGCGTTTGGCTATGTATAGACTGCGGCTAAGTCTCCTTGTTGCTGCGTCTAAGGGTTGTCCTAAACCCTTCCAAAACAGTGTAGTATGACTGCGTTTAGGTCTTACCTTGCTGCGTATAGATGATCCTCTAAACAACTCCCTTCTTGCTGCGGCTAAGTAGCCTCTGGTGACTGCTGTTAGGGCATTCTTTTAGACAACGAGTTAGGGCAGGCTAGGGCAACGTATAGGAGCAGGTTAGGGAAACATTTAGGAGCAGGGTAGAGCAATGTATAGGGCAGTTTGGGCAGCGTATAGGAGCAGGGATCTCCTCTCTTGGATTGCGGCTTAAACCACCCTCTTTAGGACTGCGGCTAGGGCAGTATTGAACCTCTTCATGACTGCGGCTAAGGTTCTTTTGAACAACGTATAGGTCTCTTTCCTTAGGGCTGCGTATAGGTGCCTTTTAGGACAGCGGATAGGGTCTCTTCTTAGACCCTCCGTGGCTGTGTATCACTGATTCTTCATAGGGCAGCGTTAGGGCTTTCTTCACCGTGCTAGATCTCCCTTTCCTCCTGTGTCTAGGGCTTCTTCATTAGGGCAACATATAGCCTAGGGCACTACCTCTAGATTAGGGCAGCGTTATCCCTTAGGATGTCTCCTCCTACTAAAACCCAAAGACATGTAGAGAGGAAGAGATCCCAAGTGTGTGTCCAAATGACTTTCAAGGCACCTCTATTTATACTAAAACGTTGAGCACATGTGGGGTTTATTTGATTGCTAGCCGACCTTGACGAATTGTCCCATAACACAAATAAATTCATATCTTCATGAATACTTATCAGAATCGGATGATCTTTAGATCAATCCTACACCTCTTGCTGAGAGGGATGTAAGAAAAATATCAGCTGCCATTAATAAGATGACCCACATGGAGTTTGGCACTAGTTGCCAATTTTAACAGTAGGCCTGCAATCAAACACTATAAGTCCTCCAAATTGAAACTAAGCCACAAAACTATGAGATTATGCTTGCAAGACCACATCCACAGTTAGATTTTGATGAGAAATTCCAAAACAATTCACAAAATTAGTCATAAAATTCTCTGAATTTGAAACCCTTGCAAAAATTTAAACTTTAGGTGAGATAAGGGCTTCTAGCCCTTGCGGCTGCCCCAAAAACAATTTGGTTGAGGCAAAGAGCCAAACAAATGCAAATTGAAACACTCAAGACTGCTCCAAAAGCCACTAGATGGATAGATTTGACGCCTTAAAGGCCTTAAAAGGCCTAGAAACCCTAACAGTCTTGAATAAAACCTAGAAGACCTTCAGAAAATGAAGTAATATGTTGAAGCCCTAAAAAATTTTGGCCCTCCTTGATCTGGATTAGAAAAACCTGCCAAAACAGAGTTAAAAAGAAGAAAAACCAAATGGCTATTTATATACAAGGGATAATGCAAATATGAACAAGGGTTAGGTGGATTATTCACAATTTTTGATTTACAAATATACAATAACTGAAGCTCTTATAAGCAGATGTATCGATTAAAACTCTTTTTAATTTGGAATAAGAATTTAATAAATTTTTTGAGGCTAATGGCTAGAAAACCCCCTTTATGAATTTCGAATGATCAAGTCTTCAGAATACCCGCTATGGGCTCTCAGTTTTATGTGGCAAGTAGATGGGTGGTTCAAACAAGAACGTCCCCAAATGCCTAACTTGAGTACTTAGATGATTCAAACAAGAGTTTCCCCATGTCCTCGACACCTGATCACAAAATTATTTCTACAAAACTTCAATAGATCTTGTTAGATTCAGATGAATTGATCACACAATGAAAAGAAGTTCTAGTGATTCAAACAAGAATTTACTAGATCTAGCTAATCAACAATTCTTCCAACCCGAATAAAATTGCAAACAAGCAACTATAAATCTAGATGGCTAATTAACTTAACAAAAATTTAAAAGGCAAAGAAATCATAAGCACAATTCAGAACACATTACTATAATAAACTGAGAAGAACACTATAGTATAACCCCAAAGATATTGCTTTTATTAAAAAAAATACATAGCTTCCAGAGCCAGATCACCATCCAAAGATATTACAGTGAGAAGCTTCAAGCTCAATTTATAGAAAATTGAGAGATCTAGATCCTCTTCCAAGTGGAAAACGGCTAGGCCCAAAAAGTTGCACAATTTTGATTTGATCCTTGGAGAATAACAACTACTAGATGTTTGATCCATGCCAAAATTAAATCTTGTCCCTTGAATTGGATGAAGAAATTCGAATTCCATAATAAATCCCCTTCTTCTCGGTCCAAAAAATATTATTTTGAATTTCTTTTCTCAAAAAATCATTTTTGACTTAACCACTTTGGTCCATTAAGTTCAGTTTTTCTTAAAAAGTTGATTTTTTCCTTGATGGAGGACCATGAAAAATTAATTTCTTTTGGACCCCCGAATTTTCTTCAACCAACTAGACCTAGAAAATTAATTTTCTTGAAAAAATCATTATTTTTTGGTCCCATTGATTTTTTTGTGGGTTATTCTGCCTTGGAATTAAGTTTGCCAAATTTATTTCTTCCTCAGGAAAGACCACCTTATCCAAAAATTCGTTTTTCCACTTGCATAGAATTTTATTTCCTTCAATTTTAAAATTTTGACTATGTTCTGGCTATATTTTTGCTATTTTTGCCATAAAACCCAAAATAAAAGTAATTTGAGGGGATAGACATAATTTCAACCCACAAAAAGTGTCTAAACACTAAATTGAGGTGTAGATGTTCTAATTATGAGTACTCTACCCCCTTCAACTTTTACAAACATTTGATTTTACAATTTACATCCAAATAATTATTAAATTTCCGACCAGTTGGAAATTTTAATAATTAAAAATAGACACTTAGACTTAACCAAATTCTGCGACCCAATACACATGATCTAGTATGATAATCACATAGGCTCTATAACACTAGGACTCACCTAAGGCCTTACCATCGAGCCCCACTCTAGCTTTGGGGTATGTGTGGGAGATAAACGTTGCTAGTTATAAGGGTCTAGAAACGCTAACACTTGGCGGAGAAAAGAAACTCCCTGGAGTGAAATTCTTTGCTAAGAATCAAAGGCTTACCTAGATGTTTTTACATGGCTTTATAGTCATACTAGAATCATTTTTACAATGGCCACATAGGGTCGCAAAATTTGGATTTCAAGGCTAAAAGATGATGATGATCTTTGACCGCTTGAACATGATGGACTGCTTTGAAAAAAAATTATTTTGCTATAGGGTAGTTGACACGAAATGATCAACTCACTGCAAAGCAAATATCTTGCTTGGTGTTAATCAGGTACATCAAGGATCCGATCAACTGACTGTACATTGTGGGATCCACCAAATTTAAATTTGAAGTAGGCACTCAAATTCTTCAAATTTGTCGTCATAGGTGTAGCCATGGACTTGTAGTCCATCATGTCGAATCTCCTTAAAATCCAAACAATGTACTTCCCTTGTCCAAAGAAGATCTCATTGGGTCTTCACCACACCTCCAATCTGAAGAAGTAATGCTTTAAGCCAAAATCCTTCATCTCAAACTTTGAGGTCAACTCCCTCTTGCACTTGACGATGAGCATCTCTGCCCCAATAAAGAACATATGATCAACATACAACACCAAGATCAAAGGATCACCATCAACAACTGTGAAGTAAAGGTTAGGATCCACATCACTCTTGGAGAAGCCCAAACTCATAAAGTATCCATTAATCTTGGAATACCAAGCCCTGGATGCCTGCTTGAGTTTGTACCTAAGTTGCATGATACGGGGAAACGAGTACGAGTTTTCAAAACAGGTACGGGTATGAAACGTGACACACTCAAATTTTGGAAACGGGGAAACACAATATATATATAATTATGATTAAATTGTCAAATGTCAATGCATAAACTATAAGTCTCTAAATTTACATCACATTTACTCATGAATGATCACATAATGAAAATAACAATATCCAAAATCCACCACGAGAAATTTCTAATTTCTTGTCTCATGCTTGATTGGTAGTCTCATTCTGCATAATCGAACAACCTTAGTGCTTTTGATTAAGTACAAGTTCCATACCCTAGTACCCTAGGTGCTCTTGATTATTGGTAGTCTCCCCTGCATAGGGGGCTTGGTTCTCTTGATTAAATACAAGTTCCATACCCTAGTACATGACAAAATCCAATGGACACATTGCAATCCCCTCAATCCTGAAATCTCGAAAAAATAATAAGTCTGCTGGATTTTGAGTGAGCTCTAAAATTCTACTTTCTCCGTATGAAATCCAATGAGCGCGAAACTAGTCTCAAACATCCTGAGTCATTTCATGGTAATGTTAACAATTTAAGTAAAAGGATGAAAATGAAGGATGCATATCAACACTAGGGCCATAGGCTTGAACATTAGGCTACCTCACTAAAAAAAAATGTTTCCAATCTTCAATAGCTCCCTCTATCACTCTTGAATTGGCAGGTAGCGAAAATAAAAAAATAAAAATGAAGAATCGAAAAAACGAAATTGAAAAAAAGTCACTTTATCGTTGAAACATGGTTATACGACTTTGAAATGCGTTTCAGGCCGTACTAGGCCATGTTTCCCACACGTGAAAATGGTAGTATGACCTAAAACACATTTCTAGGCCGTACCAAACGTGTTTCCGTACTGTTTCTGCCCAGAAACATGCTTAAGCCCAGTGTTTCCTGCAACATAGGTTTGTACAAAACCTTCTTCAATCTACAGAAATGGGACTCCTTCCCATGTACCTCAAAGCCCTGAGGTTGCTCCATGTTCACATCCTCCTCAATTACACCATTGAGGAACACAATCTTTACATCCATATTATGTTACCTCCAACCCATAACAAAAGCAAGAGAAACAATAGTCTTGATAGAAGTGTACTGGCGAATGGAGCAAACGTCTCTTCATAGTCCACTCCCTCTCTCTAGGAGAACCCTCTTACCACGAACCTTGCTTTGCACTTCTCGATGCTGCCATCTATCGCATGCTTGATCTTATAGATCCACTTGGAAGTCACCACTGAATTCCCTCTAGTCCCAGAACTATCTCCCACACATTATTCGTCATGATGGATTGATACCGCATCATGGCATCCTTCCAAAACTGCTGGCCTACTGAATCCTCATAATTGGAAGGCTCAAAATAAATGATGTCACTCATCAATGCCATATACATCGAGCACCTTTGTGGTCGTCTACTCTCCATGAAGGTACCTCTGGGAGTTGTATGTCCTTCTGCATCGTGCAAGGTGTCACAGAGCCATGTTGGCCTCTTCCTAATCACGACAACATCTCAAGACGGGTTCACTGGCTCTGCTGGTTCTACTTTGATACTCTCATGTATCAATGCATTGGTTGTACGCCTATCATTCTTTATAGTACTCCCTCTCAAACACCATCACTTCTGCTAAGTCTACACCTGAGACCCTAGGCCATACAAGAAGCTGACCATCAACAAATGCAACTTTGTATTGTCTATCCTCCAATGCTAAGATAAAGAGTAGGTTCTTCTTCAATCTTGGCACAAACAAAACATCTCTCATGTGTAAAGAATCTTCAGACTCTTGTTGAAACGATGTTGACCCAACTCCTTTCACTGCTTACTTGGTGTTATCCCCAAGTTCCATTGACAATGTTGAATCTCTCTCTCTTTCTCAAATCGGCGAGAGAATCTTGAAAACCAGTCATGTGCCTAGAAGCACCACTGTCCACCACCCAAACATCACTACCATATGTTATAGTGCTTGTAAGATTAGAGATAGAGAAATAGCCCTCGACTTCTTTTGTGGTGGATGCTCCACATCATTATCATCATCAACATTGGCTACTGATGCATGCTGCTTTCCCTTCCTTTTCTTCTGAGGACATTGAGAGGCATAATGACAAAATCATGACAATTGAAGCACTTGATCTTTCACTGTTTCACATATCCTTCTTCTTCTGATTTGGAATTGGAGCTGATGTTTTACCTGTATTCTTCTTATCAAACTTTCCAATATTTCTTCTTCCCTTTCCTTTCTTTGCATGAGCTGCAAGTGATTGAGTTTCTTCATCCTGAGGTCTCTACAAGCTGTTGTTGGACAACAATTTGGCCTCCTCTTAGATAGAATCAGTCCATAGTTTATCAAACTTGGGCAAATTTCCTCGTGCACAAATTCGCTGAACAAATGGCTTCCATGAATAAGGAAATCGATTAAGAGTCACTGTAACAAGCTCTGTATCATCAATGGTATCTCCAATGGCTCTAAGTTCATGTTGTTGATTTTCTAGGAGAAATTTGATCTTCTAAACTCATAATTACTTTCCAATTATTTTTTTAGCCAAGTTCACTTGTGTCACATTGATCATTAAGCAATTATACATAGAAAACATCAACAATAACGCAATAATGTTAGTAGGATAATAAAGAGACAACCGAGCACACAAAGTTTTCACCTGGGAAACCCAAGATCGGGAGAAAACCCAACAATCTTTTCTAGGAGAAATAGTTTATTTCAATAAAAGTACAATCTAATTTTTCCAAGTCAAATTTTGTCAAACTAGATAATCAATCTACCACAGGTCAAACCTGGTTAAACTGACTGAGTTTTGACCTTCTGCAATTTGGTCAAGTCAAAGTCAAATAGGTTGAATTTCAACCTTCTACAATTGCCTCAAGAATTTAGCCAACTGCAGTCAGACTGCTAGAAATAGATTCAGTCAACTGCCCAAAAAACTTGGTCAACAGATCATAGAGAAATTTCGGTCAACGCAGGTCAAACTCTCCCTCAAAAAGTTTGATCAACCTGCCTTCAAAAGCTCGATTAATCCTACCTCAGAGAACCTCGAAATATTTTGATCAAAGTAGGTCAAACATATCTCCACAAGCTTGACTAAACCTCAGAAGATTTCCTCTTTCCTTCGCACGTGCGAATAGACTTGTAGAAGATATTATTGATGATCTAAATTCATCACAAGAGAGGAGATTGAGTGCTCCTTTTATCTTGATCTTATGGTTCCTGTTACCACTCAAACTAGCCGGGGTCCTAAAGGGGATCCTAGAGGGGCAACTACTAGGTCAAGGGCAACAATGGAGTAGTAGCCCACTGTCACCTCAGCTAAACCTCCCTACTCTTTACAGACTTTTATCGATGGGAGGAGACCTGATATGAAGGGAATCACCTAGATGAATTGGTTAATAAAGGGAAAAGAGTGATTCCTAAAGAGGCCTATTCACAAGAGTGGCTCAATATATGGCTTGCTTGCTCAAGAGGCAAAATGAAAGGCTCTCTAAGAAGGGCCAAGAGGGTCTTATGGGCTAGGTTTTGGGAATGAGATTCCTTAAGGAGGGACCTGTTGTCACACAAAATGTCTAGGCATTGCGACAACGACTCAGATCGGGGGCTGTCACTTTGATCCCCAATCTCTCCATTTAAGCTGTTTCTCTACAACAGGCTAAGGGGGTAGACCCTATGAAAATGGAATGAATGAGAACTAGTTGGAAACCAACCAGTTTGGGAGACACAGTGAAGCGACCAAGTACTTGATTTAGACTTAGCAAGATTTATAGGATTTGATTAGATTTTAAGCAATTGATGCCAGTGCCTTATGGAGTCAACTATCTTGCTAAGAAATTTAGGACCAAGTAATTGATTTGCAACTGCTACTTGGATGAATGACTATCTTATATGAAGTGCAGATCCTAAAGTTAATATGAGATGCAAGAATCTTGGTTAATTTTAGTTAAATTCCTATCTAAGCTTTAACCCTTTGATTCTTTCTATATTGAGCTTGATTTCATAGTAATTGGCAGAAAGAAGACAAGCTGAAGCACACTAAGGTGTGATTAACGATCCTCCGACGCTGCAGAGAGCTGTGGCTCTGATGACTGCAAGGTCACCGTTTTAAGTACTATTAAAAGTAGGCTTCTCAAGCAAAGATGGATGGATACGTATCTCTCTATCAACCAAGCTTATGCCTGGAAATAAATTTTATTTATGCAAAACTAACTTATATGAAAATGCACCAGATGATGAGAAGAAGTTAGACCCGAGGATTAGAAACACTTGTGTCGCAAAAGCCCTTAATCACCAAAATAAAATGTTCGCTTTATTGGATGAAGACTTAAAAATAAACCCCTGAAAATATTACAATTAAACCACAAAATTATTTCAAATATTTTTTGATACAATTATAGCTCAAAGAGAACAAAAACTTCTTTGCAATCAATGTCAACAGATGCTCAAAAAATACTTAGTTATGAAACAAAATATATGCATTTTATCGCAATTCCGTGACAGAGTACTTAATTCTCAGAAATTAGTTTTTAGGACAACAGTAAGAAATTTTTTATGACAGTAGCAATATGACAATGAAAAAAGTAGGCTATCAATGATATCTTTATGTCAAAAATTTACCGAAATTTTTTCAAACTTGCTCACATGAATTATCAAAAATTTTGAGCCTATTATGATGTGATTTCCAGAATTATATTAGATCTGATATACTTATTACAACCAACAATTAAAACATGAAATAAGCCTAATGATGAATGCCCAACTCAAGAAATTAATTCCTTAATGTATTAGACAACTTAGGAACTGATTTTAGGCTAATCTACGTGAAACTTTGCCACTGTTATATTTTAGACTTCAGAAACAGAATTATTCAGAAATAACAGTCACCCAAAATGTAGATCTAGGCCAAATTTTTGATACACATCAAACATAAATGACTTATCAATGTATTTATGAATTTTTTTAATTAATTTCAAACCACTTAGATGTGTTTTTCATTACTATTAGAAAGGTATATGACTGCTGTAGCAAAAGTGAGGAAAAAGATGGTTTAGAGATCAAACCCTTAGGCCCCAGGCCTTGAAGATCACTTGCCCAAGTTGCCAAAAAAAATTTCAATACCTAAAGCACAAATTTTTACCAAATTTTCTGCAAAAACCCACCAATGATTAGCTTTAGAAAATTAAATATTCAAATCAGAAATGAAGCAAGGGGAATCTAGGGCAAATGAGAGCTAGCACTAGGCCCAATAGGACTAGCATTGGGTTAGGAGAAGACAGATCTGAGCTTAGGAGCCCCAAAACTTGAAACCCTTACTTTGAAAAAAATTATTTTGCTTCAGATCTTCAGATTTATTGCAAAATCTTTAATGCTGGCTTTGCAAAAATATTTGGGACAAGATATTGCCTTCCAGGGCCTAGATTTGTCTGAAACCCCCAAATCTGCTTGAAAAAATCTCAGATCTGAAGATTTATTTGGCTGATTTCCCAGACCTATTCCTGCAAACAATCTTTGAGCCCGGATGTCGCCCTCCAGGGCCTAGAATTAGCTAAGATCTGAAGTTTTCTTGGCTGATTTCTCAGATCTATCTTTGCAAACAATCTTTGAGCCCAGATCTTGCCCTCCAGGGTCTAACTCTAGTTCAGATTTGAAGATTTTTTTGGCTAATTTGTCAGATCTATTCCTGCACAATTGAAAAGAGAAAAATCCAATACCCAATATGTACAAAAATAGAGAAAATCCCAAAAACCCAAGTGTTAAAATTCAAAATTATGTTACAAAATTTCAGATCTACACAAGTAAATAATAGATCTATACAAATAATTTACAGATCTATCCGATCTGAGGAGTATGAGTCCAACTACACTCCCATATCTGATAATCTAAGGCTCTTAATAGCTAGATCTATCAAAATTTCCACAAAATATTTAAAAGATTTTGAAATTTTAGAGAGGTACTAGCCCAAAAACACCTTGTAGAAAAAAGATTATCATTAGATAAATCCTGAGGCTTATATGAAGTAGGCTTTTTAGAAAATATGTGTTGTGAGTTGGTTGGTTCAACCGAAGACTATCCCCAAACGCTCAATGAGAACCTAAGAGATCTTCTGCAAACACTAGATAAACCATCAAATGAAGTAGAGAAATAGAACAACAATAAAATTATAAAGAAATAGAGATACTTGCTACTTCAATCAAAATTAAAAATGTTACCCTAGATCCAACAAATTGAATAAGATACCTGTATTTAGATTATTCTAAGGGAGCTATTGATTGATAGTTTTCACATAATATTAAGCAGAAATTAAAACAATGTTACCATAAATTCATGAAGAGGAACACTACAACAGGTTGAAACCTTAAAGACCTTTGCATTAATTCAAGAAAGTATACAAGAGAGCTTGAGAGCTTAGTACACAATTCAGAGATCTGATGAACTGACTGACAAATGACCTCCTATTTAAAGATAAATCCTCTAATGGCTAGTTTGAGTGATCATCGTCAAAGCAATCTCGACCGTTGATGAGGATCAAAATTTCTTTTAATCTCATCCATCAAAATTTTAAATTCTTGAGGAAATTCGAATTTTTCAATTAAATGAATTTTAATAAATTCAAAAATTAAATTTCTGAATTAATTTCTTCAAAATTTTGAACCTAACCCCAGGGACCAAAGGCTTAAAATTTATCAAAATAATTAATTTACCTTAGTACCTGGACCTTTAAATTTGTTTTTTTAAGGACCAACGAATTTTGCCTTCAGAGAATATAAATTTACCTAGGACCTAGAATTAATTAAATTTCTGGCTTAGGATTTTAATTAATTTTGGTCAGAAAATTTAATTATTTTTTTTGGTAGGTAAGCACCCACGGAGGATTTGAACCAGTGATCTATCGCAAGGAGTGCCTTAACAATGCACCCATTCACTGTTAATCCAAAACCCCGTGGGAAAGCCAAAAAATTTAATTAATTAACCTATGAGGGGATAAATTATTTTTCCAACCCTCAAGACCCCTTACATCATGATTTTCACATTTTCTACATCTTAAGGGGGGACACCCATTTGCAAAAGACCGTCATGGACTACCCAGTTCTATGACACAAATATAATCTAGCGGATCAAGCAATTTGTAATAAAATAGTTTAACCAAATAATTAGGATTATTTCCAAATTAGTTTTACATAGACTCGATCTAGAACACTAGGACTCCTCTAAGATCCTAATGACAAATCGATTCCGAGTTTGGGGTAAGGTTGAAGGAAAACTCTGCCAACCATTCGAGAATGGATCAATGAGACAAAAAACCTCTCGGAATGTAGATCGCCACCAGACAAGTAGGTTTACCTAGGTGATTACATACACGACACGGATCTGCAGAGATTATTTACATTATACATATGCAGACTAGGTTTACATTATAAGATGATGATCAAGCTGATGATGATCGCTGGACGACACGAATTCATCGATCAGGCACTATCCCTTTTGCGAAAAAAAGGGGGTGTACTGCTATGGGTCGTTGACACATAATGGTCAACATGACCTATTCCTAGAAGCCTTATGAAGACCTGGTTTCCAAATGGTCTCTAGATAATTACCTTCCAAAAGTTATGGGACCACATAGGACCAAGTGAACCCTAGGTTAGGTCACGAGGATAGGATTAGGTCAATGATGTACTTGACCTAATTAGGGAGGAGAATGAGGCCAAACAAATATTTTGTAATGAAAGCTATAATGCAATGATCCCAATGAGGTCACTAGCCAAGGGAAACCTAGGGCAAGAAACAGTCTTCGAGCTAGGGCTTGCAATATCTCAAGATCCCATTGTTAGATTTGCTTCAAATTTGGAGGGCCTCTAGAGAAAACACCAATGAAAATGTGGACCAAAAGTCCAAGTGTTTGGATGGCTAGATTGCGAGATAATTGATGCCCTAGGTGACCTATGTAGGATATGCCTAGAGAGAAAGAGAGGAAGGTGAGAAAAATATGTTTTTAGGTGATCACCTATGGAGGATTAGTGCCTAATCCTTTGGGAGAAATGGAGTCAAGATGCTTCCAATGCTTAGGATGGTTTCACTAAGTCAAGGAGGCCTCTAGAACAATTTCTCATGTCAATTAGGGCATGAGAAAAATTGCTTCATGGTCATTTGTCAAGGTCAATTTCAATGAAATATCTCTAAGAACATTCACTTATTCAAACATGGTCGATAACATGATGCAACGCTAACTAAAGACGAATTTATACCCTTTTACCCAAGAAAAGCAACAAAATTTCGGCCTAATATAGCGAAAATCCCAACATCATTTATGTGACAAAGAAAAGTATGACAAAATAGCATTAAAAGAGCACTTACATGTGAGAACACGTATATCCAATCATCATCAAATGCCAATATAGAAGCTCCAAGACAAAAATGTAGATACCCAAGCATCAAAATTCATCCATCCATCTAATTTCGTCCTTCAAAGAGAATAACAAAAATCTCACAAGAGAGTATGATCAATCCAAGTGATGATGAGAGAATGAATCGACTCATCTTCTATTTATACAATGTCTAATGAATTCGATTTAGCTTATTTGGCCTAATTTAGCCCCTAGAATAAAATAATGTGCAAAATAACAAGTACTTTTGGTGACAAACCCACCAAACTAGCTCAATAACAAAGGAGTAAGCCTCTCAAGAGGGTCGAATGATCAATAACAGTGTCGTTGGACCTTAAAGGAGGCCTAATGAAGTCCATGGGTGCCATAATGCAAAATAAGACTCCAAAACTAGTGGACAAGGGTTTGGCCCGTCGTTCTCCAAGTAGTAGATCTGTGGTGCTCCCAAATGGATGTGGGGGCACACAAACGTCCTCATGGGTCTCCAAACAGATCGAAGATTCCTGTAGATCATCTGCAAGGGCTAGGATGATGATATAAGTGAAGCCACATCATCATATAGATCCTGGATCATCTGCCAAGTGTATCGTGCAACTATGGAGCCGACTGGGCATGGTGAACTAGGTGCATCTTCTTTGTCCAATAGGTGGACCACGAATAATCTCTGAATGACTCTCAGGATTGATGGAATGTTGTCTGTTGCTGTGGAGGCCCATGGCTCTCTACACACACCCTACAAGTGCCAATGTAGCTCTTTGGAGGGTTAGGACCCCATATAGGGAGACCAAACCCAAAATGGAGACCATCTGTAATTCAGCATAAGATCCAATGTGTCCCCTTGCCCTCCAGTACACCAAGTCATTAAAGAAATCAACTAAAAGAGTTTACAAACCATGGAAAACATGTGGGCACTTCATAATGGTATACCCTTCCATAGTGGGCTTTAGCATGTGCAAATGTCTCCAAGCTCAAAAGGGGGTTAACCAAGAACCCTATTAGGTGGTTTCTGCTTCTAAAGGAGGTGGTATGTCCATGGTACATCCTTCAAATGCTGGTGGCATGTGATGAAGTGTTGGAACAGAGTGGGGGATGATGGGGAAAACCTGGGTCACATGCCATGGTACAAGGGTAGCTAATGAAAGGGAAGCCCATACTTGGGTAAATGATGTGTAGGAGGGAGAAATTGTGGTACATGAGTTACCTCGACCTTGATTTTTCCACCCTTCTTCATATGCCTTTTGCCTTTTATGATTTTTTTTTGGTTAACTTCTCGAGGCTCAAGGGAATGAGGGCATGATGTGTAAAGTATAGCAGTGGATACCCCTTTTAAGGTGGGGTAGTTCATCGCCCACTAGGGGTTGGGACAATCACGGGTTTCTGAATGATAGAGGAGGCTCATCTAGAGCCTATTGGAACTAGGGTGATAACCATGGAAGGGGGGTATAATTATTGTATTGGCTTTTGCCCATGTGCGAAATGTGTTTGTCTCAACTTTGTCCAGACCATCTTCTGCATTTTGTGGTACAATTTCCTGTTGAATGTGGCCAATTATAGTTTTTCTTTTCTTTTCTTTTGAATCAACCTCCGGGCATCGTTCTGGGCCCAACTGAAGGTGTGGGAAAAGAGGAGGGGGTGGCTGAACCTTTGTGGACCGAGGTGGGAGGAGAGATGAATGGGATTATAATGAGCGGAAGGGGGGTGATATATGTAGATTGGGGAGTGAGACCACACAACCAAAATCAGGTTTTTCCATCCACTGCTAACAGACAAGCTGCCATAGTCACCCGAGCAATAGCACATTGCATTGGAGCCGTTGCTCACTTCACTGCTTTTGTTGTCAAAACCATCGCCTTTGACCTCAAACATCTTCCCGCTACTGTCCCAAACAACGTTTTTACTATCAAATCCCCTAGTCGATAATTCCCGAAAACCCTTCCACGTCTCCTCCACTGCGCTGCACCCTGTGCCCTATTGCAATGCGTACCTATTCCAACTGCCAAAAAACTACTAAATCAACCATCCACACCTTTCAACGGTCAGTGCAATTGTCCCCCGTCAATGTTATTCGACCAATCCATTAATCCCCTGTCGCAGCTGTCGGAATCTCTGAGCGACCGATTCAATTCTCCTTTCCACTTGTAACTTACCCCATATATATATATATATATATATATGCATGTTTTATATAAACTCATATATATAAACGATATATAAATTAATTATATAGTTTATAATTGTATTGTAGTTTTATAATTATTTAATTTAAAAAAAATAAAAAATTTATTATAAAAGTGATTTGAGAAAGGAATTCAAGAAAAGCACAGAAGATGAGTTCCACACAACAATCATTATTTTGGACTAAATGTCCATTTTGTATAACATACATTGAATATCCATGGATTCATAAAAATTGCGAATTAAGTTGTCCAACATGTGGAAAATTATTTAATGCGGAAGAATGTCAAGATGATGTACTGATGCAAATGACTGAACGAGAGGAAAAACTTGCAAAACTGGAACAAAAATTAATAGAAAAGGACGAGGAAATTTTGCGTCTAAGGGACCATAGCCAAAAATTACTTGCAAAGGTCAAGAAGTCCAAGGAAAGAAAGAAAAATTAGAAGAAGAAAATGAATGTGTTAAGAAGAAATTCAACGAGATTCTATCAGAGAAAGAAGAAGAAAATTTGTGCTTAAAAGACTTGAATCAAAGGTTATTAGAACAAATTAAGTGTTTAAAAAATGAGAAGTTTGAATGCCAAGGTAAAGTCGACTTAGAAAATGAGGAACTCTTACGTCTCAAAAATCATAATCAAAGTCTACTCACTCAAATTAAGAAACTTAAAAATGATAAGAAATCATTGAACAAAAAATTAGAAGAATTCATCATGAAAGAAGTGTCAAAGTCTTCAGTCCACATTGAAGATACGAACATCGATCCAATCAATATCACAACTCAAGAAAATGACAAACCAGTTGAAGGAAAAACATATTCAGATGTTACAGTTCAGATGATGGAAATTCCAAGTGAAGATTTTGTATCCAATTCAACAACATTAGTACCAAAAGTAAATCAGGAAATTGCCACACACATGATAAGAGAAAGTCAAAACAGAAGAACTCCTTGTCGACATCTGAATCATAAGAGTAGACATTTCAATCAATCTACGTATTGATATCACTCAGAACATAAAACTTATGTTCCAAGGAATATTGAAGTTTGTACAATCCACTCATGTGATAACAATTCATCACAAGTTTTCAGCCACCACAAGATTCCACAAAAGATTAACTTAGGATGGTTCGATCCCTTCTTGGTGTGACAATTTTGTTTATCACTTAGAGGATCATATCCACTTGTATCAACGAAGATGACATTTCTGAGACAAGAAGACATTCAAAACAAAAAAAGAGATCAAGCCTTTTCATCAGCAAGCTTTGAGGACAAATCTTTTTGAGGAGGAAGGCAATGTTATGAATTAAATATAGATATACATAACGTAAATATGAATAATAGTAAAACATCATAAATAATGATTAATTAGTAATTAGTTAACGAAGAGGTATGTCCCTAAAGGACATGATTGTTCGTAAAGGAACACCTGCCTAGGGTATATAAGCAGACCTTCACTCTCATTTGTAACTCCATTTTCATTCATACATTTTAATATATATTTGTATCTTCAATGGAGATTTTCATATTCTAAGTCTTCTGGAGTATTTAACTTATGAGTATACGAACTTTGTTTGTAATATTGGTATCAGAGCATTCCTCTAAGCATATGAACCTTGTTCGTTACATTTGTATCAAAGCATTCCTTTGAGTAGACGAACTTTGTTTGTTACAGATTGATGAATCATGAGGTATACTAATAAGATTTATAGCTTCTCTTTGGCCCAAAATTCAAGCCAACTATTCCATGTCAAATGTAGGTTGGTGGCTATACTTAATAGTTTCAAATCACATCATATGACATGCTTGAGTCATACATACTGTGGACTATCTCAGATGGCATCAATCATTCTTTTGTAATGGAATTTGACCATTGATCGCTACACAAGCTATCTTGCAAAAACTTCTTCATTTGAGCACTTTGTCCTAGCCTTATTAGTCTTCCATTCCAGGTCCTAAACTGCTCCTCAACAGGTCTTCAAATAGGTCTTAATTAATTCCTTTGTCCACAATTTCTTTGCTGCCAAATTCGACCCTCAGTCTATTGTCAGAATACGCTAACCTTGGTTCTTTACTATAGTCCAAAATTTGTTCTTCAAACAATCCTTAAATAACCTTTAAAGGCTTGGTCTCAGATTGAGGTCTTAGATGTCAAGATTCTATGTCAAAAAAAAATCATAAGAAAATGTGGCATCAAAATTTGAAAAATACAACAATTTAACAAATTCTTGTCTTCTTGAGTGGATGAGATGGATGTATGTATGACCAATACCTTCTGCAATATGCTTAGTCAAACAAGACCTCCTAAATCATCAACAACCTATGCCCACCTTTGCTGGCCTTCTAAGGCATTTCAACTCTACTTCAAGAGTTTGAGGCCTGTCAGTCCTTTCTAGGCTTGCGGCCTAGTCTCAGATATTTGAGGCCCATTCTTTTAAGTCTATGTGCTCATGACCTGAGGCTTATTGGCCTCCCTTCAATTTGGCCTAGGTCTTTTTGGCCTTGAACTAGGGCTTCAACCCTCTCACAGAGGCTTCTACACAAACCAGAGGGCTTTTGGTCTATTATTACTAGCAAATTTGAGGTCTAACAACCTTCTTCTAGGGCTTTGGCCCTCCCTTCTTGTACATAACATATTGCAAGAGTAATCTGACCAACATCATTCCATCCTTTGGAGCGATTATTTTAGAAATTAACAAAATTATATATATTTATTATTAATGATTGAATGAATGCTACAAATGTGGGAGGCCCTTGACTTAAATACAACCTTGGGTGCCTCTTGACGAATGAGCATGATCCATGATCATGCCCTTTGCTTTCTAGTTAATAATTACAGATTGTAATTAAGATTTACATAACATTGCCTTCCTCTGAAAAGATGCTTTGTCCTCAAAGAATATGTAGCGACGAGTGTTGTTGATGAAACGCTTCTGTCTCCCAAGAAGCTTCTTCTTCTGGTAAGTCCTTCCACTTGATAAGGTATTCTTTGATTACTCGTGATTGCAACTTCTTTTCCCTGACGGCGATGATACCTTCTGGTTCTAGAATGACCCTTCCTTCGTCATCTAAAGTCGGAAGTGTTGTTTGTGCTGATTGATGTTTGCCAAGTGCCTTTTTAAGGCAGGATACATGGAAAACATTATGAACACGACTTCTATCAAGAAGGCTTAAACTGTATGCTACTTGGCTGATCTTTTTGTTGATTTGGTACGGTCCATAAAACCTTGGTGCCAATTTGTTTTTTCCCTTCTGTTTTAAGGACAATTGCTTGTAAGGTTAAAGTTTAACAAATACCCATTCTCCAACTTCAAATTCTCTCTCTGTTTTGTTTTGGTCAGTTCGCTGCTTCATACAATTTCTTGCATTATTTAGATTTTCTTTTAGGGTTTGGAGGGCTTTTTGGGTTTCTTCTAACTGGTGTTTAACGGCTGGAAGTTTCGTCTCGAAGATAGCAAAGTCCTTCCATTTCGGAGGTTCGTAACTGTACAAAGCTTGAAATGGAGTGATTTTTGTTGACATGTGGTAAGTAGAATTGTACCACCATTCAGCGAGATGTAACCACCGAGCCCACTTATTTTGTTTGTTTGTGGTATAACAACGTAGGTTGGTTTCTAAGCATTTATTGACAACCTCTGTTTGGCCATCTGTTTGAGGATGGTAGGCTGAACTCATGTTGATGTAGGTTCCTATATGGTTGAAAAATTCTTTCCATAAATTACCCTTAAATTTGGCATCTCTATCACTCACAATGACCTTGGGAAATCCATGTAGTTTGAAATTTTTTTTTGCAAAATATCTCAACGATTTGTTTTGTTGAGTCTGGTTTCTTCATTCCCATAAAGTGAGAATACTTGGAGATATTAACTGGTTTGGGCCATTCCCTTAAAGCCTTGATCTTATTAGGATCTACTTTTACTCCTTCCTTTGATATTATATGTCTGAAATATTCTACATCTTCCTTCCCAAAAGTGCATTTGGACTTGTTGGCATAGAACTGATGTTTTTCTAATACAGTAAGAACTTGTTCCAAATGTTGTAGGTGCTCGTTCCATGTTTTACTATAAATTAGAATGTCATCAAAGAATATTAACACAAACTTCCTTAGATATGGACGGAATAGCTCGTTCATAGTAAGCTTGGAATGTTGCTGGTGCATTGGTTAAACCAAAAGGAATTACTTTAAACTCGTAATGACCTTAATGTGTTCGGAATGCGATTTTTACTACGTCTTTCAACCTTATTCTGATTTGGTAATACCCTGATGTTAAGTCCAATTTTGAGAAGTATTTAGCACCATGTAGTTCATCCAACATTTCATTGATAAAAAGAATTGGAAACTTGTTTTTAATTGTTATTTTGTTTAGTCCTCGATCATTGATGTATAATCTGAACGATGCATCTTTTTTTCGAACTAATACCACTGGAGCAACATATAGACTTTTACTTTTTGTGATGATGCCACACTTTAAAAGATCTTCGACAAATCTCTCGATTTCAGTTATTTGATGATGTGGATATCGATACGGTTTGATGTTAATGGGATTTGATCCTGCTTTGACTTCTATTGTATGCTTGATTTCTCTTTTAGGAGGCATCTTCATCGGAAGGTCTTGGAATACTTTTTTGTGCTTTTAAATTAGCTCTTGGACTTCTGGTGCTTCTTGGTTCACCAGATTCGAAGTTAACATTTCTAATTGATGATACTGTACTGCATAAGCTGGTGCTCCCTTCCGAATCATTTTCATTATCTTGGAGGATGATACAATTTGGTTCTCAGGTCGCTGGAACCCATATAACTTGTATTTTTGCCCTTCCCATTTAAATTGTATAAATTGGTTTTGGTGGTTGGCAGAATAACCACCTAGGGTTTGTAGCCATTGGATACCTAAGACCACATCCACTCCTCCTAATGGTACAATGTAGAACGAAGATTCTAGATTATAGTCTTGAATCTGCGATTCGACTTAATGGCATTTCCCTACCTTTTCAATTTTCTTACCATCAACAACCATAACCTTCATGTTGGGCATGGGAAATGTAAAAATGTTGAGTCTTTCGCCATGGTTGAGTCCAAAAAATTGTGGGTGCTACTGATCAAAACCATTACATTGTTCTTCTTGATATGTCCTTTTAATTTTAGTGTCTGGGGCTATGATATACCTATCATAGCCGATAATGATACTTGTGGAATGCTTTCATCATCTGGTTCTGGAGAAAATTGAGGGGAATCTTCGATTTCTTTTACGTCTGATTCATCACTATCTGAATCATTAGTTGCTTCATATTTATATAGATTCTTGGTCTCTTTTCCTTTAGCACACCTATGTTTAGGGTCCCATTTTTCGCCACAATGTTTGCACTTGCTGTCTTTCATTCTTTGCATTTCCAAGTTAGTTTTTTCTCCTTCAAGAAGATGTGATGGAACATATTTTGTGTTATTTGTGTTCGCGGTTTGGGAAAATCTTCGTCTCGAATATACTCTTCCAACCTTCGACCACTGCATTTTTTTGTGTTTCTTTTCAACAACTTTTGCCTTCTAGCTGGCTATCTATATAGAAGTGATGTCATGAAGGTCGAGCTCAGCCTGGAGATGGGGTTTAAGTCCTGTGGTGTACAACTGAATGAGACGAGTTTCTGATAATCCAGGTACTCGTGTAGCTAAGGTTTCCCATTCTCAAGTGTATTCGACAACATCTCCTTTTTGTTGCAATCTGGTGAGTGTCAAGAAAAATTCTTCTTCCTTGACACCTTGGAACCTTTTAAAGAATGCATTTTTGAATTTCCTCCAACTGATAGCAAGGTTGTCTTTTTCCACCACATATACCAATTATATGATTTGCCTTCCATTTGCATGGAAGCATGCCTGATCTTTTCGTCATCATTGTCAATACCGTAAATCTCGAAATATTCTTCTACTTTATTGAACCAAGCAACGCTGCATTTTTTGTTGTCGTCAAATTTGGATAGCTCAAGTTTTGCTCTTCGTTGATATCTAGCTATCGACGACGCGAAGAAGGGGTATTGATTTGAAAACGACATATTGGTGTATGGATTCCAGAGCTACATATTTTGAAAATTCGTGTTACTATTTTCTTGATTAGGCAAGGAAGATGTTTATGGAGACTCGGGTTTCTCATATGAGTTTGACGAGTTTGACGAATCTGGAGAATTGAGATGTTGAGTAGCTTCATTATTTCGGGGTATTTGATCGGGTGTAACCTTCATCTTGTCACAAATACAGGTCAACAATATCATCGCTTGATCCACCTTATCTGAAAGGACTGCTTGATCCTTTTTAAATTCGTTTTGGTTTTGCTCAAGCTGACTCTCTATTCTCTTTGTTGTATCCTAGAGTGCCTCGATTTTTTCGCCCTGTCCAATCACCTTAGTCTCAAGGTCTAACAATCTTTTATTGAAATCAGCCATCGACATTGATGAAGCCATAGCACTGGTCTGAGGTGGAGTATATTTATCCAACTTAACTCTTTTCTTAACTTGATCCTATTTTTTTAATTAAATAATAATAATAATTATATATATATATATATATACTATATTGTATATATTGTAATATATATTAATACCCACGATTAAAATAAAATGCGGCATTGTTCGTGGTTCAACCCAATGACAACGACGGTCAACTTGTGGTTGGAACGACAACAACGACAACTTGCAATTGGAATGACGCGTGACTGGTGGGGAGTGGAATCGAGCCAGCGGAAGGAAGATCAGGACGACTTGACAATGAAAGGGGACTCGGACGGCTTGACAACGAAAGGGGACTCGGACGGCTTGACAACGGAACGGACGTGGCCAGATAGTGGAGTGAACATAGTCTGCAGGGAATTGTCAGGGCAGATGGTGCGACAATGGTTGGGAGTAATATGTTTCTGTGCATCGACTTGCCGGAGAACCGAACAAGCTCTGATACCACCTGGAGCGATTATTTCAAAAATTAACAGAATTATATATATTTATTATTAATGATTGAATGAATGCTACAAATATGGGAGGCCCTTGGCTTAAATACAACCTTGGGTGCCTCTTGACGATTATCATGCCCTTCGCTTTCTATTTAATAATTACAAACTGTAATTAAGATTTACATAATAACCTCCTTTCTAATAGATGACATACCCGACCTTCCAAGATAGAATCACAGAACCAGACCTCTAACTTGTCTTCTCTTCTTGAACTAGCTTTTGCCAATGATTACTTTCCATTGGAAGCCAAGTTCACTTATGTCACATTCATCATTAAGCAATTATACATAGAAAATCTCAACAGTAATGCAATAATGACAGTAGGATCATAAAGAGATAGCTAAGCACACAAAGCGACAAATTTTTTCACTTGGGAAACCTAAACTTGGGAGAAAACCCAACAATCTTTTCTAGGAGAAATAGTTCATTTCATCAAAAGTAAAATATGATTTTTCCGAGTCAAATTTGGTCAAACTAGACCATCAATCTACCATAGGTCAAACTTGGTCAAACTGACCAAATTTCAACTTTCTGCAATTTGGTCAACTTAGAGTTAAACAGGCTGAATTTCAGCCTCATGCAACTGCCTTAGGAATTTGGCCAACTGCGGTCAAATTTCCAGAAACAGATTCGGTCAATTGCCCAAAAAACTCGGTCAAGAGATCACAGAGAAATTTCGGTCAATGCAAGTCAAACTTTGCTTCAGAAAGTTTTTTCAACGTGCCTCCGTTAATCCTGCCTCAGAAAACCTCAGAATATCCTGGTGAAAGCAGGTCAAACAGATCTCCACAAGCTCGAGTAAACCTCATAAGACTTCGTCCTTCCTTCACACGTGTGAACAGACTTGTAGAAGATATTATTGATGATCCGAATTTGTCACAAGAGAAGTGTTGATTTGGGGTAGCATCGGATGTGCTCTAGCCACGAAATTTGGTGGAAAGGCTGGGGCACATGAGATCTCCAATACCCAGAAAGGGTTTGGGCAGATTCTAAACAGATCAGGTGATATTAAAATAATTAATATTTTTAATGGAGTAAACAAAATATTAATGTGTATTAATATGAATCTGTGTTAGAATGGTCCAAAAGACATGGATCAAGCCAGATCTAATCTTAGCCGTTGATTAGGGACTTAATCTCGGCCATTGATATGTTAATAGGAAAAGTATAAGAGGAACCTTGAGGGTAACTTGGAGAATACACCAGAGTGATCAGTCATTCTATTCTCTAGAGCGGGGTTTGCTAAGAAAGATAGAATCAGTGATCCGAGAGCAGTCGAGGGGCATTGAGTATAGAGAGACAAAGAGGCAGAGGTAGTGCTGGGATAGCAGCAGAGCAACTAGAAAGAAAGACGCAAGAGCAGCCAGTGCTCACGTAGGGCCACATAGAGGCAACTAAGTGCTGCACAGTGCACCAGAGGGGTCAGCGTTGCTGATGCAAAGGCTCAGTGAGCTGACGCAGGGCCTCTTGGGGCTGATGCAGGCCAAGAGAGGCTGACGCAGTCCAGATTGGGCAGACGCTGGGGTTTCTGGGGCAGATTGGTGTTGAGTAGCTGCCGGAAGGTTTATTCGGGGTTTCAGCCACTAGATTTGTCAGAAATTGAGAGGTATTATTGCCAAGGAAATTCTCTGTTGGGTAGGCCAGTTTTGGTACCCAGATTGTACTCTGATATTGCTTAATAAGAAAACCCTCAGATAGCTGCACCGGTTTTCCCACATTGGGTTTTTCCGGGGACATTTGTCCAAAAATAATGGTGTCATATGGTGTGCTTGTTCTTGTTTCTTTTAGTCGCTGATTTGTAATATGTTGAGCATGCATTAGTGTTTATTTTCAGTATTTACATTGTAAATAACTTGTTAAGAAAAATAACAAGTAGGTAGGAATAAATCAGATAAAGTGCATGGAGGCTTTCTAAGTAAGTAAACTTAGAAACTTCAACATGGTATCTGAGCGTGATTGCAGATCACAGGAGGACTAAAAGACATCAGTGGAGCAGAGCAATAGCAGCAGAAAACAACTGTCCCGAGGTTTGTTTTTAGGAGCGCAGAAGCCAAGGAGTGTGACGTAGAGCCAGCTAGGGCCACACAAAGGAAGCTGGGAGCTGCGCAGAGCCTCAGAGAGGCCAGCGTTGCTGACGCAGAGGGCCAGAGGGTTGATGCAGGGCATCCAGGGCTGACGCAGGGCCAACGTGAGGCAGAGAGGGGCTGACACTGTTCATAGAGAGGCAGTTGTTGGGGTCTAGAAGGTTGCAGGAATATTGCAGAGTGGAGCTGGTGAGGTACTGTAGTCAAAATAGTACCTGACAGAGCAGGGCCAGAGGAGTTGTTATTGAGGGTTTCTAGCCGAGGAACCCGGATCAACAAGGCAGTTGCACAAGACGATCAAAATAGGGGGCATCTCGACAAGCGGTAGAAGGATTTCTAGGAGGGAAATCAGGACTCAGAGGGAGTCCAAAAGAGAACTTCCAGATGGGAAGTAGAGACTCAGAGGAGTCGTATAGAGAAATTCCGGGAGGGAAGAAGAGGAGCATCATGGCACTACACGGGGTAAGAAACCAGGATAGACTAGACGGAGCATCGAACTTTCGTAGTCTGGAAGGCCAGAATCTTATCCGTGCTTGATAGGAATCGTGTCAAGAACTTCGCCTTGAAGGTAATAGTTGTCCCAGTCGACCCTAGTGATAATGACAGGTATGAGGAGGCGATGGTGAGGGCCAAGAGCATTATCCTTGATGGGGTCAAGGATCATGTAGTACCACATATAGCCGAGAAGGAAACGACATTTGAGATGTGGGAGGCTCTCAAGAAGCTATACTAGTATACTTTTGTGCAGAGAAGAATGCTGCTTGAGAATTAGATGAGGTCGTATCAGATGAAGAAGGGACAATCGATTGACACCTTCCTCAGAGGACTAAATTGGATCCGAGACCAGTTGACTGCTATAGGAGCGACATCGGATTAGGAGCTAATGGTGAGGACAACCTTGAATGTTGTTTCAGAAGATTGGGAAGTATTTGTCCAGAGTATATTGGGCAAAGGGACACTTCCACCTTGGGACGGGATGTGGGAAACTCTTCGCCAGGAAGAGATCAGACGACAGTCAAAGATGGGTAGCAGCAGCAAGGGGATCAAAGTCAAGTAGGAGGTGGAAGATGTGGCCTTAGCATCTGAGGGAAAGCGGGAAAAGCGGAAGAAGAAAGATCTCTCCAAGGTCAAGTGCTTCCACTGTGGGGAGTTGGGTCATTATGCGACCCAGTGTCCAAGGAAGAAGAGTAAGGAAGAGTCTTCCAAGACTAAGGCAGTGCTAGCATGGGCAGAGAAGGAAGTTTTGACAGATGATCACTGTGCCATGAGTGCACATGCACCACCTGAGCGAAAGTGTAGGGACATCGAGCTGTAGTCAGGGGGACTACAGGCGATGAGGGGCAGGCTCCTCGAGGTACCCAACCTCTTGGATTAGACCTTGCTACGGGAGCCCCGAAGAGTAGTAGGATTGGTTGAGTGGGTAGAGACGGATGCGGATGGAGCGACAAAGAGAGCTATAATGCAGGAGTCTCAAAATAACGTGAGGCTAGTAGGCTGCAACAGTGCGAGAGGCACAGGAGTGTTGCACCAGTGCAAGACGACACAGAGAGGTGTGCAACGGTGCGAGATGCAGGGAGTTGTTGCAACAGTGCAAAGGTCAGAGAGGGAGCACTTGTCAGCGACAGAGGGAGCTTCAACATCAGTGGGTGTCTCTAGCCCAACAGGGAGGTCAGATTGGGAGATCAGTTACTTCTCAGTAACTGAGTTGCAGTGCAGCAGTGGGCAACACGATGCAACATGATGAGAGGAGGTGCAGTGCGGATGCAGTTTTGGGAGAAAGGACTAGCAGCAACGCAAATGCAGAGGGAGCTGTCGTACAGATGTAGCAGTGGCAGTGGCAGAACCATGGGTAGCAATACATGATACAACAGTGCAGAGGATGTTGGGCAGGAAGGCCTAACATCAGCACAGGTATCGATGTCGGATGATTAGAGTAATACTCAATGAGGAGTATTGTTAGAGCACAGTCCTCGCTAAGAGGGAGTGTTGATTTGGGGTAGCATCGGATGTGCTCTAGCCACGAAATTTGGTGGAGAGGTTGGGGCACATGAGATCTCCAATACCCAGAAAGGGTTTGGGCAGATCCTAAACAGATCAGGAGATATTAAAATAATTAATATTTTTAATGGAGTCCCTAAGTCTAAACTTAGGGAAAATAAAATATTAATGTGTATTAATATGAATCTGTGTTAGAATGGTCCAAAGAATTGGATCAAGCCAGATCTAATCTTAGCCGTTGATTAGGGACTTAATCTTGGCCGTTGATATGTCAACAAGAAAAGTATAAGAGGCTTGAGGGTCACTTGGAGGGTCACTTGGAGGTAGGAATAAATCAGATAAAGTGCATGGAGGGTTTCTAACTAAGTAAACTTAGAAACTTCAACAAGAAGAGGTTGAGTGTTCCTTTTATAGTGATCTTGTGGTGCCCAAGGGGCACGTCCCTTTGGCTGGGCCGACCTGTCCTTATGCTAGGCCAACTTCATTTTTGGAGCGAAATTACATTCAAAATTCAAAATTTAAATTTTAAATTTTAAATTTCTTCTTTTTGATTTCCTTTTAGGGCTGACTTGAATACCGACCTTAGCGACCAAAACTCAACACATCTCTCAACTGAGAGATTCTCATAAGAAAAGAGACAACAAAACTAGATCTAGTCATCATGAGACTACGAAGTTGCTGCCTCAAGGTTAATTTCCTGCTGGTGTTGATAATCTTGTACAATCCTACCACAACATTATACACTTCTCTGGCAGTCTTCAACCAAGGATAATTTTAGGGGCGAATGTTCGCCCTTTGGCGAAATTAAGGGGTTTTAAATTTTTAGTGGGCGAATATTTTGTATCATAGTACATTTTTACAAATTACCTCAAATAGCCCACCTTATTTGAAGGGAGAGGGTAAAAAAGGTAAATTTAGCCCTTGAAATTAGGACTTACAACCTTCCATTCGCCCATTTTCAAGAATAGGTTTTATTTAAGTGAATCCATTCGCCCATTTTCAAGAATAGGTTTTATTTAAGTGAATCCTATGGGCCAAATACCATATTTATAAAAGAGGTATGGTAAATAAATAAAACATTTTTTATATTTACTCCATAAGTCACCTTATATACATGTAAGGGTGTAAACTTATATACATGTAAGGGTGTAAACAAATAAAAATATAAGTAAAGTGGAGGTATGGTAAATAAATAAAACGTCTTTTTATACTTACTCAAAAGGTATGGTAAATAAATAAAATATAAATAAACTATACGTATCGTAAATAAATAAAACCTCTTTTTATATTTAGTCCATAACCCTCGTTTTATTTATGAAGGCTCAAGAAAGAGGTTTTATTTAAGTGAATCCCATGGGCCAAATACCATATTTGTAAAAGAGGTATGGTAAATTAATAAAAATATAAATAAACGAGAGGTATGGTAAACAAATAAAACATTTTTAACACTCAAAAATGGGTTATATTTAGGTGAAACCTATGGCCAAAATACTATGGGACAAATACCATGGACTAGATTGTTATTAATACCATGCAAAAAAACATTATTAACCCTAATATTAGAATTAATAAAAATAAAAATGGCACATGTTATTGACCCATGGTATTCACCAAAATGGCACATGGTATTGACCCATGGTATTCACCTGGAATGTAGCTTATTTAAATGGGGGAATTAAACCAGCATGTAGCCTATGCTAAGATTCACTAGGACTTTACAAAGTTTTATTATTTAGTGAAAGATTCGCCAAGATCTTACAAGATTTTATAATTGAGTAAAATATTCGCCATGCCTGGTGAGAGATTCGCCAAAAAATTATATATACATATTATATTATTGATAAAATCGCCTTCCATTTTTCCTATATACCATGGAGATTCGCCCATTTATTATATTTATAAATTTAGGGGGGGTTCTTAAAATTTTCCCTGTCTTCAACTCAGCAACATTAGGAATGAAGTGGTCCTTTATGTAATCTATCAGGATTCTCTTAGCCTTGGCTTCATTCTTTTTATACTTGGCTTTCTCCTCAGCTCCGTTTGGCCCTGGAATGACATCTTTCAGGCTTCACATGATCCTGAAGTTCATTTTCTTCCAAGACAAGGAGTATCCTGGTCTTCCAAGATCTGAAATTTGTACCACCATCCAACTTGTCTTCTACTCTGATCCTTGGCACCATTTTGACCAGAGGTCAAAAATCCAATCAAGCTGCTGAATACTGTCTCTTAGACTGACTTCAATGGCCGATCTTTCAACAAAGCTCTCATATCATGTTGAAATTCTATGACAAGTACAATAGTATACAATTTGCTGCCAGATGGTTGCTTCCTAATGATTTTGCACACAATATCTTAGGCCACTGCTATCATTGAATAATTATAGTAAATGTAGTAGAAACAGTAAAGATCACAGAACGACAGCCATGCACAATAGATACAATAATTTTACCCTGGGAAACCCAACCATGGGAGAAAACCCAACAAGTTATCATAAGAGAAATTATTCTTCAGCAAGGTTTACAAATCAGCAATTTGTCTAGAAATCTGTGCCAACATCCAAGTCAAAATATCAGTCAATTCTGGTCAAATTAGCAGCAAGCCAATGCTGGTCAAACAGTCAATTCCTGCAGTCAACTCGGCCTGGTCAACATCGGCCCTGCATTCAACAGCCTATGGTCAAATCCGCATGTGTGGCCTGTGGCTGGTTAAACTGTAATCTGCATGTGTGGATCCATACAGCTGCAGTCAACTGTCGGTCAAACAGTCTGGCCAAATCTTGGTCAAGCAACTTGGTCAACATAGTCAAACTCGGCCCTCCTTCACACGTGCAGCTGTCCAAGAGAGAGAAGATGAAAATGAAGACCTGCTCTTGCTTGATGGTCAAATGAGACATCACATCAACTTATTTATACATGTCAAGGTAGGTGACAACCCAAGAGACACGTCCCTTCACTGGCTGGCTGACTTGTCTCCTTTCTGGGTAGACTTGTCTTCTTCCTGGGTCAGCTTGTAGTCATGTGGGAAAACTTCCTGAGCTACACAAAAATTAACAAAACATTGTTTGTCATTTAAATGTTCTTTCTCATTTATTCACAATGATTTCTTTCCAAGTTCCAATAGGATGTGCTGTGTATATATATATATATATATATATGTCATGTTTCCAGTGTCTTTCCATTTCAGAAACGCATACAGATTTCACCGTGTCATGTAACTTAGAAATTTACCGATAACTATAAGTAGCCACACAATTATTAGACCAATCCCTTAAAAAGTTGAAGGATTTTGAAATGGAACAGAAACACTATGTGAGTTGCAACCCAATGTCAACAGATGCAGAAAAGTGCAAGTTTTTGTAGAAGCTAATATTGGGACCTTTTTGATGAATGGAATGCAAAATGGTCCCAATAATGCATAACAGTACATATAACAATCCAGTGCACTGGTGGAGCTTTTGTTGAAATGATGGGACATCAGTGGAACTCAACAAATATGAGGGATGCTATCTAATTGTAGATGCAAAAAGGCAAGTTATTGCCTACAAAACACAAAAATATGTAGATTGATCTGTAATGATCTCTAAAATTCTTCCATGTAGATAGGCATTGACATGAGAAAGGAGGGTGGTTCCAATTTTGAAGTAAAATGTCACCAGAAATAAGCCCAAAAACATTAGAGTTTAAACAGTTTCAAGTACTAAGCAATACTTGTACCCGAGCAATGAAGAGAAGAAAGGGATATGATAAAAACAAAGGAATTTAATGGCATATTTATCGTGCTTTAGTATTGCCTCTGTCCTCAAGGTCACTCTACGTATTATTCTTTATGTTTACCTACAGTTGTCCACATTGGGTTGACCACAACCATGTTGATATCATCCTATTGCCAATAGTGGGATGTGCCTAACTCTAAGCTAAGCCTAATTGTGAGGTAAAAGAAATGACTGTCTCACCATAGTGTTTCTAATCTCTTTCTCAATTTAGCTACTATTAATAAATCTAAATACTGCTTAAGCTATGCTTTGTTAATCAATTGCTCTTTTTTCTTCTTTCACATCAAAACGAGGGATGTAACAAACACGGTGGCCATTTTGTGATATTGTTTAGTACATCTCTCTCCTGTGAGGGTTGTTAATTCCCAAAAATTGTAATTGTGATCTTTTGTTAACAGAAATTTTGTGAGAGCATTTACTTTACTCTCCCATGCTATGGCTTCCAGATACCAGTGTTTACACTTGACTTACCATCTGACCATTATGTCAACAGGTCTTTTACGAGCTATAATTAACAAGCTGAAGCAAGAAAGAAGTATCACACCCAAACTTCTTTTGATTCGTAGCGGCCATGATAATGCTGAACCCTTTGAGCAGTATCTTATTGAGGAACAGGATGTTGATGGAATAGGATTGAGTAATGGGATGGGTTTTGTTTCTTTTCTTGATCAAATTAGCCGAGATGTTCTGGAATATATGAAATGAGCAGGTGAGTACTATACAATCATTGCATCTATGGATGAGGGATTGTTTCCATCAATAAGGTTTAGGGCATTCAGAGGCATAGAAATGCTAACCATGCAGGTGTTTGAGATTTATGTGTTAATCTTAGGATGTAATCTCATAAGCTTTGCATTCTGGAATTGCACTTGCCAGTTTTGTTCTAGGCAAAAGGTCTGCAGAATAATATCAGCGTTAAATTTGTAAATCCATAGATTATCTCCAGACTCCATTATTGTCATTTGTTGAGTATAATAGAACTAATAATGAGCATTGATTTTGATTATTATCCAGTTATCCAAATGTTTCTACAGTTGATTTTATTCTTCTTAATTGCTATCCAAAAGATAAGTACTTTCACCCTGAATTAATCTACATATAAATGTCTGAAATCAGATTCAGCAGTTGGAAAACATGACTCTTGTGGTCGTATTACTTTTGAAGTCCCTTGTGCTAGACCAACAATCGAGCCTTTTAGCAGTCTATTTGACTGTTATCAGTTGGTGGGAAAGCAGAAAACTGAAAATGTAAAGTAGCATTTTAGTAATGTAGGCGGGAAAGCAGAAAACTGAATGTGTAAAGTAGCATTGATTTTAGTAATGTTATTTGTCATGCAGTATCGTTGATTTCAAATTTCAACAAGGAGCTGGTTACACACTACTATAGAAATGTTCCCTTTTCTGTCAGGCTATAGTTGAGTGGTTGAGATGGTGTGTTTCCAGGTTAATGGACCAGGTTCAAATCCTGGTGAGAATAGTTCCTTGGATAATGAGTTTCCTGAGTTAGATGAGTTTCATTTGCAGTATTAATCTCATTTTTCTCTCCCATGCACATTACCCTTTTTGCCTGTATAGTATATACATTCATATTTCTTGCTTTCGTGAACCATCTAAAATTGTTAAGAAAATACCGTTATTAATTCCAACAAATGAACAATGGAGTTTACCGTTGACTTATAATAATCATCCATACAAAGGTTGAACCTTAACTGGGATATTATTGCCTCAAATTTTTTGATTTCAACTAGTACTTATTCCCCTTCCTCTTTTTAGGAAAGAAAGATTATCACCCAACGCATGCACCACTTAAAAACTATTTTTAGTGGAGTGGCTAATAATAATCATCCATACAGAATAGAGACCATGCACCGGTTAAACAAGTTTTAGTGGAGTGTCTAATAATAATCATCGATCTCTCTTTTTATAAGAAGGAAGCATCCTCACCCAAGGCATGCACCATATGAACCATTTTTAGTGGGTGTGAAGATGGAGATGTGCTTCTAATTGTTCCCATCAGTGAGCAGTCTATTTGACTGTTATCAGTTGGTGGGAAAACATAAAACAGATGCAAAATCACAATCAGACTTGATCCCAAGTGATCAAGTTTGTTGAACATCATTCATCCTAGACATAGGGAGTACGACAATAGAGGATGTGTCGGTCGGTAGTGCTATGGTGCCAAATCACTTTTCTCAACTCATTGGACATCCCAAATGTCCCAAACTACATGGGTAGGATGATGCAAGAACATTAACAGGGAAATAATATATCACATCCTGCTCACAACCACACGTAAGGAAAGGAGAAACCACATCCTACAAACACATGTCATAACCACATGTAGGGAAAGGATGAACCACATCCTACAAACACATGTCATAACCATACGTAGGGAAAGGATGAACCACATCCTACAAACATATGTCATTACCATATGTAGGGAAAGGATGAACCACATCCTACACACATGCAAATCACTGAGAGTAGGGAAAGGATGAACTGCAATCAATCATAGGAAGGTTCCTACTCGTGGGGAAATGATGAACCACCTCCCACCGACATGTCAATCATCGATTGTAGGGAATGAGCATCCTACATGTAGGGAAATGATGAACCACATCTCACCGACATGTCTAGAAGAAGATACCTGAATGCATCTCTCACTGGGGTATCCACAAGAGAAGGTGAACCATGTCCCACCGACATGTCCAAAAGCAGATACCTTAATGCATCTCTCACTGGGGAACCACTCATCCTGCTCATATGCCGTAGGAGAAGGTGAACCACTTATCCTATGCATATGTCATCAACCATAAGGGAAAGTGAACCACTCACCCTACACACATGTCATCAATTGTAGGGGAAGGTGAACCACTCACCCTACACACATGTGTCATCAATTGTAGGGGAAGGTGAACCACTCACCCTATGGTCGCTCATAGCTCAATAAGTACCCCAAGTCTTCAGGAGCTCCTAGAGCTCAATGTTCCATCTTAACCAAGACTAGATCTATGTGATGATATCGCTGACCGAATCGTCAATGGAAGCCTCATAGCTCCACCTAGCAACATATAGATGTGTACACAACTTTCTATAGACCTACTGATTTACAACAGAGATCTTAGCAGTACTTCGCAATCCTCTGCTTCTTGCATATCATGATGAAGAAAATATTTAACTGTTCTTACTCCCTCTTACTCAGGGAGACCACAAGCCTAGGGTTGTCTTTCCAGAGTGCAAAGTGTCATAAGATCCATCCACTTTGTAGATAATTTATTAATGTAATCAAACATGCCATAATTCTGGTAGTGTTCTTCCATAAACAGGAATGTCCTTTGCTGTACCATATAAAGTGGTATCTATTGTTAATATGTAAAATATAGGATTCTCTGAATCCTATTCTGAAATATACAACAATGTGTGCATAAATGGCTGTTGTGGAGTTTACTTAAATGGCCATGCTGGCTGCTTTTGTGCATTCTCTTTCAAAGTAACTGACTTCAGTCCTTGAAAGTGGACCTCAAGAGATACGACACTTAGATGTGCTCTCTACTATTTACCATACAGCCCAACCAACAACTCTCTGTAGTGCACTATCAGAATAAGCAATTATTCGTAAATTGTCTTCATCATTTTGTTGTACAGACAATATCAACTTCATAGCTCCCTCTGAATATCGAGAAGGGTAACTTTGTCCAAAACATAATTATCGAACTATCTTCAATCTGCTATTAATCCAGGGATTTTATAGTTTCCTCTGAAGCTTTGCTTCAATCATGGGCTTCCCATATGATTAGGAAGATTCATATCAAATAAGATCATTCTGAGGATCTTCTTCAACACAACTGAATGATCCTTCATAGCTAGATGACTGTTACCAGCGTATCAATTTACTCAATCCATGATAAGGAAGAGCCTTTCTCATTCATACATCTATGTCTATAAAACTATCCTTCATATGATTCTGGCATAACATAACCGAGGTGCGAAAATCAAAATCTTCTGCTCCTTATGATCAAGAAATCACCGAATCTGTTTCTTTCTTCAAAGTATTTACGCTAACAGAGGTTGATATAAAGATCTGTTCTATAGTGCCATGCACTTCTTCTCTTTTGCACTTCTGGGTTAACTGGTGATAATAAGATCAATCACACATCTCTCACAAGAGTATTCATCATCATTCCAATCCTGACACCATCTAAGATAGTACTCAATTTGCCTTTTAAATACAAGAGATAACCTGCAGAGTTCCTTCTGATGAATCAGAATGTTGAATGTGCAGTCTTCCCAGGCCCAAAAACAAAAACGAGCCTCATGAATCGGTTTCATAATTGAAAGCAATACGCCATGGACAAACTTGCCTTGAAAGGGAGGAGGCTAGGGACTTGATATTAATATGTTCAGTTTCCTATAAGTTAGATGCATTCTTGTTCGTGGGAGACTTGCTATAATGATCATTGGAACTTTGAAGTCCAACATAGATGCGGCAATGAGCTGGTCAGCACACACATTTCGATATCCAATATCTATAATTCAAATCCTTGAGATAACCATTCAAACTGGTTATTATCTTCTGGGGTCATTGGAAGTTGATGATCCACAAAAATGAGCATATCTTAACACCATCTTCTTTAGCCAATAAGTAGATTTCTTTTGAAATAAACCCCGAACTGCTTTTCCCAGTGTGATAAAAACCCTAGAAAAAGGAGAAGAAGGGTGATTATCTTACATCAGCCAGACTTGAATTTGGCTACAAAATAGGCTTGACGAGGCATTAAGAAGTCTCCATAAAAGGTTTCAGTGAGGATGAGTAGAATGGTAAAAGATCTGCACAGATGGTCAAATGGCCCTGCATATTATGAGATGATTTGTTATTATTATTAAGTATCTTGATTTTGACTGGAGCATACTTAGAGAACTTAATCATGCGAATCTCAAGCAGAGAACCGATCCACCGAGTTTGAGCAAGACTATTATATCAAGCCGATGTGAAGATATAATGAGACACAATTACGCCACTGTAGAGATTCATGAAGATGAGCCACAAAATAGAGTAGAAGCTGATATAGAGATGTCATCGTAAAAATATAGCTATGTTTGTAGTTTTTCCTATGCCATTATCATCAGACATAGGTACATCAAGAGCAAGGTGAAACATAGTTGTTGTACTGAGATCCTGAAGCAAAAAATATCACTGCACCTTTCTTTAAACTGTGTCATATCAGTGAGTGAATATCTTGACAGAGACTTCTTGTGACTGCTTTAGATAGACTTTCAGAATTGGCAGAATAGATGAATCCTAGATCCAGATGCAACTTTGATGTCACAAAATAGGGCTTATGCTGCCATACAATGTTAAGCATCCATGCTCTGCATTGTGACACCCAGGGCTGAGAGTTAAGAAGATCACAAGCATAATAGATTTGATGTGATTGTCCATGTGGACAGTCCTCAAAGATGAACAAATGTTGCCTCAGATTTCACTCAAAACATCCAACAAGACTTTAACAAATGCCTTAATAAGTCAGAGAAGTATTTCCTCGAATTGGGCTCAAATTTAAGGTTTAAGATTATCACAATTGATGCTTCAAACATAGATGACAGATTTTGTAACAGGCCGAAAATTATTTATGAGCCTCTGCCGAATATTTTACAGGCCTTAGAAGATCAACGTAGGAAGACTTAACACCAGCTTGGAAGTAAAAAAAACCATACAGATCTTAGACAACAATTTTGCACTATAACTCACAAGTCACAGAGAACTCAGAGAGTTGAAATTTCATGCCATAGTAAACCTCCAAAATTCATAGTCCTGGTGCAAAAATAAGCTTGGAACAAGGAGCCGAGATCATATCCAAATGTCAACCATATTAGAGATCAAAAAGAGCTTGGAGACCCCAGCGAAGAAAACAATCCCAAAAACCCTTTTGACTTTTGATGAGATGAGACCTTGCTATGACCTTCAAATTTTCACAAGGAGGAGACCATGGAGATTTGCCAACAATCTTCTCTTGGTGATTGCTTTCTTCTTGCTTGGGCTTGTCCTCACCTGAGCTTTGATACCATGTTAATTTTGAGTTAACATGTTTTTTGCTTAGGATAGTTACTTCATTAGCTCATTATCAAGATTCAATTCCATTTGACCATAAGCAATCATTTTAACCATCACCATATGACATAACTAATATAAGAACATTAAATGTAAATGCAGAAGACAAACCAAGACAAAGGAACACAATGATATGGCTCATGCCAGGGAAAAACCCCAAGATGGGGAAAACCCCAAGAGAGAGTACAATAATATGAATCAAAATAGCCTTGCCAAAACAATGTTCTGTAAGGCTGACATAGCTTACAACCTTGTTAGGGTTCGGAGAAGTCACTGATCATCCTTCCCAATGAGCTGCTCCTATAGCTGACCTATTCTAGGTATCCAACAATGAACAAGGACTTGAGGCTCCTTGTCAAGGCACACTACATCTCTGACCCAACGATATCATGAATCTGCCTACAAACAAGAGTAAAGACCTCTGTTTATACTGCGGCCTTCTATCCTTGACTGCGGCTGAGGAAGAAGACTCAAATTAGGCCATTAGGTCTCTCCACAAGTTCTTCCAATCAACTGCTGTATTAGCATTTCCTGTGGTCCAACTCAGAGTATAAAAACACATAAAAATAGACCCCAAACTCACCTTCAGTCTAGCAGCATGTTCTGATAAGGAAGCCACACTTAATCACAGAAGAGGCTGCCCCAAATAATTGTTCAAGTCTTTGCTCAAACTACCTTAGGTCTGCGGCTCACTTTTACAACAAATCTGCACCCAAGAAGATGCTCGTCCTCCTTGCCTCAAGCTGCCTCTAACTCGGCCCTGAAGTTGATGATAAATGAGCCACAGATAAGCCCAGATTTTCTCCATACTGACCTTGACCTCCTACCTGAGGAATTTGGCCCAAAACAGATCCCAACCTTGCCCTAATTACCTTCGCTGGAGATCTTCTTATTCTGTGGCTATTTCAGAGAGAATAATAAGATATGGATGTGTGTAAAATGAGGGAGAAGGCATCTCTATATATACAATTCAATGGGGGTCAAGAGACGTGACCATTGTGCTTGATGACCCGACATAGAGGTGAGGCCAACCTTGATAATTTACATGTGAGAGAGCATAAATTCAAAAACCCATTTCTCCTTATCCAAATTTGACGATCTTTAGGTCGATTTCAGTCCTCTTGAAAAGAGGAATTCAATGCCATAATTATCTTCTTCAAAAGACCTGTCCAGAGTGGAATTTGGCCCTAGTTGCCAATTTTAACATATTGTTTTGGCATTTATTTGATGAGAAGAACACATACATAATTAAGAACAAGAAGAACATAAACTCACAAGTAAATGTCAAGTAATGGAAAATGATAAAACATGCTGCCCTAATAGATTTTCCAACAACCAAATGGATAGACATTATTGCCAATATATAGTGTTTAGCCTATATATGAATAAACATTTCTATTGGAGAGTTGTGTGAGTTGACTTATATAGGCTCATCAATTTATTATTTTTGATGTATTTTCCTCAAAAACAATTGATTCTTCTTAACGACAAGGATTTTGGGAGATTGTAAGTACTGTTAGAAAGGTCTTAGGGTCCTCCATTAGTTGGTGTAAGTGCCACATCAGAATTTTGTTTTTAATGTCACTAGTAAATTAATTTTTTATGATGATCTTTTAGAATTTGTGGCAGCCTTTAGGAGTTTATGGTAAGGTTATCTAGAATAGGTCCTTTAGTATATGGATGGTCCAAGGTATTGTGGTAAGGGCATCATCAAGAACAAAGTTTCCTACGATTGGGTTCAGGTCATTAATTTATTAGGGTTAAGGTATCATCAAGAGCAAGGATTTAGGATTTCATCATTTGCATTAGAACAAGGGCTAGGGTTTCATCATCATCTAGGGTTTTATTATCAACAACAATGTATGTAGGGTTAGCAATCATATACATGGGAGTTGCTTCAACAATTGAGGACAAGGGTATCTTTTACATAGACCTAGGGTTTCTTGCACATTAGGGTTTTCTTCTTAGGATTTGCACTTAGGCTTTTCTCCTAAGGTTTGTTGAATCAACAATGCTTCTAGTGTTTAACATCATATTGACATCAATGGCAACTTTACGAACAATCTCCTGCTTTGTCATTGATGGCTATACTCTTCTCCATTCAACATTCCCCCCCCACCCCCTTTGACATCAATGGCAACCTCTTCATATGATGCTCCCCATGTCATGGTGTTGCTCCCCTTGCCATGGTGCTACTCCTCTTGTCATCATGTTGGTCTTCTTGTCATAGAGCTGCTTCCGCTATCATAGTGTTTGACTTGTGCTCCCCCTAACAATATGCTTGATCTTCTTAAGAGGCAAGACCTTGGTGGAACATAGTTTCTGCCTGTGATGCCCTAATTTGATCAACATGAATTGATGCCTTGAGCATTATATTCGACATGATCCTTTTCTGGTGCAACTTGCTTCCTCCTCCAAACCTTTGTGACTCTTTTTTCATGCTTGGTTTGATTCTTCAGATTTTCTAGGGCCCCACCTTAATTTGTAATTTCTAGCTATATGTCCAATATTATGGCATTTGAAGCATTCAATTTTGTACATGAATGTTGGAGCATAATTTTTGTAGGTTAATGTATTGGAGTATCTCCCTACAATCTTACTTCTAGGGAGTTGATTATAGTCCTTTTTGTTAACCCTGCAATCCTTTGCCATATGCCCAAAACTTGTACAAGAATAAGAATAGCCAAAAAATGTAGTTTGATACCTTGAAGATTGTCTTGGACCATTTCTGAAATTGTTCTGCCTTGAGGTTCTTTGATGATATTCATTGCTAGTTGCAACATCGACATAACTTCTTGGAGCATAGGTTCGTCTAAAGTTATTTTGAGTCTTGACTCATCTCCTTGCTTCTGCTTAAGCTTGAGATATTAACACATTTTTCAAGCTTCTCCACATTCTTGTCTTTTGATGCTTTAGGGTTTGCATCACTTTTGCTAGAAGGCTCACTTGCATATCCAAGACCAAATTTGTCAAGAGGGATTTTTTACATAGACCTAGGGTTTATTGCATATTAGGGTTTTCTTCTTAGGATTTGCACTTATGGTTTTCTCTCGGGGTTTGCTTCAACAATGCACCTATGGTTTGACATCATATTGACATCAATGACAACTTTACTAGCACGACCATTTTTATCAGAAGGCCCGAATTGGGTGAATTAGGGTTTAAACCATTCAAAGGTAGTTTGAGGCATTTAATGAAGTTTTTTGGGGTCCATTGTTGTTCTACATTTGGATTCCTTTCCAAACATGCAAAAAATAGCTTAATAAAAGTGCATATGCAAAAAATATGCCTCTTGGAAGTTAACCTTCTTGTTTTGTCCACCATAATTTGAGAGTATGCCACGTCTGTCTCATTACTCATGGAAAAAGGGATAGCCACATGGGCCTTGTGTAGAAGACTCTAGAGGGGTTGAGTTGTAACTGGGTTTTCTCCTAAAAGCATTTCCCATGTCATGTCTCGGTGTTATTGTAGTTAGTTAGTGATTGTTTTATTTGTTCTTTTATTTTCTGCATTTTATATATCACATGCATTAATAGAAAACAATAATTTAATAAATACATAAAAATCTAACAAAAATTTACTCTAATGGTATTTATTTCAGATTTTGGTATATTTTTATTAGATATGTTGTGACGAATTGTGTAATAGAATATCCACTACAATTTATATATCAAAAAGACTTAGGAGATTGGATAGAGATCAATTGAGCAATTTCAGAGGAGAGAAGTCGAGATGAAGTAGTCCAAAGGACGAATCTGTACAATCATATAAATAGAGTCGAAAAACATTGTACAACAATTCAGGTAGGCATATTCTTAGTTGTCCTACAAGCAAATTTATCTCAGTAAGTGCAACTTTGATTGTTCATGTATACCATACAACTATTAGTTTGATAGCTTGTGAAGGTTTTCATGTAAATTTGAATCTTTAAAGGTAAAGCTAATTTGAAGGGGTAACCATCTGGTATCATGTTTATTCTTTTGTTGTTCATTTTCCAGCTATATGTGTGATTGTTACATGTTCATATTTTTTTTTTTTTTTTTTGTGATTAAATAAATTCAGTTTTGATTTTATTTAATTAAGAGAAACATGGGACAATAGCTACCCAGGGTTTTAAAATTTACGTGGTATAAGTGCTCGGTTGATTCTAGGAGTTCAATGTTTCGTAATTTGTGGGGCTATTGTTTTCTTTTAATTTTTAGATTTGGGAGTTTGTGCAATAGATCTCAGAGATGACATTGATGTGCCTTAGATTTGAGGACATATTACACGGTGATTCTAATTATTTGTCTTGGGAAGCCAGGGCAACATTGCTTTTTAAAGAAAAATATGTGGGATATCATTGAGAATGTAGTTACTCCACCTACAAATCCACACTAGTTGGAAACACATAAGAGGAAGTGAAGGCCAAGCAGGTTATCTTGGATGCTATGAAATATCATTTGATTCTTCACCTATCTAAGAAGAAAAGAAGAAAATGATAGAGTGGATGCTTGATTACATGGTTAATGTCTAGAGTGAGAACATAAACAAAAAGATGATATTGCAAAACAAACATAGATCCATAGAGATGACTAGATTAGACAACATTACTATTTATCTGATGAAGGTCACGTAGATTCATGATCAACTTGCAATAGTTGGGGAGAAGGTGGTAGACACAGAGTTGGTGAAGATGACATTGAATGGATTCCCATCTTTATGGAAACTATTGACCACTACGTGTCAATGACCCATAGCAGTACACCCCATTTTTTCACAAAAGGAATAACGCCTGATGGACGTGTTCGTGCTGTTCCACTATCATCATCAGTCTGATAATCATGTTATATTGTAAACCCTTTTTGCATGTGTAAAATGTAAATAATCTCAGTAGATCCGTGTCGTGTATGCAATTGCCTAGGTAAACCTACTTTTCTGGTGATGATCTACATTCTGGGCGGTTTTTTGTCTCACCGATTCATTCTCGAATGGTCGGCAGAGCTTTCATTTAGCCTTACCCCAAAGCCGGAATGGATTGTCATTGGGATCTTAGGCGAGTCCTAGTGTTATAGATCGAGTCTATGTAAAAGTGATTTGGGAATAATCCTAACCATTTGGTTAGGTTATTTTATTACAAATTGCTTGGTTTGCTGGATTATATTTATGTCGCAGAAATGGGTATTCTATGAGGGTCTATTTCAAATGGGTAGTCCCCCTTGAGATGTAAAAAATATGAAATTTGTGATGTAAAGTGTCTTGACGGTTGGAAAAATAATTTGTCCCCTCATAGGTTAATTAATTAATTTTTTTGGCCAAAAATTAATTAAAATCCTAAGCCAGAAATTTAATTAATTTTAGGTCCTAGGTAAATTTAAATTCTCTAAAGGTAAAATTCGTAGGTCCTTAAAATTTTAATTTTAAGAGGTTTAGGGACGAAGGTAAATTAATTATTTTGCTAAATTTTAAGCCTTTGGTCCCTGGGGTTAAGTCAAAGTCAAAATTATGAGGAAATTAATTCAAAAATTTAATTTTTGAACTAATTAAAATTCATTTAATTGAAAAATTCGAATTTCCTCAAGAATTTAAGATTTCGACGGATGAGATTAAAAGAAATTTTGATTCTCATCAACAATTGAGATTGCTTTGACGAGGATCACTTGAACTAGCCGTTGGAGGATTTATCTTTAAATAGGAGATCATTTGTTAATCAGTTCATCCGATCTTTCGATAGTGTACTAAGCGAAAAGCTCGTGTAAACTTTTTGGATAATAAAAGAAGGCTTTGGGGCTAATTTTCGCCGGTGTTACTCTTCGTGGGAATACTGTAAGATGTGTTATTTTCATGCGTAATTTTTTTTAACCATTGATAATAGCTTCTGAAGAGTGATTTGAGTACAAGTATCTTGCTCAGTCGTTGGGGTTTGAATAATAATCTAAATTTTGAACGTAATAGTAGGTATCTCTATTTGTCTGAGTTTTATTATTATTTTCTCGCTCTATGTTGATGGCTGAATTGAGTTTTGCAGGAAAGTCTTGATTTTTAGATCATCAGGCGTTCGGGGAAGTTTTCGGTTGAAACAACCAACTCTCGATCCGTGTTCTCTGAAGAGCCCAACTTAATTTGATTCCGGGCTTATCATAAGATATTTTTTTATGGGTGATGCATGATGGGTTTTGAGCTCAGTTCTTCCTTTAAAATTCAAAAAATTAATTTTTTTGTGCTAAATCAATAGATTTCGCTGTTGAGAGCTTTAGATTATCAGATCTGGGAGCAGAGTTGGATTCACACTCCCCAGATCTGATAAATCTGCCATTCATGTACATAGATTTGTAATTATTTTTTGGTTTTCTAACTTGGGTTTTTTCTGGGTTTTTGTATACATCGTTTGGGTGTTTTATTGTTGTCTTGCAGCTACATATCTGAAGAAGAAAACTGTGTAGAGTCCATATCTAGGCCCTGGAGGGTAAGATCTGGATCTCTGGGGTTCATTAAAATCGTTTTCCATTGATATTATTAAGACATTTTGCAGTTCAGGTGTTTAAATTTAAATTCAGATCTAGAAATTTCGTGAGGGTTTTAGGGTTAAATCTGAAACAAGTTGATTCAAAATTTTAAATTAAGATTTTTGGAAAATTCTTAAACAAGTTCTGGTGGATTTAAGGGGTCTCTGGGCTACCATTTGTCCAATTTTTGTGATTTGTTGCCTAGTTTTCGGGTTTCATTGTGCAAATTTGAATTTTTTTTTTACCCTCTCAGCCATCAAACCCCTATTTGCATTCTCTTTTGGTTGTTTGCTGTCATTCTTCTGCATATCCAATAGTCCCATTCATCCAATTTGCATTCCATCCAGCTCTCAGCCTATTCCAATTCAGCCCTTTCGTTGCATCAAAACCCTCATATGCTGTTTTCTACGTCCATCAAACCCTCGGCTGGTCCTTCCTCCATCCACAAGCAACTCCATCTTCTGCAGCTCAATACTCTTCAAATTTGCATCTGCATCCTCTTCCCACCTGCCATAACCCCTCGAAATTCCATCTAGCCCGCAGCCTATCTTCCTTGGATCCCTCAACTGCGTGCCACCTCCTGTTCGTCGACTTGCAAAACCCTCATTCCCTCGCTCCCTCGACCTTCATCCCCGTGACTCCCTTCTGCATGCTCCCATGCATCCATCATCACTGTCTGCGGCTTCCCTCCTGCGTGCTGCCTCCTCTAGTTGCTCTTTCCATTGCCTTTCCCTTTGCCGCCAACCTGCATAGCTCCTCATCGCTCCTCCATTTGCCCTCATCCTTTACGCATCTATTCCTCCGTTCTACTCCAACCACCGTCTAACTTGCACCTACAACAAACACACATTCAATTTTTTTTTAGTTGAGTTTCATTTGTTTATATCTACTTTTAGGTTTTGTTTGGTTTGTTTATAATTACTTTTGGGTTTTGTTTAGTTCCCGTTGGCATATTCGATTTCCTTTTCTTTTCTTTTTCATATTTGTATCATATATGCATTAGTTTAGTTAGTTTTGAAATTCTATTGTTTATGTTAGTTAGGTTAGGATTAGATTATTTCAAATTCATTTAATTTTGATTTTTTGATTCGTTGTTTTATTTTGATTGCATTTTTAGTTTTATTTTTGTTTTGACTTCACATTTCTTTTTATTTATGATTTTTGTTTTCCCTTTTATTTTCAATTTAATTTTTTGAATTTGATTTTATTTATTTTTTAAAAATTAAAAAATTCTAAAACATTAAAAATTTCTAAAAATCTAAAAAATTAAGATAAATATTAAAAATTTTCTAAAAAAATCATAAGAAATCCTAAAAATTAAAAAATCCTAAAGATTTAAAAACATTTAAAAAATCTATTTTTTTGTGACTTTAGAATTTGGAATAAAATAAATTAAAGGACTTGCGCTTTCACATTAAGTATTTTTAATGTGGCCTATGGCCCATTAAAAATCTATTTTATTGACCCTTTGATTTGTTTTTCTCTTTTTTCACATTAAATTAAGTTCCTAAGGAATAATTAAATTGTTTATCTGAAGTTCCTTAGTGTTATTTGGTGATTAAATATATTTTTGATATTTCTCTATTGTCAAGTGCGATTAATGTTTCAAAAATTATATTGACGATAAGAGAAAATTAATTAATTCTGGATCTTAGTCATTAATAAAAATTATTTTAAATCTAGAATCTCTTGCATGTTAAAGTTTTGGGCATTTATATTAATTGTTCATGATCGTCTCTTTGCCACATCTGTAAGTTTTCTCTGGATGACTTGTTATTACTTAATATATGGTTAATTCAATATAAAAGGCAATGGTCTGTAGTCATTTATATCTTGTAATTGTGTCTTATCTTAATCCATCTATTGTAATTGACCGAGACTTGCTATAAATTCATCAAGTTGTTCATCACTAAAATCTCCTAGAGCCCGTGTTCCACAAGCTTTCTCATCCATTTACCTTAGGGACTATTCCCCTTGACTTGCATAGGAGAGAGTCTAAACAGAGTAAGGATCAAGAGTGACAGCCCTTACTCTGAGCGTTGTCGTGGTGCCTAGACACTTTGTGCGACAATAGGAACCATTTGTCAAGGGTGTTTGTGCTCATGAAAATCTTCGTAACTTTCAAACTTTGTGGGATGACTGTCTCTAGGAGGAAACTCAGATGGAGTCAAAGGCCAACAAGAATTGTGTTAATGAGAACTCGACCCTACTTGGTTAGATGAAGAAGGGAAAATGAAAAGACCCAGTAAGGGAGAGGGTAAGAGTGAGGAGTTAACTTCACAATAAGGAAATAAGGACTTGAGTAAAATCAAGTGCTTCATTTGTCAAGTTAGGCCATTAAGCATCATAATGTCTAGAAAAGTAGAAAGACAAAGGGAAGCAACAATAAAAGCAGGTATTAGCTTTTGTAGAAACTTAGATGAACAAGCTTGTTGCCAAAGTTTGCGAAAGATTTCTCAATGGTATCTTGCCTCTCTACTAGCATGGTTTGAGGAATGTGTGGTATATGCACAATGGAGCATCTTGTTATATGACATTAACGTGACAATTATGTTCTAGTCTAATAGTGTAAGACTTAAGAGTATAGGTTGAGCTTGGTGATGATGCTAAGTATTCAATATTAGGAGTTGGTAACATTCCCTTACAACTTGAGGGAAGTAACTCTTTAGAATTTGATGATGTTTTGTTTGTTCTAGGTTTCCATTTTTTTTTTCTTTCAATTTTGGTTATGGAGGATAAGGGTTATGTAATAGAGTTCAAGAATGGAAAAGTCCTTATTAGGACAGAGGAATTTAGACCAAAAGTAGTTTACGTGATAGGGGTTAGGGAAGGAAATTTGTATAGGCTACATGGTGAACCTGTTCGAGCCTAGTTCGCCCTACTTCATAACTGTAACAACTTGCGTGAGTTATGGCACAAGAGGATGGGGCATATACATTATAAAGCATTTCCTTTAATGAGGGAGATAGTCATAGGTCTTCCATAGTTCAACATTGAGCAACAAGGAATATGCAAAAGGGTGCACACTTAGCAGTCATGCCAAGGTTGCTTTCCCAAAGAACAAGCATTGGGCTAAAGAGACTCTTGACCTAGTATATTCAGTTTGTTTGTGGATTGATGTTAATAACATCAATTTTGGGAAGTATGTACCATGTTTCTTTTGTTGAAGATTTCTCTCCCAAAACATGGATTTATTACTTTAAGATCAAGTATGAGGTCTTTATAATGTTTTCAAAAGTTCAAATCTCTTGTTGAGAAGTAGAGATGAAAGAATTTCAAGGTTTTTAGATAAGACAATGGGGATGAGTATACCTCTAATGAGCTCAAGGATTTTGGCAAGGAGGTTGGAATCAAGAGGGAGTTGACAATTTTTGACAACACACAATAGAATGGGGTGGCCAAGTGGAAGAATTGATCCATTATAGGGGTTGTTAAGGCCATAATCCATTATTAGGGCTTGCCCATATGTTTTGGGCAGAGGCATGCAACACAACAATCTACATCTAAAACAAGTGTCCTCATAGGATTTTGTGGGATAAGATACTTGATAAGACATTCACTAGTGTGAAGCCAAAGGTAAGTCATTTTTGCATCTTTGGTTGTCCAGCTTATATCCATGTACCTATAAAAAAGAGGACCAAACATGAGCGATTTAGTAGGAAGCGCTTATTTGTGGGTTACAATGAGACTTCAAAGGCCTACAAGGTCTATATTCAAAGTAGAGGAAGACAATAATATGCATGGATTTAAAGTTTGAGTAAGACTTTACATCTAGGTATTCACATGATCATGTTTCAGTGTTGGAGAATGAGGCGCAGGAAGCTTTGAAGGTTAAGTTAGGGTCACTAAAGACTCCAACAATTTCCAGATCGAGACAACAACCTTTAGGTGAGGTGGAGGGGACATTATGTTGGAAATACTGAGGGGGTGAATCAATATTTCTTAGCAATTAACAACTTATTAATCTTTTCAAAGCATTAGTTAATCTTCAACAATATTTAACATTAACCAGTATCAGATAGCAAAAGCAGTAAACAACACTATTCAACTATGCATAATATTCAAGATAGTGGACACATATTTTTTCTTAGTTGGAAAACCCCCTCCACGTCAAAAACCACCGAATGCTTCTTAATATTTGCCTTCTTCTTAAAAAAGAATAATTACATCAAGTTTTCAGCTCCAACTAAAGGAGGCTCCAACCGCCTGATTTATAGGCTCCAACCTGTAGGATGCTCCAATACCCTGTTTACCAACTGCAACTAGGAAGATGCTCCAACACCCTAGATATCAGGGTCCAACCTGACAGATGCTCTAACACCCTGTGTACCAGCTGCAACTGGATGGACGCTTCAATGCCCTGTGTAGGGTACAACTTGCCCTAGCAGCACCCTCCCACCTTGAAGTGTTCTAAGGCTCCAACTTGAAGGTGAATCCATTCACTTGCCTTGCACCACCCTGCCATCCTGACAAGCTGGCAGACCACGTTTCACAATTTTCAGATTGGACCCCTCTGTGCTCTGAATCAATATAAAATAATTGTAAAGAAGATTTTTCTGCTCTGCTCGGTATGGATATCACTAACAAGTCCTAGTAGCCACAATGCATAACACTGCTCTAATCGACCATTGTAAAACACTGTTCACCAAACTGACATCTACTCAATCACAATGTCAAATCAAGTGAATACACAAACTGCACGTCAAACCCTAACTGTTAATACTGTTACATCCACTGACCATTGTACAATACATTGTCTCTGCTGCTGCCACAGCGCTGCACTGCTCATGAATGAATATGGGTTCAAAGGCTCATGAGGCAGTGTGTCCAAATCACCGTGCCAAGCTGTTAATATTGCTGCAAGTACGATCACTGAGGTGTAATGATGGCTCAATCCAAGATGCCTTATATCACCCCTATGACCTTCTTGCAAGAGTCTCAAACTCTGCCCAAAGAGGCCTACTGGCATGCGTCTTATTGCTACTCAGATATAGCTATGAAGTATCATATGATAGTTTACTAGCACAAAGATGTCAAGATAACCATATTAAAGTGTTCTACAAATTTTCCCAATGCCTTCCAATCACTATACATGAGACCTTATATCAACTAAGTAAAATACCAATACAATCAAAACATATTAAACTATTTTACGATTCGATACTTTAGTCACCCTGCTACAAATTAAACCTTTTAATTTTGGACTTCTATTTAATCAACAAAATGAAATCGACTGGAAAGCAAAAATAATGTTATTAAAAAATGTGGGACCCAAACTACTTACCATATGATATGTAGCATACCAATTGTTTTATGTATAGTTGTAAATATATTTCACTTGTTTAAATGCCAACGACCTGAGATCTTAGATGAATGAGTATATCCCATGTAACACTGGCCATTATTATAAATATTCCGACTTGTTTTTATATAATTAGCGTAGCTATGTGGGGATTTCGTTGCGTACCTCTCATCATATAGTTATAACGTATAATACAAAATGAAATTCGATTTGACCAAAATACCCTTCGTTGGTTTTTCAACAAAACTTCCACAGGCCACAAATGTGATAGGCTCCATGCATAACATAACGATGTATTGACAAGAGAAGTCGATTCCTTGTGAACAAAAATGCCACTGAAACTGAGTGGTTTTTAATTCAAAATCCAAAAATTATATCTCAGAACTGGATTCGGATCTTCAATGTGATTTTAAAAGAGCTTCAGATCAGATTCTTTGCTAGTCAATAAACTAGTTCTTCAATAAGATTGTAGGTTTGATGTCATTGTTCTGGGCTTGTATCACGCTCAGGAATTTCTTCAATAGATGTACCTTTAATCATCAACAAGATCCAACGAGACCCTTTTCGCAAGCCAACCAAAACTTATGATACCCTAGCCGCAGATGATTTTTAGAATTCTCTTGCTTGTTAAATCATAGTGGATATGCTTTAGAATACATCCTCAAAAAACATGGCCGAGAAATCACAAATTCGTTCATCCTTCTAGGTGCTGGACAAAATTTAGCAAGTTTGATCATGTATAGTGTAGAGAGAACAAGCTTTGTTATTTATATAAGTCAGAGAGGCCAAAAGAGAGGGCCAACAAGATATCTGACGTGTACAAGGATGCCTTAATGTAAGATTTGACCAAATCGAAAGCTTATATATATATTCCTTATAAAGTCAATTGTTTTATTATTCTTTTTCTTTCCTTTTTTCTATTATAATTATAATTTTTGTTATATATATAATTTAAGCTATACTTATCAAGCATATTGGTGAAACCCATTCTTTAACATGATCTCTCCATGAAATATGACAAGAAACCCTCATGCTTGATATTTAATGCCTAACAACCAATAAAAGTATTCCAAGTCACCATCCCTATGGGTTTTAACACAGAAACTGGGGTCATCAACTTCAAACTTAAATATCTCTCAAACCAAGAGGCTTCTCGGGGCGTGTGACATACCACTGGAAACATCTTGAAGAGGAGAGTCCAATGACAAGGATCTCCAAGACAAATTCCATGATTTTCTTCTTTAAAAACTTCCAATATGTGTGGGATGCATCCTTAGTCTAGGAAACCCAAACCCAGAACTTAGGGTTTTCAGGCATCCAAAAGTGGAGCTTCCAACTTGATGTTATCTAGACAAATATAAGAAGTGTTCATTAACTGTTTGACATCAATGACTGGTGTTTTAGTCAAAGTCAAACCCCTTTTAGTTTTGTCAAGAGACCTCAATGTTTTACACATAAATTGAGGGATGCTTAGGACTATGTTGGGCTTCCCAGGAACACATTTAGGGAGAGTAGGCCTTTGAAGAAGTTTCCTACTTACATGGCTTGATGAGGAACATCATTGATTTCAAGCGTTTCAATTTTTAGGAGGCAACAATCCAATAGGTACGGTAGGATGCCTTTATGGAGGAGTACGCATCCATCACGAAGAATGATGTTACATCTGTTAAAGAAGTTTCCTACTTCTAGGGCCCAATGGGCAAAATCATTAATTCTGAGCTTTCCAATTTTCAGGAGGCAACAAACCAATGGGTATGGTAGGATGCCATTATAGAAGATTACACATCCATCACGAAGAATGATGTTTGGGACATAGTGACAAGACCAGAGGGGAAATCAATTGTGAGTTGTAGGTGGTTCTACAAGATCAAGCATACTATAAATTGCCGCATTAAGAAGTTCAAAGTGAGGTTCATGGCAAGGGGGGGTTCTCCTAGAAAGAGTGAGTGGACTATGATGAAAGTTTTGCTCTAGTTGCCAAGTACAATTCCATTAGAGTAGTTATGTCTATACTTTCACTCATGGGATGGAGGATACATCATATGGATGTAAAGATAACTTTCTTTAATGGGATCGCTAAGGAAGACATGTACATAGAGCAAACTTGGGGCTTTGAGGTAGATGGAGGGAGTTCCATGTTTTTAGGCTTAAGAAATCCTTGTATGGACTCAAGCGAGCATCAAGAGCATGATATGCCGGGATTGATAGATATTTGTTGAGTATGGGCTTCACCAAGGATGAAGAAGATCCTAACTTATATTATATACTTGTTGGGAGTATTTTTCTTATTTTGGTGCGATATATAGATATCTTGTTTATGATAGGCATATAAGTCATTGTAGGGTGCAAAGTAGATATGGTAATTGAGTTTGAGATGAAGGACATTGACATGATGCATTAATTATTGGGTTTGGAGGTTTTGTAGAAACCAGGGGCGATATTTCTTGGGCAAGCGATGTATGCAATTGACGTCTTGAAGAGATTTCAAATGGAGGATTGCAAACCTATGGCCACACCCATAATCACCAATTTGAAGAAGGTGGCAACTTTAGATTCAGAGTTGGTGGATCCCATGTTGTATAGGTAGTCGATAGGTCCCTTGATGTATTTGGTTAACGTCAGAGTAGATATATGTTTTGTAGTGAAAACCATGAATTAGTTCATGTTGAAGTAGAGGCAAGAGCACTGAGTAGTGACAAAACATGTGCTTAATTATTTGGAAGGCATTGTGGAGTATGGTTTGAGATATTTGGAGATGCTGTAGTGAAGTTGTAGGGGTATACAAACTTGAATTGTGTAGGTATTGCAACATATAGGAATAGCACTTCAGGGTGTTGCTTTAGTTTGGGATCAATGATGATATCCTGGCTCAATAAGAAGGAGGGTTCTGTGGTGTTGATTTGTGCATTTGTGGAAGCTTCTAGCTTTGTGTCTTAGTATGGAGAAGACTTCGATTATCCTCTTTGTGTGCTTGCATGTGAGGTGTGAGTGATTTTTGATTTCTTTCCTAAGTTTAACTTAGGAAAAGTTCAATAATTAATTATTGAGAACTAGTAGGCCTAATTCTAATGATAAGTTACTTTATGTAAGTGACTTATATGATATAATCTCAATTGTTGATCTCAAGTGATCCTATTATTTAATCCTAATCATTGATCACTTAGGAAATTAGGATTAGGGTTTTAGCTTAAGGAAATCATTAAATAAGCCTAATGATAAGGTGAAAGACACATTATTATTGTTGTGCGTCTGAGAAAGAGATTTTCTTAAGAGAGATGATCGACTTGACTAAGAATCAAGAGGAGAAATTTGTTGAGGTGATTTCAGGAGAAATTTATAGGAGTCGAGTTGGAGAGAGAGAGGGGCGAGTATAACAAGAGAGGGATGATGAGTTTGCTAAGAGGAGGCCAACAGTAGGTCGAGTCCACACGTGCGGTAGTAGTAGGCCATGCCTTCTTGTGACAACAAGGGTGATGTACAACAACCATAAAAAGGCTAATTCTTGTAGGATGATTTCTTCTAGCTGGCTGAATTTTTGAGGTCAATTTCAGGAGAAGGTCGAGTTACAAGTTTGCTTGCAGTAGCAAAATTTCTCTGTGTAAAATTTTATTTGTCGGTCTTAACCCATATTTTCTAGATTTTAATAAAAGTGATGAAAAATTGTTTGGGTGAAGTTTTTGCTATTGCATGTCTGATTTCCTATAATTGTTTTCACAGCGAATTATATTCCGAGTTAAAATACTAACAATTATTTTATTATCAGTTTCAAAATGTATCTGAGATAACTATTTTGTCTAACATATTTGGGTTTTGTTTAAAATGTTGAAATAAAATAGATTAAAGTTGGTATAAATAATTTAACATGGTATCGTAGTTGTAAAACTCTAAAGAAGGGAGATATGAGATACATGATTATGATGACATATTTTTTTATTTTGAGAAGGGTTTTGTGGCTAAAGCATATTTGATAATATGGCATCATCAAATATGAAGTATGAACACAGGTTGGAGGGCGCTGGAAATTTTAGTTCATGGAAGGAGAGGATCACCATTGTTCTTATGGTGAATGGCTTGTTGGAAATTGCAAGCATAAAGATCCAAGTTCCTTTGGATGCTACACAAGCAACTGAACATGAGATAGAATATATAAGAACTAGAGGCATTATTTTGGATGGCGTGAAGGCTCACATGACCCCTCACATAACAGGAAAGATGTGGACAACCTTGACTAGGCTATATCATAAAAGTGACCAGGGCAAGAAGATGGTGATAAGGGAGAAGCTAAACCCCATTTGCATGAACATATATAAGACTGTGACTTCTTATCTCACCGGGATTCAATAGGTTCATGATAACTTATCAGTTGTGGGGAAATCCATGAATGATTCAGAACTTGTAAAAGTAGCTCTATAGGGTTGTGCAAAGCAATGGGCCAACTTTGTAGAGGGGATCTTTGCCAGGCAAGAGCTTCTAGATTGGAACCAGTTGTGGGATGACTTTACCTAAAAGGAGATCTAGTAAAGTTCAATCACTGATGGACAATGCAAGGGAAAAGACGAGGAAATACTTGCTCTTGTTGGGAAAGTTGATCCGTAAAATGTCGTGGATATTCCACTGGATAGTTCTTCACAACAAATATGATAATATTATATTAAAAATCTGAAATTCTGCACTATTATAGTTTTTATTAAATTCCTAGATCTGTAGATTTCACTGTAATTAGTGCATGCATGAGAATGAAAATTATCATTAGAGAAATTTTGAGGTATAAAATGGGCCTCAAAAGAAAAATGTACAACCAAAATCAACTTTATAAGAACCAATATGATTCAAGATGATGATGTCAACCATGGGGCTGATTCACCATTTTTGGAGTAAAAAAGTAAAAAGATTAAAAAATGAAAAAAATAAATTACTTTTTCAACTCATATTTTCAACTTATCTCCATACGATTTTACTCAAATTTAAAGCAGGATCACTCGTTGGATGCAAGATTTGATTCTTCATTCAATGAGTGCTCCCACTCGAGATTTGAGTAAAATTGTTGAGAGATAAGTTGAAAAAGTAGTAGTTTTTTATTTTTTATTTATTTTTATTTTATTTTATTTTGTTCCTTCTAAAATTTGATGATGTAATCAAATCTTATTCTATTATTTCCACTATTATTTTATAATATTCCTTAGGAGGCCCATTTTATACCTCAAAATTTCTCTAATGCCAAAAAATAGAGAACGACAAAATAAAAGCTCTCACACACATAAGACACAATATATGTTGTGGGAAACCTGTTAGGGAGAAAACCCAGTTGGAAGGTGAGGTCGCTCCGCTCTCTTTTTTTGTCTGCAAATATGGCCGCAAGTACAAAGAAGTATGGCTTGTGGCCCGTGAGGTGCTACAGTTTCGAAATCCTCTCTATGTGCTTTGCCTCCTTTCCCTCTTGGCTATTTTTGCTCAACTATGGAACACATGCACTTGAAAGGATGGAATGCCTGTTCCTCCTAGTGGCCCGGTTATAACACAACCTGATAGCCTACTAGTGGTTAAGTTTGACTACCTCAACTCTTAACCATAGTTACAATATAGAATTTTCTAGAGTCTTTTACATCATAATCACTTGTCTAGCCCCTTTTCCATGAACAACGGGGGTTGGCGCAACATCCTCTTGAACCATGGTGGTGGAAACATGAAGGTCAAATTCTGAGTGACATAATTTTCACATACGGACTTCGATTGATGCACTTCTTGCATCGTTGGAAAGATCTTTGTGTGTAGAATAACATGAAAGGGTGCAACACTAAAGTGGAAAAGTTTTACCCACAAAAAACGTTGCCTGTTGCGTCAAAATGATTCTGGAAGGTTTTAGACCTCGTTTTGCCAAACTGGATCCCACCGGTAAAAATGGTCCCGTGAGCTGATTCCTCACAATCACGTGTCTAGCCCCTTTTCCATGAACAATGGGGGCTGGCACGACATCCTCTTGAACCATGGTGGTGGAAACATGAAGGTCAACTTCTGAGTGACATAATTTTCACATACAGACTTCGATTGACGCACTTCTTGCATCGTTGGAAAGATCTTTGTGTGTGGAATAATATGAAAGGGTGCAACACTAAAGTGGAAAAGTTTTACCCACAATAAATGTTGTTTGATGCGTCAAAATGATCCTGGAAGGTTTCAGACCTCGTTTTGCCAAATTGGGTCTTGCCAGTGAAAATGGCCTCGTGAGCTGATTCCTCCACTTTTTCCACTCCCAATGCATCGAGATTGGATGACAAAAAATATAATGATCCAATTTGGATCACAAGTGAAGAAGGACAAGGGCATATCCAAGCAGATCAAGGGTGGAGGAGCACTTTCTCAAGGGAAAAAGTAGATGAACAAAGTTAAATGCTTTGCATGTCACAAGATTGATCATAATGTCGAACAATGTCCCAACAAAATGAAAGGAAAATGGAAAGCTTCTATAGCAACAACATTGCAGATGGACGAGTTCTTTGATAAGTTCAGAAAGGAGTTTGCTTTGGTCTCTTGCCTTTTAGACAACATCACTTGTGTGTGTGGTTAGTGGACAATGAAGCTTTTCATTATATGATGGGATCTCAAGACCTCTTTACCAGCTTCGACAAGGAGTCGTGAGATCTCCATGAAGAGCTCAGAGGTAATGCGAGAATTGCAGTGGAGTGTGTTGGCGACATACAATTCCAGTTGGACTTAGGGCATCCTATGGAAGTTAAAGAGGTGTTATATATACTTGGGTTGAAGAAGTTGCTCTCTGTATCGACCATAGTGGAAAGGGGATTCAAGGGAAACTTCATGAGAGATGAAGTTTCTGTGAGGCCTAGAGGAGCGGATTCCATTGAGGCATGTGATAGGGATCAGGGAGAGCAACCTATATTTCTTGAGAGGACAACTTGTGAAGGCCCTGGTGCATGACAGTGACAACTAGAATGAACTTTGCCCCATGAGGATGGGACATCTTCACTACAGTGCTTTACCACTGTTGCGGGAGATAGTCACTGGTTTTCTAGAGATCAAGGTGGAGTAGGAGGGCGTGTAAAGGATGTACGCTTAGAAAGCATGCCAAGACAACCTTTCCTCACACCAAGACTAGGGCCAAGGTAGTATTGGACTTGGTGTATTTAGATGTATGTGGTTCTATGTCAGTGCTATGGATCACAAGTTTTAGTTGCTTTGTGACATTCATAAATGACTATTCCAAGAGGGCATGGATATACTTCCTGAAGGCCATGGATAAGGTCTTTGGTTGGTTCCAATAGTTTAAAGCTCTTATGGATAACTAGACTAGGAAGAAGATCAAGGTGTTGAGATCAAATAATGGGGGTGATTATACCTCCAAGGAGTTCAAGGGTTTTAGCAGGGAGGTAGGAATCAAGAGAGAACTCATAATGCATTACAACCCTTAACAGAGTGGGGCTGCAAAAAGGAAGGACAAGATCATAGTTGGAGCAACAAAGGAAGTGATCCATGATCAAGACTTTCCTATGTTCTTATGGGCAGAGGTCTACAATACAACAATATACCTATAGAATAGGATTCCTTGTAGGGAAATGGAGGACAAGACTCTTGAGGAGGCTCTTATAGGAGTGATATTGGAGGTGAACCACCTTCGTATATTTGGTAGTCCAACTTATGTCCATATTCCATTATAGAAGAGGACTAAGTTGAATCCCTCTTCAGACACATGGACCTTTGTGGGCTATAGTGAGGTCTCAAAGGCCTACAGGGTCTACGTTCTAGTGCAGAGGAGAGTCATCATCAAGGATGTCAGATTCGAGGAAGGCAGGACCTTTAGGAGGTTACATGATATTGAACCAATGGTGGTAGAGGAGCTGGAGTGAGAGGCTTCGAAGGTTGAGGAGGGACCAACAACACCAGGGACACAACCTTCAGTTCAAGAGGAGCGAGATGTTCCTTCTAGCTCTACTAAGAGGAGGTTGATTTGGGCCAAGCAGACTTTGGGGGATGTAGAGGAGCTGGTGGAGACGCTTAGAGGGATGTTCAAGTAAAGTAGACCACCAACTAGATTTTCTAGTTATAAGGCCTTGATGAGAAACATCAATGATTCCGAGCCTTCTACTTTTGAGGAAGCAGCACATTAGCAGGTTTAGATGGATGCCATGATGGTGGAGTGCAATTCCATCATGGAACAATTTGTGGGACACAGTTCCAAGGTCTGTGGGAAGTTGGTGATCACTTATCAATGGGTCTTTAAGATCATGCATGCAAGATATAGTAGTGTCAAGAAGTACAAGACAAGGTTCGTGGTGAGAGGGTTCTCCCATAAGGAGAGAGTGGATTACAAGGAGACCTTTGCACTTTAAAGATGAGGTGGAGGTGCATCAAATGGATGTGAAGACTTCCTTCTTCAATGGGGTGATTGAGGAAGAAGTGTAAATGGAGTAACCTTAGGGATTTGAGGTGCATAAGAGGGAGTCTCGTGCATCTTGATTGAAGAAGTTATGGATTTAAGCAGACATCATGCATAAGGTACTCTAGGATCAATGAGTTCCTTCTTGGATTGGGATTCACCAAGAGTGAGGCATACTCAAATTTGTACTATGTACTTGTTAAGGGTGAACCACTCATCTTGGTAATCTATGTTGATGATTTCTTCTTGATGTGATTAAAGAAGCTCATTAGGATGTGCAAGGAGGACCTTACTTCAGAGTTCAAGATGAAGGATATTGGGTTCATGCACTACATTTTTGGATTGGAGGTGCGACAACATCTTCGAGAGATTTTCCTTGGGCAAAACAAGCATTCAGTTGAGAATTTGAGTAGATTGTGAAGCAAACAAAGTTTCTTCTACAAATTAATTACTCCAGAAGACTTGGAATATCAAGATATCCACGAGGATACAAATAATATATATTAAATATGTGAATAGGAATGAATGAGGATGAATGATTTACAAATGAGAATGAGAGGCTTGCTTATATATAAGGCAAATGTTTCTTCATGAAGAGTCATGTCTCATTTAGACATGCCTCTTCAACCTAATTACTAATTAGCTAATAATTAATTATGATTATTATCATTTACATTATATTTATATTATTTATATATTTTATTCGTTACATTGCCTCCTTCCTCAAAAAGCTTTGTCCTCAAAGCTTGGCGATGAAAAAAGACTTGATCTCTTTTTCGGCTTCGAATGTCTTTCTGTCTCGGAATAGTCATCTTCGTCGATACAAGCTGATATGATCTTCTTAGTGACAAACAAAATTGTCGCACTGAGAAGGGATCAGACCATCCTAAATTAATCTTCTATATAACATTCTAATCACTAAAATTTTGTAACAACTTGTCAGCATAAGACTGGATTGAGATTACATCACTATTATTCGGAACATCAGTTTGTTGTTTCGGTTCTGACTGGTTCAAATATGTAGCATGGTTGATTCGTCTGTTCTCATGATTCAGATGCCGATATGGAACTTTTTTGCTTTGATTTCTCCTTACTGGGCATGTGCCAATTTTTATATTTTCTTCTGGCAAAGATGTTGTTGAGATGGTTATGGAACATTCACTTGGGATGTTCATTGTCTGAACTGCAACATCTACGTGTGTCGTTTCTTTAACTAACTTGTCTTCTTGAGTTGTCATATTCACTCGATTGGTATTTGTTGTTTTGTTATCAACTTGAGTTCCTACATTTGATGCTTCTTTCTCGATAAGTTGTTGTACCTTGTTTTCTAATGACTTCTTATCTTTCTTAAGTTTTTTAATTGTGATAGTAATTTTTCGCTATGGTTTTTAAATCGAGAAACTTCTTCATTTTTGTCAACATTGATTTTGTCAATTTCTTTTTGCATATTTTGTAAACATTACTTTTGAAATATCTGAGATATCTTCTGGTGTTACTGAATTTGGTTTTAGTGTAAAATCTTGGAGCGTTATTTTCTTCTTCCTGTAAGAAAATATTAAAAACTTCTTCTTTGTATTTAGAATAAAGGAACCTAGAGTTTCCATCCAAGGTAAACCCAAAATAATGTCACCTTGATTGTTCCATAGGGTCTGAACTGAGAATTGTGAAGTAAATATTAAAAACTTCTTCTTTGTATTTAGAATAAAGGAACCTAGAGTTTCCATCCAAGGTAAACCCAAAATAATGTCACCTTGATTGTTCCATAGGGTCTGAACTGAGAATTGTGATACAAATGTAACGCTTTACCGTTTCTGGGTACGGTTTCTGGGAATCTTATGGCCTTCATTTTTGTATTAGACTCCATTTTTGCTTCTTGAATATTAAATATTTTTTAAATTACTCTTTTTTTTAATATATATATATATTTTTTTTTTATTTTTTAATATATATTTTCCAAATATTCTCCTTCAATGTGGATTGTTAAAACTTGAATACCCTTTTATTTAAAAAAAATACTCCTTTATATTGTTGCCCTCTATATATGTGTGTATTTCTTTATATTAAGACTCCTTTTCAAAATAACTTTATTATCTTATAATAATAATAATTTCACTTTTTTTTTTTTTAATAATAAATTGGTCCCTTTTTTTATATACTTAATTACTTCCTTGATAAATTTTGAATGTCACCCCACTTAATAAATATAAAGGTCACGTCTTTTCATATGACATGGTCACGATGTTAAAATACCATGGGTTGTTTTTAAAACCTCCGTTAAAATGTTCTCCGGCTAAAAGTAAATTGTTTTTTGTTTTTGTTTTTTTTTTTTTTTTTAACTTTTTAAAATACCATGGGCAATTACCATGGGTTGTTTTTAAAACCTTCGTTAAAATGTTCTCCACGTAAAAAGTAAAATGTATTCCTTTTGTATTTTTTGACTTTTTAAAATACCATGGGCAATTACCATGGGTTGGTTTTAAAACCATGGGCTTCTCCACGTAAAAAGTTTTAAATATACTTGGTATGAGATTTTGTATCCGTTTTGTTTTTTTGTTACTTTTTTTTCTTCTTCTTATATATATATATATATATATATGGATGGCCAAAGGCCTAGAAAAACGGAGAAAAGGAGAAACTCCAAAATATTTAGCAAAAAGCTTGAACTGCAATAACAATAAATTTGACGAAGAGTCGATAACCAAAGACTTGGATCGGAGAATGAGCTATGTGCACCGGTTAAGCAACCTAGAGGACTGAACTGCGCTGATACCAAATCAAGCGAACAAAGTTCCTTCTACAAATTAATTACTCCAGAAGACTTGGAATATCAAGATATCCATGAGGATACAAATAATATATATTAAATATGTGAATAAGAATGAATGAGAATGAATGATTTACAAATGAGAATGAGAGGCTTGCTTATATATCAGGCAAGTGTCTCTTCATGAAGAGTCATGTCTCATTTAGACATGCCTCTTCAACCTAATTACTAATTAACTAATAATTAATTATGATTATTATCATTTACATTATATTTATATTATTTATATATTTTATTCGTTACAGATTGTAGGTCCATGTCTACACCCATTATTTCCAACTTGAGGAGGATTGGTGCTTTCAAGAGTGAGTTGGTGGATCCCACTTTGTACAAGAAGCTTATTGGGTCCTTGATGTATCTTGTTAATGCAAGGCTAGATCTATGCTTTGTAGTGAACACACTGAACCAGTTATGGTGGAGTCGAGGAAAGTTCATTGCATGGTAATGAAGCATGTGTTGAGGTACTTTTGTGGTACAGTGGATTTTGGACCGAGGTATGTCAGAGTTGGTGGAATATAACTACAAAGCTATACAAATTCTGATTGGGAAGGGAGTGCAGTAGACTTGAAATCCACTTTTGGGTGTTGTTTCAACTTAGGGTTAGTAGTGATCTTGTGGTTCAACAAGAAGCAACATTCAATGGCACTTTTAGCTTAACAAAGATAGAGTACATGGAAATGAGTTTGGCGAGTTGTGAGGCCATCTATCTTTGTAAGATGCTCATAGGTTTATTTGATATTGATATGGCATTAGAGAAATTTTGAGGTCTAAAATGGGCCTCCTAAGGAATATTGTAAAATAATAGATGAAATAATAACATAAGATTATATTAAATCATCAAATTTTAGAGGGAAAAAAGAAAAGAAAAACTACTTTTTCAACTTATTTCCCTACGATTTTACCCAATTTCGAACAAGAGTAGTCGTTGGATGCAGAATTTAATTCCTCATCCAACGAGTACCCACGTTGCATACTTTCGACGGACCCTACTACATGATTACTCATGTAGCAGGGTCCATCGAAAGTATGCAACATGGGTACTCCTTGGATGAGGAATTAAATGCTGACTCATGTAGTAGGGTCCATCGAAAGTATGCAACATGGGTACTCCTTGGATGAGGAATTAAATGCTGACTCATGTAGTAGGGTCCATCGAAAGTATGCAACATGGGTACTCCTTGGATGAGGAATTAAATTCTGCATCCAACGAGTGCTCTCGCTCGAAATTTGGGTAAAATCGTAGGGAGATAAGTTGAAAATACAAGTTGAAAAAATAGTTTTTTTTTTTTTTTTTTGTTCTCTATCTTCTTACTTGTTTTACTCTAAAAATGGTGAATCATCCCCCCTGGTTGACGTCATTGTCTTGAATCCTATTGGTTCTTATAAAGATGATTTTGGTTGTACATTTTTGTTTCGAGGCCCATTTTTGACCTCAAAATTTCTCTAATGGACCTACCGTGATACATTACGATAACCAAAACTGTGTCAAGATTTTAGTGAATCCAATGTTTTATGATAAGTCCAAGAACATAGAGATCAGGTATTACTTCATCAGAGACACGGTCTAAAGAGATTTTGTGAGATTGCAATACATACATATAGGGGAGTAGATTGCATATGTTCTCAACAAGCCTCTAGTTGAGGGAAAGTTCATGCTTTACAAGGACAAGTTGGGGGTGGTGGAGAATCCCTTCCTGGCTCGGAGGGAGTGCTGATTTTTGTAGTTGTGAAAGGTCTTCTTCTAACTTCGTGTCTTAGCATGGAGAAGACTTTGATTTGCCTCTTTTGGTGCTTGCATGTGAGGTGTAAGTGATTTTATATGAGCTGTAAGTGATTTTTGATTTCTTTCTTAAGTTTAACTTAAGAATACGTCAATAATTATTTATTGAGTACTATTAGGCCTATGTCTAATGATAAGTAAGTTACTTTATTTAAGTGACTTAAACGATATAATCTCAATACTTGATCTTAGGATTTCATTTTAGACATTGATCACTGAGGAAATTATGGTTAGGAATTTGGCCTAATGAAATCATTAAATAAGCCTAATGATGAGGTGAAAGACACATTATTATTGTTGACCACTTGAGCAAGAGATTTTTTTAAGAGAGATGCTTGACTTGACTAAGGAGGAAGAGGGGAATTTTGTTGAGGTGATTTGGTGAGAAATTCATAGGAGTCGAGTTTGAGAGAGAGAGAAAAGGCCGAGTACAACAAGAGAAGGAAGACTAGTTTACTGAGAGGAGGATGAGTATAGTAAACCAAGTATACACGTGCAGTAGCAACAAGATGAGCCCACACATGTGGCAGCAAGGGTGATATACAACAATTGTACAACATGACGAAAAATCTTACAGGCTGATTTCTTCCAGTTGACATTGAATTTTTGAGGTCGATTTCAAGAAGAGGTTGAGTTACAGGTCTCCTTGCAGTAATAAAATATCTCTGTAAAATTTTCTTTCTAGGTCTAACCCATATTTTCCATATTTAATAAAAATATAGGAGAATTGTTTGGGTGAAGTTTCTGTTGTTGCATGCTTGATTTCCTGCAATTGTTTCCATTGCAAATTATTTTCTGAGTTAACATATCAACGCATTTATTTTATCAGTAGTTTCATAATTTATTTGAGATAAATATCTTCAAAGTTTTGTTTAAATTGTTGAAATAAAATAGATTATAGCCGGTATAAAGAATTTAAAATGTGGCACTTGGCTCAACATAGGCATAGTATATGGAAGCTAATACAACAAGTTGTGAGGTCATTTGGCTTTATAAGTTGCTTGTAGGTTTATTTGATTAGGAGTTGGATCCCACTACTGAGATAATCAAAGTTGTATCTAACTCTTTGAGAATCTAATGTTTCATGACCAATCAAAGCACTTAGATATAAAACGCCACTTTATATGGATGGAGTCAAACAATGTTGTTCAACAATTTAAACAATCATATTCTTGGTTGTGCTACATGATTTTTTATCTTAGTAACTATAAATTTGATTTTGTGTATATTGTACAACTTTTAGTTTGACAACTTGTGGAAGTTTCTTTGTACGCTTGGAATATTAAATGAAAAATTAATTTAGGGGTAATTGTATGTGTATCATGTTATGCTCTTATTGATTTTCTGGTGATACATGTGATTGTTGGATGTTAAAAAATATTTATTTATGTGATTAAATATGTTTACATTTGATTTATTTGATTGAGAGAAGCATAAGAAAGCAATCATCTAGGGCTTGAAAATTTACATTCACCCCTTGATCAACCTTTCATAACTCCCATACCACAACATCCACTTCCACAATGACAACTTGCCATAGTCACCACCTCTATAGGATGAACTAGCTTTGAAATGTTAAGATAACTTCAATTCCTTATAGAATAAACTCAAACAAGTAGCTCTCACATGTGTAGAAGGGGCTAGAGCTTGGGGTAGGGGGATGGTTGCTCTCTTTAGCACCTAGTAGAAAGGGACCTCTCTCTTGCGCTTGACAGAAAGAAACTTCACTTAGATTTGTAGTACCAAACAATAAAGCAATATTAATCCATATCCCAATGCCAAGTTTATCAAAACATGTCGTCTATTGCATTAAACCTACATGTAGTACCAACTTAGCCCCCCACACTCCTCATCACTATTTGTAGTGCCAAACATTTGAGTAATATTAATCCATTTGCTAATGACTCAAAGGTGAATACACACTCCAAGCTCCTATTTCCTCAAAAGCAATCTACCAAACATGCATGGTGAATACACACTCCAAAAACAAGGACTTAGATGTTTCTTTTATTGCAATGCACAAACAACATACCAAGGGCCTTTGGATTCCTCTTTTATGAATATTTTCCACATTTAATACTTTGGTGTGAGCTAAAATCTAGAAAAAACTCTATTGTGAAAGACAATACCCTTCCTAAATGTGTTGCTACATTATTGATATTGGTGGTGAGTCTTGGTTTGCTAATATAATGAAGTAACTATAATTTATATTATGGTTTTTGTTGGATGGACCCATCCTTGAGTGTATGTTGTTCCCGAGTATTGAAAAAACCATCCCATTAGGGGAATTTTGAGGTCTAAAATGGGCCTCCTAAGGAAAATAATAGAATAATAGTTAAAATAATAAAATAAGACTTATGATTTTTTAAAGAAAAATAAAGGAAACTATTTTTTAATTGTATCTTTGACTTATATCCTTATAGGTTTACTCAAATGTCAAGCATAGACACTTCTTGGATGCATAATTAAATTCTACATCCAATGATTACCCATTTTGCATACTTCTGAGTAACCCACATAAAAAAATAAGTTGAAAATACATGAATAAAGCACGTTAAACACAAATTTTTCGTGTATTTTGTATTTTTTTTCGATGTGGATCTACTTAGAAGTATGTTGAGTGGTACTTGTTGGATGTGGAATTTAATTCCACATCCAATAGGTGTTTACACTTGACATTTGAGTAAACATACGAGCAGATGAGCCAAAAATACAATTAAAAACTAATTATTTATTTATTTATTTTCCCTCCAAAATGTTCTTCCTTGGGGATGGCATCATCACCTTGACACCTACTGGTTCTTTAAAAGTTAGTTTATTTAGTACATTTTTTAGGCCCATTTTTTACCTCGAAATTCCCCAAATGGAAAATGGGTTTATTGTTTCTTTTAGATGGTGCAATTGATAATCCACCCTCTCAAATGTTTTTGCTCCAGGGAGATAAGTTAGAATGTTATGATTCCTTGCATTGTCATCTAAGCCTTTATGTTTGGAGGGATACATCCCAAATCAAGGGAAGTGGACTTGCCATTTTTCCTTGACCAAATCTGATTAGCTTGTCATTTTTGGATATCCATGATATATGATCTTTGAATAATTGAAGTAGACGCATTGAACATGGCCCATGTGGGAGAGCCATTTAGCAAGGGGTCGTTCGAGGTCTAAGCCTTCCTCTTCTTATATATGCTTTTTTCCCATAAAACCCCTCTCCACCACTTCAATTTTCTTGACATGTATTGCCACAATAGTTTAGCACCCAAAGCTTCATGTGTAGACACAAGCTTGCGAATTTCCAATCCCCTTCCTTTCATAATCTGCTTTTGATATACTAACGTGTGAAATTGATTTTTTTTGTTGTTGACCTTTCCCCCCTGCCATACAATTCTTCAAAAGTTTCTCTAAGCATTTGCATTAGAATAAAGCTCAAGAAGATTAGAAGCAGTGAGAATCAACTTGATTACCATAACCCTACAAAAATAAAGTCTTTTCGAGTATTTCAAGAAGGAATTAATGCTTTATTTTGTTGAAGGCATTGGGCATGTCAAGCTTTATTGTGTTTGTCCTTTTTTTGTCTGTTTATCTAGTGTGTAACCTCTTGAACAAGAGTAACATTATCAACTATTTGTGGTTTTAAAACAAAGCCTCCTTGGTCATTTCAAATTAGGCTTGGAAATTGTAAAGCACTCAACTCGCTAGCAATAATTTTTGCTAGAATCTTGTAAGAGGTGTTGTATAAATATCTTGGTCTAAACCATGCAAAGGTATTTGGATTGATTTATTTTGATATGTGTTAGGAATGTAGAGTTAGCCCCCTCCCATATTTTAATTTTGTTACGTTGTTGTTTGGTATGTGACACTTCATTTATGATAGGTTCTCTTCAATGGTTACTACTACAAGGATGGTTTGAAGCATATCCTACATAGCTATAGTTGAAGTTGATGATCCCTATGGATACAAGTTCTTGTAATACTCTTTGGCTACCTTTAGAAACTCATTGAACTTGGTCACTTTTCATCCATCTGGAAGGTTTATCCCCAATGCATGGTTGCATGCTTGGCAATTTTTGGCTTGTTTATGCTTTTTTTTCTTTGGGTGTGGGGAGGGTTACATGCTTTTAGCTAAAGACCTTCGGATTTTAATAACCAATACTACTCTTCATTCCTTGTTGGAAACCTAATTTGCTAAGGGTTGATGTGGAGGAATATGAACAATTGGAGAAGTCCACAAGACCACTTGGAATATGAAAACTAAGGGTCATAAGACTACAGTAATATGTAAATCTTTGTGAATAGAAAGTATCTCACGTTTATCTTAATATTGTCTATCATTTGTGAGTGTTTAACATAGTATCAGAGTAGGCGAACTCCTTTCTTGCTTAAAGTTTGTGAGCCATGGTTTTGTGGCCTTCTTAGAAATTGAATTGATTTGTGGTCTGATCAACTTAAGCACTTTGCCATTTTGAGCCTATCCCTTTGTCTGTCACATTGTAGACCCGCCTGTCCTTTGAAAAATACTAGGTTGTTTCATTTACGTTCTTTCTAGCTACATCGCCTTAGTGGCTACTTAATTCCCTACCTCACCATATATTCACTAGCTTATCTCTCTTCCCATCACTTCTACTATAGTTTTCAAAAACGTTCCCTGCATGTTTAATGTTCCATGCTCTTGCAGAAAAGCATGGGATACAACAACATTCTCGCTCCCCTCCTGTAGCTTCGAAAGAAAAGTGACTTTAGTAAACTCACATGTTTTTTCTTTGTTTGGAATCTCAATGCATTTAATGTTATTTTCACTAGTGATCACTATTATAGTGGTGGCCGACATCTCACATTAATCAAAATCCTCGACAGAGCTATCTAGTTTGAAGAAAATGAGAAACTACAATATGTATACTTTATTCTCTGGTGTTGAGTTGTTGTAGCTCATCAAGGTGAAGATTGCGACAAAGACACTACATCATCTTTTATTGTTTCGACTTTTGAAAGAAAGCACATTGAAACTGATGCTAAGCTACCACATCCAAGAGTAGCATCACAAGCAGTTGTGGAGTTGCAGTGAGAGTGCTACAAAATTTTCCTTGCTGAACATTTGAAGGCTTGGTTAGAGACAAATATGGTGTCATAAACACATTTTCTATGAGCGTTATGTCACAGAGTTTTGGTATGTTGTCCAAAGAAATGATAAGCACTGACTTCTAATGTGAGTTGTACTTGAAGATAAGTCAACGTGAAATCTATTTACATCAGCTTGTGTTTGAATTTGGTTAGAATGGTATGAGCGTGGACTAGTTTGCATGCTACTATCAATTTAATATTGATGCAAATATGCAAGAGAGAATCATAGGTATAGCTTGTATGGTGGAATACCTCACCGGTCCATAGCCTGCAATGTGTGGAGTTCCTTTTTTAGTCGGCCTTGCCTACATAGTTGTTTTATGAGACTCTGATCAATGCCATGATCGACACTAGGAATCGACTATTGGGATTGAAAAGCGCACCATATATTGTCCATCTAGAACCAAATCAAATATTCAACATTGTGTATTACCCTAGGGACACCAAACATAATTTCCACAATTGCAAGGGTTACATTCTGAGCAAGAAACAATTCCATGCCAAAGCCCAAAAAAAGGTTTTCGAACAAACATGAATGCGCGGGGTTGGGGACTTTTAAACACCAGAGCCTTCTTCCATTTTGCTACACATCTCTTCCGCTTGTTTAATTACCTCTTGATATATTCTTTGCACTAAAATCTGTGTAATTTTTACTGCAACTTGTTTTGAAGAAGTGAAGTGCAAGATAATTGCATTTATTTTGGACAGGCTTGGCACTACACTTACATGTGGTGTTTTTGGGAGTACATTTGGATCCACAAATTTAAACTGTTGGAAAATGGCCAAATTTGATGAATTATTAGAGTTACTGAATACTCTGATACTCTCCACAGTTGATGGTATGGTAAATGTCAACAAAGCCTCTCGTTCCGTCATTCGAACCTGTTTGCAAAATGCACGGAAAAGATCGAGTTTCTCTAACTCGAATCACAGGTACAACAATGTAGTCATCACTCTGAACTGGTTTTGTTCAGAACAATTCTCTATTTAAGTTTGAGACAAACTCCCTTTAGCAACCTAAAACTAATTAGATCAGTGAGATTGCACTTCCCAACCCTATCATCAGACCTTGGGAAGAGCTTGTCAACAACAAACACATAATCGATCTTGGATATGAGAATGATGTGTCCTTTCATATTATAGAATACTTTAAGCCCATCCAATTTCATAGTGCTAGATTTCTTCAAGACGATTCATCTTCACCTGTTTCATATCCTGCTCCTCTTCCACAACATCATATTTGTAGATGCCAACACTGTGATCGAGTTAGCCATGTGAAAGATCAATGTTTTGATTTTCACCCTTGTGAGCACTATGGAAAATACACTCATCATTCAAATAGATGTTCCAGAAGGATTCCTCTGCAAGAACGAAGATCCCCCTTGATGGGTTGCTTCTTGGTAATGGGCTTCTACAACCAAGAAGATATTTTGGTCATACTACAAAATTTGTTGACACTTCTTGCATTTGAGATTTCTTCATCTTCTCACCTTTAATCTAGCAGGTGAAGATTGATGGTCATCTACAAGCTTCAATGATACATCAAGCGAGCCTGAGTGACAACTTTAGCTTACTATCTGAGCCTAGAGCTAGAGTTAGCCATACCCAGATTCAAAGTTGTAGCCAGAGTCAGAGTCATGCCCCACGAGCATGCATTTTGGTTGGTGGACTTCCTTAAACCACCACAAGTTGAGACCTCAATGGTCTCCCTTTTCCAAGAATTAGGGAGCACTTCCACTAGCAAAAGACTACATCTTCTAGCCAGCTTTAGCATTGTTCTAGGAATTGCATCAAACATTCCAGGTTGAGACCTCATTGGTCTCCCTTTTCAGAAGATTAGGGAGCAATTCCACTACCATAAGACTTTAGCTTCTATTCAGATTCAAAACTATTCTAAGAACTGCACCAAGTGCTCCTGTGTTTGTGGTCAACCTTAAAACACCATCGGTTGATACCTCAAGTTCTCCCACCTTTCAGGTTTGTTGTCTTCCTTAAAAACCACCATTTTAGAGAGCACAATCAACCAATTGTTGTCATGCATTGTTTCACTTTTGTATTTCAACTCTCTTCTTGGACTCATATGCACCCTTTCAGATTAATGGGGAAATGTTGGACGCCTAATCCATTAAGGGTTGGCGTGGATGAATGTGAGCAGTTGGAGAAGTCTAAGAGACCACTTAGATGAAAACCAAGGGTCATAAGACAATGTATTAATATGTAACTCTTTGTGAATAAAGAGTATCTCACATTTATATTCATCTTGTCTATCATTTGTGAGTGTTAAACATTCGTAAATGCTTGATGGACTTGTGCTAACACCTTTGGTGTTATCTTTTTGATTCCATGAGAGACTGGAAGATGCCCATGTTGTGTTTAGTTACCTCTTGTTCTAAAGAAGGAGAGGGGATGGAGGCTCTGACCCAAGGATTCAATTGTTTATTTGTGTCTCTTATTTTTTATTTCTACATAAATGAGGTAGAGCCATGAATTGGATGTTGTAATGTTGCGTCAAGGATTTGCTAAGCATAAGGATATTGGAGCCATAATGGTTTGAATTCAAAGGGGACGTGACCATATTTTTCATTAGGAAGAAAACATAGGGAGATTGGCTTCTGATTATAAGTTGAAGGTGAAAGAATGGAGGAGGAAATTCAGAATTTCCAAGGTGTAAGGAGCTTGGTATGATTAAGTTTTTCTTTAACTTTTCCCCTCCCCATGGGGTCTTTAGCCTTGAGGTGTCAGGCTTCCATGGCCTTTGCCACTGCTTTTTCAACTATGGTTGTGAGTGTAGCGCCGAGGGATTCCTCTAGGGTTTTCAATCTTTTCGAAGGTTTTCCATAATTTGAGCTCATGTACCTACCATACAATTTCACGGGTCAAAGTTTGGCTTACTTAAGAGTAGTGTGGTTGGAATGGGTGTGAGGTGAGGAATCTGTTGTTTTAGGTCACTTGAAAGCACTTTCGAAAAATTGGGATCACTTGAAAAATAGAAGGTTACCAGTGGATGGTATCACTATGATTAGCTCGTCCTCCTAAATCCTGTGGGCTAGGTCTCTTGCACGCAGCATGTTGAGACCACCAAACTTTTTTTTGAACTCTGAGAGGAATATTACTTTGAACTGATCAACACTGCGGTGACCAAAATCCCAACTTCTCCCATTGATCTGTATTGCGACGACAAAAACCCCAACTTTTGGATACTGCAAAATGTGTAGGAATTGAGGGAACTATTATAGTAAAGGAGTGTCAAGTGCCACATCATGATACACTGTAAGGGTTCAATAGTAGTACTGAACCTAATCCTTCAGAGCACCAAGGAGGATTGACCGTGCCCTTAGCCGTACTACCCGACTACCCTGGGTACATGCAAGTAATCTCCTTGAGTGTTGTTCTTGGCGAACTGTAGTAGCAAGACGACTGACAACTTATCTAAGGCCAGTTTCAAGGTAACCTTGGGGAACTTCTGATATACTAGAGGTACGTGGAAGAGCATTCCGTGTACATGTGTTGTTTGATGCGCTACTACTCGAAGGGGTACCAACAAGGGTTACAAGGGAGTCCAACAAGTGTGACTACCTCTTGTATTTCCTGTGTGTATGCTTCCCCAACTGCAAGTTGATGCACAAAATGACAAATATTTGTATTTAAATATGCTAGAACATGTCTCTAGCCTAATTAATTTTTGCTAAAATTGGGGTTGCGACTGGCCTAGGAAAGAGCTTTGATACCACTTGTAGTATGCTTAACTTGCAAAAAATATCAGAAGTGCGTAATGTGCCAGAAATACCACAGAAAATAACGCAATGCAATGATAGGAAATGGAAATATTCTATTAAGATCTATGGCAATATTGTTCACTTGCCTTTTCAAGGAGTTAACCTCTAGTAGAGAAAAGCTCAATTACACAACACAAGACAAGACATCCCTTTCTATCTCTAACTATATATAGTTTCATAAGATCCAAAACCCTAAATACTTGTGGTCCCTTGCATAATGCAGGTTAACCACTTTATTTATAATCTATGGCTCATTTATTCATCATCCTTAACTAAACTAACTAATCGTGGTCCCCTTTTTTAGAATGAGGGTCAACCACTTACAATCATCATTAATGCAGATAACCGCTTATGGGCTTTATTTACTAGACTAATTGATTATCACTCTTATGGCGCCCTTTGGGCCTATTACATTAATAAAGGGGTTAGGGTTGGACCCTAACACGATAAGGAGAATTGGTTGGATCTATTGGATGCAACTTAGTTAATTTACAACCTTTAGAATATTTTTGTGATGGGTTATACTCTGTTTGAGCTAGTCAATGGGAAAATTCCAATTGCACATCATGTAGTCATGTAGGCATTCATTGGAAGAGTCCTTTACCCTTGAGGATTTTGGCAGGCTGGAAGAAGAACATGTAGTTGGTTTGGGTTAACTTGAAAAAGGAAATAGATAGGTTGAAAAAGTGTGTAGATAAGGATAGACATGATCCACAACTTAGTGTGGGTGATATAGTTTTCATCAGGATGATGAAGGAGGAATTTCCATTGTCGAAGGGGATGTTGAAGTCCTTGATCAGGGGGTTCAAGGGTCCATTTAGGGTGATTGATAAGATTATAGATGTTTGCTACAAGTTGTAGCTTCCATTCCACTTGCATGACCACCATCCAATGTTTCACATGAGTCAATTGAAACCATACTGGTCAAACATAGAGGACCCTAAGAGAGTAGAGCCATCATGTGGACCAACATTGATTTTTTATCATCCAAATTTGGAGCTTAAGGAGATAATTTCCTACAAGACTAAGAGAATAGAAAACAATAGGAAGTGAGAGTATCTCACGCGTTGGAAGAATGCACCTACGAAGGATGGATGGGAGATGAGAGTCACTTTGGGGATGGGTGATCCAGATCCCTTTAACTATCAGAATTAACCAAGATCTTTTGCTTCTCTGATGTTAGCAGAATTGCATATAAAAGAGTATAGAACAACCACATGTGCATATTGTAAAAAAGAGGAAACATAAAGACGACCATCAAATCACAAACATACCACATTGATAACGAAGTTCACCCAATGTGGGTTTCGTCTCTGGGCCCTGGTGTCAAGAGTGGGGCGGTTGCTTCATTAATGCTACAAACGATGATGATATACATGGCATGTTCTTTGTCGGTACAAGGATGAATACTCTAAACCAGAGTGGCATGTCTCTCCACGAGACATTCTCCCTATAGGAACTCTCACTCAAATGGGTCTTCCTTCAACATGACAAGCTAATAAAATCTCACATGATGTGGCATACAAGTATCCCTCAACATAATGGTAATCAGGGATCTCAACAACAAAAGCATCATCTCAGCAAATAAAAAAAAACATGGCATAATTGCATCATATACCTCCACTCTCGGGGATGGCCGAAAAATGCATAGCTTAGTTGTTGAAACGGACATCATTGCTGAATTCGTGGTGCGAAATCGTGTCAAATGACTATAAACTTTGTCCTTTTCTAATAATGTCAAATTCTAGACCCTTGGGCATCTAGAAGATTCGCCCAAAGATTCCTTCTTGAAGATGGCCAAAAAATCCACTACTTGGATGAAGGCACACCACTGTGCTCCTTGTGAAATTTTGTGAAAAATGACTATAAAGTTGGCATCATTCCGCCTTGGTAAAAAATCAGCCTACAAGGAAATCTTTTAGATTCCATAAGATTCTCCAAAGATTCCTTGCTGCTGGACACTTGAATTTTCGATGCTCAGAGGGAGATTATGACTGCATAGTTGGAAAACGTTCAAAAATGACTATCAACTTGTCAAATTTTGACACTGGCATCTTTGGCCATCTAAGGGAATCTTTTCAACATCTTAAGTTTCTCCACATTCAGGGTTACACAGGTCACCGATTGCTCAGGGATACACCTGCTCAGGGTTCCATGCTCAAAGTTCTATCTCCCACTCCTTCATTGGTCCGCTCCCCCGGTTGAATGAATTTACAGGTTTAAATAATATTCAATGGGCAGATTCTCCAATGAGAGGATAATGAGCCGTTGGCAGAGTGCTAAGTTTGGGGATGGAGGTCCCAAGATCGAACCCCCGCCCCACCATATCACAACTATTTTGGCGTGTTTTGAATTGTATAACCATTGGCATGCATGGCAATATAACAGATTGAATGGTAACGAAGTGGTAACATTATGGCATATAACGGTTGCAATATATATTTTGAGTTTAGTGTATTCCATTTGGCAATTATATTTTTTGGTTATATACAACGGTGGGTGGTATTATATGTGTTGACCGGTCGGGGGGTGCCCTGTCCACCCCACTCATTATAATACAATACAATGCGAGGGTGCCAGCTTGCCACCCCTATTATTATATTTTTTTTGTTTCATTAAACAACATAGTCATTTTCAATCCGCCGGAAAATAAGGTCAATAGGAAAATTAAGTAGGCAACAAATTCGCTCGTTCTGGTGGTCGGATTCCATGTGCCGGTTGTTGCCAAATTGATCCCTTGTTAACACTGCTACTTGGGCAAGTTTGACCCGAAATTTGACCATGAATATCTAAAGCATACAAACTCGAATTTGAGTGTCGTTAGCACCATTTGAATCAGGGTGATGAGCATTATGATTAGGATTTGGTTTCACGTCAACCCGACAACTTTTATTTTTGAGCTATTCTGAGACCTTCTTGACTTTTGAGCATCTTTGGGGCCACTTGGACCATTCCTCCTCACTGAGGAGATTTTGATCCTCCAAAAGCATGAACATAATATGCAACTGTTGTGTTACATTGTCTGCACCACAAGTGTCCTGACAGGTCACCCTTCCTTCTCCTTCACCTTTGTCCTTCAGAGCCATAAATGATGAACTGACACCTACATCCTCTGCAAACTTGTATTACAATCTTTGCACATTACATGCTTAATTACATGACCAACTATGACCCAAGCATCCCCATACTTGCCAAGAGTTTATAAGACACAATCTTTGGTCAAGTTTACATCAGAATATAATTCAATACCCAACTATCAATAAAAGGCCAAAACATCATCGTTGCCTTAATATGTGATGGAAAACACATCATCACTTTTACAATTATATCACAATATATGATTTACAAAATGCGGGCATGGCAAACTATCATATCTAGTAAAACCATCTGTCACTCATCATGGTGAATGAGTCATCTCCCTATGGCAGATTCACTTGTCGAAATACTTTTCCAACTGGTTCCTGCATGGGTGCTTTGTCCTTGAGACACTGCCCTGGATGGAGCCTCCAACAAGTGGCTTTTTTATGTCCACCTCTGTTGCAACGAAAAGTCTTCTTCCTTCAGCGCTACTTAACCTGCTTCCTTCCTTGATGTGGAGAAGGCCTTTCATGCCTCATCCTCTTTCTTGCCGCCGTTCTCTTCTAGCACTCAACAACCACATGGTTATGAAAGCCCCAAAAAGTACATGGTTTCCTACGCTATGATTTTTGTTCATCATTAACAATATGTTTGTAATCAAAATGAACTCTAGAATACTGAGACTATTTATAGCTCTCTTCACTGTCTCTGGTGCGATTCGCACGATGAGAGCTTGCCTTAGCTCTCCCTTTGCGATGTGCACTGTCATGGGAGGATGATGATGTGTTCCCATCATTCTCTTTCCTCGATGGTTTCAACAATGTATCAGAAGCTTCTGACACATTTGAGCATTCTCCTTCAATGTATCCCAAACCTGCAAAACAAGGTCTTTTTACAACCTCCAATGGTTGAGTCATCCCTTGGCCATTAACACCAAGTCCTCCTCCTTTATACCCCATCTTTGTAAGGAGTCTCATGTCAGTTCTTGTAATGGGTACCTCCATATTTCCAACAGAAATGATGTCATGTGAAAACGAAACTGAAGAATGATCAACATTGTTTACCTCAGCTGTCGATTTTGAAACATGTGATGATCGCTTCGCTAAGCCTTCGTTGCGTGCCAACTCTTCCAAGGCCTCTTCTGTGGCTCGTAGCTGAAGCCACAATCTTTGCTTCTCCTCTTTCTCTTTCCGTAGAAGTCTCCTCAATTCAATGTTCTCTTCTTGAAGGCTTTGATTGATCTCCTCATCTAAATGATGAAAAGACGATGAAGAAGATGAATGTACACTCGAGGGGGTAGATGGAGCATTGTCCTCTGCTCTTTATTTCTCTCGTTACTCTCTTGCCATCTTCTTCTCATAAGTTGCATACATTATGTCTACCATTTTTGACATCCTGTAGAAGGCCTCGTACATATCTCTGTCATCCTCCATTTTCTTTCTAGCGGCAAGTTCAATCTTTCACACTTGCAATTCACATAAGTGAGAAGACCGCTCTAATACCAAACTTGATCTGGATCTCTTTAGCTACCATAATTAACCAAGATCTTCTACTTCTGTGATGTTAGCATAACTGCATATAAAAGAGTATAGAACAACCACATGTGCATACCGTAAAGAAGAGGAAACATAAAGACGACCATCAAATCACAAACACAACACATTGAGAACAGAGTTCACCCAGTGTGGGTTATGTCTTCGAGCACCGGTGTCAAGAGTGGGGAGGCTGCGTCATTAATGCTACAAATGATGCTGATATACATGGCATGTTCTTTGTCATTACAAGGATGAATACCCTCAACCATAGTGGCATGTCTCTTAATGAGATGTTCTCCCTATAGGAACTCTCACTCGAATGGGTCTTCCTTCAGTGTCACAAGCTAATAAAATCTCACATGATGTGGCATACATGCATCCCTAAACATAATGGTAATCAGGGATATCAACAACAAAAACATCATCTTAGCAAATCAAAAGAAAAACATGGCATAACTGCATCATATACCTCTACTCTCAGGGATGGACGAAAAATGAAAAACTCATCTGCTAAAACAAACATCATCGCTGAATTTGTGGCACGAAATTGTGTCAAATGGCTATAAAATTTGCCCCTTTATGGCAACGTCAAATTTTTCTTGGGCATTTTGAAGATTACCCTAGAGATTCCTTCTTGAAGACAACAAAAAAATCCGCTGCTCGGATGAAGATTCTGAGCACACCACTACGCTCCCTACGAAATTCTGTGAAAAATAACTATAAAATTGGCATCATTCTGCCTCGGTCAAAAATCAGCGTCCAAGGGAATCTTTTAGATTCCACAAGATTCTCCAAAGATTCCTTGTTGCTCGACCCTTGAATTTGTGCTGCTCAGATGTAGATTTTCACTGCACGGTTGGGCTTATGGCGAGAAAATGTGCAAAAATGACTATCAACTTGTCAAATTCTGACACTAGCATCTCTGGCCCTCTAAGGGAATCTTTTTAGGGATCTTAAGATTCTCCATGTTCAGGGTTCCACACGTCTGTCGGTCGCTCAGGTTTCACGCTCAAAGTTCCATCTCCCGCTCCTTCGCTGGTCTGCTCCCCCGGTCGAATGAATTTACAGGTTTAAATAATAGTCAATGGGCAAATTTTCCAATGAGAGGCCAATGGGTCATTGGCAGAGTGCTAAGTTTGGGGTATAAAGGTCCCAAGATAGAACCCCCACCCCACCATATCACAACTGTTTTGGCGCATTTTGAATTGTATAACCGTCAGCATACATGTTGATAGTTACATGGCAATATAACACGTTGAATGTTAACGACGTGGTAACATTATGGCATATAATGGTTGCTATATATAGTTTGGGTTTAGCGTATGCCATTTCGCAATTATATTTTTTGGTTATATACAACGGTTGGTGGTATGATATGTGTTGAGCGGTCCGGGGGTGGCCCACTCACCGCACTCATTATAATACAATACAATGCAGGGGTGGCAACCTGCCACCCCTATTATTATATTTTTTTGTTTAATTAAACAACATAGTCATTTTTAATCTGCCAGAAAATAAGGGTCACTGGGAAAATTAAGTAGGAAACAAATTCGCTTGTTCCGGTGGTGGATTCCATGCGTTGGGTTGCTACCGAATTGTTTCCTCGTTAACACTGCCACTTGGCCAAGTTTGACCTGAAATTTGACTGCGAATATATGGAGCATACAAACTCGTATTTGAGTGTTGTTCGCATGGTTGGTATCAGGGCGATGAACACTACAATCTGGTCTTGGGTTCACGTCAATCCGACAACTTTGATTTTTGAGCTATTTTGAGGCCTCTTTGACTTTTGAGCGTCTCTAGAGCCACCTGGATCAATGGGAGAAATAGATTTGCGAGTTTAGGGAGGAGATTCACCTAAATGTGCTAAGGTTGACAAGGATAATAATGAACCGTGGTGGGCAGGATGTAAAGGCACTAGGTTCCCATGACTGTGCTTCGCATCTCAATTCAAGTCACCATCTCAACCGAGTGCCCCGAACATTGATTCATCCCCACCGAATGCCCCAAACATTGATTCATCCTCATCGAGTTGAGTTGAGATAAAGCAAGGGAACATGAGTCAAGACGAGCATGACTGAGCCAAGTGGTTGAGACAAGTTAGCTTGTGAGAGAAACATTGTGACCAATGAAAATTTTGTGTTCCTTGTGAAGAGTTGCGATGTATGAGACTATGAACAAGTTGTCTAGGAGCACCCAAATTAACCCATGTTGAGCCAGCTTGAATATAAGTGGTTGGATATTGGGGGTTTCTTTTGATATATGTGGAAGAACGAAGGTTGGTCGAGCTATGCTTAGTGTCATCTCAACCGCAATGATGCATCAATTCATGTGACACATCCCTTCATCTCACTATGAGTTATGTATATATTTTCAAGTGGAGAGACGATTTGAAGCAAGGAATGATGCACTCATATCTTATCTAGACAAGCCACAAGTTCGAGTTGTAGATAATTTCACATCCGAATCGCTCTACCCTTGTGGTAGAGTAGGAGTTGAGTAGAGGAGGTGAACCAAATTGCCTCATGTGTGAGTTGGAGAAGTGAGCCACGAGTTTGAGATTTGTATTGTGTAACAACATGTCAAGAGGTGTTGCGGCCAAGATGGGCATCCTCACAAGCCTATGTGAATGAGCTCTTGTGCTAGAGTCATGTAAGGAAGGGTTAGGTGTGGATGTCTCTTGTTTATGTTTCAAACTCGGATTGGAACTGAGTGGGCTATTTATTGTTCTATTTGAGAGTAGGTCGGGTGCCCAACTCCTTATATATTTCAGATTCATTTTGTATTTGCATAAGGAATTAAGGGGTGAACTGAAGGTCTCCCTTCCCTTTTATATATGTTTCACACTCTTCTCATGGTTACATTGTGATGTTATATACTTGCAACTTTTTCTTATGTACCATATGTTCATGGTTATATGTAGATATTCATTAATGTATTTGGAGTTATACTTGTGTTAAAGAATGACTGTTAATTCCACTAACATAATAAGTCTTACACATGAATAAGAAGTATAAGTGCTAGAGGTGTAGTCCAGAAGTAAAGTAATCATAAGTTGGTCGGATAGTCACTGTGATGAACCTTGCTAGTGTGACATGTCTAAAGGACTCGACGTGCATCAATTATTTGATTTCTGAAATAGTTAAAAGCAAATTATTTTCTTAAATAAATGAATGAAATCTTTTTAAATGTAATTAACCTTTAACCCTTTTTCAAAGGAAAGGAAAACTAAATACAAAATCATTACTACTAAGTAGAAATAACACCTTGAATGAAACTAAACCATTTTTTTTCGTAGGTTAAATTTGTATTGCCTTAGAAATGAAATTATATCATAATTATTACAATAGTTTAAAATATTACTAGTCTCAATCTACTACAAGGGAAACCAGATCTATTGACCAGTAATCTAAAAGCAAAAATGCCAAAAATAATACCTCTAGTTCAAAGTAAATCATGGATTGTCCGATGTTATAATACAAAGAAAAACAAAATAATAATAAAAATAAATCACATAGATTCAAGTATTAGAAGAAGTCACAGGAGCAGGATCCTGTGCACTCAACAATTGGAGTAGAAGGCTTGAGATCACATTGGAGGTGGCTTTCTAAATGAGCCAAATGAGCATCAAATCTAGCCAAGTAAGTACACTAATATTGTTGCACTCGATTATTCCTTTTCAGAGAGGATATGATTTCATTATGGCTATCTTCATGCTTCTATTTCAGGACATGTCCCAAAAGAGTTTTCATATGTCAGTGGAGGGTGATTGAATTCAGATACTGATTTTGTCTTTCCTTGGTATGGCCAGAGTTAGAAACCTAGTTGGACACCTCCTCTAGAATCTCAAAATCAAAATAAGCCTAACAATCATTTGAGGTCCTGTTGACGGTGTTGGAGCTGCAACATTCAGGGGATCTCCCTGATATGAAGTCCCAACTAGACCTCACACTGTTTGGAGTAGGAGTCCCAAAAGTGGGGCGTTTAATGATATGCCTTGGATTGCAAAACACATAGAGTGGTGTACGATGTCTTTGGTTAAAGCAAGTGTGTGACCCTGTGGAAAGTTAATATGATGCATGAGTGGTTCTATCAGCGAATGGGGAAGGAAGTGTGCCCCTTGGAAGCCTGTAATAGTACACAACTTGAAAGGAACGCACAACCTGAAAAGACATCACACAAACTAACAAGCAGAATAGTCCACAAGTTAAAGGTGATGGATTAAAACATGAGCACGCATTCAACAAGATGCGTACAAATGAAAACGAAATAGTTCAAAAGAATATGCGTAATTTAAACAACATACATCGCAAACATAACCAGAATAGTCCAACTACATTTACAATATATGCATGAAGACATGTCGACTCTGATTATATTATAAGTGAAAGTTCCATTCATACCTACAACATGATGAACCACTTACCCCAATAGTGGAACGTGAAGTTAACAACCCCTTCTCCTCCCAAAGAAGTATACTCCCTCTACGCTATGGAGAAGCCAAGGCTGACAAAAAACTCCCAAGACTCCCTGAGCCTAAGACTAGCCAAAAGCTTGGCTCCCAAAAGCCCATTACAAGAGTTATGCGGATCTATTTATAACCAAACGGGGCTGACTCTTGGCATGCCGCCTTAGTGACTCTTGGACTCCCCTCATGACTCCTCACATTACATATGACTCTTCACATTCCATCATGGACACATGGAATTTCACTTATACAATAATTACAAATAATATACATTTTCCACTCGTACCCATATAAGACAAATAGGGTAGAGACAACTTGACAACCTAAGAAGACAAAACACTATGATGCCAGAGTTTGGGTGAACTCAAGAAGGGCAACCTCAACTTGATGTCTCTCGGTCACATACTCATGCCAAGCTTAGTATTGTGTGATGATCTTCCCAAATCGTGAGATGTTGTCAGGTTGGAAGCAGAGTCTTGCTTTCATAGTCATTCAGGTACAATGTCTTGGAGCCGGTTGAAACCTCTTGTTCAATCAAGAACAACATCATTTGAATCTGAACAGGGCCACCAATGTAGTTTTGCATGTTTTGTCTGTTCAACTTCAACTCCTCCCTTGTGGTGATCTGCTTTAGTTGCTCAAAGTAGTCACCAATCTCCTGTCGCACATGGCTCTTGCGCTTAGTGTGAACCGACTGATAGGATCTTGTGGGTTCTCACCATGAAGTCCAAAATGTTGTACAACCATACATATGCGACCTGAGTGTTTGTTATGAACATGGCAAGCTGCTTGTTGTTCTGGATTAATACATGAACCTATGCTTTCTCTAGCTTTTCTTGTAGCTTCATCATCTTTACCAATGTGAGTGGCGTCGCCTTGTACCACATTGTTCAATCATGCACATAAGTGATGGAAGCTTGCACATTCTTAAGGATAGTGACAAACTCTCTGCACTGAAGCTGCAAGTTGTGCAATTAGACAACTGCCTTATGCACGATCATGAGCTCCTCATATAATTCCCCCATAGTGTTTCCAAGTGTGGATACTTCAGCAAGTATCATTACTCTCATTTCTTCTAGGTAGAACTGTGCGGAAGCTGCACTCTGCGTTGTTGTGCGGAGTTGTTAAATCTTTTGCCAGCAACCTGTAGGTTTTGTACCAACTGTTTGTTCTCAACCGTCAAGTACTGAGTGTTTGATTTTGCAGCACTTGCGAAGGCCAATTTGGCTTCGGCAATAATGTTTGGATTCCTGTTGGTGTCCCCCACAATCACCCTTTCACTCATGAATGCATGAGGCGCATGATCATCCGGAAAGTGCTTTCTTCATGCTTGTACAATCTTCTTCTGGAGTTCACCAAATGACATATTGTACACATCCATCACCAGATCATCATAAAGGGGAACTACCTCCCCTTCCTCACTCGGGGATTGCTCTGCGGCTGAAGGTGGTGGAGTTTGAATGGTGGGCTGAGGTGCGCTGGGCATTAGGTCTACATCTTCGTTTTGCGGCTCCGGTCCCACTTCACTGTCTGTGACTTCAAAAAATTGTTCAAGCTCCTTAGAAAACCCCCGTTCCTGCATCTATCCACTCACTCGTTTTGCTGCTGGTTGATCTTGTATCTGAATCTTCAACCTATATGGGTGTCATTTCTTCTGATGTGGCACCTTGCCTTCCTTCTTCTTCCTGCTTTTGTCTCTCCTTTTGTTCTCTTCTTCTAAGCTCTTGTTCCTCCTTCAACTCTTGCTCCTCTTTCTGCGCTCTTAGCTCTACTTCCTTTGCTTTGCTCTCTGTTGCCTCTGCTTCCTTTTGCTTCGATAACCAAAGTTGTTTTGTAAGGATTGGATCCATTTTTATCTTTTAGCTTTGTTCCTCCTTCATGTTGTCAACAACCTTCCTCTTCCCCTTGTCCTGTGCCGGATTGCTGCCTTCTGCTACTGTTGCTAGAATTGTTACCATGTTAGTGTTAACTCCTTTTTCATAAACAATTGAGTGTCTGCATATACTGGCATGTTAATTGGCACTTGCTCAATTGCTTCCCCAATACTTCTTTTAGTGGTTTCTTTTGAGGAAACTCTCTTTGGTGTCATTGTGACTATGCCCATTGGAGAGATGCTCAACAACTATTATACCTGTGTGACAGACAAGGCACTCATGGCAAGCAAACATTAGTTTTAAGAGAAACAACTTTCAAGGCATGTTCATGTAGCACACCGGACATCCGATGGAGGGGTTGTCACGATTTTCACTAGAAAGAGGGGTTGGCTGCTTGTAGAAACTGCACACTACGCAATCCCAACAATCAAGGTTGAATCTTGAGGTTTGAAACTGCGCAATGCGCAATTCATCCTGGGCATTGAGTTTGGAGAGACTGCGCATTGCGCAATCTCAGTGGCCAGGGATGCAGATTGAGCCCTAGAATTGCGCAATGTGCAGTTGGGCCAACCTGCACTGCACACTGTGTAGTTCCCGATGCCAAACTCTCAGCTTGAGCCTCCAGATTGCGCAGTGCCCATCTGGGTAAGGTGGAATCAGGGCAAGGAAATTGCAGATCTGCCCAAGGGAAGTGTGAAAACGAGCAGATCTGAGAGATAGTAATGGATGGAGTGCAGATTTGACTAAGGGAAAATGAAACAAGAAAAAACAAATGCAGAAACCAAATAAACGAGAAGAAAACCAAATCGGTGAGGAGAGTCACTGCAACGACAACCATCGGTGAAAAAATGAAGAAATCGATGCGGCACTTGTGAAAGGCAAACGATAACTTGAAACAACACTTCTACAAGCTAAAGCAAGTTAAAATGCGAACATGTATGCAAAGAAACAAGCGAAAGAACATTCGCACAAGCCAAACAACAAAAGGCGACAAAAAAAGCGACTAAAAGCGATAAGTGCAAAACTCACTTGGAAAAGCGATGACGATTGCACCGAAGGTTCCTCGATCTCCTTGAGAATTCTAGAGCTCTAAGATTGAGTGCGAGAATGAGCTCTAGGAGCGTCGACTACATAGATTTCAGGAATTAAGGTTTAATACGCACATGCCATGAATCAAGGGAAAAGTGACCCATGGCAACAATTTCTGAAAATAGCAAGTGCGCTACCTTCAAGTTACTAAAAATAGATCCCTAGATTCTAGGGATGCCTTTTTCTCTTCTCAACTTTTCTGCTTTTCCCGAGAAAGCTTGCCATGCAAATCAACGGGCATTATTGCGCAGTTTTTGAGCTCAGTGAGTGATTGCACAGTTGCTTGGCTGCCTGCCATGACTGCAAATTTTTTGAGCTCAAGGCTAGGCTTCCAGTCATGACTGCACAATTCTGGACATCAAGGTCAACACTGGCTTCATGAATTGTGTAGTTTTAGGAGGAAAGCCCAAAACTATTGCACAAGGATTAGACAGGAGGTCAGCTTGTGACTTAGAAAAATTTCTAAGTGAAGAGCAAGTGAACACAAGAAAAACTGAAAGATAAACATCAATAAAAGCATAGATACTTGATCATAGTGCAAGGTAAGCTCCTGTGAAGGGAAGTTAGGCTCCAAAATCTTAGCAATGGAAAAATTTTGGAGGGTTGTTGTAGCCGCTACAACATTGGTGACACACTGGTAGAACTCCAGCCCTCTGAATGAATCTTATCTTGTGTAAAACCTATCTCACCCTTTCAGAAGTATTGTTCAATTCATTGATTATGACATCTTCCTCACTTAGTCCGAGTTGAAGACATATCCCCTTTCCATCCTCTTCATCGATGGAACACTAACCAAGCCAAGTTACACAGTTGTCTCGATTGGGGATGAGGAGTATTTAGATGCACAAGTAAAAGAAAAATGTTAGTGTTTATTTTCATCTTTGGTGTTGCTCCGCTGCTAGTAGGCTTGGACAGTGCCCCGATAGAGTCACTCCAGAAACAAAAGCATTGCTTTGTTGCCAGGGAACCTGGATAGTACCTCGAAGGAGTTGCTTGCTTCACCTCTCTATAGAGGAATCCTTTCTCTTCTTTCGCCCTTTATTTCATTTTTTTGTTTGTTCAAAGAGCAGTGCACATTCACTTATTTATTCATGGGGGGAAGAGGGGTCCCGACTTATTGAAAGTAGAAGAGGTTGTTCGTTTAGAGAAATATGTTTATGTACACCTTTGACATACTTGTTATCCTCCGCCCCCTTACTCTACTTGACTAGAGCGACAAGGATTAACCAAATATATAAAAAATGATTAGAGTAGGTGGAACCAGTCAAAACCCAAACATCATGATTTCACCATGACTCTCTCTGATAAGGAACATATTTTCCGTCTGATTATCATCAACCAAAATAGAAATGTAAGATTTTCACAGAGAGAGTGAATAGCCAGAAAACCAAGTGTTGGTAGAAGAACATCTTTCCTCTTGGATTTAATCATGCTTTCTTCCGAAGCCAAACACACTCTTGCGGAAACAATCCTAAGACTAAAACAAACAAACAAAGGAAAGAAGAAAAATTGTAATCAAATGAGCAAAAGCAAATCAAAGCAAAGAACAATGAAAAGCGAACACTAGTCCTACTCCTAACCTAAGCAGAAAGTAGGCCCATCTCACGTAAAGTGATATTTCTAATGCGGCCACCGACACATTGGTAGGCCTACGCAGGCACGAGGATACATGTCAAGAAAAATATTCAAGTAACACACAAAACAAGAAAGATAAAACAATGTAAAACAAAACATTCAAAGTTTGAATGAATGCGCGGAAAAATAAGAGCGAAAAGAACAAGGGTGACATTCCACGATTATGTCATGGTGTCCGGACACACCGCAAGACAAAGACTTACACACGCAAAATTTCGAATTGCAAGGTTGAGTAAACATAAAGAAGGAAAGAAACTTTCGTTTTGCTGTGGTGCTCGCCAAATAGGAATCCTCCAAAGATTAAGCGATAGGGTCGTGAAAAATGGATGGAGGATGCGAAAATTGTAAAACAGAAAGATTTTCAATATGTGCGGTGAAGTGATGAGGAGCCTCGATAAATTCAACATTCTTCTGATCAGAGATGGAACTGACCTCAAGGCTACGAGAACCTGACATAACCATCAGCTCAAGTTGAAGTGTCTTGACAACTTGATGAAGTTCCACCTCATCAAAAGGTAGATCATCAGAGATAGGTGGCTTCAAAAAATCAACAGTGGAAAAATCAGCTTTGTGACCAGCTGAATCGATGAACAGGTCATGACAACCATGATCAGAAAATTCAAGATCGCCAATGGGGGCATCCTCATGATCTGATGAACTGTATAGAGGGGAAGATGAAAAATGAGAAATTTCACCCTTTATGTTTCTAGAAAGGCATGATGAGGAATTGGGAAGATCCGTGATAGCAAATTCAACCTCTCCACATTTAGATGAAAAACTAGCATTCCACGAATTTTGCGAATGATTGGAAGTATTAATATGATCAGAAAGTGAATTCTCACATGATTCAACTGGAATGACAGAATCACAGACAGTGTCAGGATAGTGCGGAAGAGTTGCGGAAGGAATAGGATCATCCTTCATTGCAGATTCTTGTTCGACTCTTGACTCCCAGACATACTCATCGCAAATGATATCACAGTTTGGCTGCTCAACAACAACTCCATCCAACACCTGATCCTCATGAACATCAAAGAAAATATTTGAAACAGATGAACACACAAACTCACAATTCAGAGGATTAGAGGGACCGAAGGGTGGAGGATGAGGGGAAAACACTTCATCACACACATCATACTTGCAGTCGAAAATTGCGCAGCAGTTATGAGCATGTAAGATGGGAAGAGAAGGTGATAGTTCAACAGAAAGATTCACAATTTTTTCCACCTCAACTCGCAAAACTAGAGTTGTTTGATGAGAAGCGGATGGGGGGTTACTTGGAACAACAACCCTGTCCGTCACATATTTGGAAGCTATAACCTTGTGATATGCTGGGAGTGACTTAAAACATTCCAAGTCTTGAGAAGTTAATGAAATGCGAACAAGATGTAGAAATGATTCGGTTAAGTTATCCCAATCAAATTCATTTTCTGGAAATTCATAACAAAGATGTACAAAATGATTGTGAAAATGGCGTAACGATTCATCGGGTGATTTTCACAATTCTGAAATTTTTTGGCATAGATGTTCGTGATCATATCTACCAAAAGCACGAGACAATTATGTGACAAAGTTTTTGAAAGAGTGAATGGAGGTATCGGTCAATGTGTAACACCATTTCCTTACGCGCCCTTCGAGTGTGAGAATGAACAACCTACAAGCAACATCCTCAAGGGAGATGTTGTGCTCTGTGAAAAATTGAATAAAACATTCAATATGCTCAAGCAAGGTTGTTTCACCCTCACCATTAAACTTAAGATGTGACAAGTCATCAATGATATTCGCCAACACTTGTAATTTTATCTCTGGAAAAACATGCCGGGGGTTTGATTATGGAAGAATTCATAAAATGGGTGTGGAAATTCAAAACAGAGTTCAAGGGCTCAGCTTGTCATCTGGCCCTCTTTCTAGTGCTAGAAATGTGACGATGTTGGACCCACCAACATTCAGGGGATCTCTCCGATATGAAGTCCCAACTAGACCTCACATCGTTTGGAGTAGGAGTCCCAACAATGGGGTGTTTAATGATATGACTTGGATCGCAAAACACATAGAGTGGTGTGTTGTGTCTTTGGTTAAAGAAAGTGGGTGACCTTATAGAAATTCAATATGATGTATGAGTGGTTCTAACATCAAAGGGGGAAGGAAGTGTGCCCCTTGGAAGCCTGTAATAGTACACAACTTGAAAGGAACACACGAGCTGAAAAGACATCACACAAACTAACAAGCAGAATAGTCGACAAGTTAAAGGTGATGGATTAAAACATGAGCACGCATTCAACACGATTCGTACAAATGAAAACGAAATAGTTCATAAGCATATGCGTAAGTTAAACAACATACATCGCAAACATAACCATAATAGTCCAACTACATTTACAATATATGCATGAAGACATGCCGACTCTGATTATATTATAAGTGAAAGTTCCATTCATACATACAACATGACGAACCACTTGCCCCAATAGTGGAACGTGAAGTCAACAACACCTGCTCGTCCCAAAGAAGTATACTCCCTCTATGGTATGCAGAAGCCAAGGCTGACAAAAAACTCCCAAGCCTTCTCTAAGCCTAAGCCTAGCCAAAGGCTTGGCTCCCAAAAGCCCATTACAAGAGTTATGAGGATCTATTTATAACCAAAAGGGGGTGACTCTTGGCATGCCCCCTTGGTGACTCTTGGACTCCCCTCATGACTCCTCACATTACATATGACTCTTCACATTCCATCATGGACACATGGAATTTCACTTTTACAATAATTATAAATATATACATTTTCCACTCATACCCATATAAGACAAAATAGGGTAGAAACAACTTGATAGCCTAACAAGACAAAACACTATGATGCCAAAGTTTGGGTGAACTCAAGACAGACAACCTCAACTTGATGTCTCACGGTCACATACTCATGCCAAGCTTGGTATTGTGCGATGATCTTCCCAAACTGCGAGATGGTGTCAAGATGGAAGCAGAGTCTTGCTTTCATATCTATTTGGGTAAAATGTCTTGGAGTCGGTCAAAACCTCTTGTTCAGTCAGGAACAACATCGTTCAAATCTAAACAGGGCTATCAATGTAGTTTTGCATGTTGCTCCAAGTACTCACCAATCTCCTGTCACACTTGGTGCTTACGTTTAGCGTGGGCGAGTGAACTGTCTGATGGGATCTTGTGGGTTCTCACCAATATGTCTAAACGGTTGTACAACTGTGCATATGCAGCATGAGTGTTTGTGATGAACATGGCAAGCTGCTTGTTGTTATGGATCAGTACTTGAACCATTGCTTTCTCTAGCTCTACCTACGGCTTCATCATCTTTACCAATGTGAGTGGTGCCTCCTTGTACCGCGTTGTCCAATCATGCACATAAGTGATGGAAGCTTGCACATTCTTAAGGATAGTGACAAACTCTCTGCACTGAAGATGCACGTTGTGCAATCAGACAACTGCCTTATGCACAGTCATGAGCTCCTCATATAATTCCCCCATAGCGTTTCCAAGTGCGGATACTTCAACAAGTATCGCTACTCTCATTTCTTCTAGGTAGAACTGTGCGGAAGCTGCACTTTGCGTTGTTGTGCGGAGTTTTTAAATCTCTTGCTAGCAACCTGTAGGTTTTGTACCAACTGTTTGTTCTCGACCGTCATGTACTGGGTGTTTGATTTCGTAGCACTTGCGAAGGCCAATTTGGCTTCGGCAATAGTGTTTGGATTCCTGCAGGTGTCCCCCACAATTACCCTTTCACTCATGAATGCATGAGACGCATGATCAACTGGGAAGTGCTTTCTTCGTGTTTGTACAATCTTCTTCTCTAGTTCACCAAATGATATATTGTACACATCTATCACTAGATCATCATCAAGGGGAACTACCTCCCCTTCCTTGCTCAGGGTTTACTCTGCAGTTGAAGGTAGTGGAGTCTGAATGGTGGCTTGAGGTGCGTTAGGCATTAGGTCCACATATTCATCTTGCGGTTCCAGTCCAACTTCACTGTCTGTGACTTCAATCAATTGTTCAACCTCCTTAGAAAACTCTCATTCCTGCATCTAGCCGCTCACTTGTTTTGCTGCTGGATGATCCTGTATCTGACTCTTCAACCTGTATGGGTGTCGTTTCTTTTGATGTGGCAGCTTGCCTTCTTCTTCCTACTTTTGTCTCTCCTCTTGTTCTCTTCTTCTAACCTCCTGTTCCTTCTTCAACTCTTGTTCTGCTTTCTGCGCTCTTAGCTCTACTTCCTCTGCTTTGCTCTCTGTTGCCTTTGCTTCCTTTTGCTTCGATAGCCAAAGTTGTTTTGTAAGGATTGGATCCGTTTCATCTTCTAGATTTGTTCCTCCTCCACACTGTCAGCAACCTTCCTCTTCTCCTTGTCCTGTACCAGATGGCTACCTTATGCTACTGTTGCTAGAATTGCTGCCATGTTAGTGTTAACTCATTTTCCATAAACAATTGAGTGTCTGCATATACTGGCAAGTTAATTGGCACTTGCTCAACTACTTCCCCAATACTGCTTTCAGTGGTTTCTTTTGAGGAAACTCTCTTTGGTGTCATTGTGATAGTGAATGCTAGAGAAATGCTGAACAACTGTTGTACCTATGGGACAAACAAGGCACTCATGGAAAGCAAACATCAGTTTTAAGAAAAACAACTTTCAAGGCACGTTCATGTAGAAAACCGAGCATCTTATGGAGGGGATTTAAAAATTTTCACTGGAAAGAGGGGTTGGCTGCCTATGGGAACTGCGCACTACACAGTCCTAATAGTCAAGGTTGAAGTGTGAGGTCTGAAACTGTGCAATGCTCAGTTCACCCTAGGCATTGAGCTAGGAGAGATTGCGCATTGCACATTCTCAATGGCAAGGGATGCAGACCGAGCCCTAGAACTGCGCAATGAGTAGTTGGGCCAACCTGTACTGCACACTATGTAGTTCCAGAGGCCAAACTCTTAGCTTGAGCCTCCAGATTGCGTAGTGCCCAACTGGGTAAGGTGAAATCAGGCCCAGGAAATTGTAGATCTGCCCAAGGGAAGTGTGAAAACAAGCAGATCTGAGAGATAGTGATGAATTGAGTGCATATTTGACTGTGTAAATGAAATAAGACAAAACAAGTGCAAAAACCAACTAATCGAGAAGAAAACCAAATCAGTGAGGAGTGTTGCCGCAATGATGACCATCGGTGCAAAAATGAAGAAGCTGTTTTGACACTTGTGAAAGGAAAATGATAACATGAAACAACACTTCTACAAGCTAAATCAAGTTAAAATGCCAGCATGTATGCAAAGAAATAAGTAGAACAACATTCACTGAAGCCAAACGACAAAAGGCGACAAAAAGTGACTAAAAGCGATAAGTGCAAAACTCGCCCAGAAAAGCGACGATGATCGCACAGAAGGTTACTTGATCTCCTTGGGAATTCTAGAGCTCTAAGATCGAGCGTGAGAATGAGCTTTAGGAGCGAAGACCACATATATTTGAGGAATTAAGGTTTATGACACACATGCCACGAATAAAGGGAAAAGCGACCCATGGTGACAATTTCCAAAAATAACAGGTGCACTACCTTTGGGTTACTAAAAATAGATCCCTAGATTCTAGGGATGCCTTTTGCTCTTCTCAGTTTTTTTGCTTTTCCTAGGAAAACTTGCCATGCACATCACTGGGCATAATTGCGCAGTTCCGGGGAACTGGCAGCCCCGACTCAGTGCACTGTGTGTTTTCTAAGCTAAGTGAGTGATTGTGTAGTTTCTAGGCTTAGTGCTGGGCCACCTATCATGACTATGCAGTTTCTATGCTCAACGCTAGGCTGCGAGCCATGATTGCACAATTTTGGACATCAAGGTCAGGACTAGCTTCATGAATTGTGCAGTTTGAGGAGGCAAGCCCATTACTGCTGCTCAAGGCTTTGACAGGAGGTCATCTTGTGACTTAGAAAAATTGCTAAGTAAAGAGAAAGTGAACACAAGAAAAAATGAAAGATAAACATCAGTAAAAGAATAGATACTTGATAGTGGTGCAAGGTAAGCTCTTGTGAAGGGAAATTATGCTCCAAAATCTAAGCAATGGCAAAATTTTGGAGGGTGGTTGCAGCCGCTACAACAGGTCCATGATTCACATTAGAGAAATTTGTCTCAAGTTTCTTGAGGAGTGGCAGAATGGACGATTGAAGTGACTTCCTAGGCTTGATTTTGGGCACACAGTTGGCCTTGTAGACCCCGACCACCACTGCCCCTCCCACATCCACCTCTACTGTGGCACATATGCTGCTTGGGAATTGTGGACCAAAATATACAAAGACAAACGAGAATATGAGTACCCACCAAGTGCAGATAAGAGAGAGTGCTAGGAGCAATAAGACAAAGATGGAGCCAACCCACTAATCAAGGACAAATCACTACAGGTCCAGAAGACACCCACTAGGGAAAGTAACCCCCACACCATAATATCTCAAGGCACAGGATGTCGAAAACCCCTGGGTGGATTAAAACACCAACCAAGAACCATGGAAAATTAGAGAGGAGAGAACATAAAACATGGATAAGTAAGAAAGCCAGTTCTTGGAGAACATTGTCCCAGGATGTCTAAGAAGATGAGGAAGTAGGCATTAGGTGCAAGGAAAACCCTCCAATTAACCTCCCCCCCCGAATTAAACTGTATTGATAAATTGCACAACCTGAATGTTATGGAGAAATAACTTCATATTTCAAACCGCGGTTTAGAGTCTTGAGAAAGCTTCTAAATTTACCCATGGCCGAAAGGGTTATGGGCTACTTATAGTCTGAATCTACTGCCCATACTTCCTTGGAAGTAAGCAATTCATTTGTAGAGAAAACCCAAAAATATCGCTGCTACTCAACAGGCAAGTTACTGAAGACTGGCCTAATACCTTTAGATTGGCGAGTAAATACTCCCTCCAGTAGCAGGGGGTGACAAGCCCAGGCCACTGACGCTTTGAAACCAAACGCTGATGACCTCATCATAGCAAAAAGCCAAATTGCATGCCATTTTTTTGCATAATTTTTTCTTGACTGTAATCTAGGCATGACTGAATTCCAACAAAAAAATCCCACTAGTGTTAGGAAGGACAACTAGAACTAGCATAAATAACCACCATGCACAGAGCTATGCCCAGGGTAAAAAAGTATATGAAAGATGTCCATCGTAAAAGGTTGAATTCAATTCTGCATGCATAGCATGGGATGGGTAAGCCACACTACCCCCCTATTAAATGTCATGGGAGGTGGCAGGGTGGTGGGTGCCCCCCAACATCCCTTTCTACCTGTCATGTCACCCTGATTAGAGAAAAACAAAATATTATTATCATATATGCGAAACACAAATATTTATTCATATAAATACCTAAAATCAAGTTGATTTGACAAAGCTTATGTGCACTAGCATCATTCACATCATAGAAAACTCTTCACATTATAAGAAGTCTTTGTGATGGAGCGTCTAAATGTCACTGTAAATCATATTGATTTCGTTCACATAAACTTCTAAAAAAATTATAAAAATAATTTCAATGTAAGTTTAAGTAGCTGAAATTTACATAGTTATTAATAAACAAAGCTTTTATATATAGAACAAAAATACATACAAATTACTTAAACACATTTCAACAAAAATTTTGTAGGTAATTTGAACCTTTTATATTCGCTTACTATTATAATATAATTCTGGTTCTTCAAAATTGATGAAGTAACACAATAAAATGACATAATATACCAGAACAATGTTAAAAAAAATAAAATGAAAATGAAAATACTGAAACCAAAAATTAAAGGAAAAAATAAAAACCATATACCCATCCACCATAAAAGTCACTGCCCTAAGATTTGGCGAACTTCCTCATTTATTTTCAATGCTATTCTAAGATTTAGCTATTAGCTAAATATGTCTCCACTTTCTATTCCTAACTTAAAACAAAATATCCTAAGTTTAATTATACAATAAAACATATCCTAAGTTTAATTGTACAATAAAACAAATTACCCGTAATTTACCTGTAAAGTAAAGTAATATTCTAACTTTAAAATTTAATGTGTTTTTATGTATTAAAAAATAAATCCAATTTAAGATTTGGCGAACTTCCTCATTTATTTTCAATGCTATTCTAAGATTTAGCTATTAGCTAAATATGTCTCCACTTTCTATTCCTAACTTAAAACAAAATATCCTAAGTTTAATTATACAATAAAACATATCCTAAGTTTAATTATACAATAAAACAAATTACCGTAATTTACCTGTAAAGTAAAGTAATATTCTAACTTTAAAATTTAATGTGTTTTTATGTATTAAAAAATAAATCCAATTTAAAGAAAACCATCAACCAAGAAAATAATAGTTTAAATGTTTTTAAACAATATAGTTTAAAAAAAATTATCATTATGTGAAAATGTTAAGATTTAAGATTTTAAATACTCTATTAACGGTAAAAATAGTAGCAAAAAAGTTTATCTTTATGTCAAAATGTTGCGATTTAAGATATTAAATACTCTATTATGATGGAAAAAGACCTTTTGGGCATCCTTATATCGAAGATTATTTTTTCAAAACTTATATACAATTGTGCCTTGAGGTCAGCCACTAGAATATGATGCCTTTGCATCAGAATTTCCACAAAATCATAAATAGTAGAAAGCCAATTTAATTGGGTTTTAGCTGTGTGGAAAGCCATTAAAGTCACTGATCTTGGTTTTTCGATATTTAATGTTGTATTAATGGTTGTGGTAATCAAGATTTCTGTCATCAATTGTGTTGCATACTTATGAAGGTATTTAAGAAGCTGGCTTTAAAATTCACTCTTTACCCGTGAATGAAAAATAGACTTATCAAATCGGCATGTATCACTTGTAAACATATTTTTGCATGTTCTCAATTTTTTTTTGAGATAAACAAAAAGTTTAGATGTTCTAGCTTTATTTTTCATAAAATTGTCTGTTGTCATAGTGTAGGTAATTAGTTTAGTATAATAAAAAAATATGAAATATAAATAAGTTTGAAAAAAAGTTAAAGTGGGATGGGTGATATTTTTGGGATTGGGTATTTCAAGCAATAACTAAGTTGAATATTTGGTATTATGGAAAGATTTAAAGTTGGATTTAATGAGAAGAATATACAAATTATTAGTCTTTGGTGATTCCATGATTGTGACCAGATAAGTAAAGAAAGCTAGGAGAAACAATATCACCTCCCTCACTCCTATTCTGCAAAAGATTGTCTTGCAAATTTAACAATTTGAGAATATCAAAATTTACCATGTGTATTAACATTTGAATTCTAAAGTTGATGCACTAGCAAATAAGGGAAGAACCTTGGATCAGGGAACAATAAAAAAGAACCCAAATTTCATAGTCTATTCACCCTTTCCATGAAGAATTTGGAGAAATACTCCTACAAAAAATGAGCACAATGGCTTCCAAGGTTGTGGAGAAAGACGAAATATTAGTAAGTCATGGACAAACAAGACTTACCAGCACATAGGCTCGTTAAAGAATTTAGTAATCCTAATAATATGGAGAGCGACATGACAGAACAAAAATACTCCATATTGCAATGTTCAATGGCAACATACCATCAATTTGAAGGTAGTCAAACTTGAGGAAACTTGGAGCGGCAAGTGGTGGAATGTCAAAAATATATCAGTTGAAGTATGGTAGAATCAGGCAGGCTCTCCTGCTTGCAATGAGACAATTGTTGGAGGTTGTGGAGAGTATGTTGAATGCAATGAGACAACAAAGTGATTTGGGCGACAAGGAAAGGTGGATGCATTGGCATTATTAGATAAAAAATTTGAACTGACACAGAGGAAATCAAGAACTTGCAGGTAGAAATGGAGTTCGAATTGGTTTTGTTGAACACCATATTATCCACAACAAAGGAAAACCTCAGTAGGGGCACAAAGGGTGATCATGAAGATTCAGACGTCAGTGAGGAGCCACCAAAGAAAAATATTAGAAAAGATTTGGATCACAAGATGCAGACCAAGGACGCTGACATTGAATAGTTGAACACTACTCCTAAAATTGGGCCTTCCATTCACAAATAATTCACATTTTTCTGAATTTGATTATTGTTCTGCAAGTTTAAGCTATTACTAGGAGTATTTTGTAGGGTATATAGTATGCATTTGTATGGAACAATTGGTTAAAGTTAGTATAGGCATAAAACTGCTCTCTTTTGGCATGGTGTAAATAGTGCTAAATCATAATATGTTGAATTGTTTTGGCCTTAAAACTAGATTTTGATTATAATTTAAAGCTTCTACCCGTTTCTTTAAAAAATAATAATAATAACTAGCCCTACTCTAACTTATCAAGGCTCTTTTTCCAAAGATGTGTAGTTCACTATGTTTATTATAGCATAAGCTATATTAATGTGAGGTTCTTCTCTAAAGTTAGGATGCAACAACACACACTTTACAAAGATGTGTACTTCACAATGTTTATTATAGCATAGATTATATTAATTTGAGGCTGTTATCCAAAATTATGATGAAAAACACACTTTATAGAGATGTGTAGCATAGGCTATTTTAAAATCCAATTAATGATTGAAATAAAAATTATTAAGTAGGACAACCATGCATTAAAAGAAAAAATAAATATCAAAACAAGGAAAACAAGGAAATAATGAAGTAATGGAGTGGGATCACTACCATGAATTAACCATGTTAAGTGAAACCAATAAAACCAGTCTTCATTGACATAATTCCTCTTGATTTCTTATAGGCTCATCAAATGGGCATCCCAGTGGAAATATGTGAGCATATTTTAGTGTGAGTTCAAACATTTTGAGATGAAACCGAAAGTCACATGTAGTAGCATAATTTTTTTATAAAATTGTTCATTTTCATAATGTATGCTATTAGTCAAAGACATTGTAAAATAAAAGGTAGTAAATAAAAATAATTATTATCCATAGTAAGTGACCTTACAACAACCCATTAAAACTTTTCTCGAAAGTTAGGATGCAACAATACACATTTTACAAAGATGTGTAGTTCACGATGTTTATTATAGCATAAATTACTTTAAAATTCAATTAATGATTGAAACATAAATTATCGAGGAGGATAACCATGAATTAAAAGAAAAAATATCAAAACAAGGAAATAATGAAGTAATGGAATGATATTATTCCTATCAATTAACTATTTTAAATGTAACCAATGAAACCGATCTTCATTTGGTAGCTCCCCCTGATTGCTTATAGACTTATCAAATAGGCATTCCAATGGAAATGTATCCCCTTAAACATATTTTAGTGTGATTTCAAACATTTTGAGATGAAACTTAAAGTAGCATGCAATAGCCTAATCTTTCAATATAAATATGCATTTTTATAATGCATGCTATTAGTTTACTATAATCCAATACATTGTAAAATGCAAGGTAATAAATATAAATAAATTTTAAAATAAAAATAATCTTTTAATAAAAATATCCATTTTTATAATGCATGCTATTAGTTTGCTATAATCCAAGACATTGTAAAATGCAAGGTAGTAAATATAAATAAATTTTAAAATACAAATAATTATCATTAATAATAAGTAGCCTTTCAACAACCCTTGAGGCTCTCCAAAAAGATGTATGGTTCACAATGCTTATTATAACATAGGTTATATTAATTTGAGGCTTTTAAGAAATGTATAGTTCACAATGTTAATTATAATATAATTGGTTATATTAATTTGAGGCTCTTCTTTAAAGTTAGGATCCAACCATACACATTTTATAGAGATGTGTAGTTCATAATGTTCATTATAGCATATATTATATTAATTTAAGACTCTTCTTCAAAGTTAGGATGCAATATCATACACCTTACAAAGATGTGTAATTCACAATGTTTATTGTAGCATAGGTTATTTTAAAATTCAGTTAATGGTTGAAACAAAAATTATTGAGAAGGATAACCATGAATTAAAAGAAAAAACAAGTAGCAAAATAAGGACACGGAGGAAATAATGAAGTAATAGAGTGGGATCATTACCATGAATTAACCATGTTAAGTGCAACGAACAAAATTGATCTTCACTGACATAGTTCCTCTTGATTGCTTATAGACTCATCAAATGGACATCCCAATGGAACTGTATCACATGTAAACATATTTGAGTGACTTCAAACATTGTGAGATGAAGCTGAAAGTTACATATAATAGCGTATTTTTTTTATAAAATTGCCATTTTCATAATGTATGTCATTAGTTTACTATAATGAAGAACATTTTATAGGACATTATAAAATGATATATATATATATATATATATATATATATATATATATATATATATATATATATATATATATATATATATAAAACTAACTCATTGAGGCTCTTCTCTGAGAGACGAGAGATGTGTAGCTCATAGGGCTTATTACATGTTGTACCAATTTAAGACTATTCTCTAAAGTTAGAATTTAACAACACACATTTTATAGAGATGTGTAGTTTATAATGTTTATTATAGGGTATTAATTTAAGGCTCTTCTCTAAAATTAGGATGCAACAACATACACTTTACATATATGTGTAGTTCACAATGTTTATTGTAGCATAGGTTATTTTAAAATTCAATTAATGATTGAAGACAAAATTATTGAGCAAGATAACCATGAATTAAAAGAAAAAACAAATATCAAAACAAGGAAAACAAATAAATAATAAAGTAATTGAGTGAGATCATTCTCATGAATTAACCTTGTTAAGTGCAACTGATGAAACCAATCTTCATAAGGATAATTCTTCCTGATTACTTTTGTTGTCTATAACAAATACTCTATTTGTGACTTGTCCAGGTCTAGATAACTCTCATCCACTTACTCATTAAGAGCTCACAACACTCCCAAATGCTCATAAGAATTCTATCAAATTCACAATATTGTGTACACTTTGTAATAGCATACATAAAAAAATGAAAAGGAAAGAAAGAAAGAAAGAAAAAAGAAACATTGATGCTTTCTCTCTCTACTTGATAATAAGAGAAAATAATGGGCAATTTTGAGATTTAAAATATGTCTCCTAAGGAAAATAATAAAAAAATAATTATAATTTTTTAAAGAAAAAAATGAAATGAATTTTTAAATTGTATTTCCTGTTTATCTCTTTATAGGTTTACTCAAATTTCACGTGTCAATAATTTTTTATTATAGAATTCAATTCTACATCCAACAAGTACTCACTTTCCATTGGAAAAAAGAAAATAAATGAAAATTGTATATTCAATATGTTTTTTCATGTAATTTCATTTTTTTTTATGTGAATTTACTTTGAAGTATGCATAGTGGGTACTTGTTGAATGTGAAATCAAATTGTGCATACAATGAGTGTTTACACTTGACATTTGAGTGTCTACACTTGACATTTGACTAAACTTTAAGCTAAAAATACAATTAAAAATATGTTTTTTTCTTTTACCTCCCAAATATTTTTCTTTTCATTTTTTTAGAGCTAAATTTTTTAATTATTTTTTATTTTATTTTAAAACTCTTTTTTATTTCACACAACTAGGATATTTTTTAATTATACAAATTCTTATAAAATGAAAATAAAAAATAAAAAACCATATTTACAATAAAAGACAAAAAGACATAGATTTATTAAACACACTTGATTTTGATCCACAATTTCAATGTTTTGATCTAAGATTAAGAAAAATTATGATATCACTATCCACGATAAATTATGATAACAATATCCGCTTTTATGTTACCATCAGAGATCCATGTCAAGTACAAATATAACATGAGCTGATTAAGTACGAATCTAACATGAGTGGAGAGGGATCAAATTTCTTCACATCCAAAATTATTTAGAGTGCAAAATACAATGAACTTTTAACTGTTTAAATTGTATTTTTGGATGAAGTATATGTTGGACCAAATTAATGTTTTATCCATAATTTTTGTTTGAAATAATTTATTTTTGGAATAATATATTTCTAAGTATATGTCTATATTAATTCGTATTAAAATGTTTTATTTATAACCCACATTGAATATTTTATTTAGACATCATTAAAATATTTTTTTTTAACAATTTTTTTTCTTCTTTTATATAGTTTATTTAAATCACCCGTTGAAGTTTTGAAAAGTATAAGGTTTAAACACCTTACTGACATTTTTTTACTTCTAATTACTTTACATATTCATTTTTTTTTTTATAGCTCACATTATTTTTCTATTTGGAGTATAATTTATTTTTATTTTAAAAAGCATAAGTGTCAATTGGATGGATGGATGGGCATATTTACACATCCTTACATACTGAGTTATAAGATAAGCCTCTGGCGTGATAAAAGTTCAATTTGTTTTCCAAAACATGTTTAATTTAGTTAATAAAAGAAACCATAAATATAATATACAATTTCCAGAATAACTATAGAATATATTTGTTCACTCAATAAACCTTGTTGCCCATGCTTATAATGTAATTTCTATATATGGACTTACAAATTCACACCTGCTTTGCAACTTCATTGTGACACAGGAATCATCAATACCCACAGTATGCACGTACAGTGCATAAACTCTATTTGCCCAAGAATTTTTAACTCACCATTGAGTCAAAACTTCAACAATCATTGGTTAAGGCCCCTTCCTTAACTCTTCAGAGTAACATTCATTACAATAGCCCAGTTCTACACTACACCATTCTTCTTCTTCCTTTCGGAACTCAATCACCCCTTAAGCCTTCCTAAAGACTTTATTAAAGCCTTTCTTTTAAATCTTCCTACTGGGACTCATTATTCCTTCTATCGGAACTCATTCGTTCCCATAAACCTTTATTAACCCTTCAACTGAATATATACATATAACCTTCCCTCCATTGGTTACATATATATTACGCAAAAACCCTTCCATTAGCGTTATTTCCCTTTAATGACCATTTACAAAGGACTTATACACAAACACACAGTTTCCCCCTCAGTACGCCTTTACACAGATCCTGAGGCAACCCTTTTCGCAATCGGGACATTGCTCATGTCATAGCACAATACTTTATCACAATATATGAATACACGGGAATTATACAAAATCCTGCTCCGAACCCATATGATGGACCTCAAAGTTTATACGCTCGTTTCTATAAATCAGCGGGTCCGCTCTCCTTGGTGCTATTCCTCTTACCTCTGCACTCGTCGATCTTTGATCAGCGATATTGGTTGATCACATATCACATGTCCACAGTCTTTCCCGCTTGGCATCTGCGATTAGCGATCAATGATTAGATCGTGGCCGTCGACCCGACTCCGATCCGACGGTCCTCGTCCAATCGCAAAGTCGCTATCGCATTATCACTTCGGTCCATCCCTATAGTTCTCCGATGGTGTCCGCCAATGCAATTAAATAACAACCGTTGATATTGTAGATCTAACGGTTGCTGTGCATTGATAATATACTCCTCCGCTATGTCTATTTACTCAGTTTTACGCTGTTTTCAATGTTATCTATGGCTCGTGGTTTCTTTTAAAAGTTCTTGGTCTTTGTCCTTCTACTGCGCGACTTCCTTCTGAGTTTTATCTTGTACCCTTTTAATGGATTCAAGAGTCCATCACGCTCTTCTGTCTCTCCTCCTCCTCCTCCTCTGTGGATTCTCCAAACTCTGCTTGCATACACACATTTCTATACAGAATGTTGGATTTCACATAAATTACCATTCTATGTCTGCATAACATAGTTTTACAAACTGGAATCACATCACTGGATATATATAAATAAATGAAGGTTTACATCTCACATCACTCTGTCTCTCAACCCGATTCTTCTTTTTAATGGCCTCTATCCCAATCCTACCCGTAGGCTAACAAATCAGACCCTCAGCTACCTGTCTAATATATCTCTCCCTATCTAACCTATCTAACCTCTTAGACTATCTTAAATATTACAATTTATACAAGAATGGATTCATGAACCAATTCTGGTTGATATCCAGAAATCTCTCACTCTCTCCTAAAAAGTCTCTCCAAACCAATTCTTTTCTAAACCAATGCTAAATCAAGCTTTTAGTTTCCTCATTTCCTATTCAAACCAATTAAATCTAACAATTTGGCCTGATCTCCACACAGGGAGAATCAATCAGCCACTATGCCCCTTTTTAATCATTTTGATAATAAATAAATACTCACATACATTTAAATAAATAAAATTAACTAAACTCTGTCTTCCAACCTCTTGCTAATCACAACATGTGATCATGCTATCACATTGCTGACTAGGTCTGAATGCTCCTGCATCAGACTCCCAAAGTTGAAAGTTTCCATGGACTCCTGTTCATGAGTCTTTTTGCTTCCTCTGTTGTAAACTTCATCATATTTCATTTCCCAACTGGCCACTTGATCCCTTTCATCTGCAAGTGTATTTACTGCCTCCTTTGTTTCTCTTGGTTGCCAAACTTTGTGTTGTGGATGTCTTTTTCCTCTACCTTCATAAGCATCTCCTTTGCATAATGTTTTGGTGTTGATACCATGTAAAAACACCTCCTCAAACAACATAAATCTCTTCTTCTCTATCCATTGCTGTCTTGTCATTCTACCAATAGAATTTATCTCCATCTTCATGTATTTTCTCTTGCCCTGTACCTGACTGTTCCTTTTAACTTCTGACTCAATCACCAACATCTCCTTCTGTCTATAAATCAATTTCTTTATGCTGTCCTGTATATCCTGCCATCTCCCCTTGATTCGCTGACTTAGAAATTTTTAATACTCATTATCTTTGGTGTTTTCATCATCCATCTATCAAATAGCTTAAGTAGAGTCTTTCCAATCTCAAAAGAAGATTGGGCATTGTTTAATACAAGAACATATAGCCTTTCAACTATATATTGTCCTCTGGTTGCAAATATTTTAATTATTGAGCTTTGTTCAATTTCCTCCATTCTCCTATCAAACTTAGCTGCACCATTCACCCAATTTTCCCATTGCATCCTCAAGATAAACTCTTGACATTTAAGCTTTCTTTGTATTAAGAGCAAAATCTGTTTGTGGACTGTACTTCCACATCTCCCGAAATCTTCTTCCTCTTCTGCAATAACTTGCTTAAGAGCTATGCCAACTCTCCTTCCTCTATTCCAAGCTTCTAAGTCAACTCGTTGCTTACTCTCATCTTCTTGTTTCCATAAAGAAAACTGACCTTCTGTAGCTCTAGAATTTACATCTTCCTTCATATTTATTAGTGCAAACATATCTCCAAGAGTAGTTTGTCCTTTATCTTGAAAACCACATTCAACAATTAATAATTCAAAGTCAGAAAATATATTACATTTTCTATCTCTGTCCTCATTAATTCTGCTCCACAAGTTTTCTGATTTGTCATCCTCTTGATATATATATGACATGTCAAACTTGTCACATTGTCTTGTCTTGAAAAAATCTTCTTTTTCTTCACTTTGTTCTGAATGTTGTCTATGTTCTGAATTTTGTTCTCTGCTCTTCTTCTTGGCCTTCCTTCCTTTCACACTCCTCTTCATTCTTCTTGTTCCTTCCTTACAAATCTGTAAGCCACTGAGTTGTCTTTTCCATTCCTCTTTAGTTTCAATCAAAATCTGCCAATCTCTGAGTTTAGAACCTAAAGTTCTATTTGTTTCCATATAAGAGCTAAAATCACCATATACCATAGGTTTCCCATTCCACTGTTGCGTTCCTTTTATAGCAATGGAAATTACTATTAACACCGTGAATATCACCTTCCACTGTTCCCTTGGGTTGCTCACTGCATATGCATTATTCATAAAAGCATCCTTACCTTCATCCTCTCTATTTTTAGTTTGTTGTTTACACTCACCTTTACTCTTTCTGCAATTTGTACAGATAACATTGTCTTCAATCTCCAGCTGTGCATCAGTGTCTATCGACCTCTCTTTGTGTTCTTGTTTATCCTATTTTCCTTTCTTCTTCATAACCTTGAATGGATTAACTGTACCTCCTTGGGTTGAATTCTCTTTATAAACCTTGGTTCTATCATCTTCCATAATACACTCTTTAGTAAGAGTCCTTTCCATTAATGATCCATTATGTCCTTTTAAGATTTTTTTCTTTCCCATTAACTATTAATACAGGTTCATAATTTTTGAATAAAAATTGAAGAGATAATTCCATTACCTCAAGTGTTTGTACTGTATCTACACTCATGTTTGCTCCTTCCATAAGGTCATCTTCATACCTCTTTCCTACTTCTCCTTTTGCAATCTGCAACTCCCTTTTGTCTTCAGACTGTCTGCCATCTTTCTGCCAAGTCTTACTGGATTCATCATCTTCATCTTCTTTAGTAGTCTTCAACATTTGTCCATCTCCAGTGTCCTTGAACACATGGTCAATCAAGAATTTATTTATTACATCCATTTCTTCTAACAGTTTCACTTCTTCAGCGACCTGCATAAACATATCCTCTAAAGGTTGTTCATCACTTGCATACATGCACAAATCATTAGTTTCAAAAATTCTAGGCTCCTTTTTCTTTGATGTTTCAATCATCACATCTCTCTGCTGATTCGAACTTGTCCAACAGTTCAGGAAATCACCAATGATTCATTTCTCAGTAAGGTAAACCTCTTGCTTGTGTCTACAATAGCTATCTTCCATCTCTAACTCAGCTGCTCTGAGTTCTTCTCTTAATTTGATATACTTTCTCCTCTTTACCTATTTCTGCAACAACTTCCACTTTGTATTCTTTCTTTTCATAGTCCAACCATATCTTTGATTTCCTTCACCTTTTTCTAGCAACACTATCATGTTATCCATAATTACCTTCAGTTCTGTAATTTCTCTGTCAAATACCTCTTGACTCATCTTCTCTCCTTTGCCTTGTTCCTTGGCATCCTCTGTTCCTCTACTGTGGCTTCTCTTTGAACCCCTACTATGACTATCAGTAGTCATTTCCTCGTTATCTCTATGAGCTTCTCACTCACTATGAGCTGCACTAAGCCTCTGTGACAACAAGTCCTTCCTGCTGTCACTTACCTCACCAATCCCTTCTCTGGACTTGGTCTTTTGGTAAGCACTAGTTCTCTATCTCTGGAACCCCTTGAGCATTCTCTTCTGCTCTCTTTAGCCTTGTATCCTCAACTCACCTTCTCTTGAGAACACTTTAATTGTCCTCCTTCTCCAACTTTCAGCTGGAATATTTAGGTTCACTGCCACTTACACAACTCCTCTCTTTCTTTACACAGTCTGCTACTATGTGTTGCTGCTATCACTCTCTTCCCTTGTAAAAATAATTCAAATGAGCCAACATCAAAATACAACTCATACCTGCTGATCTATTCCTTTCATCTTTCTTTCGCTGGAAAATACACACGCTGCTTTACTTTTTGCTGTCTGCACTTCAATCCTCCTTTCAACCGAATTCCTGTTCTTGTTGAGTACATCCATTTTCACTTTCTTTCCTTACAATTGCTTTTCTGCGATTTCATTACCTACATTCACCTACACATACCATTAAAGCTTTAAAACTGCAAGATCCTTTCTGATCCTATCTTCCTCAAGTCCCTTTTTCCACAATCTCTCTTGAATAACCAACTAAAGTCTTCATTTCCTGTAACATTTCAGAATTCTTCTATGCATGAATCCTTGCACTCTGTTCTCCCTCTGTGTCAGATCCATTACAATGCCAATTATATATATGCTGGGAATAAAGTTCTGTCCCTCAATCAATCTCCACAGAGCATTAGTCTTTGCTCTAATACCACAAATGACGTAGGAATCATCAATACCCATAGTATGCATGTACAATGCATAAACTCTATTTTCCCAGGAATTTTTAACTCACCATTGAGTCAAAACTTCAATCATCATTGGTTAAGGCCCTTTCCTTAACTCTTTGGAATAACATTCATTACAATAGCCCAGTTCTACACTAAACAATCTTTCTTCTTCCTTTCGGAACTCAATCACTCCTTAAGCCTTCCCAAAGACTTTATTAAAGCCTTTCTTTTAAATCTTCCTTACCGAGATTCATTATTCCTTCTATCGGAACTCACTCATTCCCATAAACCTTTATTAACCCTTCAACTGAATATATACATATAACCTTCCCTCCTTCATTGGTTACATATATATTACGCATAAACCCTTCCATTAGTGCTATTTCCCTTTAATGACCGTTTACAAAGGACTTATACACAAACACATAGTTTTCCCCTCGGTACACCTTTACACAGATCTCGAGGCAACCCTTTGCGCAATCAGGACATTGTTCATGTCGTAGCACAATACTTTATCACAATATATGAATACACGGGAATGATACAAAATCCCGCTCCGAACCAATATGACGGACCTCAAAGTTTTTATGCTAGTTTCTATAAATTGGCAGGTCCGCTCTCCTTGGCGCTATTCCTCTGGCCTCTGCACTCTCTGATCTCCGATGAACAATATCGCTTGATCACATATCGCATGTCCACAGTCTTTCCCACTTGGCATTTGCGATTAGCGATCAACGATTAGATCGTGGCCGTCGATCCGACTCCTATCCGACGGTCCTCGTTCAATCGCAAAGTCGTTATCGCATTATCACTTCGGTCCATCCCTATATCGCTCCGATGGTGTCCACTGCTGCGATTAAATAATGATCGTTGATCTTGTAGATCTAACGGTTGCTGTGCATTGATACTATACTCCTCTGTTCTGTCTATTTACTCAGTTTTACGCTATTTTCAGTGTTAGCTATGGCTCGTGGTTTCTTTTAAAAGTTCTTGGTCTTCGTCCTTCTACTGTGCGACTTCATTCTGAGTTTTATCTTCTACCCTTTTAATGGATTCAAGGGTCCATCACGCTCTTCTGTCTCTCCTCCTCCTCTGTGGATTCTCCGAACTCTACCTGCATACACACATTTCTATACAGAATGCTGGATTTCACATAAATTACCATTCTACGTCTGCATAACACAATTATACAAACTATAACCACATCACTGGATATATATAAATAAATGAAGGTTTACATATCACATCACTATGTATCTCGACTTGATTCTTCTTTTTAATGGCCTCTATCCCAATCCTGCCCGTAGGCTAACAAATTAGACCCTCAGCTACCTGTCCAATCTATCTTTCCCTATCTAACCTATCTAACCTCTTAAACTATCTAAAATATTACAATTTATACAAGAATGGATTCATGAACCAATTTTGGTTCAGATCTAGAAATCTCTCACTCTCTCCTAAAAAGTCTCTCCTAACCCATTCTTTTCTAAACCAACGCTAAATCAAGCTTTTAGTTTCCTCATTTCCTATTCAAACCAATTAAATCTAACAATTTGGCCTGATCTCCACACAGGGAGAATCAATCAGCCACTATGCCCCTTTTTAATCATTTTGGCAATAAATAAATACTCACATACATTTAAATAAATAAAATTAACTAAACTCTTTGTCCTCCAACCTTTTGCTAGTCACATGTGATCATGCTATCACATTACTGACTAGGCCTGAATGCTTCTGCATCACATTGTAATACTGGTTGAACCAAAGTGAACCAGAAAGTTAAATAAAAATAAAATAAAATAAAATGTAAATTGATATATTTAGTTTATCAACTTATGCGACATTCCATGGATTAGTTGTTTTAAAAAGAAGTCGTCCACTAATGAAATGAAAATACTTTCAACTAAAATTACTGTCCATCAGAAAGAATGAAATAATTAATACAATTAATGGCTTAAACTTCAACCATTTAAGTTATTGGTGATTTCCCAGAATAAAATTGTGTAGCGGATGTAATTCCATCTATTATAAGGATCAAAGTGATTTCCCCGAACATAATTGTGTAGGAGATGTAACTCCATCTATTATAAGGGACCAAAGAGATTTCCCCGAAACAGAACTATGTAGGGTGTTGACTCTTTTTCTAGTACTCGTAGCAGAAGTGCTTCGGGAGACATAGAAAGCTTCCTACAGACAGCCTTTGGGTTGATTGTAGACCAATGCCTAGTACATATTAATGAGAGGAGTGCATGGAAGATTATCAATGGAGGCTTTCTGTTGCACTCCAATTATCACGTAGTTAAAATGATAAGGCTTGGTTCAATAGGCCTTCATTAAGGTAAACTCAAGCCAATACATGGATCCGAATGTTCAGGGGGTAAATCAGGCCAACCTTAGAGAGAAATTTCTGGTTCTGGTGGTCGACACACAACAACAAGCAACTTAATATTGACGTTGCAGTAAAGTGAAAAGGAGAAAAGGGAGGAGGGGATTTGGTGCGTAGCGTTGATTGCAACACAAGATCCTAAGAAATGATTGTTCCGGCATAAATATGGAAGAGGGAGGAGATGAAAAAGTGGAAAGAGTGAAGTGTAAATTAAGGTTTCATGCCATATACCTCATGGGTACCTTTATTACCAAACAACATGGGTAAATCTGTGCTCATAATGGTACTGCAGGTTAATCGAATAATGCAAGTAAGTCCGTTTTATACACATGTATTGCAGGCTATAGACTAACATAAGTAAATTCATCTTATACATAGGTATTGTTCGCTATTTAGCGGCTTAGATAAATCCATGAATCAGAGAGAAACTGATAGCTTCACCCCACTATTTTAGAGAAAGAAAAACATATATGAAATAAGATCTATGAAGGGGAAAAATACTGTGTATTGCCATGATTGGAATCACCAAAGAGTTTCATTAATCTTCAAAATGTTTCCCATTCACCATTCCATTTACATTCAGCAATCTACAGCTCAAGTCCCTCATGAACAAGCAATTAGAACCAAAATGGAACCAAAGAATTTGGACCACTGCGGGTACGAAATTCTGGAACCCTGCTTAAGTGTTTCTCCCCCTTATTTATACAGGAAAAGGGGGGCTTTGAATCAACATTTACAAAATATCTTAGCCTAAGGCCAACTGTCAGATTGACTAGCTGTCTGGGCCTGCGATAACTCTGTTCCCAAACTGATTTCCTCGGATTTGATTTTGTTCCTGGAAATATAGTAATTACAGAATAAAAGAAATTACAGAAAAATAGAAAAAAGGAACTGAATGATGATGGAGGAAAATATCATCCTGCGATTCCTGTGAATGCCCCTGATCAGGCCATGTCTTTGCCACAATGTGTCCCTCCTGCTGCTCGACTGGTTTTTGTGCTTTCGCCTTAACTGCCTGAATCACTCGTTCTCCAGAGCTTGGAGTGGATCGACTGTGAGTTTCCTAGTACAGAGTTGAAGTGGAGAATGTCATGGTAGTCCTTCGCTGTGTATCTGAGTGGAGTGCCATAAAAAGCCATTAAGTCCTCCTGAGTCCCATGCCTCCATTTACTATCCGAAGACGTGTAGCGAAGCAGTCGAATTCATTTCTGCGACCTATTTAGTCCTTGGTTTCTTATTAGAGGGGCTTCTATAGGATTAGCCCATATCAGTTTGCAATTGATCCATACCTCTATTCAAAGTCTCTGTTGTCGACCCATCCGCCTTTGAAACTATTTACCACGCTATCAGGGCATCACTGTATCGGGACTGTCACACTAAGAGGCATTACAGAACAATGAGTCCTGATCTCCTTTGACCCCATTTGGTTTAGACCTTTTCTACTCTTCTCATATGAGTGTGGGGCTGTGACCTGGAGCTTAGCCCTAAGGCGCTAGAGCCTTTAGATTCCTGTCCGGGGACCATTTTCCCTTTATAAGTGCTTTGCGTCTGGTTTCCTTAAGTCTTCATGATCATGCGCCCTTTATCAGAGATCCTTTCTCGGCGGATCACTATCGGGGTTTCCAATCGACACTTTTACTTTGGAGCTGTGACATGTTTGCAATCTCTGATTGTGATATTCCTTTAGTGCTTGACCCTTGGTTCCTTGGCTCTTTATGTGATCGCGGGTTAGCCCCCCTTTATCGGAGCCCCCTAATTAGAGGTTCACAATCGACGATTCCTTTTTGATGCACAACGCAACCGTCGATCACCAATCGCTGATCACCCTCCATGCTTAGCCCTTGGTTATTTTATCTCTTTATGTGACTGTGGGCCAACCCATGTATCGGAGCCCCTTTATCGCACTTTCCCATGTGCACATTGCGTTACAAACTGCTGATAAGCCTCGACCTCCGATTTGCGATTGTCGATGTGATGTCATCTCTGCCACGTGGCACCTCTTGAGTGGTGACACATGTCACCCAGATATGCCCTCTTTGGACCTTTGAAAATGCTAGATCTGCATGCCACATGTCCTCCATACTGCCATGTCATGCTGACGTCAGCGCCACCGTGTCTTTACCGGATCCAATAATATTTTGCCATGTGGCCTCCTGGAGGAGAGAGAAAAAGGCCCACCTACCCCTGGTTTTGCGTTGATTTCCTTTGTTAAATGTTTTCGGCCCTTTCCTAGTGATTTGTACTATCGAATTAAATCTCGACACTTTTAATCGCAATTGAAACTTTGGAAGGGTGTCATTTGTTTTATCACCGATTGCGATGCACTGATCTTGGACTGTTGCGATCACCGACATGCCATGCCGCTGGAACCTGAGATATGCCCTACTGTCTGATCCTATGATTTGTAATATATTTATGTTGTTGTGATTACCGATCGCCGATTCACCCATTTGATATACTTGATCGTTGGCTTGGACCTCTGAGATTTTGTGATCACCGATATGCAGGATCGCTGGAACCTCTGATAGTCAATATACTATGCGCCATAGACCCCTGACTGTCGATATGCCGATATGCGCTTAGTGCTATTGATGAGAAATCGTCGATGTGTAATAGCCAATATTCGAGCTCTGCTACACAAAGGGCTGATTTCCTCATCGCTGCCTGATTTTCCGATATGCAATTCGTGATATGTTCCCGAACCTCTGATCTGCAATTCTTTCCTTTTTTCAAAGGTGACAAAACCCTCATCTTTAACAAGCCATATCTTCTGATTCCGGGGTCCATTTGAAGAGTTCCATATACCGTTAGAAAGATCGTTCTAAGGACTATGCAATGGAGGGGGGCCGATTTAGATTTGAGTGATTCTATGGTTTGGAAGGTGGCTGCAAACGTTTCTGCTCTTTTGTGCTTTGGGAAACTGAAAACATATTTTTGCAGTGAGTGACAACATTGGCTCCAACTGGGGACAGTGCCTTGCTGGCAAGGTGTTGAGAATCTACAAAACAGTAGCCTTCACCATTGGGCATGGAGTTAAAAATATAATGAACTTACATAACCAGAAAATCTCCATGAAACTCTATTCGCAGAGAGTTCTTTCCTCATCAAACTGAAATGTAGAAAAATAAATTCTACCAACTAGAAAGTAAATGCTCAGCTAGTGAGCTTATTTGTATACAACTCCTACTTATGTACAAGGCTCAATTCACCTAAGTGAGTTCAACCCTCCAATGGAGCTAGGGCAACATTAGAGTACTGGACCTTATGTCTCCATGTTGCTGAAATTTAAAAATTAAAATAAGCACATGCCATGAAAAATATGCCAGAAACAACCGATGATGCTGAATTAAGAATGTGGTCATGTAATCAGCTACAGGGTCATAGAACCGATAAGGGAAATTTGTAGCCACATTATTTTCATAAACAGTCTGCTGACCAATATCTTCTTGGTCAGGGCGGTCACAAATATTGTTCGGCTCCTCAGCTTTATATTTTCTGAGAAAAACTTGTTGCTAGAAGCCTTCTCCCCACTTGCTGGTAAACCACTCCCTTTGAACATCCGTAACCATCTCGTCCTCCTCTAAATAATATGAATCATAAATCGGAGGGGGTTCTTGATCTTGTTCTCCAGGTGAAGGATGTGCATTTTAAACTAGAGTTATTAACCTCATGGTGGGCCTCCTCTTCTTGCGTAGCTTCCCGTGCCTGGGAGCGTTGTGGCTTTGCATCACTTTAATCTCCATCAGAGTCATATACAACATAAGAAGGAGAAACATCAAATTCATCCAAATAAGATCTTTGAGGGTTTATTTGCAGCTCGATGATGTTTCCTTCTTTGATTTCTTGGTCATTTGGTGATGCTTCATGACGCGAGTAGATGTTTTCTTGGAGCGGAGCTCCACAAACATCTTCAGCAATGCCATCAACCTAAAAAATATCTTCATCATTAAAATGTGCTCAACAATCTTCAAATAGAACATTTGGTGGATATAATCTTTTGCAATAATGATGGAATTCTATATGAAAACATTTTAATGAAGATATGCTACCACGGGATATTGTTTTGTACCAAATTCTAAAATTGTTTTCTAAAGAGTACATGAACAATTTCATTCACACATCTTCAAAAATAATACCCTAATGTTCCATGCATTCATGAAAATACTTAAGGTGCTGGTCTGACCTTCTATCTGTGTTTCCAATGAACCTAGGCAAATAGGTATTCCATTCATGAAACGAAGGGACATGATTGGGATAACCAACAATAGAAGAAAAATTTAGTGGGGCAAATTGGTTGGCTAGGAATGCAGGAATGGCCATTTTGAAAACCCCCTAGGTGAGTGATCTCCATTTTAAGGTAGGGAAATCTTTCGTCTGCTTTAACATCAGAGCGAGTATGAGGCTGCTTGGTAGCCAGGGTTATCAAATAGAGATATGGACAATGGATCTTCTAGGATGTTTACCATAACATTGAAACACTGGAGTTGTCAAGATGATAGATCTTCAACCCACACTTCCCTTTCTCACCTAATAGAGGGAATGTAAAGTTTTGTTGTACCCATGGAAAAATATTCTAATATGTTCCCCAAAAACGACGCCAGAAAGATGTTGTCACTTTTTCTAGCACCCATAGAACAAGTGCTTCGGGAGATATAGAAAGCTTCTTAGAGACAACCTCTGGGTTGATTCTCGACTAGTGCCTAGGACATCTTAAAGAGAGGAGTGCATGGAAGATTTTCAATGCGGGCTTTTTGTTTCACTTCAATTGTCACGTAGTTAAAAGGATAATAAAGGGGCTCGGTTCAATAGGCCTTCATTAAGGTAAAATCAAGCCAACACATGGATCCGAATGTTCAGGGGGTAAATTAGGCCAACCTCAAAGAGAAATGTCTGGATCTGGTGGGTGACATACAAGAACAAGCATCTTAATATTGACATTGCAGTAAAGTGAAGAGGAGGAAAGGGAGGAGGGGATTTGGCGTCTAGGGCTGATTCCAATACATAATCCTAAGAAACGATTGTTATGGCAGAAATATGTAAGAGGGAGGAGATGAAAAAGAGGAAAGAATGGAGCGCAAATTAAGGTTTCATGCCATATACGTATTGGGTACCTTTATCACCAAACAACATCGGTAAATATGTACTCATACATGTACTGCAGGTTAATCGAATAACCTAAGTAACTCTGTTTTATACACATGTATTGCAAGTTATAGACTAATAGAAGTAAATTCATCTTATACACAGGTACTGTTCACTATTTAGTGGCCTAGATAAATCCATGAATCAGAGAGAAACTGACAGCTTCACCCCAATATTTTAGAGAAAGAAAAACATATATGAAATGAGATTTATAGAGGGGAAAACATACTGCGCGTTTCCATGATTGGAATCACCAAAGAGTTTCATTAATCTTCAAAATGAGTCCCATTCACCAGTCCATTTACATTCAACAATCTACAACTCAAGTCCCTCATGAACAAGCAATTAGAACCAAAATGGAACCAAAGAATTTGGACCACTACGGGTGCATAATTACGGAACCCTGCTTAAGTGTTTCTCCCCCTTATTTATACAGGAAAAGGGTGGATTTGAATCAACATTTACAAAATATCTCAGCCTAGGGCCAACTGTCACATTGATTAGCTGTCTAAGCCTGTGATAGCTCTGCTGCCCAAACTGATTTGCTCGGTTTTGATTTCGTTCTTGGAATCATAGAAATTACAGAAAAATAGAAAAAAGGAATCTGAATGATGATGGAGGAAAATATCATCCTGCGGTTCCTGTGAAGCCCCTTGATTAGGCCACATCTCTGCCACAATGTGTCCCTCTTGCTGCTCGACCTATTTTTGTCGCTTTTTCCTTAATTGCCTGAATTGCTCGTTCTCTAGTGCTGGGAGTGGATCGAATGTGAGTTTCCTGTTACAGAGTTGAAGTGGGGAATGTCATGGTAGTGCTTCGCTGTGTATCTGAGTGGAGCCCCATGCTGAGCCATTAAGTCCTCCTAAGTCCCAGGCCTCCATTTAATGTCTGAAGACATGCAGCGAAGCAGTCAAATTCATTTTTGCGGCTTGTGTAGTCCTTGGTTTCTTGTTGTAGTGGCTTCTACAAGATTAGCCCATATCAATTTGCAACTGCTTCATATCTCTATTCAAAGTCTCTGTTGTCGACCCATACACCTTATAGACTAACATAAGTAAATTCATATTATACACAGGTACCGTTCGCTATTTAGTGGCCTAGATAAATCCATGAATCATAGAGAAACTGACAACTTCACCCCACTATTTTAGAGAAAGAAAAACATATATGAAATGAGATTTACAGAGGGGAAAACATACTGCGCGTTTCCATGATTGGAATCAACAATGAGTTTCATTAATCTTCAAAATGAGTCCCATTCACTAGTCCATTTACATTCAATAATATACAACCTCAAGTCCCTCATGAACAAGCAATTAGAACCAAAATGGAACCAAAGAATTTGGACCACTGTGGGTGCATAATTACAGAACCTCGCTTAAGTGTTTCTCCCCCTTATTTATACAAGAAAAGAGGGGATTCGAATCAACATTTACAAAATATCTCCGCCTAGGGCCAACTGTCAGATTGCCTAGTTTCCTAGGCCTGTGATAGCTCCGCTGCCCAAACTGATTTCCTCGGTTTTGATTTCGTTCTTGGAATTATAGAAATTACATAAAAATAGAAAAAAGGAAACTAAATGATGATGGAGGAAAATATCATCCTGCGGTTCCTGTGAAGGCTCCTAATCAGGTCACGTCTCTGCCATAATGTGTCCCTCCTGTTGCTTGACCGATTTCTGTCTCTTTTGCCTTTACTGCCTAAATTTCTCGTTCTCTAGAGCTGGTAGTGTATCGACTGTGAGTTGCCTGTTACAGAGTTGAAGTGGAGAATGTCCTGGCAGTTCTTCGCTGTGTATTTGAGTGGAGCCCCATGCTGAGACATTAAGTCCTCCTGAGTACCATGCCTCCGTTTAATGTCTGAAGACATGCAACGAAGCAGTCAAATTCATTTCTGTGGCCTGTGTAGTCCTTGGTTTCTTGTTGCAAGGGCTTCTACAGGATTAGCCCATATTAGTTTGCAACTGCTCCATATCTCTATTCAAAGTCTCTGTTGTCGACCCATACACCTTATAGACTAACATAACTAGATTCATCTTATACATAGGTACTGTTCGCTATTTAGTGGTCTAGACAAATCCATGAATTAGAGAGAAACTGATAGCTTCACCCCACTATTTTAGAGAAAGAAAAACATATATGAAATGAGATTTACAGAGGGGAAAACATACTACACGTTTCCATGATTGGAATCACCAAAGAGTTTCATTAATCTTCAAAATGAGTCCCATTCACCAGTCCATTTACATTCAACAATCTACAACTCAAGTCCCTCATGAACAAGCAATTAGAACCAAAATGGAACCAAAGAATATGGACCACTGTGGGTGCATAATTCTGGAACCCTGCTTAAGTGTTTCTCCCCCTTAGATGATGGAGGAAAATATCGTCTTGCGGTTCCTGTGAAGGCCGTTGATCAGGCCATGACTATGCCACAATGTGTCCCTCCTGCTGCTCGACTGATTTTTGTCGCTTTTGCCTTAACTGCCTGAATTGCTCGTTATCTAGAGCTGGGAGTGGATCGACTGTGAGTTTCCTGTTACAGAGTAGAAGTGGAGAATGTCCTGGCAGTCCTTTGTTGTGTATCTGAGTGGAGCCCCATGCTGAGCCATTAAGTCCTCCTGAGTCCCATGCCTCCATTTACTGTCCGAAGACGTGCAACAAAGCAGTCGAATTCATTTCTGCGGCCGTGTAGTCCTTGGTTTCTTGTTGCAGGGGCTTCTACAAGATTAGCCCATATCAATTTGCAACTGCTCCATATCTCTATTCAAAGTCTCTGTTGTCAACCCATACACCTTTAAAACTTTGTATCACGCTATCAGGGCATTGCTATATCGAGACTTTCATGTTAAGAGGCATTACAGAACAACGAGTCCTGATCTCCTTTGGCCCCCTTTGGTTTAGCCCCTTTCTACCTTTCTTCTCATATGACTGGGGGGCTATGACTTGGAGCTTAGCCCTAAGGTGCTAGAGCCTTTAGATTCCTGCCCCGGGGCCTTTTTCCCTTTATAAGTGCTTTGTGTCTGGTTTCGTTAAGTCTTCATGACCGTGTGCCCTTTATCAGAGCTCCTTTCTCAACAGATCACAATTGAGGTTTCTAGTCGAGAATTTTACATTGGAGCCACGATGTGCTTGCAATATCCTATTGCGATAATCCTTTAGCGCTCGGGCCTTAGTTCCTTGGCTCTTTATGTGATCGCGGGCCAACCCTCCCTTATCGAAGCCCCCCAATCAGAGGTTCGTAATTGGCGATTCATTTTTGATGCACAACACAATGACCGATCGCTGATCACCTTATGTGCTTAGCCACTAGTTCTTTCAGCGCTTTATGTGACTGTGGGCCAACCCCTGTATCGGAGCCCCTTTATCGCATTTTCCCATGTGCGCACTGCGTTACAAAGTGCCGATAAGCCTCGACCTCTGATTTGCGATTGCTGATGTGACGTCATCATAGCCACATGGCACCTCTTGAGTGACAACACTTGTCACCCAGATATGCCCTCTTTGGACCATTGAAAATACCAGATCTACATGCCACGTGTCCTCCGTATTACCATGTCATGTTGACATCAGTGGCACCGTGTCTTTTCCAGATCCAATAATATTCTTCCACGTGGCCTCCTCAAGGAGAGAGAAAAAGGCCCACCTACCCTTGGTTTTGCATTGATTTCCTTTGTTAAATGTTTTTGGCCCTTTCCCGGTGATTTGTACTATTGATTTAAATCTCGACACTTTTAAGCGCAATTGAAACTTTGGAAGGGTGTCATTTGTTTTATCACCGATTGCGATGTGCCGATCTTGCACTGTTGCGATCACCGACATGCCATGTTGTTGGAACCTCAGATATGCCCTGTTACCTGATTCTCCGATTTGCGATATGTGATATTTTTGTGCTATTACGATCGCCCATCGCCAATTCACCCCACCGATATGCCTAATCACTGCCTTGGACCTCTGACATTTTGTGATCGTCGATATGCAGGATCGCTGGAACCTCCGATAGCCGATATACTATGTACCATGGACCCCCGATTGCTGATATGCTGATCTGCGCTTAATGATAATGATGAGAAATCACTGATGTGCGATAGAAAATATCAGAGCTCTGCTACATGAATCGCTGATTTCCTTGTTGCTGCTTGATTTGCTGATTTGTGATTTGTGATATGTTCTCGAATCTCCAATCTGCGATTATTTCCTTCTTGCAAAGGTGAAAAAACCCTCATCTTTAACATACCATATCTTCCGATTCCGGGGTCCATTTTAGGAGTTCCATATACCGTTAGAAATCTTGTTCTGAGCACTATGTAATGGAGGGGGGTCGATTTAGCTTTTAGTGATTATGTGGTTTGGAAGGTGGCTGAAAAATTTTCTGCTCTTTTGCGCTTTGGGCAATTGAAAACCTTGAAAATGACCTGCAAAGTTTTCTTCTCTTTTCTGCTCTTTTTCTCTTTTCAAGGCTTTTCCTCTCTGTATTCATGCAAATTAGCGCTGTTAGAAATGTTTCAAGCTTCCTAATAGATTTATTTGTATTCATATGTGAATGCAAGTGCTTGTAATTATATCACAGATTCACTTGTCTCAATACTGTTGATGCATATACCTGTGTGGACTATTGAAATCATATCTTTAAATCTGCAACACATGAATCATAGCATTCAACCCCTCCTTCATCCATTATTTCTGCTTGTAACTCAAATAAGTATAGAAATCATTAATGCCTCAAGTTCTATGTGTTAAGTGTAGAACTCTTGAAGCCTTATGTGCTATGTGATGAGTTGCTCCTTCTCTTTGTCCTCTTTCATTTGCTCTTCAAAAGCTTATTAAGATGTAAGCCCTTGAATTGCTTGGCCTTCGCTATTTTCATGCATATTTTTGAGATCTGAACTTGTGAGGAAGTACCAGAAATTCATGTTTTATTTCTTTGGATAAATGAACTAACTCATTATTTGGAGTGTCTCAAATGATTCTTAGTAAAGGAAGACCTCACTTATGTTCTCTCTCTCTCTCTCTCTCTCTCTCTCTATCTATCTATCTATCTATATATATATATATATATATATATATATATATATATATATATATATATATATACATATAGAACATAAGTGAGGTCTCCCTTTACTGAGAATCATTTGAGACACTCCTAATTTATATGTGCCTAGGCACTGGTCTTGTAAGCAATCCAAGGCTATCTCTGGGAGCTACAATAAACGAAATAAAATTTTTCGTTGCGATACAATTTCAAGCAAGAATTTGATTTTTTGTTGTTTAAAATACATTTTTGAATGCAAAAGTGGATTCAAAGCCTTGGAACACCTATGTGGCACTCAAATTCTACATATTAAACAACTTAAACTAAAGTTTTTATAAATATCCAAGGCTTAAAGTGAATTTAGGTTGTATTAATCTTATTTAATATAAATAAAATAAAAATTTAAAATAAAGGAAGTTGTAGGCTTAATCTGAATTTACGCTAGTACTAATCTTATTTTATATAGATAAAATAAAAATAAAAAATAAAGAAAATCATGTTCCGGAGAGTTATTTACATTTCATTGAGACTCACTTGCACAATGTAATGTTGGAATCCAACTTTCCTATCTCCTCCCACCATTGTCTCAATTTAAGATAAATAATGAGTTGATTTGTATACAATGTGAGCCACATGATTTTGGACATTGATTTTGATGGAATGACTAGTTTCACCAATATGGTTTTCCATAGGATAGGAAATTACATGGACAAAATTTTGTTGCACTAAATCCATAGAATTATTAATAGATTTAATAAAGTTTTTATTATTGTTAGAGAAGTAAAAGTGGCCCCAATATTTTTCTTCTTAGGAACCTTGGTAATCCTATAAGTTGTTTCTTGAATAAAGGATAAAGATCCTAGGGATGTCATGAGTTCTCCTTGAATAAAGGATAAAGATCCTAGGGATGTCATGAGTTCTATAGTTCTAGAAACATTTTGAAAGACTATAAAAACATGAATCTCATAATAATCAATATCTCAAAAGCAAGAAGATGGAGTCTTTCCTCTTCCCAATGTTCATTATTTTTTACCTTAAAAGCCATGTGTTGAGAAGATGATTTTACTAGAGAAGGTATTCTTCTTGAATACCCTATGCACTAAACATCTGTATAATTTTTAATGGTCAAGAGATCCATAAAATGGAGGCTCTCATTTTCTTTAACCTTCATGGTGAAATTGATGTGTTATGACTAGCTATTGAGGTGTTGAATAAGCATATCTAACTTCTCTCACATACATAGATAATTGGAAAATGTATTATAATCTATAAATTTCACTCATATCTTAGCTTAGCTCAACTTGGCAAAAAATTATTTAAGACTAGAATATGCTTGAAAATTTATTTAAAGTTCTTCACAACTTTGCAGGCAGGTCGATTGCGTTGCATACTATCATTGTGAATTTTTCTAAATGTTAAATCCTAGCAATTGAGAAAAGCTTAATGACCTTATTTGTTTATTTCCGTCCAAATTTGACTTGTTAATGGCTTAATATAACTCCATTGAGATTTTATTAAGGATGCATTTAACTAGCTTTCTATAACTCTTACTATTGTCAAAATGGTTTATTATTTTTATTAAATAGTTATTTGGACTAATTATGTGTTTATTTTGAAATAGGATTTCTGATAATAATATACATAAATCATAGACTAACATTTATGTCCAAAATATTTATGCACTTTTAATTAAATTGATTAATTAAAAAAAGTGTCATATGAAGTGATATGAAGTGAGTTATGGCGTTCTTGGGCATGTGGTATTGGCTCATGGTATTATAACAAAGCCTATTTGTAGATTGAGAATATCCATGCTAAAGTGAAGGTAAATTTCCATGATTTTTTTTTTTTTAAATGCACATATGTTTACTTCTATATCACTTCAATTTGTTATGTATTATAATAATAATTATATCAATAGACTTGTCGATTTTGGAGTAAAGTTTCCAGAATTTCAATTTTCTTATCAATAATTATCAGGTGGATGGTAGGGATTTATCTTCCATATAATATTTTAGAATATTCCTATTTGTATACACAAGTCAGAGGTTGAGATTCCAAAGTAATTATACCTTTTTTTTCTTTTTCGTAACATGAGGTATATCATGTAGTAAGTGTTTTGATATTGATTATGAACTCATACCAACTCCAACTTTATCATCTTTAAGAACCCAATGTTGTCATTCTTATATTTCTATTTAATTATTTTTTGGAATAATATTTATTAAATTTAATATATATATTATTTGTTAAGATTTGTATATCATATTCATGATACAAAAATTAATATTATATTTATTCTTTAAAATTCATGCTGATAAATTATTACCACCCTGAATTACCAAAAAAATCAATCTCATGCCTCCGAAAATCCATAACTTCAAATTTATGAAACATAATATAATATTCATTATCATAATGGGTCCATATTATTAGTCCATGCCTGGCCAAGGACTATAGAATTTGTCTGGTGGTCAAGGTGCATTGGCTGTGCGTTATTTGGATGTGTTTTTGCAATTTTAACCAAAGTTTCGGGAAACTGCTTAATATTCTATTTTTTTGCATAAATTTAAAAATAATGTCTGAATTTTTAGTAAATCTTATTTCTAATTTTGGATTGGCTAAGGAAGCTCTAATGAGACATAATTCCCCTGGTGGAGGGGGTTTATTTTTGGTACTTGTCAATGCCTCAAAGAAAATTCATTTTAAAATTAAAATAAAGGTAATTTTGTGAGTGGCTATTGTGTTGGTGAGTGCTCTAACATTGACATTGTTATGTTAACACTCTGTTCAATGATGTGAGAATTGATGCAATTTCAAGTTGTTTGCATTGCGAAGCCTTTACTTTGTGGAGGATGGAGTCTGTGCAAGATAATGAGGTCCATTGCATTAATCCAGGGTTGTTTTGACACTGAGTATGTGTGGGAGAATGATGGTACTTTTGTTATTGGTTTGCTAAATCATGCCAGAAATGATACGGTTATAGGTGCTTTGCATAAGTGCATAGGTAGAGGGGGTTGGGTGTTGAATTTTTTTTGAATTAATATTATTATGTTGGAGAAAGGGGTATATGCGGGGGAATGGGGTACTTTGCATAAGTGGGGGTGTTGTGACACTGACACTATGGATGAAATCGGGGCTTTTACTGTGCGGAGGATGAAGTGATTTCATACCTTAGATGTCAATTTCTAGGCTTAGATTCCTTATTATTATTATTATTAGTGTTACTATTTATCCCTGCCTCACGAAAGACTATAACATTCATTGACTGTGCATTATTTGGCCGTATTTTGCAACTTTAACCAAAGTTTTAGGAAAACAATTAATATTTTTATTTTTGCATAAATTTAGAAATCATTTTTGAATTTTCAGTAAATCTTATTTCTTATTTTCGATTGGTTGAGGAAGCTCTTAAGGGACATTATTCCCCTGGTAGAGAGCGTTTTATTTTTTTTATTGACTATGTATTATTTGGCTATGTTTTGCAATTTTAACCAAAGTTTCAGGAAAATGATTAATATTTTTATTTTTGCATAAATTCAAAAATAATTTTTGAAATTTCAGTAAGTTTTATTTCTAATTTTCTATTGGTTGAGGAAGCTCTTAAGGGACATAATTCCCCTGGTAGAGAGCGTTTTATTTTTTTTATTTGTTAGTTCCTAACAATTCATTTTAAAATTAAAATAAAAGTAATTTTGTGAGTGTTTATTGCGTTTGTGAGTGCTCTGACACTGAAACTATTATGTTAGCACTTTGTTCAATGATGTGAGAATTGATGCAATTATAGGTTGTTTGCATAAGCTCCTGGGCAGGTTGAAAAAATATTCAATTAATATTATTATGTTTCCTTGTCTGAAACTTTTACTATGTGGAGGACAAAGAATGTGTGGCAGAACGAGATCCTTTGCATTAGTCTATGGTTGTTCTGACACTGAGTATGTGCGGGAGAACGTAGGTCCTTTTGTTACTGCTATGCTAAATCATGCCAAAATTGATGTGTTTGCAGGTGCTTTGCATAGGTGCATAGGCCCGGGGGGTGGGGGGGTGTGATGAACAAATTTAGATTATGTTGGAGAATAGGGTATGTGCGGGGGAACGAGGTCCTTTGCATAAGTGGGGGTAATGTGACACTGACACTGTTGATGAAAGCGAGGATTTTAATATGCAAAGGATGAAGTGATTACAAATCTTAGATTTCAATTTCCAAGCTTAGATGTATGATCATTTATTTTTTAGTGTTACTCTTTACATTGATCACTTTTATGGTTTTGTTGTAACAATTATCGTAGCCGTTGGAATATAAATTGTTGCATAGAAAGATCCATTGCGTGGAAGGAGCTCTTCGATTAATATTATTATGTTTCTATGTGCATATCTTTTACTATGCGGAGGGAGAAGTAAGTGTGGGAGAACAAGGTCCTTTGAATTAGTCCAGGGTTGCTCTGACACTGAGTATGTCTGTGAGAATGAGGGTCCTTTTGTTACTACTTTGCTAAATCATGCTATAAATGATGTAGTTGCAGTTACTTTGCATATGTGCATAGGGAGGGATGGGGGTGGTGCCGAATAAATTTTAAACTAATATTATTATGTTGGAGAACATGGTATGTGTGGGGGAATGAGGTCCTTTGCATAAGAAGGGGTGTTATGACATTGAAACTGTGGATGAAAGCGGGGATTCCACACATATGCATTTATGTTATTTTGAAAGTATATGTTAGTATTAGCTATGAAAAAGAGCAGTTGCATAGTGCTGTGAATTTGTGTGGAATGAAGGATGTGTAGAAGGGTCTTTCAATTGTTATTATAAATTGTAGCAAGAAAGGCTCAATTTGATTTTTTCCTTTGTCAAATTGAGTAATTCGATTTTACACATCAATAGGATGACTTGGATTGTAGTTAACTTTTGTGACATGGCTTTGTCTACCAGCTGGCTCAATAAATTCGAGTTAGAGGCTAGAAGTAAAGTTGTGCATGTAGTGATTGCTAAAATTTAGCAATCTAATTCAGTTATGTTTAGTTGATCTTAGTTAAATGAGCTCAAGACTTTAGTTGAGTCAGTTGAAGGTCACTTGAGTAGTATAACTGTTGTTAACTCAGTGATCTCTTAGTTAAACTAGTCAATTAACTAAAAATATCCCAGACATGCATGGAATTCAAATTGCCTAGATGGAGTGGAGGAAAAGGCACATTGTAATTATCAATTGTATACTAGTTGAGTGTATAGGCTAGATAGTTAAGTAGGTGAAAAATTCCTTTGGATTTGCGCTAGGAAATAAGGAATTTCCCTATTATTTAGAAGCCTAATTTCTCCTGAATTGCACAAGGAAATAGGAGCAAGTTGGGGCCTTGAATTAGCTAAGTGTTAGCCAAAGCAAGACATTCAATAGGAGAACAAGTTTACAGTGTAGGGTGTGCTTCAGATTCAAAGCAAGAAATTTTAATAATTTCTCATTATCATCTGATTAATGAAATGCAGAGGAGGGGTTTTTCCCAGTTGGGCTCCCCTATAAATAATTATGTCCTTATTGTGTTTTAATGGTTTCTTGTCATTGCATGTGTTTCTAAAGTATGATTTCCATTCCACAAAATAGTAGAGGAAAATTGTAATATCTTGATTTCAGTTCTATTTCATTAGTAGTAGAAAAATTATATTAATTTCTACATGGTATCAAAGAAAAAATCACACTAGAAACCTGTCAATTGAGCTTCTCCTTCAGGAATTTCGTGTAGCTTCAGTGATGCAAATTTTCTTCAGATTCAGGAGAATGTCTTTCAACGGATTGAGATTGGAGTATGCCCTAGAGGGTAGCTCGAATTTCAGAGCCTGGAAGGACCAAATGGAAGTAATTCTTGATGATAATGGTGTGTTAGAATATGCTAAAACTGACATTGTGAAACCCCAATAGTATGATGGACAATGGTTAGCCCAATGGAAGAAGGATGTTGCAAAGTCCAGGAGAATTCTTCTAGAAGGTGTGAGAGACCATGTGGTTTGAAATATCCATGACAAAGAAACACCATATGTTATGTGGAAGACACTGTCTGAGCTATTCGAAAATAACATTGACCATAGAAAATTGGCCTTGAAAGACAAACCCCAAAACATTAGGATGCAGAAAAATGATACCATCCTACAATATCTCTCTAGATTCACTCAAGTTTGATATGAGCTTGGAGGAGTTGGGGTGAATGTTGAAAAATATGATTTGGTGAGCCTATCTCTTCTAGGCCTTCCAAAATCCTAAGACACCTATCGAGACTATGTGAATGGAAGGGAAAAATTACCAAATTGGGAAAGGGTGTGGTTCGATTTGGTTCAAGCAGAGATCAGGAGAAATACCAGAGACAGAACATCATCCAGAGTAGAGAATGAAGATAATTTTTCCTTGGTTGGAAAGGGAAAGAAGGGAAAGGGCAAGAAGGCCCAAAGCAAGAGAGAGTCCAGCCAAAACAATGGCAAGAAGGAGGACCTAAGTAAGATAAAATGTTTTCACTACCATGAATTCAAGCATTATGCAACAAAGTATCCACATAAGAAGTCTAACAAGAAGACTTTAGGAGGAGCAAGAGGTGAAGCACTTGCCTCATAATTTGAATTAAAATTCACCCTGATTGCATGCATGGTGAGCACTATAATGGGGAGTATGTGGTCTCTAGATTCAGGTGCCTTTTTCCATATGACACGATCCAAAGAATTCTTCAGTAGCCTAGAGGAGAAGAATCTCCAGATGCACATAGAACTTGGGGATGATGGGCGATACAATGCCAAAGGAACTGGAACTGTAACCTTTCAGAGGGATTTGAGCTCCCAACTTCATATGAAAGATGTCATGTATGTACTTGGGCTGAAGAAGAACTTTATCTTTGTAGTTGTATTAGAGGATCATGACTATGATGTTGTTTTCAGTAAAGGGAAAGCCTTTATGAGACATGTATCTACCGAGAAGGTGAAACAGATTGGGTTTTGAGTGAAGAACCTATACAAACTTGAGATGGAAGCTTATGTTTCATTGAGAAACAATGTAGAGAAGGTGCAGAGTCAAGACATTGGAGAAATCTGGCACAGGCGCATGGGACACTTACACCATGGGGCCTTGAAAATCAGGCAACAAATTACCATTGGTATCCCGAAAGGCACACTTGACCAACATGATGCCTGCAAGGGATTCACACTAGGGAAATGTGTCAAATCCACCTTCCAAGGCCGAGAAGCAGAGCGAGAGAAATCTTGGAGCGAGTCCACTCTAATGTATGTGGACCCTTTTCTACAATGTCTACAACAAAACACAAGTATTATGTTATTTTTGTTGGCTTTCCAATAAAATGCTGGATCTTCTTCATGCGGAAGAAGGATGAAGTTTTCTCAAATTTTGTTGAATTCAAAGCATTGGTTGAAAAGGGGACTGGTTAGAAATTGAAAACCCTGAGAAGTGACAATGGAGGAGAATTTGTCTTTAACACCTTTAAGGATTTTTGTGCTAAAGAGGGGATTATAAGAGAACTGATAACACCCCATAACCCACAACAAAATGGGGTGGCTGAAAGGAAGAACATAAGTATAGTGGGAAAAACAAGAGCCATGTGCATGACCAGGGGCTACCATTGCATCTTTGGGCAGAAACATGCAACACCACAATTTATTTGCAGAACCGAAGTCCTCATGGAATACTTGGCATGATCACACTCGAAGAATCTTTCTTTGGGAGGAAGCCAGATGTATCTCATTTCATAATTATTGGAGCTACTATGTATTGTCATGTCTCCAAGGATAGCAAGAAGAAACTTAAGCCTAAAACTGAGATGGAGGTCTTTGTAGGATACACAGAGACTGTAGAAATTTTTGAATAATTTAACACATATTCAATGGAGATTATCCTGATCATGTACTATTGCGGAATACATACACAATACATAAGCTCCTCTACGTTGATCATCAATTTAGCAGCATCAATAACAATAAAACATCAAGAGCATTCACACATTAACACAGTATGTAACCCGGGGAAAGCTTACAGCTGAAAACCCCACACTATCTGTATATTAATGATTGAGAACATGTAACATTACAAAGTACAATGCTTATCACAAGCAATCCAGTACCAGCTCCACCTGTTACACACAATACAACTCAGATCTGATCTCCAAATCTATTCCACTGCTTGCCTGCCTCCACTGCTCAATACCTGCTCAAGAATGAATGAGAATGGTTTAACCAAACTCGTATTTACCTCCAAAGAATCACCCACACTGGGAAAGACGTGAGTAGAGGCTATAATACTGGGCATTTACTGGGAAATACTCATTGGAATACTCAATCCCTTGATTGTGCAAATCCTTATGCACAACTATAGTCACAACTGATAGCAATCTGATCCTCTAACACCTGTCCCTGCTGAACTGAACATGCACTAACATGCAACTGAGTTAACTGATGTATTCTATAGTTGCATTATGAGTTAATAATTATTTAACAACTCATCATTAGTCTATTTTCAGTTAGACTACTTACAACTAGTTTAACCAAGTCAAACTGAACACAACTCCATCAACTCCATAATCAACTCCACCAAACTCAACTGATTGAGTTCTAACTGAAGTCATGCACGCAACAACTGAAATGACCCACAAAGAAAGCATACTTCCTTCTGACAGCTGCATGTGCCACATCTATAGCTCAAACTGAAGTGCTCCAAGAGAATAAGATCAAGTTTATAGTCCAAATATTATTATGAGACAATAATATTTGACTTTTCTATTTTTGACAGCCAGTCTAAAAATAGACTTTGATCACTCTTACTGTGATCACTCCTGCTGTGATCACTCATGCTGTGATCATCCATGCTGTGGTCACTCCTGCTGTGATCATCCCTGCTGTGATCCAAAAATAGAACTTGCGCCATAATTTTCCTGTGGGCCCACTTAGTGAAGGCGACTCTTTTCACTAAGCTCCATCATCTTGTTGTAATCTCAACACTCCCTCTCGACAAGATATGGATTATCAGCAACCCCTATCCTGCCTCGATGATATTCGAATTTTCTCCTGGTGAGAGCCTTCGTCAGAATATCAGTATCCTGATCCTCCGTTGGAATGTATGAAAACAACATGATCCTCTGCTGCACACAATCTCTGATATGATGGTACCTGATGTCAATATGCTTAGATCTATCATGAAATACAGGATTAGCCGCAACTCTAGTTATCACAGTAAATCACAGTAGGATCCAAAAGAGAACCGAACAAACCAACCAGGATCTTCCTCATCCATATAACCTCGCATGCAGCCAAACTTGCTGCCATATACTCGGCCTCTGCTGAACTGAGTGCCACGGATCTCTGCTTCCTGCTGTACCAAGAAAATGCTGTCGATCCAATACTGAAGAGCCCTCTTGATGTGCTCTTTCTGTCCTTTGGGCTCCCTGCCCAATCTGCATTTGTGAAGCCACATAGCTTCACCTCATCCTCCTGTCTGTACCACAATCCATATCCCGATGTTCCTCTCAAATAACACAATACATGCTTGCTCGCCTTCCAGAAGAGCTTGGTAGGCTTAACCATAGCTTGTGAAAGCTGGTTAACTGCATAGCATATATCAAGTCGTGTATTGACCAAATACATCAGTGACCCCACCAACTGTTGATAAACAGTGGCATCCACTTCTTCTCCCGAAGTGGCATCCTCCTTCCTCCAACCTCCAGGAAGAGGAGTATCAACAGGCTTGCAGCCATGCATGTTGAACTTCTCCAGTATCTCTTGAGCATACTTTCCCTGAGAAACAAACAGTCCACCACTGCGCTGCCATATTTCCAATCCTAGGAAATAGTGAAGGAGGCCCAAGTCCTTCATCTCAAACTCCTTAGCAAGATCATCCTTACATGAATGTATCAACAGTTCATCACCCGTTAGAATCAAATCATCAACATACAGTACAATGATAAGAAACCTACCCTCCACCACAATCTGGTATAGGTTAGGATCCGCCTCGCTCTTGGAGAATCCAAATCCTGTGAAATAACTGTCTATCCATGTGTACCAAGCACGTGGTGCTTGCTTCAACCCATACAACGCTCTCTTGAGCCTGCACACATGCGACTCGCTGCTGAAGATCTCAAAGCCTTCGGGCTGTTCAATGTACACCTCCTCCTCAATGACTCCATTGAGGAACGCAATATTCACATCCATCTGATGAATGTGCCATCCTATCTGCGCTGAGAGAGAAAGAATAGCCTGTATGGAAGAATACCTTGCGACAGGTGCAAAGGTCTCCTCATAATCGATCCCCTCTATCTGTGAAAAGCCTCGGGCAACAAATCTTTCCTTGTAATTCTCCACACTCTCGTCGGCTGCATGCTTAACTTTGTAGATCCATCTCGAACCCACCACTGATTTCCCTTCCGGTCTAGGAACAATCTCCCATGCACTGTTTTTGACAATAGAATCATACTCTTCCACCATGGCGTCTACCCATGCGGGATCCTCCACGGCTTCCTCGAAAGAGGATGGCTCAGTCACAACACACTTGCTCATAAGAGCCATGTATCCAGTGTACCGATCAGGTGACTGTCTCTGCCTGCGTTGGGCTGTAGGTGGTCCTACAACTTTCTCTGCATCTTGAGCCAGTCGCTCAGCTTCTGTCAAGCACTTTCACCCTCTGATGGTTGGCGTTGCATGAGTGGTCTCTTCCACTCCATAAACCTCGTCCTGTGGCTGGTCCACGTCCTGAAGCTCATCCTTAGGAACTAATAGCTCCTCATTTGCATGCAAGTGTAGCTCCCTCTCAAGCGAACACTTCATGGCTTTCTCCTCCTGAAATTTTATATCCCGTCACACAACAGTTTTACCACTGTCTGGCAAATACACACGATAGTTGTGGGGCGTATCAGTGTACACCACAAATATCCAAACCTCTGCGGTCGGCTCCAACTTCTTCCTGGCATCCTTCGTCACATGCATGTAAACGTTAGCACCAAAATCCTCAAATGAGAAAGATCAGGCTTCTTACCAGAATAAGCCTCCTCGGGTGTACTCATGCCAAGTATCCTATGAGGACAATGGTTCTGCACATAAATTGTTGTATTGCATGCTTCCGCCCACAAGTGAAGGGGTAGGCCCTGATCATGCAACATTACTCGTGCAACACCCACAATCGTTCTGTTCTTCCGCTCAGCTACCCCATTCTGCTGTGGGTTATGGGGAGCTATGAGCTCTCTTCGAATCCCTTCTGCCTTGCAGAAATCCTTGAACTCGTCCGAGATGTATTCACAACCATTATCGCTCCTAAGAGCCTTCACCTTCTTCCCTGATTCCTTCTCGACCAGTGCTTTGAATTCACAGAACTTTGAATATGTCTCGCTCTTCTTCTGCATGAAGAAGATCCAGCACTTACGAGAGAAATCATCAACAAAAATCACATAATACATGTGTTTTGCTGTCGAAGCAACTGAGAAAGGTCCACACACGTCTGTGTGAATTCTCTCAAGGATTGTCGTGGCATGACTATCCTTCTCGTGAAAGGTGGCTTTCACAAAATTCCCCAAAGTACACCCCTTGAACTGATCTGACTGCGCAAGAGTGCCTTTCGGAAGCCTTGTAGTGATCTGCTGCAGTATCTTCAAGGCTCCATGGTGAAGGTGACCCAATCTCCTGTGCCACAACTCGCCATCATCCCAGCTCACCAATCCTTCTGCCTTGCCTGCCATTGCTGCGCATCCATCTACATGCTACTGATAAAGGTTCCTCACTCGAACCCCTATCTTCCGGGTCTCACCAGTTGTCTTGCTGTGCAGGAAAGCCTTTCCCTTGCTGAAAACAACATCATACCCCTTGTCTTCTAACATCGCCACAGAGATAAGATTCTTCTTCAATCCTGGAACATGCATGACTTCCTTCAATACGAAGGGTTTACCAGACTCCCTCTCAAAGGAAATGGTACCGATACCAGTCGCACTGTATCTACCATCATCGCCCATCTCGATGTGCACTCCAAGATCTTTGTCTTCCAGATCAGAAAACAAATCTCTATCTCCCGTCATGTGAAAAGATGCACCACTGTCCAAGAACCACACCGATCCCATCACACTTGAAACCAAGCATGCGATCAATGAAAAATCAAGCTCAAACTGCGAGGCTAGAGCCTCTCCTGCTGCAGATCCAGCAGCTTGCTTGTTCTTCTTCTTCTGCGGACAATTAGTGGCATAGTGTCCGTGCTGGTGACAGTGAAAACACTTCACCTTGGACATGTCCTGCTTCTTGCCTTTCGCACCAAACTGAGAAGCTTTCTTGCTCTTCCCTTTCTTTGCTTTGGTAGCCAAAGCGCAATTCTCTTCATCAGATACCTTTGATGAAGATCCATTCTCACACTTATTGTTTCTGAGTTTATCCTTGAGCGCCAGGTCGCTCTTGCTTTGGAATAACATTTGCAATCCGTTGAAAGACATTTCAACAACACTGCTGCAAATTCGATTTCCACCAGCTCAAACTCAATTGCTTCTGATCTAAAATTCGTGAGAACACAATATTTCTCGTACAGAGATTGACTGTATGGGCATTCATCGGATATCTCACCTTCCAAAGGAAGGATGAATCAAGAGGCTACCTGGCTCGATTACAGACTCTGCCTGAAGAAGTAGAATGTAAACACTTCCTGAATAGTAGATCTGATGATTAGCAGCTCCGATACCATGTAGAACTTCTTCTACAAATCAACTCGCTCTGATACCATGTAGAAATTTTTGAATAATTTAACACATATTCAGTGGAGATTATCCTGATCATGTATTATTGCAGAATACATACACAATACATAAGCTCCTCTATGTTGATCATCAATTTAGCAGCATCAATAACAATAAAACATCAAGAGAATTCACACATTAACGCAGTATGTAACCCGTGGAAAGCTTACAGCTGAAAACCCCACACTATCTATATATTAATGATTGAGAACATGTAACATTACAAAGTACAATGCTTATCACAAGCAATCCAGTACCAGCTCCACCTATTACACACAATACAGCTCAGATCTGATCTCCAAATCTATTCCACTGTTTGCCTGCCTCCACTGCTCAACACCTGCTCAAGAATGAATGAGAATGGTTTAACCAAACTCGTATTTACCTCCAAAGAATCACTCACACTGGGAAAGACGTGAGCAGAGGCTATAATACTGGGCATTTACTGGGAAATACTCATTGGCATACTCAATCCCTTGATTGTGCAAATCCTCATGCACAACTATAGTCACAATTGATAGCAATCTGATCCTCTAACACCTATCCATGCTGAACTGAACATGCACTGACATGCAACTGATTTAACTGATGTATTCTATAGTTGCATTATGAGTTAATAATTAGTTAACAACTCATCATTAGTCTATTTGCAGTTAGACTAATTACAACTAGTTTAACCAAGTCAAACTGAACACAACTCCATCAACTCCACAATCAACTCCACCAAACTCAACTAATTGAGTTCTAACTGAAGTCATGCATGCAACAACTGAAATGACCCACAAAGAAAGCGTACTTCCTTCTGACAGCTGCATGTGCCACATCTGTAGCTCAAACTGAAGTGCTCCAAGAGAATAAGATCAAGTTTATAGTCCAAATATTATTATGAGACAATAATATTTGACTTTTCTATTTTTGATAACCAGTCTAAAAATAGACTTTGATCACTCCTGCTGTGATCACTCCTACTGTGATCATCCCTGCTGTGGTCACTCCTGCTGTGATCATCCCTGATGTGATCCAAAAATAGAACTTGTGCCATAATTTGCCTGCAGGCCCACTTAGTGAAGGCGACTCTTTTCACTAAGCTCCATCATCTTGTTGCAATCTCAACAGAGACTCCACATAAACTATAAGGTGTCTTTTCTATCACTCATGGTGACAGTAGTGAGGAGAGATGTCAAATTTGATGAGGAGAAGGATATGAGATGATCTCTAGAGAAAGAGCTGAGTATTCCATCGAATGAGGAGCTTCTAGCTCTAAAGGAGGAGCCTTGTGCAAAGCTTCAGGATGTTGTGGAGCAACCACATGTAGAGGAGAAGATAGGAGGTGAAGTGGAGGAATCCACTCAACTTGAACCTTCCAAAGAGGGGAGGAAGAGAACTAGAGAAGATGAAATATTGGTGCATGATGCATGGGAGCATGTGGGTGGTTCTACATCTCAATGCATGCAGAGGAGGTCACCATAAAGGTACATTGGGTATATGGCTATCATGACAGATCTCATTGAGTCAGATCCTTCTTCATTTGAGGAAGCAATTTCTCAACTAGTGTTCGCTTATGCCATGGTGGAGTAGTATGACTCCATCTTGAATAAAAATGTATGGGAGGTGGTGGGGAGGCCAGAGAAAAAATTAGTGGTTGGTTCTAGATGGACCTACAAAGTGAAGCATGCAGCTGATGGGAGAATCGATAAGTACACGGCCATATTTGTGGCCAAAGGATTCTGTCAGGTAAAGGGAGTTGACTATGAAAAGACATTTTCCCCAGTAGAAATATATTCCTCGATCATAACCATTCTAGCATTAGCTACATAGATGGGGTGGAAGATTTACCAAATGGGTGTGAAGACAACCTTTCTCAATGGTATTGTTGAGATAGAAATTTACATAGAGCAACCAGAGGGACTTGAGCAGCATGATAGGGAGACACATGTGTGTAGAATTCGGTGAGCCTTGTATGGTCTCAAATAGGTTCCCCAAGCATGGTACACTTAGATTGATACATATTTCAGTGGATTGGGCTTCACAAAAAGTGAAGAAGATTCCAATCTCTATTACATTGTGGTAGAGGACAAGTTGCTTACCTTGGTTTTATATGTTGATGACTTGATACTTATAGGGGATGAGCAGTTGATATGATCTTTCAAGGAGGATATTGCAAGAGAATTTGAGATGAAAGACATGGGATTGATGCATTACTTCCTGGGGCTGGAAGTATGATAGGGTAATGGTGAGTTGTTTGGGAGTCAGGGGAAGTATGCCTATGAAATACTTCAGAGATTTCACATGTTTAACTGCAAGTCTATGGACACACCTCTAACTACAAATTGGAGGAAGAGGAGTGCTTCTTCAAGAGAGGCAGTAGATGCTACCATCTAGAGACAAGTCGTGGGATCCTTGATGTATCTGGTGAACACAAGGCTTGACATATGCTATGAAGTTAATCAATTGAGTCAAGCCATGGTGAAGCCTACCAAGTTGTATTGAAAGGTAAAAAAGCATGTGTTGAGGTACCTTAGAGGAACAACCAAGTATGGGTTATGGTACAGGAGGATAGAGTGAGTGAAGATCCAAGCTTCATTGATGTAGATTGGGCAGGGAGTCCATCAGATAGGAAAAGTAATTCAAGTGCTATCTTTAGTATTGGGTCCACAAGTATTTCCTGGTATAGCAGGAAACATAGGTATGTGACACTCATCTTAGTAGAGGCTGAATACATGGTTACAAGTGAAGCAACATGTGAGGCCATATGGATGAGGAAAATACTTGTGGGTCTTTTCAGTCAAGGGATGGATCTGATAATGATATATTGTGATAATAAGAGTTACATTAAGCTCTTCGAGAATCTATTATGTCATGATAGGTCCAAGCCCATTGATATTAGGTACCATCCCTTGTGTGATTGTGTGCAGAGGATAATTATGTTGCTACACTACATTCCAACTAAGGAGCAGGATGTAGATATCTTGACAAAGGAATTGTCAAGAGGAAAATTCGAATTCCATAGGTGTAAGATAGGGGTGGTTCAAAATCCCTTTCTTTCTAAGACAAATTGTTAGAAATTGTAGCAAGCAAGTCTCAATTTGAATTTTTCCTTAGTAATTGAATTTTAGTTAACTGAGTTCAAGTCTTTAGTTGAGTCAGTTGAAGGTTAGTTGAGTAGTAGAATTATTATTAACTCAGTGATCTCCCAGTTAAACTAGTCAATCAACTAAAAGTAGCCCATACATGCATGGAATTCGAATTGCCTAGCTGGAGTGGAGGAAAAGACACATTGTAATTATCAATTGTATCCTAGTTGAGTTTATAGGCTAGACAGGTAAACATGTGAACAATTCCTTAAGATTTGTGCTAGGAAATAGGGAATTTACCTATTATTTAGGAGCCTAATTTCTCCTGAATTGCACAAGGAAATAAGAGCAAGTTGGGGCCTTGAGTAAGTGTTGGCCAGAGTAAGACCACCAACAACAAAACAAGTTTATAGTGCAGGGTGTGCTTCAGATTCAAAGCAAGACATTGCAATAGTTTCTCATTCTCATTTGATTAATGAAAAGCAACAGAGGGGTTTTTCCCAGTTGGGTTCCCTTGTAAATCGTTATATTCTTGTGGTGTTTTAATGGTTGCATGTTATTGCATGTGTTTCTAAATTGTGATTTCCATTCCACATAACAATAGAGGAAATTTGTAATCTCTTGATTTTTGTTCGATTTCATTAATAGTAGCAAATTTCTATTAATTTCCATAATTGTAATTCTTTTTCTAGTGGTTACTTTATTATTAATAGATTGTGTGGAGTGTGGAGGTTCCCACAATGAAAGCTTGAGAGCTTCTTCTATACAATTGATTTCCTCTATAGTCTCGCACATGTGCATTTGTGTTATTTGTTTTGAAAGTTTACATTAGAATAATATTTTAATGCTTTGAAAATCATGCTTATTATTAATATATTGTGTGGAGTGTAGAGGATCAGACAATGAAAGATTGATATCTTCTTTCATATAATGGATTTTACTCTAGAGTTTTGCACATATGCATTTATATTATTTTGGAAGTATATGTTAGTATTAGCTATGTGGAAGAGCAGTTACATAGAGTTATGAATTTGTGTGAAATGAAGGATGTGTGAAAGGGTGTTTTAATTGTAATGTGTTTTCTAGTGGTTATTCTATTATTAATTGATTGTGCCAAGTGTGGAGGTTCGTAAAATGAAAGCTTGAGAACATCTTCCAAACGGATTTCCTTTGCAGTCCCATACATTTTCATTTGCGTTATTTGTTTTAAAAGTTTACATTAGAATCTTGGTTCGAGCGCCAAATATCTGGCACCTATTGACTCCTCTTATGAGTAATCATATGATTATCATGGTCATGTTTTGTGAGAATTTTGTATAGTTCATATGATGGCTTTACAGTTTCTCAGTTTATGTTTTAGATATATAACTATTAGGAGTATTAAGGATATTTAGACTTATATTGCATTGCTAGACAATATGAGAACCTTTAAATTTTGGATGGCTTACAATGCAAATAGATGGCCAATAGACTCGGTTTCCCAATGGGCGGGTTGAGGCCATATAACACTGTTGGATTTGTATGTACATATTGTCTGATTTTTAAAAAAGAATAGAAAGGATCTCCCAAGCTTACAAAAAAACAAAGTTTACGTTAGAATAATATTTCAATGCTTTGAAAATCATGCTTATTATTAATATATTGTGCAAAGTGTGGAAGTTCAGACAATGAAAGCTTGGGATCTTCTTCCGCACAATGGATTTTTCTCTATAGTTTTGCACATACGCATTTGCCTTATTCTGAAAGTATACATTAGTAGTACTATTTTAATGCTTTGAAAATCATGCTTCTGAATTCAATAACTTAATGGTTGTGTGGTTTTCTTGTTCTGCCTATGCGTGGGTACATTAATTGAATACATGGGCAGTTGCATAGTCAATGAATTGAATGCTGAGAGCACCGATATTTTTTCCCACAAAAATGTTTTCTATTAATCAAAGGAAAAATATCGAGACGATAGAAAATAACAGGTGGTGATTTCTAGGGGGGTGAGTCTATAATGATTTGAAATAACTAGTATGGTGAGGAAAAAACATTGTTTGCAGTGATACAAAGAAATAACTCATTTCATCTCGATTGTTACATTTGTGAATTAAATATTAATGACATGACAAACATTGGAATGATAGAAAGATCTGGATGTCAGATTTATCTCTGATATAGATATTTAGTGAGATATGTCGGACACAAAAATGCAACAGGTGGTGATTTGTAGGGAAACGAGTCAACACGAATTTTGTAATCGTTGGCGCTGAAAGGAAAGAATCTATTTGCTGATATAGGTATGAATATTGTCTAATTAATTACGTATTTCGAATTGTAGATCGTGTAATGTTTTCTCTTTGTAGATTTCATTTAAAATCTTAGAGTATTTTCTGAGCTTTTGTGGACTTACATAAATTTTCTATTAAATTGTGGATAATAACAGTAGTGCAAAAATACAGAAGCTCTACAATACTACAAGATTTTAAATCGATTCACCTTTACCAATTTTCTTTTCACATTTGATAGTTTCTTAGCTCATTATCATGATCATATCTAGTTCAAACTTATTTTGCATGGTAAATTTCTATTTCTTATGATGCATATAACCATGATATTAAAGCAATGGCAAGGTGTGGAGTAAATGCATGTGATTGTGATTAGCTTTGGTATGTTTGATTGCTAATTATTGAGTGTGTAATGTTCAGATATTTTACTTTGTGGAGGATGGAGTATGTGCAGGAGAACGAGGTCCTTTGTATTTGTCTAGGGTTGCTCTAACACTGAGAATGTGTGGAAGAATGGGGTTCTTTTGTTACTTCTTTGTTAAATCATGCCAAAAATAATGCAGTTGCAGGTGCTTTGCACAGGTGCATAGGCAAGGGGGGAGGTGATGAGAAAATTTCAAATTAATATTATTATATTGGATAATAGGTTATGTGCAAGGGAATGAAGTTCTTTGCATAAGCGGGGTATTGTGACACTGACATTGCGACTGATAGCAAGACTTTTACTGTGCGAAGGATTAAGTGATTTGATAAGCTTTATATTTGTTATTTAGAAGTCTTGCTATTTATTTGTTATTATTATTGATATTATTATTATTAGTGTTATTCTTTATCCATGCCTCACTAGGGACTATAACATTCATTTACTATGCATTATTTGGCTGTGTTTTTGTAATTTTAACCAAAGTTTTGAGAAAATACTTAATATTTCTATCTTTGCATAAGTTCAAAAATAATTTCCGAAATTTCATTAAATATTATTTCTAATTTTCAATTGGTTGAGGAAGCTCTACAGGGACATAACTCCTTTGGTGGAGGGCATTTTATTTTCGGTATTTCTCAATGCCTAACAATTCATTTGAAAATTAAAATAAAAGTAATTTTGTGAGTGGCTATTATTTTGGTGAGTGCTCTGACACTGGCACTGTTATGTTAGCACTATTTTGAATGATGTGAGAATTGATATGATTATAGGTTGTTTGCATAGGCCTAAGAAAGGGGGGGGGGGGTGGTTGAATGAATATTTGATTAATATTATTATGTTTCCTTGCATGGAGATTTTACTCTGTGCAGGATGGAGTATGTGCAGGAGAATGGGGGTTCTTTTGTTACTGCTCTGCTAAATCATGCCAAATATGATGTGGTTGTAGGTTCTTTGCATAAGTGCATAGGAAGGCGGGGTGCTGAACAAATTTTGACTTAATATTATTATGTTAGAGAATGGGGTATGTGTGGGGGAAGGAATTCCTTTGCATAAGCGAGGGTGTTGTGAAACTTACATTTTGGCTGAAAGCGGGGCTTTTATTGTGAAGAGGACAAAGTGGTTTCAAATCTTAGATGTTAATTTACCAGCTTAGATGCCTTATCATTTATTTGTTTGTGTTACTCTTTACATTAATTTCTTTTATGCTTTTGATGTAACAATTTTCATAACCATTGGACTATAAATTGTTGCAGAGAAAAATCCATTGTGCAGAAGAAGATCTTTAATTAATATTATCATGTTTCCTTGTGTAGAGATTTTTCTCTATGGAGGATGGAGTATGTGCGGGAGAATGAGGCCCTTTGCATTAGTCCAGGTTTGCTCTGACACTGAGTATGTGCGGGAGAACAAGGGTCTTTTTGTTACTTCTTTGTTAAATCATGCAAGAAATGATGCGGTTGCAGGTGCTTTTCATAGGTTCATGGGGGGAGGTACTGAACACATTTCGAATTAATATTATTATGTTGTAGAACATGGTATGTGCGGGGGAACGAGGTCCTTTGCATAAGCAGGGGTGTTGTGACACTGACACTGTGTCTGAAAGTGGGGATTCCGCACATATGTATTTATGTAATTTTGAAAGTATATGTTAGTATTAGCTATGTAGAAGAGAAGTTGCATAGCGCTGTGAATTTGCGTGGAATGAAGGATGTGAAAAATGGCCTTTTAATGGTAATGAATTTTCTAGTTGTTATTTTATTATTAATAGATTGTGCGGAGATTCCCACAATGAAAACTTGAGAGCTTCTTCCGCACAATGGATTTTCTTTGCAGTCCCGCACATATGCATTTTTGTTATTTATTTTGAAAGTTTACATTAGAATAATATTTTAATGATTTGAAAATCATGCTTATTATTAATATATTGTATGGAGTTAAGAGGTTTGGACAATGAAAGCTTGAGATATTCTTCTGAACAATGGATTTTTCTTTGTAGTTTGGCACATAATATGCATTTGTGTTATTTTGAAAGTATATGTTAGTATTAACTATGCAAAAGAGAAGTTGCATCGAGCTATGAATTTGTGTGGAATGAAGGATGTGCGTAAGGGTCTTTTAATTGTAATGTGTTTTCTAGTGGTTATTATTAATAGATTGTGTAGAGTGCGGAGATTCATACAATCAAAGCTTAAGAGCTTCTTCTGCATAATGGATTTCCTTTGTAGTCCCACACAAATGCATTTGTGTGATTTTTTTTGAAAGTTTACGTTAGAATAATATTTTAATGCTTTGAAAATAAGTCTTATTATTAATATTGTGTGGAGTGCAGAGGTTTGGATAATGAAAGCTTGAGAGATTCTTTCACATAATGGATTTTTCTCTACAGTCCCACACATATGTTATTTTGAAAGTACATGTTAGTATTAATATTTTAATGCTTTGAAAATCATGCTTCTAAATTCGATATTTTAATGGTTGTGCAATTTTCTCATTCCGTCTACATGTGGATACATTAAATAAATACATGGGCAGGTGAATAGTTGATGAATTGAATGCTGAGAGGACTAGTATTTACCTACAACACAATTTTCTATTAATCAAAGGACAAACATCAGGATGATAGAAAATAGTAGGTGGTGATTTCTAGGGGGGCGAGTCTGCAATGATTTCAAATAGCTAGTATGGTGAGGAAAAAACACTATTTGTAGTGATACAAAGAAATAACTCATTTCATCCCTATTGTTACATTTGTGAATTAAATACTAATGATGGGATGGACATTGAAACAATAGAAATATTTGGATGTCAACTTTATCTATCATACAATTATTTTGTGACATATGTCATACACAAAAATGTCACAGGTGGTGATTTATAAGGAAACGAGTCAAAAAGCATTTTGTATTTGTTGGTGGTGAAAGGAAAGAAGTTATTTTTTGATATTGATAGGAGCCTTTTCTAATCAATCACCTATTTCAAATAGCAGATCGTGTAACATTTACTCTTTGTAGATTGCATTTAAAGGCTTGGAGTATTTTCCCAACTTCTGTTTCCTTACATAATTTTCTATTAAATCGTGGATGATAATAGTAGTGCTAAACTACATAAGCTCTACAATACTGCAATATTTTAAACATATTCACCTTTGTTAGTTTTTTATTTTTATTTGACAATTTCTTAGCTAATTATCATGATCAGAGCTAGTTCGAACTTATTTTCTATCATAAGTTTTTGTTTCTTATGACACATATAACCATGATATTGAATCAAAGCCAAGGTGAGGAGTAAATGCACACGATTTTGATTAGCTTTGGTATGTTCGGTTGCTAATTATTGAGCATGTCCTCTGTAATGTTATTGACACAATTAATAGTAATAGTTGTGGGAGAAAGGGTGTGCAGAGAAATGAACGTAAACTTTTTCATTGAATGTTTCATATGTGCGTAATGTATGTGGATGTACGTGTTAATTTCTATTCCTTGATGTTAAATGGAATTTTCCATTATTATAGTAGGGATTTCAAATGTTTGTTGATTTGTTTGCCTAAAAAATCACTACCTGTTGCTATTTTTTATTTGAAACATGTTATGAAATATTTCTATTATCGAAGATAAAGATGTCATCTAGTTTTTTTATCGTTCCGATGTTTATTATTTTATTAATAGAAAACACTATTGTAGGTAAGCATTAGTGCTTTTGGAATTCAATTTACCAAGTATGTACATGTGCATATATTTATTCAATATACCAATGTGCACAAGGTATCAATGTTTGCTGTGTTTGTTGCACATATACATTCTTGTGCAGAATAATACTTTTTTCGCATGCATTAAAAATACATTTAATCTAATATTTCTTAATAATAATAAGTATTTAATCCACAAAATATTCATTATTTCTAGTTCTTTTACAAATTTCTTTTTGTAGTTGTTCCTGTTATATTACGAATTAAAGTTTATGTTCCTAGAGATTAAATTATTTTCGTGTCTACCGAATAAAGTACCCTATGCACCCCTTCCTCTGCACATCTTTCATTTGAAAAAATATTTACAAGCTTGGCATATACAACTTATTCATAGGTGTATGCAATTTCTTTTCCGCATAAATGAATCTGTAAAAATTCTAAATGGAATAGTTTAAAATTAAATAAGTTTGCGTGGAAGAAGGTCCCCACCGCATCGAAACAACATGTCAAGTTTTGCGGGAAATATGTATGCGAAAGGAATGTGCAAGGGAATATATGTGACTTCATCCAGTTGGCTCAAACACGTCTTTATAGTTAGCTTTGTGGCATAATGTTCAAAACAATGTGTCAAGTCATCCGCAAATCAAATTTGGTATGGTTTTACAGAGTAGTGGGGACCAATTGTCAAGATGATTCATCATAGAAGGTAGTTGAATATGTGTTCGCATACTATTTATTTGTGAATTTCCTTGCATAATTCACTATTTATAACTATTATTGATAGTTTTATGAGACTTGAAATTTAACCAGAAAAAATAATGGATTTGGCACATTCCTGATAAGATATGGAATAATGTTTTTGTAACTACAGGTTACAATCATCAAATTTCACGATCTTGCGTGTCGATGGGTTTTTTGATGATGTTGAATTCATTTCCACTATAAAAAACTAGGATTCAAATAGTCATGTTGTACTTTTATTGGAAAAACAAAAAATGTTGGATTGCGGTGATTTTGGCCATGGGGGAAATGTTTTCACCTCGGTAGACAATGCCTATTATTGTATATCATAATTCTTTTTTTCTTTTGACATGTATATTAATGATCTTGAAGCAAGAGAAAAGTGTAGAGTAAATGGATAGGATGGGGTGAAAATGTGAAGTTGGGTTACACTTTTTGCCCTTTTTTGAGAAAAAATATCATTTTTAGAAGTTCTTCAACTTTCGGCAAGCCAAAGCAATTTTTCTGTTTAGAATTTCATTTTACAATAAAAATAAAACTTGTCAGAAATTTTATTAGCTTTCTATTACTTATTTTTTGGAATTTTTTTATTCACATTTGATATGTCAACTTAGAAATTGTTTGACTGTGTGTTCTTTAAAAATCAAGGGATTCATAACACATCATGTTTTTTAGCACTAGTGTATTCTTTGTTAACTTGGCGTTTTTGAATTTTTTTTTAGAAAATTATATATTACAAAGCAATGGAAACAAAAACACAAAAACACATAAATCAAGAGACAGACATAGATATACGTGGTTCACCCAATTTGGGCTACGTCCACGGAGAATTAGCCAATCCTTTCTTTTATATTATCCAAAAAAATGAAGAGATACAACCTACAACAGATCCGCTGTAATTTCCTCTTTGCTCTCACACAATATCCTCTCTCTCTCTCACTTAGAATATACATATCAATAGCTACAATACAATTCCCTCTTATATAGCGAGGGGTTGCTTTCTAGGGCAAAAAACCCTAAATTAAACATAACTTCTACCGTCATATCATCCACCTAAGGAACATCTTAGATTGACTACGAACTTACAATATTTTACAAGGCAATTTTACATCTATTTTTAGCTTCGGGGGCGTTGCCGGGCGAGGGTGCTCATAAAATCGCCCCCCTCCCCTTAGACCCCCCTGACAGTGATTAAATGACATGCGACTTTGCCGCTCCATTACGAATTGGAGTCCAATGCGACGATACCTTTGAATAAAGAAGATAATCAAGCTCCACACCCAACAATTTTTTTTTAGCAATCTAGACAGACTCTACTTCAATATCGTTATATTTACAAAACCAACTGATGCACATCATAATTACTATAATTTTTTGAATTGAACCAATATGAAAAAACTACAGATTTTGAAGATGTTTAGCTGAGTGTCAAGTTTCTCAACATATTAGTTATAAACTAAAAATATAAAAACTACTCATTACAGAAGACAGACCAATGTAATGAACCATAAATTTTTCATATTTTTTATAGTGTATTTTGGAAGATACAAATTTTTGATTTCACTGAATCATAATGACCTTCAGAATTTTTTTGCACACATTTTTTTAGAAAATTAATTAAAATTAGTAAATTTCTATGAAATTCCATAAAATTTATTTCTACTGAAAATATCAATTATGCAAATGTTGGTATTGGTTCCGATAGTAAATTCACCAAATTTGATGGAGTTTAAGCATTCCAAAGTTGGAAAAAGGTGACCAGAGCCGAGCTATTGCAGAGTTATAGGTTAAAACAATTCGATTGAACTAAAATCACATTTGGCCGAACTTGTGTTTGTTGTTGACACCCGTTAAAATAAAAGAAAAAATAATTTAGTCGAATTACTTTAAAATTTCAGCCTAATTATTTTTAAAAGTTCAACCAAAAATGTGCCGATATTTTCATCAGCTGTAAAAATGAAATGATGCGACCCGATGTCATATTTTTATTGGAAAAACAAAAAATGGCATATTGCGGTGAATTTTCGTTGTGCGGGTAAATTTTCCGCCTCGACAGAAAACGCATATTATTGTGTATTGTGATATTATGTTTCTTTTAACACATATATAATGATCTTGAAGCACGAGGAAATTGTAGAGTGAATGGACAAGATGACAAATTTATATTAGAAAAACAAAAAATGTTGGATTACTAAAGTATTTAATGGTGTTTCAATATTCTTGCACAAAGTAAAAGAAAGTTGTTAATTGTTAAAATTTTGAGAATACTGATTCACCCCCCTATCAGTATTTTCATGATTTCCAACAATTGGTATCGAAGCCAGTTACTTCATATCAATTTAACAACAAGAAGAAAGATCAAGGACCATGGAAAACCAGGAAGGAGGTTTTACCAACAAGGCACCTATGTTCAATGGAACAAACTATGTGTTTTGGAAAGTGAGGATGAAGACCTACATTCAATCACGTGGAGCTGATGTGTAGGATACGATGGAAGAAGCATATCAAATACCTATAGTTGTGGTTACCAAATATCAGAAGTTGGAGTTCACATGCAATGCTAAAGTAGTGAATGCCCAGCTTGTTGGCATACCTAAATCAGAGCTTGTCAAAGTAACGAATTTCACATCTACCAAAGCTATCTGGGATAAGATGAGCAACTGCCATGAAGGAGACAACAAAGTAAAGAAAGCTAAACTCCAAGGTTATAGGATGTAATTTGAATCTTTAAGCATGCATAGTGATGAAGATATTGCAAAGTATTTTTTAAGAGTTGATGGAGTTGTGAACACCCTGAGAGGGCTTGATGGGAAGCTAGATGAATCTATGGTAGTTCAAAAAGTGTTAAGATTTCTTCCTGAGAGGTTTAATCCCAAGGTGTCAACCATTGAAGAAATGACCAATTTGAGCACTCTCACTCTAGATTAAATACTTGGTATACTCACTTCCTATGAGATGAGAATTTCGAAAGGCAAGTTTGTAGCCAAAGAATCAAACTTCAAAATAGAAAACAAGTGAAAGAAGAAGCAAGGATCATGCAAGTATAAGGGAAATTTACCCTTTAAATTATTTAATTGTGGCAAAGTTTGTCAATATACATAAAATTGTCCTGAAAAGAAGAAGAAAGATTATGATCATAAAGATAAATTTAAGAAAATTCAAAAGGACAAAAATAAGGGTAAGAAGAGAGGTTTCTATGTTTAAGAAGAGAGCTCCTCAGAAAGTGAACCTAGCCAATGCTCAAATGAGGAAAAATATCATGAGAGACCTAAAGTATTTATGCTGATGGCCATAGAAAATATGCAAGTTGAGGCTGTTAATTATGATGAAGAGGGAGAAATTGATATTGAAGGAGAACTTGTGAGTGCACTTGATGAAATAGAGAGGTTGAGAAAGAAAAACAAAACCCAAAAGGAATCTTTGATAAAAGAAAAGGTTGAGGTTGTTGAGCCATTTCTCTTGCAAATATAAGAAGGTAAGAATATTCATCATTCTCTAACCCAACAAATGAATGAAAAAATCAAGCATGTGAAAGGTTGGAAGGAGAAATTGTGTTGCTAAAGAAGGATTTGGAGAAGGCTAAAACACAGTTTAGTTTCAACCAAAAATTTGGAAAAGGGATTGAAGATTTGAATGAAATATTAGAAGCTCAACATGCATCTAAAGATCGTAGTGGTCTTGGATTTGAAGCAGAGTCTAGTGCAACAATTGAATTAAAAGGTAAAAAGGAAATTACCTTTGTTCCAACAAAAGAAGGGATTTCACACCAGCAAGAGACAATTACACATCCAAAGAAAAATTAGCAGTAGAAAAAGAAGAATGCTGGCCAAGAAAATTGAACTGCCCAGAATTTAGTCTAGCACAGAAGACAACCTTCTAGGTACAAGGAAATTTTCCCAGGGTACTGTTTCACATGCACAAATTATGGTCACAGATCAACAAATTGTAGAGTCAATCATTCCTATAGGTAAATAAGATGTAGAAGAATATTTCAATAGAGACAAAGTAGACCCAAGTATAATAATTATTTTTCTCCTCTGAATTATCTGGTGCAATGTTTTAAATGTCAAAATTTTGGGCATATAACAGTCAATTGTAGGCTAAGAGAGAAGAATACAAAGGTAGTAATTGAGAAAACTGAGTAAAAACCCAAGGTTTGGAAAGAAAAGGAGAAATCACAACAATGTGATATTGTGTTATGTGTAAAAAATGAAGGGAGCCATTAGTATGTGGATAATGGATGTTCCAGGCACATGTCAGGAGACAAAAGGAAGATTCTAACTTGGAAACTAGTTGACAAAGGTAATGTGACTTTTGGCAACAATGCTCCAGGAAAAATAATTGCAAAAGAAATGGTCAGTTTATTAAATGGAAAAGGCAAAGCCAAGAATGTTTTATATGTTGATGGGTTGAAGCATAACATGATTAGTGTATCTCATATGTGTGACCAAGTCTATGATGTGATTTTTAAAGCCAAAAACTAACAAATCAAGTCTACACGCACATGTGAGGTAGTTGTTGAAGCTATGAAAATAGACAATAATGTTTGTGTGCTCAAAGAGAAACAAAGAAGTGTTGCTTGAAAAATATTGATGAGAGTTGGTTATGGAATAAAAGACTTGGACATATGAACTTTGATCAGATAGTCAAGCATAGCAAGAAAAATGTTGTCAAGGATTTTCCTAGGCTTTCAAAACCAGAGAATACAATTTGTAAATATTTTCAATTGGGAAAGAAAGCTCGAGTTACATTCAAGGAAAAGGAGAACTCATCATCAAAGCCATTGTAGCTAGTGCACATGGATTAGTGTGGACCATCTAGAACATAGTCACCCACAAGTAAATGATATTAGGTGCTAATAATTAATGATTTCAGCAGGATGGTGTGGTTTTACTTCCTCAAAGAGAAATTTGAAGCTTTTGAGAAGTTAAAAGAGTTCAAAGACATGGCTGAGAATGAAAGTAATTGAAAAATCAAAAGCATAGGGTTAGAAAATGGAGGTGAGTTCACTTCAAAATAATTTGATGAATTTTGTAAAACGAATGGCATTAAAAGGTAGTTTACAATAGCAGAGACTCCCTAGCAAAATGGTGTAGCAGAAAAAGCATATAGATCAGTGCAGCAATTAGCCAAAGCCATGATGAATGAAAGGAATGTTCAACAGAGGTTTTGGGTAGAAGTTATTCACACAACAATGGTTATCCTAAACAAAACTAATTTTAGACCAAACAATGACAAAATTTCCTATGAGCCATGGCATGTAAGACTTGCAACAATCAAACACTTCAAGGTTTTTGGTAGCAAATGATACATCAAGAGAAATGACGAGAAACTTGGCAAGTTCAATGCAAGATAAGATGAAGTATTTTTCTGGGATACTTACACAACAACAAGTGATACAAATGCTATAACAAAAAATCCAATAGGATCTTTGAATATATTGATGTCAAGGTGGATGAATGCGTTGAGCAATAAGAGAAAAAACTAGTAAAATCCAACATTGAAGAACCAATGTTCATTAGTGAAGAATACGTTGAGACTTTTGTAGAAAAAGATAATGAAGAACTCTCCAATCCTCAAGAAAAATATCCCTCAAGGTATGTACAAAAACACCACCTAGCTAATTAGATTGTTGGTGAATTAAATACCAATGTGCAAACAAGAAGGACACTGCTAAATCCCCATATGTAAGCACATGTTTCTCTACTATCCATGGAGGAACCAAAGGATATTGTACAAGCCAGTAAAAACCAATATTGGTTAAAATAATTGAATGAATAATTGGAACAAATAGAGAAAAATCAAACTTGGGAACTTGTTCCAAGACCTTGTAATAAGAATGTCATTGGCACAAAGTGGTTTTTTAGGATTAAATTGAATGATCATGGAGAAGTGGTAAGAAACAAGGCTATATTTGTATGCAAAGGCTATGGTCATAGACTTTGATGAAATCTTTGCTCTTGTTGCTAGATTAGAAGTAATAAGAATGTTTTTGGAATATGTTTGTTTTAAGAAATTAAAAATCTATAAAATCAATGTCAAATATAATTTTCTCAATGGAGAGCTGGAGGAGGAAGTTTACATAGAGAATCCAGAAGGGTTTTAGCTAACAGAGAAACCGAAATATGTTTTTAGACTCAATAAGGCCTTGTATGGTCTCAAGCAAGCCCCTAGAGCTTGGTATTCCAAGCTAGACAACTACCTGCTCAAGTGTGGATTCAAAATAGGTGCAATGGATAACAACTTATATGTAAAAAAAAGGACAACAAACTCATTGTAGTGGTTGTATATGTTGATGATAATATCTTTACTAGTGATTCAAATTTTCTTACCAATGAATTTGTAGTTGATATGAAGGAAGAGTTCGAAATGTCCATGCTTGGGGAGCTTTCCTACTTTCTTGGCTTGCAGATTGTGTGAAACCCCACATGAATTTTTATCTCTCAAAGAAAGTATCTCAAAGAAGTTTTGAAGAAATTTGGCATGGAAGAATGTTCTTTAGTGAGCACTCCAATGGTGATAGGTTGCAAGCTTAGAAAAATGGATGAATCTCCAGTAATGGACCAGAATTTTTATAGATCCATCATTGGAAACCTCTTATATTTGAGATCTTCAATACCAGACATCATGTGGGATGTTGATATAGTTGGAATATTTCAAGCAAATCCCAGAGAAAGCCATGTATTAGCAGCCAAAAGAAATCTTAGATATCTTAGAGCAACAATGGACTATGGATTGTGGTACCCTAGAGGTAAATATTTTTCATTCACTATTTATACTGATGCTAATTGGTCAGGTGATGTGGATGATAGAAAAAGAACAAGTGGTGGTGCTTTGTTTCTTGGAAAAAGTCTAGTTCCTTGGTTGAGCAAGAAGCAAGATTCAATTTCCTTATCTACAACTGAAGCATAATATATTGCAACAACTTTTTGTTGTACTCAAATTTTGTGGATGAAACAAAATTTGCAAGATGTACAAGTGTTCTATGATAAACCTGTTCCCATTATTTGTGACAACACAAGTACAATAAACATATCAAAGAAGCTAGTTTTTCACTCCAAAACAAAGCATATCCCCAACAAGTATCATTTCTTGAGAGAGAAAGTTGCAGCTCAGATTGTGAAGCTAGAGTATGTTCCTACAAAATAATAAGTTGCAAATATATTCACAGCTAAGACACTTCCTAGAGAATAATTTGATTATTTGAGGAAAATATTGGGAGTTTTGCCTCTTTCCTCCCTCCACTAGCTCTTCTTTTAAGAGGAAGAAAGGCAACTATTGTATTTTCAACATATAAAGGTGTAGCTGCTAGGTCCATAGGATCAACATGACAGAGAAAGATCATTGACATAAGGAATATGGTGACATGGGGAGCACAATGGTGTCTTTTCCATTGATTTCAAAGGGGGATATATCCATAGTGATCAAACAAAAAGAAGGAAATCAAACTAGATCAAGCACAACAACAATACCAACAATATCAAAAACCATTAAGGACAACAAAAGTTCATCTTATTGGGAACAATACTTAAAGGATTTGTTTATATTTTTCTAAGGATGTCTTGTTTGATTTTGGTGTTGCTATCAATGCCAAAGGGAGAGATTGTTGAAATATGTTGTCATTGATGGCAACAGGGTGATGGAAACAAAGTGTTCATTGATGTCAATAGGTGGCATAGGTGTCAAAGGAGCAGACTTAAGGAGCAACATGAAAAAGGAATGGTGCAGAGACTTTGGAGCCAATCCTTGTGTATCAGATCATCTTATAAGTAAGTGAAACCCACTTAGATGGAAATATCTCAGAAAAATATTTCAAGTGATATGTGAAAGATTGAAAATGGCCTCCTAGATCCAAAGATAGAGCCAACCAAAGTTTGGTGATCTTAATTCCATGATAGCAGAGTTAAAATGTGAATGGAGGATCCTTGGTGCATAGCCAAAGTTGGAAGTAGTGCCAAACCCAACGGTAACCCAGAGCGGAGTGAACAAACAAAGGACCAGACAGACGTGGGCAACAACATAACAACGAGAAGCATTTTTATTGGGCGTTGGTGGAGCTTGCCTGACGGTATTCACCCTAGTGAAAACCTTTTGGCGCATAAAAGGAATGGACTAGGAGATTGGTTCCAGGACATGACAATAAAGTGTTGTCCAATGGGAAGCAAGAAGAGGAGCCCACTTGACAGCTTGGCCTGACGGAGGAAGCCTGACAAGTATGAGCCCAAATGTTTGTAAAGGGCGCACAAAGTAACACACCAGGATGCAATTGAGAGGGCATACGTGGCCCTTGATAGTGGCTTAGCATAGTTGATAAGCAAAGAATAAGGTCAGGAGGCCCCACATTGACATCTCAAACTGTCGAGGGAAAGCTTGAAGGTATAACGAAGCTGCAAGCAAAGGAGATCTGACCCAGAGGATTTTGAAGAAAAATAGAAGAAATGGTCAGGAACCCTTATTTTTTTTTAATAAAGAACTTTGGTGCAAAACCAAGGCCTCAGAACCCTTTCTCTCTCCTCGCTGATAGAGTACATGTGGAAGAATTTGATTATCCCAAATGATGGAGAATGATTCAATGTTAGCACCAACCAATCAGAGAAGGACACATGGCAGCCATATTTGGCATTTTCGGGCACCCAAAAGTCCATTTCTAGGTGACACGTGGACCAGGAATAGGTCAACACATGGTACAAGTGACATCAACATGATATCATCCCATCAGTTAGATCTCAAATCACACTAGGGATGTGTCAGGTAGTGGTCACTGGGACATTGAGGATAGACAAAAACACATCGGTAGCCAATCAAAAGGAACTGGCAGTGGTCCTAACGAGACACGTCAACCTTGCAACATGACCCCGAAATGTGTATAAAGAGGCACATGCTTAAAGCGTAGGGATAAAGAGAGCTCTGGCCTAAGCGTTGGCCCTGGTTCACTTCGTGTAGACATGAAACCCAAGGTGGGGAGGTATATTGAGTCATGAAGACTCTTAAAGCAACTAAGCACTTGCCTTTGGTCGTTTTACGTAGAAATAAGATCAATGTCGTGAATCCATTAACAAAGGATTTTGGTTCTTGAAGGGCTTAAACATGCTAAGCAACTAAAAGGATTGGCCAGTGGTTGTGGGGACTTGGTCTTATGGCAGAAAACAGGAAAAGGTATAGAGAAAAAGGGGCTTAAGCTCAAAATGGTAGAACTGTCAGTTTTGGAAGTAATTTAGAAGCTAAGCCAGAGTTAACTGCAGATAAAATAAAAGAAGCCCAACTAAAAACCTGTAAAAGGCCAGAATTTCTAAAACGAGAGAAATTAAGCATTTTAACTAGCATAAAAGGATGATCAAGGCCAGAGAACTTGTAGAGGACACACAAAAGACAAAAATAAACATGGAAAAGGTAAAAAATAACAATGCATGCAACAATCAAAAGAAAAATAAGCCAAAAGTTCTTTATAAGAAGGCTTGAGAAAATTGTTTGGTAACAGATAGAAGAGGTATTAGATCTAGTGTGATTGAGTTGGATTGCTTTTGGTGTTTCTCAGTGATCAGGGATTGTTGAAGGTGTTGGTGATTGAGGAATTTAATTATCTTTGAGAGAAAACAAGGCATTTGTTGTTTCTAGTATGAAAATGGATGAAATATGAACCAATGAGTGTCAAGCAAGTTGTAACTTGCATATCAGGGGTTAGTGCTCCTTCCAGTGGGTGCTGAAAAATACTCAAGGTTGTAGATCCATTTAGTTGTAGTTGATAAATCAGGGAGTTGTAGCTTCTTGCTAGTTGTAGCTAGCGAATTGTAACAATAAGTTCTAGCTTGTCTTATGAATGAATTGAAGAGAAATTTAGAAAATTTACTTGTTTTGTGTGTGTTCAATTGAGATAGTTGATTCATATTATGCTTATTAATTACTAAAGTATTTAATGGTGTTTCAATATTCTTACACAAAGTAAAATATAGTTGTTAATTATTAAAATTCTGAGAATACTGATTCAACCCCCCCCCTTCTTCAGTATTTTCCTAGTTTCCAACATTGTTGTCAAAGTTTTCCCTAGATAGGTATTTTGTTGCTGAAGTTTGCAGGAAATATCATCATTGGCTACTTACATTTGTACAAAAGAAGAAAAATGATTTATTTCTTTTTCATTTACTGTTGGAAAAGTCATTGTGAAGAATATAGCTCACACCAACATTCTTGCAAAGTATTTAGATGCTTTTAACTTAGGTGAAGCTGGAACTTTTGAAGGCTTTCCTAGAGAGAATTTTCATGGAATACCTAGAATATATTAGGTACGATGACTTTTTTCCAAGAACTAGAGAGCAGAGCACGTAAAGTCACAATGTATGAAAAAAAGATTAGAAAATACTGGTAGATGCTGAAAAGGAGATCATTGGCATGGGAGAAATATATAAGAAAAGAGGCACAAATCCTATGGGAAAATATCAATGTTATACATATGGTTTTGGTCCAACTTCATGTACCAACCGGAAAGGGAAAAAAACTACTGGAAGAAAAAAAGTGGTTCACAATAGGTTATAAGGTGGTGGGGACGACAAAGAATCTTTTTGTACACTAAATCCATAAAGAGCACATGCAATTGAATCAACTAGATCCAAGAGTCCACTTGAAACAAGTAACATTTAAGAGGCCATGAACATGGAAGTTGATATGGTTGTACTACCTGATTGGGTTAATACTTATTTACAAGAAGATGAAAAAATGATTGAGAAACTAGAGAAACTGAGGAGGAGATATTAAATGAACATGTTAGACAAGACATTATTGTCACTTTGCTGAAATAATTCATTGAAGATAAAGTGAAGGAATTCGTTGAAAAAAGCCTGATTCTGAGAGATAGTTGAGAGCTAAATAATATCGAGTTGTGCTTTTGCCTATTGTAAGTGTTTTAATACATTGAAACATTTGTTTTCCTTTTCACAACATTTAACTATTAAAATTTTCTGGGTATGTTATGATGGAATAGTCTAATTCCTTAATGCAGTTCCTTGTTCTTTGTTGCAGATGAATTTTAGAGATTATGGTCAATGGGAGCCCAATCCCAGTCCTCATTCTTACAGATGTGTTTAATTTTCCAACTTAAGTATTAACATTTTGATAAATGATTTATGCAGTAAAAGTTATTTTCTGAATCGTGGTTCTATAATCATACCTTGTTTGAATTCTGATTAGTGTCTTTTCTCTGTCTCAATATGTTTACCAATTATGTAAACAATTCTGAGATAAAATTTCACATTAAATGTTGTATAGACCTAAATTTTGGAACATTGTACAAAGTACACTAATTGAACATGTGCTTTTTTAGTATTTGCTTTGAGATTTTATATATTAGCTAATGTTCTATGATGAATGATAATTAAAATGGATTTTTGTTTACTCTATCTGATCTAGGTGGCTCCAAAAACACTCAGGATTTAGAAGTGATCTTGGAAAAACTCAAAAATAAAATTTGTTGTATTGAAGTGAAATTAGGGTCATATAAAATATCTCATTGCAAGATTTCCAACGGCATGAACGACACCTCAATCTGAGTTTGTATGTGAAAGTTATGGTAGCTCAAAGTTTCAGTCAAACTAGGCCCAGTGGCAGCCACAAACGAGGCAACAATTTGGAATTTACCGGTGCATGAATTTTGGATGTTAGAATGGGAAATTTTCTCCCCTCGTTAGTTTTTCTGGTAACCCCAAAAATCAGTGGCTATTTTTTATTATCAATTCTTAAAAAAAACCAAAAAAATATAAAAAAAGGGGTGACGGGCTGCCGCCCCTACCGCCCCCAACGAAATGGTTATGTTATATGGTAAATCATGGTTGGTGGGCCACCCAATAGAAAAAACACCCAACCAAACGACATGTATTGCAATAGGCCCTGGGTTTTGAACTTGCGTTGACTAGTGGCCAGCCCACCCAATGCGACGACCCAATAAAAAATGAAACCAAATTAAACATACCGCTAAAAAACACCAAAACAATTATGTAACTGTGGGGAATTTTGGGTGAGGGCGGGGTTGGAACCGTCGAACTCCCTTGCCCAAGTTAACCCCACAACCAATGGCCCAAATGGCCCATCTTTGTAAATTTTGAAACACTTTTGTTTATTTAAACCTCATATTCTTACCATTCGCCCAAGGAAGCGCCGAACGAAGGAGAGGCAGAGTAGAATTGTAGGTTTTAACCCCGTACATAAATTACCTGCATACTAATTCTAAAATAGAAACTAAATAATGGCAAGAGCATAACACATAAAACAAATATACACAGAGATTTCCCCTGGATCCCAAAACTGGGACTACCAGATTGATTTTTCATTATGTTCCTTTCAATGTTACAATACATATATATACATGCCAAAGCATCCATAAACCCTAATCCATTAACCCTGGATTAGAACATAACCGTAGTTCCCTTGATCGGGTCTACAAAATACCATGGACTGAAAACCATCATACCCAAAACCATGTGCAAAATCCATGTACAAAACCATAGGTAGGTCCTCCCACCTAATATGAGTGAGAGTTCCTATAGGAGAACGTCTACTAGAGATACATGGCACTCTGGATGAGGGAATTTCTCCTTGTAATGACAAATAGTGAACCATGTACTCATCATCATCTTGTAACATTTAATGAATCATGCTCCCCACTCTTGGCACCAGGCTTGGAGATGTAGCCTACAATGGGTGAACTCCGTTATCAATGTGTGTGTGTCATTTTTGACTAATGGTCATCATTATGTTTCTCCTTCTTTAAAGTATGCACATGTGGTTTTTCATGCTCTTTCATATGCAATTCTTCTAACATCACCAAAGTACAATATCTTGGTTAATTCTGGTAACTGAGAGAACCAGATCAAGTTTGGTAGCAAAGCGGTCTTCTCGCTAATGTGAATTGCGAGTGTGAATGATAACCAGAGATTGAACGTAAAATAAGAAGGAAAATGGAGAACAACAAAGAACTCAACGAGGACCTCCTCAGGATGGTACACATGGTAGATTTCATGTATTCATATTATGAGAAGAAAATGGCAAGAAACGAACGGGAGAAAGAAAGAGAAGAGGATGATGATCCATCTCCATCTTCTAGTGATTATACATCTTCTTCATCGTCTTCTCATCATTTAGATGAGGAGATAAATTAGAGACTTCAAGCAGTGAATGTTGAATTGTGGAGAATTCTATGAGAAGAAAAAGAGGAGAAACAGATACTATAGCTTCAGTTATGAGCCATGGAAGAGGCCTTGGAAGAGTTGAAGTGCAATGAAGGCTTAGGCGAAGCCATCATCACCTGCTTCAGAATCAACAGTTGAGGTAAACAATGTTGATCATTCTTCAGTTTCATTTTCACATAACATTATTTCTGTTGGAATCCTTGAGGTACCCATTTCAGGAATCGACCTGAGACTCCTTACCAAGATGGTATACCCTGAAGGAGAATGCTCAAAGGTAGGAGAAGCTTCAAAGGAATTATCAAAACTGTCGAGGAAAGAGGATGATGGGAACACATCAAAAGCCTCCTATGATAGTGCACATTGTAGAGGAAGAGATAAGACAAGCTCTCATTGCCAGGATTGCACCAGGAAAAACCAGGAGAGGTATAAAAAGTATCAATATTCTAAAGTTCATTTTGATTACAAGCATATTGTTAATGATGAGTAGAAATAAGGGCATATAAAACCATGTAGTTTTTTTGGCTTACATAACCACGTGGTTGCCGAGTGCTGGAAGAGAATGGTAGAAAGAAAGAGAATGAGACGTGAAAGGCCTTCTCCACATCAGGGAAGGAAGAAGGTTAAGCAGGTCTGGAGGAAGAAGACTTTTTGCAATCATTGCAACAAAGATGGACATCAAAGAGCCACATGTTGGAGGCTCCATCCAGAGCAGCGTCTCAAGGACAGAGCGCCCGTATAGGAATCAATAGGTGAAAATGTTCAACAAGTGAATCTGCCATAGGGAGATGACCCATTCACTTTGATGAGTGAGAGATGGTTTTACTAGATATAGTAGCTTGTCACGACCGCATTTTGTAAATCATATGTTGAAATATAATTGTAAAAGTGATGATGTTTTTTCCATCATTTATAAAGCAACGATGATGTTTTGGACTTCTATTGATAGCTAGGGTATTGATATCTATTATGATGTACACTTGACCAAAGAGTGTGTGTTATAAATTCTTGATAAGTATGAAGATTCTTGGGTCATAATTGGTCATGTAATTGAGCATGTAGTTTGTAAAAATTGTACTATAGGTTTGTAGAGGACACACGTGTCAGTTCATCACTTATGGCTCCGAAAAACGGGGTGAAGGAGAAGGAACTGTGACTTGTCAGGACACTTCTTTTGCAGACAATGTAACAGAATAGTTGCAAATTATCTTCATGCTTTTGGAGGACCAAAAGCTCCTCAGTGGGGAGGAATGATCCAGGTGGCTCCAAAAATGCTTAGGATTCATAAGTGGTCTTGGAAAAGCTCAAAAATAGAATTTGTTGGATTGAAGTGAAATTAGGGTCAGATCAAATATCTCGTCGTAATATTTCCAACGACACAAACCACATCTCAATTTGAGTTCGTATGTGAAAGTTATGGCCAGTCAATGTTTTGGTAAAAATAGGCCCAATGGTAACCACTAATGAGGCAACAATTTGGCATTTACTAGCACACGGATTCCAACAGCCAGAATGGGATTTTTTTTTTACTTGTTAGTTTGTCTCGTAACCCCAAAAATTGGCAGCAAATTGTTTGACTAATTCGTTAAAAAAAACAACAAAAATATATAAAAAAAGGGATGGCGGGTTGCCACCCTTGCCAGCCCCATTGAAATGGTTATGTTATATAATAAAACATAGTGGGAGGGCCACCCAATGGCAGACCTTCCCCAGCCAAACAACACGTATTGCAATGGGACTGCGGGGTTTGAACCTGTGCCGGCCAGTGGCCGGCTTGCCCAATGCGACGACTAAATAAAAAATGAAACCAAATTAAGCATACCTCCAAAAAATGCTAAAACCGTTATGTAACTTCAAGAAATTTTGGGTGAGGGCGGGGTTGGAGCCGCCTACCTCCCTTGCCCATGTTAACCCTGCAACTAATTACCCAAGTGGCCCGTCTTTGTAAATTACACCAACACATTTTTTACTTAAACCTCATATTCTTACCATTTGCCCAAGGAAGCACCAAATAGAGGAGAGGCTGAGCGGAATAGTCTGCACAGAACCTAGCCTAGGCGGGTTTCTCTTTTTGAGACAAGTATATTCCAGGGGAATATTTTGTGGAATATTCCATGCAAAATTAGTGAGTAATCTAAAAGATTCTGTGGAGGGTGATTTTTCACAGTGTCAGATTCATGCCAAGTTTATACTCAAACAAACTATAATCTCACATGGAACATGATGGTGTGGTTAATTTCCCCATCTGAGCAGCAGAATTTCAGGCAGTTAGCAATGAGGAATATTTGTAGAATCTTGAAGAATCTAAAAGATTCCCTTAGACGTTGATTTTTGACAAAGGCGGAATGATGCCAAATTTATAGTCATTTTTCTCAGAATTCTAGAAGGAGCACAATGGTGTGCTCATAATTTTCATCTAAGCAAAAGATTTGTCACCCATCTCCAATAAGGAATATTTAGGGGAATATTTGAGAATCCCGAGGTCCTAGATTTTGACGGTGTCAGAAAGGGGTCAAGTTTATAGTCATTCAAAACAATTTTGTGCCATTTCATCAATAGAGCTGCACATTTTCAGGCCTTCCCCGAAAGTGGAGGTATATGATGCAATGATGCCATGTCTTTCTTTTGATTTGCTGAAATGATGATTTTGTTGTTGAGATCCTTGTTACCATTATGTTGAAGGACACTTGTATGCCACATCATGTGAGAATTTATTATCTTGTCATGCCAAAGGAGGGCCCATATGAGTGAGAGTTCTTATAGGATAATGTCTCGTGGAGAGACATGCCACTATGTTTAAGGGAATTTATCCTTGTAATGACAAATAATGAACGATGTGCTCATCATCAACTTGCAACATTTAATGAAGCAACCTCCCCACCCTTGACACCAGACCTAAAGACGTAACCCACACTGGGTGAAATCTATAATCAACGTGTGTGTTTCCTTTGATTTGATGGTCATCATTATGTTTCTTCTTTAAAGTATGCACATGTTGTTTTTCATGCTCTTTCATATGAAATTCCACTAACATAAAAAAAGTGAAAGATCTTGGTTAATTCTGGTAACTGAGAGAACCAGATCACTATCCTAATATAAAACTGTTTACCAATTATATCAAGAATTCTTAGATAATGTTTTGCATGTGAATTTGTATTACTTTGGATTCTATAGCTTTTCTCAATATCATTGATTGAACATAAGTTCATGAGATTATGCTTTTGAGGTTTTATATTGTATGCAATGCTATGAAATAGATGCCAATGAAAAATGAATGTTTAGAAGTAATTTTATTTTAGAGGTATATATTGCATTGGTTATGTTTATTTTAACGATAGATATAGTGACTCGAATTTTAATCTAAACAACTTTGTTGTTACTATAACTATGTTCTTCACTGTTCAAGGCTTATGTAGCACAAAGACACATTACTCTATTCCAATTTTGTTTCCAATGGAAATGAGCATTTGAAAAAAGTTTTTGTTGCGAGATATTTGTTGCATTTGAATCTAAATACAATTACAGTTGTCAGAACTATGTTGATTATTTTTGAAGGATTTTTAGACAGAAAGACTAATTATTCTGTCCCAAATGTCTTTATTTATGAATGCATGTACAAAAGTGAGAGTTGCAGAGATTAGTGTTTCATTGTACGAAGTTTTCATTATGAAAAGTAAGCTTCTTGCCCAAGGTAAAAGCTCTACACAACAACATATAATAATAATAATAATAATAATAATAATAATAATAATACATTAAACTATGGGTTCTATTTTTTGAAGCATTGTGCAAAAAATCCATATTTCGTTTTGCAATAGTCAATTGTAAAACAATATTTGTAAGTAATTTAGTTATGAACATGTACAATTTGTTTTCTTAAAGCAAATAAGTATTTAAATAAGTCATGCTAGATATAGAAACATGTTTCATTGTGCGAAGATTTTCTTGTCCCAAGCTCATATTAAAGATTACATTGTGGGAAGGAAGCTACTTCTGCACAATGAAATCTTTTATAAAACAACTATAAACCTAAAAATCATAAAAATAAATTAAATTAATTTAAATTTATGATGTTTTCGAAGCATCGTACAAAAAATCCATATTTTGTTTTGCAATAGTTAATTGTAAATCAATCTTTGTAAGTAATTTAGTTATATATGTCTACATTTTTTTTCTTAAAGAATGTAAGTATTTAAATACCTCATGCTAGATATAGAAACTTGTCTCACTGCGCATAGGTTTTCTTTCCTGAAGCTCATATTAAATCTTACATTGCGTGGAGGAAGCTACTTCTGCAAAACGAAAGCTTCTAATAAACAACTATAAACCTCAAAATCATAAAAAGTAAGTTAAATTAATTAAATTTATGACAAAATCAAGATTATTCGATAATAAAATTTATCAATTGCAAAAAATAATTAATAATAATGTTATTATGAATGCAAATATAATTATTTCTGAATATATGCAGGAAAGCCTTGACCTAATAAGTTGAGAACTATAATTATATGTGGAGTTTTCATTATATGGAGAAAAATTATCTCTGCTTCAAGTTTGTGCCTAAAGTTTTATTGCTATTGAACTGATACTAATGCAATTCCGTAGTTGTAATCAATGTAGGAGGGGCATGTTGTAAATGGAAAAAAGGAATGAAATTATGAAGTAGCATTATGTACAACCAGGAAAAAAAATGAAAAACCCTTCATTGTGCAGAGCACACTTTTCTTATTTTCGTACACAATATAAAGACATTAACAATTCAAAATTCTTATGGTGAATAGACGAATCAACACATAATTGGGAATGTAAATGCTATTACCTGTAAACTGGCATCAATATAGTAGTGGATGTGATTATTGACATCTTGCAAGCAAGCTATCATTATTGGAAAATATTCACATTTAATCTTTTACATACATGGAGTAAATTGTTTTTGAATTTCGAGATTTGTTTTTAAATCATCTCCACTATTTCTCGGAAACATCGTATTTTTTGTTTTTATAATTGCTAATTATTCAAAATGTTCCAACAAATAGATTTCACGTGGAGAATAACAAGATATTGCAGAAACGAAAATAGCACAAAATTCAGTGCCATTAACAATTATTGCAATACCAAAAATCCTAAAGCTTTTTAGTTGAAATTCAGTTTTCCAAAAGTTTATGCTGGGTTTTCTTAAAAAAAGCTAGAATTTCTACTATTTTTGAGGCAATAATTGTGGCCCGTTTAGAACATGCAAATTATTTTTACTATTTCCCGTAAATGTCAATTTTTCTATTTTGAATTGCTATTTATTAAGAGTGTCTTGTAAAAGATATTTCATGTGTAGGATAGTAATAGGTGGTAATTGTTTAACGTATCGATCAATCTACACCTAAAGCATAGTGAAAACATTACTGATTCACAAAATATTTTAAAAGTACAGAGAAAAAATGGCTACAAGGGGAAGGAAAGAATCTATTTGCATTGATACGATTAACTCACTTGAGGTTATCAATTAGAGTTTCTAGTGGTTGGTTACATATCAACGACATGTGAATTTATCCACAGAAGAGAAGAATAGCGATAAGATTTGGTCTAGAGGATTAGCGAATGCTGCTTCCATTCCAAAAGTATTTGATTTTAGAGAAATCATTTATTTGTGCGCATAAAATTTTGATTTAAAGACTAAAACATGTATAATAGTAGCCAAAAGTATTCCTATTACTTTGAGTTTAGAGGCATTGAGGTGCATATGGAAGCTACCGAATCCAAATATGTGCTTAGATTTGTCAAAAGAAAATAGTTTTTTAGAGTCAAAGGCAGGTGACTCAAACATCATCAAGAGTTCTTTTTGCCAACTCTTGAGGTTCCTTATGATATGTTCTCTTTAGATATAATTTTGTTTAGAAAACAATTTAGAGAGTTCTGTTGGATGTGTGCTTGTCTAATGGGCCAAGAAACTATGACCAATGTCAAAATATCCATTCTCTATGTGCTCCATTATCATATAAAAAAAATTGTGTATTCGATTGGGTTGATCTTATTTCAAATGAATTTTCTTTTCAATTAGTGAATTTTTTAAAAAGTGGTAAATTCTTTATGATGGCGTATCTGATAACAACCCTCGTCTCAAGCCATGTCTTTAATGTCTTGCCACATAACACTAATCTCAATTTTGATGAAGAATTGATGTAGTTCTGTTATCGCATATTGTGGAGGCAGGAAGCTACTTTGAATTTTTGTCCAATTCAAGATATTTTTGTAAAGCAAGTTATTTGTGTGATAACTAGACAAGAGCCCCATCAGATATCTGGTCAAGCACACATTTTCCTCTAGGGAAAAGGGATACATTAAGAAAGAGGAAATAATAATGTTATTTGAGTATATGGGTTTCGAGGTAAACCACTACTGCTTCCATGAATTGTTATAGACATGTATTTTGTTGTTGAAGTTTGCAGGCAATACTATGATTGACAAGTTAAATTTGAATAGAAAAATAAAAACAATTTATTTCTTTGCCATTTATCTTTGTACAAGTAATTGTGAAGAATGGAGGCCATATTATAGAGCTTGTGGAATCTTTGCATTGTTTCAATTTAAAAGAATTTGAAGCGTGGTGAGACATTGATCCATAAGGCCTATTTATCACACATCTAAATGAAATTAAATGTGCGAATTTGTTGATAAGAGTTGAAAACGAAGGTGAACAAAGTCACAATGCTCTAAGAAATAATTAAGTCTCAATAATGAGTACTATAGAAATTGTTGAAGAAGCGAGCATCAACACTGAAACAAAGCACAAAAAAAAGGCATAAACCCTGCACAATCTTCAGTTTGCACATTCAGAACTACTCCAACTTCATCTTTGAGTGAAAGAAAACGAAAAAGATACTGCAATTGTAAAGCTGACTCATGATCAATTACCATATGATGGAAATGATAAGGAGCTTCATCAGACATTTATTCTAAACAAAATGCACATGATTGAATTGGAAAAATACAAAACTACCCTAAAAACAGGAAGAAATACAGAAGCTATCAATGTGGAAATTAAAGGTTATCCACTACCTAATTGGGTCAATAGTTCTTTAAACGAAAATTAGAAAACAATGGAGCAAATTTCGAAGAGAAGTTTCTTATTTCGATGATCATTCTATCAGTTTTCATGATGAAAATTATAACAGGGAAAACAAAACATTGAAAATTGAAAAAGTAAGGATGCATTATAAGAAAGTTATTGATAGAGTAGAAATGAATCCTCATGTCTAGAATTGTAGCTAGCAATGTTATGAGGTTCCATAAAACTACTGGGAATGCACTTGCAGTGTTAGTTGAGCAACAAAAAGTAGAGAACCTGGTATTGAAAGAAACAATAGAAGAGTTGGAAAATACTTTAATCACCGGGTCCTTTGTTGATGACTCCAACCGCAATACAAACACCACCATATGAAATTCCCACTACTAGCACATCTCATGGACCTATTAAAGATCTGAAACTCATTAATGCAATAAAATGTCATATTGTTATTAATATATGCTAAATGTTAGAAATAATTGAACATGCATGGAAGGTAGTTTTTGATCTTCTACGATTAGCACAAGAAATCAATTCATTTCTCGATTTTTTGAGAAGTAATATTAACGAAGACAAGTGTTTCATTAACAATGAGTTACTTGCCTTTAGTCAAAGGCTTGAATTCTTGTTTGATCTAGACAAAAGGAATAGAGAACTGCCAAACGATAATTGAATGAGGCAAATTATAGTTAAATGCTCCAAAAGAATTAGTATGCTAGAAAAAATTAATTCTAAATATGAAAGCATAAATAATAAAAAAAGTGATGTGTTTCTAAAGGAAATGGAAATTGTTGAAGATCTAGATAGACCATGCATCGTAAGGAATTTTGAATTGATCACAAAATATACACTAACATTTGATTTGGAAAAGCTAAAAGAGTCAATGGCAAAATAGTTTGATGACATAATTGATTTTACTTCAGAAAAAATTAGCACATGGATAGTTGGCTTTGTTAGTACTAATGATGAGAAGTTTGATCTAAATGCTCAATTACAAGAAAATGCCATGGAGATCGAAAAAAAATTATTCAATCAACATGTTAGGCAAGAGATTACAATTGGTCCTGTTAGAGTCGGTCTAGAAGCCCTCCATCAGCGATCAAAGCTCTTTGCATTTGCATAAGTAGGTGTCTCATCAGTGTCATCTTATTGCATTCCATTAGGCATGCCATAACCCTGATGGAGGAGCTGGTGTCTTTACTCCCCTCTTGGCACTGCTGGATCAAGTTGTTTCAGTCAATAAACTATTTCAAGGTTACTTGTTTTGTCTTGAGGTCAAAATTCTAGGTCTAGGGTTTAGGTCCAATTTGTCTTCAAGGTCATGTCTCTAAAAGTCAATAAATGCCCAGCAGGTCAGAGGGATGATTATCAAAGTGTTTCTTTAAAAGATTTCATCTTGTACAGCTAATTTTTACCTTGGATTTAAAAACCCTGTTTTTAAAGACAAGGTCATTTTTCTCATTTTTGTAAAAAGTTGTAAAAATTCAAAAGTCTTCAAAAATCAGCATGCAGCCTTGGTCCCCTTTGCCAAGATTCCTCAGAAGCTATCCCTGCAAAAATTTTCAAGAAAAAACATCAGTTCAACCAATTTCAGGACAAAAGGAAACCATAAAGTCAACAGCATTCAAATTTTGAAAAAGTGTCATGATAAACATTAGAAAGAGGGTTTTGAAATGAAATCAATTTAAAACAAGAATATAAAACCTCTCTCTCCCTCCATTAGTCTTCATTGTGCCTCAAAGCAATAGAGAGAATTGTGTTGGAGCGAATTTGGGCGAAATTGTGAAGTCTGAGTGTGCGCGACCCGTCGAGACTGGCGCGCGACCTGTCAAGCGAGCGCAACCCGTCAGAGTGCCTTTTCCAGTGCAAAAATTACACGGGCGCGACCCATTGAGTGCGCGCGATCCGTTGGGCAGTGCACGCGACCCGTTGGGGATTTCTCCACAGAAATTTGCCAGTGAGCTGCCAAACGACCCCAGAATTTTTCAAGCTTGCAGGTAGGCCTCCCATCATCAAGATTATTATTTGCTAGAGCTTGAGAATAAATAGCATGAGAATATTTTTAAAAAATCCATCATTTGCAAAATAAGGACTCCATGTGCATTTGCTTAATAATGTCAAAGTGCTAGGGTTTGTTTTGTTGTTTTAAGGTCATCCTTTTCACTCCTATTTTTTCCTACATTTTCCTACATCCCATTTCTTACTCCCTTATCATTTTTATTTAATTTCCCTACCAAAAATACTAAAAGCCCTAAAACCCTACCCCTATTCCTAAAAAGTCAAGAATCAAACCCTAAACCCTACCTCCCATAACATCCTTGCAAATGAAATTGTATGATGATGTATATGTCATGATTCTTCCCCTTAACTCCCTATTTCATATATTTTTCCCAATTTCCCTTCAAAGTCTCCCTTCCCTAACATTTCCCTTGTGCTATTTGTCCCCTTGAAACAACATCTCAAACAGTTAAAACAACAGATTTTAAAGCAGAAGCAGCAGTACATTTCAGCCACTTTGCTCCTGAAACCATGTCAGAAACCAAAACCGATTATGAGAAAAGTGATGACCATGAGTCAGCTTCAGAGTTTGAGGTACATAGGAGGCCTCACAGGGGTGGTAAGAGCGGTCACCATAAGAGAGAGGAGCCCACCTCTTTAACCGATTTGCAGGCTTGTCCAATTGCAGTCACATGTTTCCGTTATCTGTCATGTTATGAGTTTTGCGAGAGGATATCTCAGATTCAAATCACAGGGAGTTGGCTCGCTTGTTTGTTTTGCATTTACATGATGGGCATGTGAACCTTGCAGGGGTGCATTTTACATTGACACCTGAGATGATTGCTCAAGCAACAGGGATACCAAATGTTGGAGAAATGTGGAACAAGCGCAAAATATTGGACAGTTTTCAGTATGAGCCTTACAATAAACCTGCATTTATGAGACAAGTGACGGGTGTATTTCCTTTCAGATTTTTGAGAAATGAGTATGCTCCTTTGATGAGGCTTATCATGCGCTATTTCACCTGTGAGGGCAGATTTTCACGTGTGTATTCATACCATATTCGCTTGTTGATGCATTTCACACGGGTTCGGATGATGAACATCCCTGTTTTCTTGTGCCAGAATATTGAGAGGATGGTGCCCTTGATGCAGAGGAAGAGCCCAGCACAACAATATAGGAGCCTCTATCATTATGGTTTGATTCAGCTTGTGGTCATACATCAGTTGGCTCAGCATGGCATCCCATGGGAGGAGTTTATCTCTCATGAGTTTTTCACAGCACCACTACCACATCCTGAGATTGTTCATGAGGAGGGAGGACCATCACAGCAGCATGATATCCCTGAGATTAGACATGTCAGCTCTCCTCCATTGGTCACTTATCAGAAAGGCCACAGGGCCTTATTTGCAGCAGCTCGGCGAGTATTTTCTCCACATCAGGTGGAAGGGGTCTCGCCTTCTTCATCAGCACCACGAGTGTTATCTCCACACCAGGTGGAAGGGGCCTCATCTCCAACAGCAGCAAAGGTATCAGAGAAGGGCAAACAACCCAGGATTGATGAGGGGCCATCAGCTATTCCAGACATAGAGGTTGTTGATCTTGATATCAGTTCTCCTAGCCTAGAGTCAAAGGAGATCATTCAGCACCTAAGAGCTGAAAATGATTCATTGTAGCGAAGATTGGAAGGGGAACAATGGACGATCACATATTTAGAGCAACGCAACAAGCAGTTGGAGGATGAGCACACTCTTGATGAGTTGCAGAGGATTCATGAGGACCGCAACTTGGCTCGAAAGAGACCCGGCGATTTGGTACCCGTTGAGCGAGAGGCTATGCTTCTCTAGGTCAATTCTCATTTGGAGAGGTTGCTGGCCAAGGCCAACCAAGATAAGGACTTGCTCAGGAACATGAAAAATAATTATTGGGCGCGGATGCACGTATGCAAGGCAAGAATGAAAGTGCTCCAAAGACGGTTGGCCAAAGCACAAAAACGAGGGAAAAGGCCTGACCCCCTCCACATCTTGGCTGAGGCTTCTTTGAAGGAGCATGATATTAAATAACTCAACTCCAGCACAATTTTCAAAAAATTTTGAGCATTTTGGGTCATTTGTGATTTTTCTGGCAAAAAACAGGTTTTCTTCATCGATGGGTCGCGCGCCGCGCGCGACCCTTTCGTTTGGCAACTCCATTTTGGAAAAACTCAGCATTTCTGGATTTGTCATGGCTCATTTTGTCAAAAACAAAATTTACACATTCTCTCAAATTTCACCAAAACAGACAACAAGTTTTGCCTCACTGGATTTGCCTTTTTTTGTTGCAGTTTTGACTGGATTTGACTTTTTGGAGTTGATTTTCATCCTCCTTGTTGTAAATGATGTAATTTTATGATGTTTAGACACTTCTTTATCTCTTCTAGAAGATTCATTCATAAGATAGGCAAAATTTAATGAATGAATTGGTTTCCTAACTTATAGAGGCAAGTTGTTTTGATTGCCTAGTTTTCAGTGCTTAGTTTAGAATTGGTTGAAACAACTCCTAGGATAGTGAGCTCGACCCCTAGAGGCAGGGAAAGATGTTAGATGGCCTATATTATGTACTTTCTTGCTCATTTTCAGGGTTGGACTCTTGAGGGAGAAGCTCTTATTGTATTACTCACTGTATCTCTACAATTTTTGGCAAAGGAAGACCAGGGTTTTGCAGTCCTTTTTGGGATTCTTGTGGTCACATGTATTGATGGTGTGTTTCTCTTTGTACTTGTAAGTGTGTTATGTGAATCATTTCCTTACTTTTCTTTCTGCAAATTAGGCAAATGAAGTGTTAAAGTAGAATTCATGACTGTCATGCTCTGCTTTTAAGTTTGCTTAATATCAATGTTTTCAACTGTTTAAGGGGAATTCAAGGTTATTGCTTGCTCTCCTTAACTCCTCACCGGTCATTCTCATCCATCCGCATCTATCAAAGGCATCAATACTGTCTCCTACCTTTCCCCAAAGAACCCCCTGCAAAAACTGTGTCCAATCCCCGCACCCAAAATTGCCTTTCCCCAACTTTCCACCAAAATCTTAAAACTTCCAATTCAAACCTTTTTATCAGTTTACTAGCCTAAAATCAGTGTTTCCTTATTGGTTATCTCGCCCATTGAAGATATTTACCGAGATATACCGGAGAGAGCCCTCTCTTGCCCCGTAGGACTAGCTACGAGGCTAAGTGGTTTGATGTTGCCTTGGAGTTTACCTTTCTCAGCCTGAGGTGAAATTTCAAGCGCTAATAGGTCCAATGAAATAATTAATTATATCTACATTGAAGACATTGGTTCAATAGGTCATGGATGTGGAAGACAACTGATAGTGAAATAATTAGTGTATATGCTTTCACATATTGTAAGTGTCCTTAAATATTTTCATATTCATTTTCTATTTACTAGTATTTAGTCATCGAAATTTGTTAGTTTTATTAATGTGACATAGTCTAGTTGCTCAAACCAATTCCTTTTTTTCTTTTGCAATCGTCTCTTTCCATATTATGGTTCACAAGAGCCAAATCCTTGTTCCTATTGGGACGTATGCATTTACTTTTGTAGAATACAAGAACATGTAGTTAAAAGAGAAGATGCTAGATTAGCATAGTGAATGAGCTAATGAATTGATCCATTCAAAATTTTCATTACCGATATAAGCGATTCCCACTAATAATCAGAGTTCTTAATGCTTTGCACAAGATCTTGTATGGATTTGTATTATGTGTATTTATTTTAACCATAGTTATGATGATTAAAATTTGAAACTTGATAAAGTTCTTGTTACTTTGATTGTATTGCTTAATGTTAGAGTCTTGTATTATGTCGTTTATACATATATGCCAACAACATAATCTAGAAATGTGGTTATGAGATTTTTAATTTTCAAGTAGTTCTGTTTGCTATGGAGCAGTAATAATGTTGATTGTCTTAATATTTTAAATAAGTGCAGAGTACAACACTCCGGGAAAGGATTTTATTATGCTTTGTTAGTATCTCCCTACTATACATAATGGAAGATTTTTACTGTATTTAGAAATGAAATTGATATATTGATTTTATGTGATTTTGATTTACACTGGTCTTGTGCGACACAACACAAGATTTAATCAATCAATTAGTAGTGGATATTTGTGCATATAACTTTAATTGTGAAGGGCGTTTCATCATGCGGAGAGATTCCATTGACAATGAAAAAATATTTTTCCACACATGTTTCTTTTGGCACATTCCACTATAATTGGGTAATGCATAAGGCACAACAAAATCTTTGTAGAAGGAATTTCGTTGTTCAGAGTGGGAAGTATACACAATGAAAGCTTCAAATCTTGCTACACACAATGGACTACCTCTAGACTCCCGCACATATGCCTGATTCCATAAAAATAACCATAAACAAAGCTTAGAATGCATATGCTGAGAGTTTTGTTCAAAAAATATTTCATTGTGCAGAGAACTTTCATTGTAAAAAATTTTGTCCACATTACGCACAACCTTTACTCAATTGACTAGTGATATTCAAAATACATAGATATGCATTGTTTATGATTAAAATACTACCAATAAATAATATGGGTCCACCTCTTGGATCGGTGTTATTGCAAATAACAAATATGAATCATTTATTACTAAAATATTAGTAATAAAATCCTTTAGTATGGAGTGCAGATATCTGCACAATGTAAGCTTGAAAGTTTCCATCACACATAATTTTATCCACGCTACACAACCTTTACTCAATTGACTAGTGATATTCAGAATACGAAGATATGCATTATTTATAATTAAAATAGGCATGTAAGTGCCATGTGTAAGCCCAGTTAACACTACCATGTTAGCACGCTATGTAGACTACCATGTCATTATTTCCTTGGTGTTATTGCAAATAGAAAACATGGATTATTTAATATTAAAATATTAGCAATAAAAACATTTAGTGAAAAAAGTAGAGATATGCATTGTTTATAATTAAAATATTACCAATAATATCGTATGGTTCTACTGCTGGGTTTGTTGTTATTGGGGAAAAATGGATAATTTAATACTAAAATATTAGCAATAAAAGCCTTTAGTGTGGAGCACAGAGATCTGCACAATGAGAACTTAAAGCTTCTTGTGCACAATGGAAGTCCTCTGCATATAATTTTTCTCGCACTCCACACAATCTTTACTCAATTGACTAGTGATATTAACAATACGAAGATATGCATTATTTATAATTAAAATAGGCATGCACGTATCATGTGTAAGGTTAGTTAGCATTTCCATGTTAGCGCACTATGTACACTACATGTCATTATTGCCTTAGTGTTATTGCAAATGGAAAATATGGATTATTTATAATAAAATATTAACAATAAAAGCCTTTAGTGTGGAGTGTGAAGATATTCATTGTTTATAATTAAAATATTACCAATAATATCGTGTGGGTCAATTACTTGGCTCGATGTTATTGTGAACTATAAATATGGATGATTTAATATTAAAATATTAGAAATACAAGCCTTTAGTGCGGAGTGTGGAGATTCCCACAATGAAAGCTTGAAAGATTCCTCTGCACAATGAACTTCCTCTATACAAAATTTTGTCCACACTCTGAACAACCTTAAATCAATTTACTAGTGATATTCAGAATATGAATATATGCATTATTTAAAATTTAAATAGGAATGTAATTTCCATGTGTCAGCCCATTTAGCACTAACATGTCAGTGTGCTATGTAGACTACCATATCATTATTTCCTCGGTGTTAATGTGAATAAAAAATATGATTATCTAATATTAAAATATTAGCAATAATAGCCTTTAGTGTAGAGTGCGTAGATATTAATCGTTTATAACTAAAATATTACAAATAATATCGTATGGGTCCACCACTTGTCTTAGTGTTATTGTGAACAACAAATATGGATTATTTAATACTAAAATATTAGAAATAAAATCCTTTATTGCGGAGTGCGAAGATCTGCACAATGAAATCTTGAAAGCTTCCTCCACACAATGGACTTCCTCTGCACATATTTTTTCCCACACTCCAAACAATCTTTACTTGATTGACTAGAGATATTTGTAATACATAAATATACATTATTTATAATTAAAATATTAGCACTAATATCATATGGGTCCACTCTTTGGCTCGATGTTATTGCGAACATCAAATATGAATTACTTAATAGTAATATATTAACAATATAAGCCTTTAGTGTGGAGTGTGGAGATCCACACAGTGAAATATTGAAAGATTCCTCCGCACAATGAACTTCCTCTGCACAAAATTTTGTCTACACTCTTCACAAATTTTACTCAATTGACTAGTGATATTCATAATACAAATATATGCATTATTTATAATTATAATAGGCATGTAAGTGCCATGTGTAAAAACAATTAGCATTTCCATGTCAATGCATTATGTAGACTACCATGGCATGATTATTACCCGATGTTATTGCGAATGGAAAATATGAGTTATTTAATACTAAAATATTAGCAATAAAAGCCTTTAGTGTGAAGTGCATAGATATGCATTGTTTATAATTAAAATTTACCAATAATATCATATGGGTCCACCACTTTCCTCAGTGTTATTGCAAACAAAAAATATGGATTATTTAATGCTAAAATATTAGCAATAAAATCCTTTAGTATAGAGTGTGGAGATTCATATAATGAAATCTTGAAAGCTTCCTCTACACAATGGAATTCCTCCCCACAGAATTTTGTGTGCAATCTTCACAACCTTTACTCAATTGACAAATGATATTTGGAATACAAAAATATGCATTATTTATAATTAAAATATTAACAATTATATTGTATGGGTCCACCACTTGGTTCAATGTTATTGCAAACAACAAATATGGATTATTTAATACTAAAATATTACGAAGAAAAGCATTTAGTGTGGAGTGCGGAGATTTTCACAATGAAATATTGAAAGCTTCCTCCACACAATGGAATTCCTTTGAAGAATTTTGTCTGCACTTCACACAACCTTTACACAATTAACTAGTGATATTTAGAGTATGGGGATATGCATTATTTATTATTAAAATATTACCAATAATATCGTATGGGTCCATCACTTGCCTCAATATTTTTTATTTTATTTTTTGAATAAGACTAAATCTATTAAAGATACAAAAATAATGTTACATGGAGGCACCGGCCTCTGCAGAACCTGTCTCAGAGTTTTTACCAAGTATTAGCAAACAGTAACTAAAAAAGGAGACTACCCTCAAGGGGAAACCAATCCAAAAATCTTGGTGAGAGTTGCCCACGCAGGGGAACCAGCTTGTAATTCCCATGTTAGAGAGTTTTTTGAGCACAAAAAAATTAAAAAGACCCCATATAACAGCAATTACAACTGAAAACTACAAAAAAGACCCCTGAGAAGGTGACCGGGTGTCTAAGAACCTGAAAAATGAGTCGTAGCTTGCTAGGTGTCAGCAGGTGGCAGAGGCTCCTCCACGATGAGACACCCGTAAGCATACAAATCTTCGACGTCATGCTGTTGTCCACTGGTCATGGCTTCCGTCTGCGTCTTGCCACTTGGAGTGCTTGTCGCAGCTGCCATCTTCCCATTACCATCAGGGGTGTTGTTCATCCTGTTCAGAGCTTCTAAAATACATCGAGCATCTTCCTTCTTGTTCAGAGCGTCACCCTGAGAGCTGCTGTCATGAGTGTTTCGCCTGCTAGTGCCAGTTCTATTCAGAATGATGCTGTCCAGGACAACAGTGCATTGAGGCTCCTCTCTGAAGGCGACAGAGATGGTGGCGATGATACAGGGGTGTTCCAGGGTGCATCTGAATTGAAACTGGGTGGAATGACAGGGATTCATCATTGGCACAGAGTCATCATGGGGGTACTGGGTTTCCTCATTACGCCGAAGGCTAGCCCTCTGGGCCTGCCTTTTGCCACTGCGGGTGTTGGGATACTGACCCGTGCCGAGAGTAGTAATCGAAGGCGAGGAGGAATCCACCTGAGCCGAGTCAGACGGGGACAACAAGGGAGGGCGAATTTCTCTCCCTCTGCTGCTTCCCCTACGACTTCTCATTCTGTGCCTCAAGCGGGGCATATTTTCTTGGTGAATATCAGTATGTCGGGTGCTTGGAGGAGCAGGAGAGGGGATGGAATGGTTTGTGGAGGCAGGGGAGTGAGGAATTTGACTATCAGTGGTAGAATTGAGGGCCGAAGCGGCAATTCTGTAGCAACAAAGCTGGTTGTGCGAGAAGTGGGCACCTTCGTTCATCTCAATGCAACAGAGGAGCTGGCATCTTCTCCCCGTGGCTATTCGAGAGCTCGGCTCTGCCGCAGTGGGGAGGCAGTGATAGGCCAAAGGAGGCATAACAGGGGGAAGGCGCTCAACATTCTCCATCTTAAGGACCAGAAGTAGGTAGCCTCGGCTCTCTCCCGTCATTAAAGTTTTTCGGCTTTCAGGTAGCATTGAAACGCCATAAATTATGGCGGTGGGCATCTTGGTAGCAACGCGGGTGGCCATGTGGCCATACCACTTGCCCGCTCGGATGAACAATGCTGTACTTGCACAATTAATCACCTTCATCCGGAATCACTTACTTCAGTATTAATGCGAACAACAAATATGGATTATTTAATACTAAAATATTAGCAAGAAAATACTTTAGTTTGGACTATAGACACAACCATAATAAAAAATAAAGCTGGTCTAGTTACGTGAAGACAACCATAATAATAAATGATGCAAGCCAAATTGGTTGTGTTCCAATTCCAAGGAAGTTAAAATGCATTAGAATCAAAACATCAAAGAAAATCACATTATTAAAAACTACCATATTCATTTTTTCAAATCATTAAAATTTAAATTAACGTATCAAAATTAAATCTAACTATCTTATATATTAATTTCAATATACATTTAAAATTTAAACTACTCTATATACTAATTTCCAATTATAATTGAGTTTGCATCAAAATTAAAGAGAAATATTACATATGGCATTGTTTCAAGCAATTAAGATATCAAATTTGAAACTATGATTTCCAAAGCATTAAATATCAATATTATCATATATTTTTAAAATTAATACAAATGCACATGTGCAAGATTTTAGAGGAAGTCCATTTTGTGGATGAAGCTTTCAAGCTTTCATTGTACGAACCTCTGCACTGCCTACAATCTATTAATAATAAAAGCATTAGTCTTGTGCGGGATTGCTCAAGAAGCTTTCATTATGAAGATCTTGGCTTTACCTAATCAAACATAGATCATAACACTACTATTTGCAATAACACTGAGATACGTGGTGGAACCATAAGATCGAATTTCTTATATTTTAATAATAAATAATCCATATCTTCATATTATAAATAACAGTAGTCAATTGACTAAATTAGTTTGTGTGGAGTGCGGAAAATACTCTGTATAATCAAAGCTCTCAGCACAATGAAATATTTTCGCTGAAAACTCTAGGAATAACAAGTGTAAGCTTTGAACTTGCTATCCATTTTTGCTTTGTGCTTAAAATTACCTACTTAAAGATCAACAATGTTATTAATGTTGTCTAACTCTATATTTCTGGTTTCATGCATAATGAGCATGTGTAACTATTTTGCATGTGGGAAATGTTACGCAAAACACATCATATACCCATATGTATATTGGGTCACAAAAATGTGCGAAATTAGAAACGTTCACGCAAGGTTATTGACATATTTATGTTTGCGTCTGCTTGTCAAAAATGGAATGGTTGTGCTCTTATTCATAATTTTATGAAATATTAAATGAAATGTCTCTTTTATGTAGAGTAACGATTCATGTGAGTTCCTTTCTATATACAACATTATATGCTACAAAGAACATAAAATATATAGTGATAAAACAAAGTTGTATAATGTGATAACAATAATCAAAGGAGATAAAATTAATTTAAAACTCTTGCATTTAAGACTTTTACAAATTTAGTTGTACAAAAGAGAAATTGCATGGAACTATGAATCTATGTAGACTGAATAATATATGGAGTACATTGTATGTGTAGGAGAATCGAGATAGATAGGGAATTTAAGTCCGTGGACGCATTTAATTTGACTAGAAATGGAAATTTCAGTTCAGAATGTAAAATGAAAAACTAGAAAGAGCAGGGAGGATGTTTCTTAGATTAGTGCTCTGTCACTAACAACAAGAAAAAAATTTCTATTTTCTTTATCTTTTATTATTTTACAAATTTGGTTGTGTGAAATGGAAAAATGTGCATAGAAAGGGGTTTGTGCGGGAGAAAGTGTGCATCTTAGCAAAGCTATCATTGTGTACTATTGTCTCTAACAACATATGTTATAATTTTCTTCATTTTCTCACGTTTCACATAAGATTAATATTTGAAAGCTACTTTTCATACTTCTTCCTAGTCTTGCTTTTAAAGTCCTTCTGGCATACTTCTCACACAATGTTTGTCTTTCCTCTGCATATCAGAAAACTAGAAGTATTAAACAAAATAACTTTGACTTTGTCCTGAAGCTCTATTTTTTCTTGATTTCTAGAGATGGTAAACCAATATTAAGGTTTGATATAATCTTTAAGAATTCCACACAATGTAACTTATTTATCAATAACCATCAACTTTTCAGTCACTCTCAGCATCTACTTTGAACCATGGGGGCTTCACTGGGTGAGCAAGAACATACCGTGTGGGTTCATATTGGGGGATTGATATTGAGGAAAAAATGACATAATATATTGGGGGATATATAGGGGGTAAAGGGTTTTTATATTAGTAGTTATAAAAAATTGATCTCAAAATTAATGATAAAATATAAAGGGGTATAAAAATTGTTAATGAAAAAAAATGGATACCTACAATATCTAGTGGAATTATGGGTTTTTTAAATTGGGAAGGTGTATATTGGGTTCGTATTGGTAGGGGGTTAAATAATGTGATTTTTAGGGTTATTTTCCAATATGTAGTCAAGGGTATTTTTTAATATGTGACGAATGCATGTGATAGGTCAAAGGTTCATTCAGTGAATCCCCTGTGCTTTGAACTAACGATCTACAAATAGTCTTAGCATGTTTCATTGTCGAAGCTTTTCTTTTGGGGAGATTTCATTGTGTGCCTGAAGGGGAGGGGTCTCATTTTACCATATTTCACATTAAATTAATAGTTCAAAGCTAGTTCCCCATATTTATTTACTATGACATTTTTGCATATGGCAATAATAATAATAATTTCGAAGAGCGATTTTTATCACTCTATGCAGTGATGCATTGGATCAAATTTATTTAACAATGATACATTTTTATTATTAGTAATAGTTTATTTGTGAATGAAATGTGTTAAAAATCCCATGCTTTGCTGAAAACTATAGTACTCGTCATGTGGTCAAATCCCACTAACTATCGATTAGTTTTTACTACAATTTTTCCTATCTGCAGGTCAAACTTTGTTGACTATGTAATACATATGTTCATAATTTATAAGGTAGCATGATAATTGTAACCACTAATTTTGGTTGTGTTGTCCGTAAAAGAATTCTCGAGGTGTTCATTATGCAATATTTTTAGCATAAACATTACAAATGCATGTTAAATTAATTTTCAAAGGAGTTGGTTATAAATAGGATTTTTGTCCGCGTTGTACAATATTGTTCTGGTAGTTGCACATCATGAGGGATTATCTCTCCAAGCTCATTTCGAACAAAAGTGCAAAACATTTAGCATTTTTTATAGGTAAGCAATGCATTGTTTGTTCAATATGTGAGTATTTATAACATTTATACAATATAAAGTACAATCTTATAGAAATGATGTACACAGTTAAAATACAAGATAATGTGATAGCATTAAAGATGCTTACAGAAAATGCACTACTGTTGTATAGTTCTTATGTTTGAATTACTTCTATGCTATGAAATTAGAGCATCTTATTTTTCTTATTTCTATATATTTTATCTAACTAATGTCATCAGAGTAGAAAAAGTGAACACAAGAAGAATAGATACCGTTAACGACATTGATAACTTTTCTAAGAGGTATGTTTCTGTTGTATTTATTTTCCTTTGATTATATTTGCATTACATCACCCAGGGTTTTTTTTTTGGCCATATTTTTAATGTACTATAACTAAAAGAAAATTTGTTTCAATTTTTCAGGAAACATATAACACTTAGAGATTTAGATGCGGGATAAAAATTATAAGGAAAAAGGTACTTTGAACATTTCTATAAAACATTTGTATTTTTTAAAACTAAAATATATTTAGAATTTAAGTATATTAGTAGTGATTTCAATGTATTATTTGTGAACAGGAAAAATATATCATATTCGAATGAAGACATAGTAGAGATGAATATATAGATAGCAATGACCAAATACTACAAAAACATATATTGCAATAGAAAAAACAAAAGCAACGAAAAGCAACGAAGAAACAAAAGCAAATAGGTATTTTTGGGTAGGTTTAATTAACCATATTATTGTTATTATTTTTTTTTTGTCTTTTTGTTCTTCATTTTTGAATTTATTTCATTTCAATTCTCATGAATAGGAAAAAAGAAATCGAGTCCACATAATTATTGATCAAAGATATCAATGAAAATATAACTTAGAGTAATTGTCATGGTGTTGTCTTGGTAACATATCAACCATTTTTGACAAAGTTAACAAGACAAAAGAAATACTCTGTGTAGACTTAACATATAAGAAAGAGGAAATGAAAGTAACATTGATTGTGCCAACACATTTTATCAAACAACAAAACTTATTCCAAATGTTAGTGTTTCCATAAGAGATTTCAAAATTATTCCAAAGCATAAATATGACAATGGTGATTGTGGAAAAAATATTTGTCTAAATAGTTTTCATAGTGTAGAAAACTTTTGTCTTATTTGCACGCAGAGTACAAATTCTTTCCAAATATGACGACTGCAAATCTCTCATGTAATGAAGATGTGTTTTCTGTTGGCACAATCATTGTTATTGCAATTTCAGTAACACACAACAATGTAATATGTACTCGAAATCAAAGATGAAAATTCGAAACAGAACAAGGAAATCATAAGCTTTGGTTTTTTTGAATGTTTTATTGTTACAAAGTTATTTTCCATATGTTATACAATTTTCATGTATTTTTTACAAATATTGCATATGTGAAAGGTTCAAGTTCATGATAAACTTGTGTCAGCATGTGTTTCAATTCAAAGAGACTTGGAAAAAAACATTTTTCCACTGATCTTGCTAAAAAATATAGTTAGAAAACAAGAAAGAGTTTTTTAAACCTCACAATCGATGTTCATATGTTCATTGAAAATGGGAAAGAAAGACAAAAATATAAGAAAATTGCTTTCTTCGCCAAGTGGAACATGCATGGTAAACTATATTACATTGTTTATATAGACATAAATAAAGAAGAAGAAATTAAAGTACATTTCATTGCATGTTACTAAGACTTGTTTTCTACATCAATTTTACAGTACTTCCAATGATACCTGACAACAATTAATGCATATACGAATCCATTCAAGAGCGTATGTACAAAATGCAATACTCCAATTACAAGTTCTAGAGATATGAATAAAACTATGCTTTCATTGCACCACTTTCAAGCAGGACTCTCATTTCCTTTATTTCCATCGGTTAAAATGCATCATACATGAAAATGACATGATTGAAATACATTGTGTTCTAAGGGGTGTAGAACTAGAAAAATTATTACCTACACTATGACAAATTTCCTGTGAGCAATATTGTATAGACAAATCAAATGTTATTGATATTTTGTTCAATTTTGAGACACGTGACACATTTACAATAAACCATGAAAACATAGTTATATGTATATAATGACCATATTCTTTGTTTACATTGCTGAGCAATCTAGTAATGGCACAGTTCTCGTCACTTGCATTGTCAAGCATGCTAATATTGCCTTAAATTTTTTGGTTTAGTAATTGTATTTTTGTCAAATAACTCTTTCGTTTTAGTCGCTGATTGGGGTATGATTTCACATTATAAAGAAATATGCTATATTTATGTGAAAAAGATTAGCAATTCAATCATTAAAGCAAACAAAGCGATTTCTTTTACTAATGAAAATGCTAGTATGACATTGTACAAGAACTTATTTCAATGAACTATTCTTGTTTAGGCTCTATGTTTTGTACTATTCTATGTCATGTTTTGTTTCTTGCAGTCTTGTTTCTTACGTTGTTTTATTGATTTATCAAATTTTGAAGTTGTATAACTAGTCAGACAATATTACAGATTAGTTACACAGTAGTTTGTGGATTGGTTAATCATTTTCTGATGACATTGTTATTAATCAATAGAATTTAAAATCACAATTTTCTTTGTTTACATTATCGATAAAACCAATGTTCATTCTCTTAAAAAATATATTTTGTGGAGTATTTAAACAAATATCTAAATAAATCATTATCATATAGAGCTCAAACAAATTTCTAATTTTAATAAGCAAGATTACTATATTACTTATAAAATATGTTGCATATATACATATGTTTATAATCCAGAATAATTTGACATGTTTTTTTCCTTTAATTGTGTTGAAAATATTACAATACATAACTTTTAACATATATTGAAATTCAAAAATCATTGAGCAAATAACAAAATTTGGTAATGATTTCTTTACAAATTAACCATTGTTTCTGGACATTAATGCTTCTAGTGATTATGCATCTAGAACGAATATTTAATTGCTTCTAGTGCATCTTCAAGTCGCCTAAGCATTCACCGAAGTTCCAGTATCTTATCCACTAGTATTAAAATATCTTGACTAAGCCGCTAAGATATATTGGTTGAGCATTAAGATATCTTGGCTCTCTACATGTACCTCTTTCTCTGTGCTTTTTCCATTGTTTCCTTGGGCCATTTTCTCATTCTTAGTAAAAAATTCAAAGAAAAATAGACAAAATATAAAGCAAAGATTGAAAACAATTAACAATTTTAGAACAAACAAATTTCTTTAACAGGCAACAAGTCTACATATAATTCATTAAAGGTGGTAAGTCATATAAATCACGAATTGACATCTAATCTCTGAGTCCAAATTTAACTACTACCGATTTTAATGGTATTCATTAACCAATTATCACCATCAATATGGTTCGTATTTCCTCATATTTAATCAAAAAATACTATTATGAACTCTTTTACTTTAAATCATATACATTTTACTTAAATTCCAACTTGACCTAGTCTAATTGACATGATTATGTTTCATGATTGATTTGTTTTGCATGCTTTATAAATCAATATCAATACAATATTATATTAATATTCCAAATTGTATTATATTTTGATTAACTAAAGCTCTTTTGCTAATAAATATAAATCTTTTCTGTATTTATTCATTGAACCAACACGTATTCAGAAATTTACTATGTAGATTTGCCTTTCCATCAGACAACTTTAACTCTGCGAAAGATGAAGTGATTTAAGATCTTAGATGTCAATTTGTGGCTTAGATGCCTTATTTCCTTTGTCGTGATATCCAAATATTAAATGAACTCTATTCACTCAAATAAGTGAATTAGGTAGTAGTTGCACAATAAAATCTTTCATGTAAACTTTACACTTTAATATCCTAACAAAACTTTCAAGATCTATTTTTTTTTTAGGATTATCACTTTGCCAAATACCTTTCTGCTTTGAACATGACCAAAGAAACTAAGACTGAACAACACCATCCATCTCTATTTTGCACTTCCATATAGGAACAACATAATAGAAATGAGCCTAAAAATATTTATTCGATAAATAGGATTTGAAATAGATTCAATCTACCATCAAAGAAATGGAATCAGATCCATTCACATAAATATCAATTGGCCTCCAACCTAATATCTAATCTGTAAACTATACTTCTTCCACATATCTTCCATTTACGACTAACCTTTCTGACTAGTCAAATATACATGTAAATTTCCGATCACCAGCACCAGCACATGCAACATCTCTAACCAAACCCTTTATTTTAAAATCATTATGTATTCTTCAATTCACCGAATAATTATCGAAGGATGTATTTTATAATACCGATAGATACGATTATATTGATATGTTTGAAACCAATAATCATTACACAAAGCATCCAAGTAGTTGTTATTAAGCATTTCAGGGATAACATAATTGCGTATAGATTTATTGAATAGATATTAATATGACTGCTAAGAATAAATTAATTCTTGAATGCTAAGTGAGATTTCCAAGTTTTCGCATCTTCATAAACATTACTGTCTCGACATATTTTTTGCATATGACACACTTGTCCTTTCTCACATGCTCTAGTACGAAGTGCTTCCAATATTTTGTATGTTATATATTATCATTATAATAATTACGTAATAAAATATGTTATAAACACTAATGTTAAACTACATAAATAATGAGTATAATATGCGAAATTAAATTTGATAAATGAAAATTGATATTGTATATTGGCTATGAAGTGCGGATAAGTTGATTGTAAGATAGTGTATGTTAGCTTTGAACTTTTCTGCATTCAATCTTCACACTCAAATAAGGCTCTGCGCTTACACATGTGTCCTGATAAAAAATCTACAGTCTACTCTACAACAACAATAGAAAATCATTATTCTTTGTACTTTCGCGTTTTCTTATTAGAATTCATGAATTATGGCTATAATTGTTGACTCTATGCTTACAAATTCACTTAGTGTGTTGTATACTATCCTTAGGCCGATTCTGTCATTTGTTTCCAAATTCCCATGTATTCCCATTTGTAACTTTTCTAGTAGACAAAGGTTCACGATTTCCATGAAAAGGAAGGAAATAGTGAAAACTCTGTACAATGTTGACACGTAATTAATTTAACTATGAACAAATTTCAAATTACTACTATTATGTTTCTTTTTGTGAATATTTTATTGTGCAGATGAAAAGAATTGTGCGGTACAATGATAGTGCAAAGGGAAAACTAATCTTAAATATTTTCCATTGAAAATTTTTACATATTTACATATGTGCAAGAAAACAAAAGTGCAGAAAGAACTTTATAACTTTAATTCGTAATCTAATGATATTTTACATTTTCCTATAACATAAAACTAAAACTTTCATTATGAGATCACAACCTTTAATCAATTAATTAGCAAATCCTTTAGTGCAGACTGTTGAGGTCCACACATAATACCTCCTCTGCAGTTCGACACATGTGCCTATTTTCACAAAGATAATCATAAACAATGCTTACAATGCTTCTGCAAAGAGTTTTGTGCTCTATAAAATTCCACCTTTTCTACACTAGCTAATAATGGCACTAATGCTAACTACCAAAGAATCAAGAAAATTGAGGATGATACACAAAATTTTGAATTACTACTAGTATGTTTCTTTGTACGAGGTGCAAAAGGAAATTTATAACTTCAATTCATAATCTAGTGATATTACACATTTTCCTATTACATAAAAGTACATCTTTCTTTATGGGAGAGCTTGAAAGCTTCCTCTACAAAATGGACTTCCTCTAGACTCCCATACATATGCCTAATTTCACAAAAATAACCATAAACAAAGGTTATAATGCTTGTGCAAAGAGTTTTGTGTGAATTCATTCTACATAACTTTGTGGGCACTTTGCACAAGTTTTACTAGATTAACTAATGATATTCAAAATACAGAGATATGCATTATTTATAATTGAAATATTACCAAGAATATCATGTGGATCTAAAATATCTGCATTGGTGTTATTGCGAACATCAAATATGGATTATTTAATACTAAAATATTAGCAACAAAAGCATTTAGTATGGAGTGCAGAGATCAACACAATTGAATCTTGAAAAGTTTCTCCACAAAAGGACTTCCTCCACACAGAATCTTGTCCGCACTCCACACAACCTTTACTCAATTGACTAATGATATTCGAAATATAGTTATATGCATTATTTATAACTAAACAATTACCAATAATATCGCATGATTCCATCGCTTCCCTTAGTGTTATTGTGAACAAAAATATGGATTATTTAATACTAAAATATTAGCAATAAAATATTTTAGTGTGGAATGTGGAGATCTGCACAATGAAAGCTTAAAAGTTTTTTGTGCATGGACTTCCTCTTCACTTCTGTGTCAAGACTTTTAGAACAATTTGGGTTTTAATTGTACAAAATTGTGTTCTCACTTTGCACAACATTTACTCAATTAACTACTGATATGCATTATTTATAATTAAAATACTACCAATAATATCGTATGGGTCCATCGCTTGCCTCATTGTTATTGTGAAAAACAAATATGTATTATTTAATACTAAAAATATTAGCAATTAAATCATTTAGGATAGAGTGAAAAGATCTGCACAATGGAAGTTTGAAAACTTCCTCCGCACCGTGGAATTTCTCAACATGAGCAAGAAACATTTGAAAAAGAGAATCACCTTCTTGTATTATAATTACTTTAGTACAAAAGTAGAACATACATGTATCAAAACTTTTATGAGCATGTAAATTATTATCTAACACCATTCTACATATATAAATATGTGTGAGAAAAGGTAAGGTGCAGAAGGAACTTTATAACTTTGATTCACAATATAATGACATTACACACTTTCTTGTTACATAAAAGTATATTTCCATTGTGTTTCCTTTCCTATTAACATATCATTCATGCTTTTGCACCTTCTGTTCTCTTGCACGTCCCCCATCCTACACACATTCTTCTTTAGGCACAATGAAAATTTCTTCCTAACCTTCGTATTCCAATCCCCGTTCTCCTTCATATGCAATCAAGTCATTCATTCCATGCATATTGACAACTGTATGAGACTGCATTTTAACATAGTTGTTAACAAATTCTTGTAGAGAGAGCTTCTAGTATATTGAGGTCTTTTATTATGAGAGCATAACATTTGATCAATTAATTAGTTATGCACAACTGTTCTTCCATACAAATACAACTATGAAAGTACTAAATGGAAAATAACCTAAAAATTAAGCAAAGAAAAACTCTCCCTACCCTATAAAGGACTTGCACATCCATACAACTATTATGAGAGAAATCTTGAAAGATTATTCTACACAATCGACTTCCTTTGGACTCCTTTACATATGCCCAATTTCACAAAATAAACATAAACAAAGCTTACAATGCTTATGTGGAGAGTTTTGTGTGAATTCATTGTACATAACTTTGTGTGCACTCTGCACAACCTTTACTCAATTGACTAGTGACATTCGAAATACAAAGATATGCATTATTTATAATTACAGTATTACCAATAATATCATATCGGTTTATTGCTTAACTCGATGTTATTACGAACAACAAATATGGATTATTTAATACTAAAATGTTAGAAGAAAAGGCATTTAGTATAGAGTGCAGAGATCAGCGCAATGAAAGCTTGAAAGCTTTCACTACACAATGGAATTCGTCTGCACATATTTTTTCCGCACTCCACACAACCTTTACTCAATTTACTAGTGATATTCAGAGAACAACTATATGCATTATTTATAATTAAAAAATAACCAAAAATATCGTATGGGTGCACTGCTTCCCTTGATATTGTTGCAAACAACAAATATGGATTATTTAATGCTAAAATATTAACATTAAAAGACTTTAGTGTGGAGTGTGGAGATATGCACAATTAAATATTGAAAGCTTCCTCTGCACAATGGACTTCCTCTACACTTAAGCACCAAGAATTTCAGAATAATTCTCAATTGACGAGTGATATGTGTTATCTATAATTAAAATATTATAAATAATATCATATGCACCCACCACATGCCTTAGTGTTATTTCAAAAAACAAATATGCATGATTTAATACTAAAATATTAGCAATAAAAGACTTTAGTGTGGAGTGCGAAGATCCGCTCAATGGAAACTTGAAATCTTCCTCTACACAGACTTCCTCTACATAGTGGACTTTGTTCGCACTTCCACACATGTGCCTAATTTCATAGACATAACCATAAACAAAGTTTTCATGTTGTTTGCATGGGGAAGGAGGGGCAAATCAGAAGTGTATCAAAAATTGTATGAACACATAAATGCTTATATGATGTTGATCCTGCATATGAAAATATGGTATTTTTTAGCGATCATGCCTCTTCCAAGTGCAAAGGTGTGTGAGTGTGGTGGTTTAAGTTCCTTGCTCCACACACCATCCTTCCACACATATTTCAAACCGTTTTGTTGTCACCATTGTAGCATTATTCCTGCTAATGAAATATGGGACCCACATCAATTAATAACTACTTTGAATGTCAGTGACTGACTAAAAGGAGTTATTAAGTACAAAGATAACTATGCAGAGGAAGATGTGCAGTGGTGATTATGTGAAGGAGGCTGTGTAGATATGGTTGTTATTTTGAAGCATGTGCAGAATTAATTAGCAGTAGAGGTAGGGACTATGCTACATCACAACTATTAATCTTGTTTTACATGTAGCAAAATCAGATGGAAAATAGATTCAAATTGTACACTCACATGGAGAGATATTCTTGATCAACCATGATACATAGTCAAAATTACATTTCTCAACTATAAAAGAATTTATGTAACAAATCCTCTATGTCGTCTCAACATCAATGTAAGGAAGAATAAATCAAATATACAATACTTCTCCATTCATTTAAACCAAAACCATGTTTTAGTACATGTAACTTTCATTTATGGGTCTATAATTTCAAAGAAAATTTGACTATGTCGAAAGAAAAATGGACAAATCCACTTCTCACTGCTATGTTTCATCACCTTCATAGTAAAATCAACTGATCATCATTTTTTGTGCTACATAATCACATCCACTCGAGGTATTTCAATGCCTGCAAAGCCAAAACTACTTCTATTTGACTGGTCCTTGTCATGGCTATTGTAAACTTGTGCTGGAGCCAAGGTTTTAGTTACCCTGTAGAAAATTATGCCCCTAGTCCCACTACCTAGGTATCAATATTCAATAGATCTACTTGTGTTTCCATAGACAACAAAACCTCCATAGAAAGAGGTAGCTCTTGCATAAATTCCAGTGGGAGAGGTAGGAGTACTATTTAAAGTGTTTTTATTGTTATAGTAACCCCCACTGGTGGAAGGTACATATGAAACACTGGTTCTAAAATCAAAATCATTATACCCAGTGGTTCCATTTCAAGAATACCCATCTCTCCCTCCAAGTGTAGCACCATAACTAGTGTTCATTGGATTGAAGCTATGAGCATTGCTGACACCATAATTTCCTCCTCGACCTAGAGGGTTGAATCTTAGTGTTGAAAGCATAAAAAATAAAGAATCAAGAAGACTTGGAAGAATCACATAGATAATTACGAGTTAAAGAGGATAAAATGGATTCTTCTTTACTCAAAGTTCAAAGTTATTGAGAAATCTAGGGCATAACAATTAAGTGATTTCTCTTCTATTAGTAACTGCTTGTGAGTGCTTTTTACTTCTTTAGATTAGGATCTTATTTAAGTTATTAGTGTTATTCTTAATCAAACAACTACCAATGCATAAACCATAAAGAGACAAGAGACACAAAATATAGGCTATCAAACAGGGCCAAAACCTCTCACTCTTTGAGGGGAAAATCCAAAAAAAATCTTCTTCTTATAGAGATTCCAATTGACAAATACCAAGACCAAGCCCCTTGACCTATTTTCCACTCCAAGACCAAGCCACAAAGCTTCTTCTTCCTTCAATGAAAATAAAATTTCATCCTCCTTTACTACTGCCTTATAGATCTTGACTTCCTCTTCTTTGTTTCAAATCTGCAACTTCTTGGCTTACTTCAGAAATCCTAGCATGTGTGAAGTGTCACGGTTGAGCCCATGATTCCATTTGATTTTAGGTGGAGATTGCTTTCTTAACAACTTGGATTTATGTCACCCTAATTCTTCACCCAAAATACTCTCCTTATAGTGACTATGATATTCCAGATTTCTTCTTGCAATAGATAGCAGAGATCTCTTGCATGTGTGGAGGTTTTTTGACCCAAACATAATCCCAAAATAACCATAGAGACCTCACTGCTCTTTCCTTCTTCCCCGCTGGTTATTAGGCTCCTTCTTGATCACATTTTCACTGCTTCACTTTAGACTTTCTTCACCAAAAATCTGTGTTTTGAAATTAGGCCGAGCTGCCTATTTACAGTGATTGCCCAGGATAATAAGCCGACTTGACAGTGAGCTAGTCTAGTGTGTCTTTTGAGGAGATTTAATTATTCTTCTTGACTCTGACTTGAAGGAGGTGACTTTTTTCTTGTCTTGGAGGGATTTCATACTCATTTAATGACTCGTACAAAATGTAACATGCCCAAGAAGGGCCCTTCATACATGACATTGCCTCATTTTGACCTTATGACCAATCCTAAGGACTCACAATGGGAGTCATACTAAAAACAAAATTCTTTGCTCATCAATTACATAAAATCACAACTACACATGTCATTATGAAGACAAAACCTAGTTACACTTTTCAACACTCCCTCTTAACTAGGGAGGTATTCATAATGATACGTGGTCATTCTCAATTTGAATAATTTCTCATAAGAAGAGTTAGATTGGTAACCCATCTGTTTAGCATCATATCAACCAACATTTTCACATAACAAGGCCTTGACTAACAACTCTATCTCTCCACGAGATTTGAGCACAATACTGGTGAGACCAATGATGTATAGACACCCTCATCATTGTCTCTCTCAGAACATACCCCGCATGGGTTCTCAGGGTGTGTTCCACTAGGACTATCCTTATCTTGGATTCCTAGTCCTCAAAGAACATCGGTCCTCAACAACTACTCTTATCTTGGATGCCCTAATACATCCTCAAAGAGCGTCATATGCCAGATGTTTACCTAATCCTCCATTATGTCTTCCCAAGTGAAGAAAATAATAATGTGTCTATCTCTCCCTCTTAATTAGGGAGGGCATATCTATTCCAATAAAGGAATGTACTCATTCCTATGAAAGGAATGTACCTAAGCTCCCTCTTTTATTAGCAATTTCAAATTTTCTTCCAAGTAAGAAACTTGTGTCCAGACTCCCTCTTAATTAGGGACCTACAAAATATCCTCAAGTGGAGATGATGGGACAACCAACTGCTTGAAGAAATCCTCCTCATGATTTCATGAACTTCTTTTTATTATCTAGGAGTCGTGATGTTTGTGACTTATACATAGGGCACCGACCATCCATCGCTTTCATCCAGAGTCATCCATGCCATCATCAGAAAGTGATCCATCCGTTCATATCTAGGCTTCCTTCATGCCATGCTACTTTCTTCATGCCATGTTTACTTAAGGATATTTCATCTTACTACATGTGCATCGTTGGTGGAAGACATCTAAAGATATTCCCCTGACAACCCTGCATAAACCCATCCAGATATTTGTTCAAAAATAAAGGAATGAACATTAAAATAAACATTACCTTTTTGATGGTCTTTTATCATGAAATATTTTAGTTTGCATTATCATCTTGCATACATATCAACACATGTCCCAAAGATATATATTGTGAAGGGTCTCTTTCTTTCTCAGACTTCATGAAAGTCTTCACATCTTTCATGAAGATATCCTAGTCAAATATTATTGGTATTTTGGATGTTGATTCCCTTTAGCATGGTTTCATATTCCATGATCTCTTACTTCCTTTCTTCACACATTTCATTCCCAAGAGATTCCAATCAGAGTTCCTCAATTATTGTCAGCCACCTCATATTTCATATGAGGACATATTATGTTTATTTCATCTAGTGAATGTGTGACCCATGCATTCCTGCATCCCTTTGAGGGAGGAGAACCTTTCTTTTGATCATGCTCTTAAGATAGAGCATTGGTTCATGATATCTGCAACCATATGGCATGACTTCCGCAATATCAAATGTAAGCATACATACCTCATTTTTCCTTTGGATCATCCAAAGTTCTTGCAGAAACTTCATTGATTGAAAGAGCTCTTGATCTGCTTCACTTTTATGTCATCATACCATCATCCCATGAATTCCACAAATTTGGAATTCTTGATGAAAAACTTGCTTCTCATCACAATCAGTGAACCTTTTAATGAATATTCCATCATAGAATATTCAGGATTTAAAGTATCCCCATCAACATATGTTTCCTTTTGACAGATGTGTGATGAACCTTGTACTAGATGAACTTGCCACTTATGTTCCCAATGATATTCCCAAGATCTATATCCTTCACTTTCATAAATTCTAACCATCTTCCATGATTTTCTATGATGATGTCCCAAGCTCTTGCTTTCAATGCTTCTATGATACCATGATGCATCCCATAATTTTTCTTAGTGAATAATGATAGCCATATCTTACAATAGAAGACTTAGGAACTTGAGAAGAACTTAGGTGAGGAAGATTATCTCAATCATAATAGAGATATCTTACTTCCTCATTCTTGGATTTCTTGTTTTTAGCTTCCTCCACTTCTTCAGTGATATGGGCTTCTTCTCTTCCTCTTTTTTTGTTGTCCTTCTTGATATTAAAATAATCTATTTTGTAGTGCCCATATTCTTGAAGCCCATAGCATTGAATCTTAGCCATGTCCCTTTTCATTTTCCAAGAACCATACTTTCCACATTTTCTTCTTGTCGTTGTAGCATAAGCTTGATTTTTCTCACTTGCTCCTTCATCGGATTTGGCCTTTAGTTTAGATTCTTCAATCTTGCACAACAACCATAGATCCTAGAATGGAGTAGCTTCTTTCTTCCCATAAATACTTGAAGTAAAGTTACTCCACTCCTCCCATAGTGAATTTAGTACAACTATAGTCATTTCTCAATTAGACATGACTTCTCCCAGATCTTGTAGTTGATCCCCAATTTCAGATATCCTCATAAAGTATGAGGCCATTCCATCTTCCCTTGACATCTTCAACTTGTAGATTTCTTACCTTAATGAGATGAATTCTCCAGAAATTCTTACACAATAAAACTCTACCACTTTGTCATATATTTCCTTTGAAGTTTCAATTTTAGATACATATGGGATGAGGGGATCCTTGATGGATTCTATGAGAATCCTTTGAGCCCTAACTTCCCCTTTCATATACTTGGAAAGATCTTGCGCATCTTCCTTTCTTGGTTTAGTGATAGAACCTTTGACATGTTGTATAACCTCATTTTCAATATAGTTTCAATCCCCAACTAGTTTGTTGATTTCCTTAGAAAAAGAAATTTTGACAGATTTAGATGTGGACATAAATATACTTAATTGATATGATGCTCCTTCTTCTTGCTGCTTCCTTGATGTTGATGATGATGTAGAGGATATAAAACTTATCCTTGATGAAGGCAATTTTCTTCAAGAATAATCCTTGATCCCACAAGGAGTGAGATGACACTGCCTTTTGATCTAGCTTCCTTTGGATGAATAGTCTTCAATTTTTTTATTATCTTGAGTAGATGTAGGGTTTTGGCCTTCTTTTCTTGATGGTGATCTTAATACTTCTTTGTAGACTTCTTTGATATAAGGTTATGATGTTTCCTTTGAACTCAAGATGATCTTTTCTTTGATGCCTTCCTTGATATTTTATCCTTGAGTGTCCCTTGATAAGATGCCCTTCCTTGACTTAGTCACCTTAGCTTTGATACCATGTTGAGAAATCTAGGGGATAACAATTAAGTTATTTATCTTCTATTAGTAACTGTTTGTGAGTGATTTTTACTTCTTTAGATTAGGATATTCTTTAAGTTATTAGTTTTCTTCTTCATCAAACAACTACCAATGCATAAACCATAAAGAAACAAGAGACACAAAATATAGGCTATCAACCAAGGCCAAAAACTCTCATTCTTTGAGAGGAAAACCCGAACCAATTCTTCTTCTTATAGAGATTCCAATTGATGAATAACAAGACTAAGACCCTTGACCTATTTTCCACTCCAAGCACAAAGCTTCTTCTTCCTTCAATGAAAGTCAAATTTCATCCTTCTTTACTGTTGCCTTCCAGATCTCGACTTCCTCTTCTCTGTTTCAGATCTACAACTTCTTGGCTTACTTCAGAAATCCTAGCACGTGTGAAGTGTCACCTTTGAGCCCTTGATTCCATTCGCTTTTAGGTGGAGATTTCTTGCTTAACAACTCGGCTTGATGTCACCCTAGTTCTTCACCCAAAATACTATCCTTACAGTGATAGTGATATTTCCATTTTCTTCTTGCAATAGACATCAAAGATCTCTCACACGTGTGGAGGTTTGTTGGCCCAAAAATAGTCCCGAGATAACCCTAGAGACCTCGTTGTTCTTTCCTTCTTCCTTGCTGGTTATTAGGCTCCTTCATGATCACCTTCGCACTGCTTCACTTCAAACTTGATTCAATGCAAATATATGTTCTTAAATTAGGCCGAGCTACCTATTTATAATGGTTGCCTAGGATAATAAGCCAACTTGACATTGAGCTAGGCCAACGTGTATTTTGAGGAGATTTCATTATTCTTCTTGAAGTCGAATTGAAGGTGGAGACTTTGTGCTTGTCTTGGAGGGCTTTCACACTTGTTTAATAACTCATAAAAAATGTAACATGCCAAAGAAGGGTCCTTCATACATTACATTGACTCAATTTGACTTTATGACCAATCCTAAGGACTCACAATGGGAGTCATACTAAAAATAAAATTCCTTTCTCATGAAATCCATGAGACAAGAATCACAAAAATAATTTCATTTTTCTTCTTTTAATCAATTACATAAAATCACAATTACACATGTCATTATGAAGACTGAGCCTAGTTACACTTTTCAACAAAAATAAAATAACAAGGATGAGTTTGATGGGAAAAGGAAAAAATTAGCAGGAGAAAAAATGTAGAAAGATTTCCTGGTGTATGAATCTTGTACCAAATAGGAGAATCATGTTTTAACTGAAAATGTGTAATTACTTGAGTGTCGTGTGTATAGAAAAATCTCCCAACATATGAATCTTGTACCAAACATGACTGAAAATATGTAATTAGTTGAGAATGATACGTATATGTGTGTGTGTTATATGTATGTTTGGAATTTTACATTTTATAGGTAATTTTGTTATTTTTATTAATCAATTTAAATTTTGTGTTATTTGTATTATTAAAATTTAACATTTTATATTTGTATTATTGAATTTTTTATTTTATTTTTATAGATAACAATGCTATTTTTATTAATCGCTTTAAAAATTTTAGTACCTATATTTAAGATAATTATGATATTTTGTGTTAGTGAGATTATTGAAATTTTGCATTTTGTTTTTAGTGTTTATATTTATGTAATTATTATTAACATTATTGAAATTGCATTTTGTTTTTAGTGTTTATATTCAAGTAATTATTATTAACATTATTGAAATTTTACATTTTAAAACGTTTACATTGCTCATGGAAAATGTGGTTGAAGTAACATGGAAAGTATCTTGATTAATAGTTGAATATATAATTTTATAGACTCAAAAAATGTATGAATGAATGTTAAAGTTTCCCACAAGAATAAATATATGAGCATCCATATAACTATATTTGGCCAATCTAAAATAGTTTATGTTGGAACTAATACTGAGAGGGGGGGGGGGGGTGAATCAGTATTATTAATTTCTTTTCAATAAACCATCCAGATTTATGCTTTAAAGTATTCTTCTGATATTGATAATTAACTTGTATATCAGAACCATATAATAATGAATCAAGAACAGTAAAAACAGATAGTCACACAAAGGAACACCAGATATAAGGTGGAAACCCAATGTGGGTGAAAACCACCTGCTGCAATATGTCTCTATCTTCTTTCAAATAGAATTTCTTTTACAATGATTTTGTACTGGTGCAGTCCTTTACCAGTACGCAGGCTGCAACCTGCAGAGAGCTACAACTCTCTCTCGTTCTCCAGTCTCTCCTGGAAGGGAGCTACAACTCCCTACTTCGTTCAAGGACCACGTTTCATTAATTTTCAGACTGGATCCAAGAAGATCAAATGATCATAAAGTATAAATGATTCTTCAGAAATACCCAAACCTCAGATCAATACATGTTTTCTTTATAAAGCAGATCACCCACGCGCCAACCCAAGCACTAGCTATAAATGAATATCTGACCTGGTCACCTTTTAATCAGAGGTTGTATATGCCAGAATCATACCATAATGCAGAGGACATACATGTTATAGAGCACCCAGAGGCTAGACACAAGACAAACCCAATATCTGGACCCAGAGACCTTTAGTGAATCAACAGAAGACGCTATATTAGAGTTAAGGAATGACTGCTACTTCCCTGCGGTTGGCTGCTCTCAACTGAACTGCAATACCCCCGAAGCGATGCGGATCTGCCGTCCTGCGCGCATTCTTCTTGAATTCGGTTCAGTAGATTGCTCCTTGACAGATCATAAGAATGCCGATCTATTCTCCCTTAAGATCTTCAATTCATAATCGATACTTTGCCACCAGATCCCCTTTCTCTTTATATAATCACGCATTTGATAAAACCATGAATCGAAACCATAGGATCCGAAAACCTGAGGCGCAACTGTTTTTGACCGATCTTCTTAAGAATAGGCTTAAGCGGGAAAACGATGAAAATGGTCCAAACCACAAAAGGCGGACTTTTAACTTAATGCATCCAAACTAATAATATATCGGGTCCAATCCTTATTGCTATCGGCGCCTGCCCATCTCATGGTTTATTCCTGACGTCCGATCCGATGGATCGGATGCGATATGCCCCATTAACCAACCTTTATTTATATATCGGGTCCGCTCCTTTCATCGCTATCGGAGATTTGAAGTGGGAGGCCATTATAAGATGGGCGAACACCGCGGATGCGATTTAATATGAAATGCTTTTAATTCCTTCATCAGGTCCGACTCCTCTTTTCACAATCGGAGGATTGGGGTGGGCGACCCTTTATGTATTCCGATATACTGTGGACGCGATATTTTTATAAACCATGTTTTGATGCCTTCATCGGGTCCGCTCGCAATCGGAGGTTTCAACAAAGTCCGACGCGCATATATGCCGAACTGCGGATGCGATATTATTATATATTGCCTTTAATGCTCCCATCGGGTCCACTACCTCTTTATCGCAATCGGAATTCAGGGCTTTTAAGCATTGGACACGATATTATTATACGTCAAGTTTAATTCCACCATCGGGTCCGCTGAGTTATCGTAATCGGAGGATTTGAGGTGGGCGACCCTTTATGTATGCAATGCTGTGGATGCGATCTTGTTATAAACCATGATTGATGCCTTCATTGGGTCCGCTCCCAATCGGAGGTTTCAACGAAGTCACTTAGCCGGGCCCCCGACGCGCATGGATGCGATATTAATATAAACCAATTTTTAATGCCACCATCGGGTCCGTTGCGATATGCCATCGGGTCCATATGTGCCGAAACATATTTAACTTGTGTTGTTTCCGCCAAAAAGGAAAAAGGCCTTTGATTATTGTAAAAGCATATATATATGGGTTTTACGCACCCAACCAACTCTCGATAATATAAATGCATGCATATATGGGTTTTAGGCGCCCAAATACCTCCGATATCATTAATACATGTGTATATGGCCTTTCTTCTCTAATACATGAGTATATGGCCTTTCTTCTCTCCTCTTGGCTCTTCTTGTCCTCATCATGGTGTATATAAGAGAAATGACTGTCTAAGAGAGGGTTGCCATCAAGTTCAACATATGTTCATAATGCCATAATGCCAACAATCTCCCCCTTTGGAGTTGATGGCAACAACACCATCCAAAAAAGCACTCTCCCCCTTTGACATCAAGGGCAAAGGGTAGATATCTGCTTCTCCTAACTATTTCTCCCCCTGAGAGCTTGCTACTCCTGATTTTGCCCCTCTGACTTTAGGACAGAAAGTCGAGCTATTCTGGCTATATATAAACTACGAACCGCGCTATACTGCCTACATATAATATAATTCAGCATCTTTATTGCCATGGAAAGATACAGTTCATTTACCCAACATACTATAATGCCAACAATGAATTATGCTCCCCTTGAACCTTGTACCCGTATACCCCATCAGAACCTCACGTACAAGCACCAATATGAGAATTAACAGTAGGATGATGCGTCGACAATCCCCAGCTTCTACCTGAGGTATTCAAAAGTCTCCCTGGGCAATGGTTTGGTAAATATATCAGCCACTTGTTCCTTAGAAGAAATGTATTCCAACTTGACCTTTTGTTCAAGCACTTGTTCTCTGAGAAAATGATACTTGATTGGTATGTGCTTGGTTTTTGAATGCATGACTGGGTTCTTTGAAATGCTGATTGCACTTGTATTATCACATAAGATGGGGATAGGTGGAGTACAAGTGATTTGGAAATCCTGTAAAGTCTGCATCATCCAAAGAAGTTGGGTGCAACAAGATGCAGCAGCTACATATTCTGCTTTAGCTGTAGATAAGGCAATTGAACTCTGTTTCTTGCTGAACCATGATACTAATCTGGAACCCATAAAGAAAGCACCACCACTTGTGCTTTTCCTGTCATCCACACTTCCAGCCCAATCTGCATCTGTGTAAGCATGAAGTGTGAGATCTGTGTCTCTAGGATACCATAAGCCATATTTTTGAGTTCCTTGAAGATATTTGAAGATTCTTTTTACTACCTGAAGATGAGTTTCCTTTGGATTTGCCTGAAATCTTCCAACTATTCCAACTGCATGCATGATGTCTGGTCGGGTACCTGTCAAATAAAGAAGACTTCCAATCATAGATCTATATGTTGGTTGATGAACTGCAGCTGATTCATCATTCGCACTAAGACTGCATCCTATAACCATGGGGGTACATACTGGTTTTGAATCTTCCATGCCATACTTCTTCAAAATGTGCTTGAGGTACTTGGTTTGAGACAAGAAGATACCGTCTTTATTTTGTTGGATTTGCAATCCAAGAAAGTATGTCAGTTCACCTAGTAGGGACATTTCGAATTCTTTCTGCATTACCGAGGCAAAGTTTTGACTCATAGCTTCTTCATTGCTGCCAAAGATAATATCATCTACATACACAACAAGTATTAGCAACTTGTCATTTTCAATTTTTATATAAAGATTGCTATCTGCTGATCCTTTTGAAAAACCTTGTTGATGAAGATATTTGTCCAAACGGTAGTACCAAGCCCTTGGAGCCTGTTTAAGACCATAAAGAGCCTTTTTCAATCTGCATACAAGATTTGGATCATTCCCAAGAATGAAACCATCTGGCTGCTCAATGTATACTTCTTCTTCTAAGTCTCCATTCAGAAAAGCTGATTTCACATCCATTTGAAATACTTTGAACTTTTGAAAGCTTGAGAGAGAAAGGAACATTCGGATGGCCTCAAATCTTGCAACAGGAGAAAATGTTTCTTCAAAATCTATTCCTTCTTGTTGGGCATACCCTTTACACACCAGTCTTGCCTTGTTTCTAATTACCTCCCCATTTTCGTTCAACTTATTTTTGAAGATCCATTTTGTTCCTATGACATTCTTATCCTTTGGTCTAGGAACCAACTCCCAAGTGTTGTTCTTTTCGATCTGTTCAAGTTCTTCATCCATTGCCTTGACCCAACATTCATCCTTGCATGCCTCTCTTACATTTTGTGGTTCAGTGGAGGAGAGTAATGCCAAATATCTTGAAGCTTCTGTAGTTGTTCTTCTAGTTTGTATGTCTGCCTCTTTTTGTCCCAAAATCTGAGATTCTGGATGATTCTTCTGTACATACCTGGATGGAGTCTTTTCTTCTATCCTTATCTGTTCCTCTGGTGCTTCTTGAGGTTCTTCTTCTTCATCATTCTATCTTTGAGGGTAGTCTTCATCTTCTTCGATATTTTCATGATTTACTTGCCTAGGAATGTATCCTTTTTCATCAACCACTACATCAATGCTGTCAACAATTCTTCCAAGTCTTTTATTGTAACACTTATATGATTTATTATAAGGCGAATAACCAAGGAGAATGCCTTCATCTGCTCTAGGCTCAAGTTTGCCAAGCTGTTCATCAGTATTCTTAATATAGAATTTGCTTCCAAAAATTTTAAATGCTTTACCGAAGGAGTCTTACCATACCAGAGCTCATGAGGAGTTTGAGTGCTGTTCACTCGGACATTTGTTTTGTTGAGAATAACAACCACGACATATGCATCTTCACCCCAGAAGGTTGCAGGAGTTCCAGATTCATCAAGCATGGCACGGGCCATTTGTTGGACTGTTCTGTTCTTCCTTTCCACCACTCCATTTTGCTGAGGAGTCCTTGCTGTAGAGAATTCCCTTTTTATTCCATGCTCTTCACAGAAATCGAAAAATTCATTTGAGGTAAATTCCCACCTCTGTCAGACCTGAGACACTTAATTTTGTGATCTGATTCATTTTCGACCAAGACTTTGAAGTATTTAAATTTTTCAAATGCTTCGTCTTTGTGTTTCATAAGTCCTAACCAAACAAACCTGGAGAAGTCGTCAATGAATAATATAAGGTATTCCTCTCCTCGAGGTGTCCTTGTCCTAAATGGACCACATACATCTGTATGAATAAGTTCGAGAGATTTGCTAGCTGATCCTTCCTTCTCAGGGAAGTTAGTCCTGGTTTGTTTACCAAACTGACATGATTTGCATATTGTGTTCTCTAGAATTTTGATATCTGGAAGATCACGAACTACCTGATACTTGCATGCTTTCCTTATTTGTGAAAAACTTAGATGCCCCAACCTCCGGTGCCATAACCAGTGCTCATCATCCTTGCTCATATAGCATTGTTGTTGTCCTTCTTCAAATATGTATAGATTGTTTGGAGATCTTTTTCCTTTGATCACTGTTTCACCTGTATCAAGATCACGAACACGACATCCATTTGATCTAAATATTACCTCGGTTCCTTGATCGCACATCTGACTGACACTTAGAAGATTATGTTTCAATCCATCAACGTACAAAACATTTCCTGCTTTGACCTTTTCTTTCAATTGATCAATACCTTTTCCTTTTATGGCAGCAGGAGTATCATTCCCAAATGAAACTTTCTTTCCTTTTTCTAAAGCAGTGTATGATTCAAGTTTTTCTTTATCACCTGTCATATGCTTCGAACATCCGCTGTCAATGTACCATTGATTTTCCTGTCCTTTTGCATAAAATGCTATCCCACATCTTTCTGGTCGAGGTTCCTTTATTCTCCATGTTCTGGTGCTTGAATCTTGTTCCTTTGTTTGCCGAAACCTACTCCTGCATTCAGAGTCTTCATGACCAAATTTATTACAGATAGAGCATTCAATTTCATTTTCAAAAGCTGAGAAGTTGTTATAGGTCCTTTTTGTAATCCCAGTCATACTTCTTTGTTTTTGAGCTTCTCTAGTCATGATTGTTTTGTAGGCAACACATTGAGCTGCTTTGTGACCGAAGTTATGGCAAGAGAAACATTGGCCATTGAAGAAACTTCTGCGATTATCAAATTTACCAGTCATATGATTGTGATTTCTATTTTCATCCATTCTTGAGGTAAATTGAGAGGATCTTGGCTGATTGTAGCTTTTGTTCACCCTTAAGGTGAATTGTCCCTGATTTGTCTGGTAGTCTTTGTTTATTCTTGACAAAATTTGTCCCTGTTTTACCTGGTGATCTCCGTTTGGCTTTTGCTCATATCTTCTTGCTGCATCGAGATAACTCTTCGAGGTGGATGCTTGAGATATTTCTCCATTATACCCCAAACCTGTCTTAATTAGAGGAGAGCGCTGTACATTGATGATCTCATCCAGAGTTTCAGATCCTTTAACAAATTTAAGATTGAGAGCCTTTGTTTTCTCAATTTCTTTTCGAAGCCCAACAATTTCACATTCTAACTTTTCAAGAGATTGTTCCTTTTTATCAAGTTGGATTTGCAGAGTCTCAATGATCACATTCTTTTCTTCTAAGCATGTCTTGAGTCTAGACATCTCCTCATAATAGCTATCTATATCTAGAGCATCCATGTAATCATCATCTTCAAAATCCATTAAAAGTTTATAGGGATTACTTCGTTCATCTTCATCGCTATTTGATAGACCATCACTGTCTTCATGGGTGTAATATCTCTTCTTATTTGCATTCTGTTTCTTGTTCCATGTAACAGGTTCCTTTCCCTTGTCAATCTTATCCTTATGAGGACATTTGGCAGCATAATGACCTACTACTCCACAAGAAAAACATTTGAAGGGTAACTTACCTCTGAATCTGCCAGTACCTCGTTGAAGATTTCTGACAAAATTTGATTCTTCTTCTTCTTCTGACACATGACTTGATTCAAGGTACTCTCCTTTGCCTGAAGCCTTGAAGACAGCTTCTCTCCTATCTGAAGGACCTCCTTTTCTCATTTCATAAGCAGTTAGAATTCCATGCAGCTGTGACATGGTGAGAGTTCGTAGATTCTCCTTTTCTTCTATGGCGGACACTTTAGTTTCAAACTTGGTGGACAAGGATCTTAGAAATTTTTCAACCACAATAGCCTCTTTTATTTCTTCACCCAAGTTTTTCATGCAGTTAACAATCTCATCTACCCTAAGGAAATAGTTAGCCACACTTTCATCATTATACATTCTGAGATTCTCATACTGAATCCTGAGGGTTTGAAGTTTAGCACGCATTACCTGTTCATCTCCTTCGTAGCTCAAGACAATCTTGTCCCATATTTCTTTTGCGGATTTATATTGCATAACCTTTACAAATTCTGATTGAGATAAGCATCCCAACAGAGTATTGACTGCTTTAGCATTTGTTTCATATTTCTTTTTCTCGGCCGGATCTGTAGGAGTAGCTGAAGGAAAAGTGTAGCCTGTCTCTATGATATCCCAAACTTCCGTACCAAGAGATTGAAGATAGGCAGTAACTCTTACCTTCCAATAATTGAAGTTTGTCCCATCAAAAATCAGTGGCCTGATTGATGCTTCCCTCTCGTAGTTGCTCATAATGAACGATCTTCCTTCAAGCGATCAAGCTTCTCTGAAGGACCCACTCTGATGCCAATTGTTGGAACTCATATTGAGAGGGGGGGGGGGGTGAATCAGTATTATTAATTTCTTTTCAATAAACCATCCAGATTTATGCTTTAAAGTATTCTTCTGATATTGATAATTAACTTGTATATCAGAACCATATAATAATGAATCAAGAACAGTGAAAACAGATAGTCACACAAAGGAACAACAGATATAAGGTGGAAACCCAATGTGGGTGAAAACCACTTGCTGCAATATGTCTCTATCTTCTTTCAAATAGAATTTCTTTTACAATGATTTTGTACTGGTGCAGTCCTTTACCAGTACGCAGGCTGCAACCTGCAGAGAGCTACAACTCTCTCTCATTCTCGAGTCTCTCCTGGAAGGGAGCTACAACTCCCTACTTCGTTCAAGGACCACGTTTCATTAATTTTCAGATTGGATCCAAGAAGATCAAATGATCATAAAGTATAAATGATTATTCAGAAATACCCAAACCTCAGATCAATACATGTTTTCTTTATAAAGCAGATCACCCACGCGCCAACCCAAGCACTAGCTATAAATGAATATCTGATCTGGTCACCTTTTAATCAAAGGTTGTATATGCCAGAATCATACCATAATGCAGAGGACATACATGTTATAGAGCACCCAGAGGCTAGACACAAGACAAACCCAATATCCGGACCCAGAGACCTTTAGTGAATCAACAGAAGACGCTATATCAGAGTTAAGGAATGACTGCTAGTTCCCTGCGGTTGGCTGCTCTCAACTGAACTGCAATACCCCTAAAGCGATGCAGATCTGCCGTCCTGCGTGCATTCTTCTTGAATTCGGTTCAGTAGATTTCTCCTTGACAGATCATAAGAATGCCGATCTATTCTCCCTTAAGATCTTCAATTCATAATCGATACTTTGCCACCGGATCCCCTTTCTCTTTATATAATCACGCATTTGATAAAACCATGAATCGAAACCATAGGATCCGAAAACCTGAGGCACAACTATTTTTGCCCGATCTTCTTAAGAATAGGCTTAAGCAGGAAAACGATGAAAATGGTCCAAACCACAAGAGGCGGACTTTTAACTTAATGCATCCAAACTAATAATATATCGGGTCCAATCCTTATTGCTATCGGCGCCTGCCCATCTCATGGTTTATTCCTGACGTCCGATCCGATGGATCGGATGCGATATGCCCCATTAACTAGCCTTTATTTATATATCGGGTCCGCTCCTTTCATCGCTATCGGCGATTTGAAGTGGGAGGCCATTATAAGATGGGCAAACACCGCGGATGCGATTTAATATGAAATGCTGTTAATTCCTTCATCGGGTCCGACCCCTCTTTTTGCAATCGGAGGATTGGGGTGGGCGACCCTTTATGTATTCCGATATACTGTGGACACGATATTTTTATAAACCATGTTTTGATGCCTTCATCGAGTCCGCTCGCAATTGGAGGTTTCAACAAAGTCTGACGCGCATATATGCCAAACTGCGGATGCGATATTATTATATATTGCCTTTAATGCTCCCATCGGGTCCACTACCTCTTTATCGCAATCGGCATTTAGGGCTTTTAAGCATCGGACGCGATATTATTATACGTCAAGTCTAATTCCACCATCGGGTCCACTGAGTTATCGCAATCGGAGGATTTGAGGTGGGCGACCCTTTATGTATTGCGATGCTGCGGATGCGATCTTGTTATAAACCATGATTGATTCCTTCATCGGGTCCGCTCCCAATCGGAGGTTTCAATGAAGTCACTTAGCCGGACCCCCGACGCGCATGGATGCGATATTAATATAAACCAATTTTTAATGCCACCATTAGGTCCATTGCGATATGCCATCGGGTCCATATGTGCCGAAACATATTTAACTTGTGTTGTTTCCGCCAAAAAGGAAAAAGGCCTTTGATTATTGTAAAAGCATATATATATGGGTTTTACGCACCCAACCAACTCCCGATAATATAAATGCATGCATATATGGGTTTTAGGCGCCCAAATACCTCCGATATCATTAATACATGTGTATATGGCCTTTCTTCTCTAATACATGAGTATATGGCCTTTCTTCTCTCCTCTTGGCTCTTCTTGTCCCCATCATGGTGTATATAAGAGAAATGACCGTCTAAGAGAGGGTTGCCATCAAGTTCAACATATGTTCATAATGCCATAATGCCAACAGTTTCTTTATAAATTTCCTAATAGTTCCTATCATTATCATTTTGTGTATGTGTTGATGACACAAACCAAATCCACTTCAATTTGTATAGAAATTTCCTAATAATTCCTATCATTATCGTTTTGTGGATGTGTTGATGATGATACAAACCAAATCCACTTCAATTTGTAATTTAAACAAGCAAATGATATTGAGCATTAATGAAAATGGAAGTTTAGAGTATAGTCACAACATGGTAGTTAGGTGAGATTAGGTAATGCAACTAACCAAATGACAAACAAAAGGGGGTCAACTAACTTCATTGTATTAATTTAGTTCATTGTAAGGAAAATGCGTATTTTATGTAATTTCACTTTTCCATATCTAAATATTTTTTGTAGGCTTAAAATTTTAACATGGTATCAAAGAAAAAAAAAGAGCAAAGTTGGCTTTCATTCATTTAGACAAAAGTTTCATATTTTAGTATTATTTTGTTATTAAAAATTTCCATGTGTTTTCAAAATCATTGTATAACATCTAAAATACTTTTGGAGTCCACGATTCTATTCAAATGAAACAAAAGGTTGCAACCATTCTCCTTCTTTCAACCCAAGATGAAGAGAAATTGTCCACAAGTGGCACAACAAATTAGACAAGGTCGCCTTTTGAGAAGGAATGTAGAGTCAACGATAGACTTCATAGAATATAAAATATCTATAGGTAAAAGCGAAATATCTAAAGGAATTCAAGATGACAGATATTGAGTATATATGCCTATCATTCATTCAAGTAGAAATATTTATTTCATTTAATTTCATAAGTCATGAACATACGCGGAGAGAAATTTTTTTACTTTAAGAAGGTTCATACACAAAGATAAGAATCTAAGTATAAAGAATATAGTTTTAAATAATGCTCAAAACATACATGGATTTTATTTCTTTATAGAATGGAAATACATATTTTTTTCAATAGATAATATATTGATTACGTAACAAGTGTTTCACGAATATTTTCAAATAGATTTAGAAAAGATACATGTTTTTGGGTTTTATGCTAAACCCCACTTAGACTAGGGGATATAAATATCATTGACGAAAATAAATAATGAATTTTTATTTTCAGTGGTTCAATTTAAAAAATTGAAAGGAATCAATGAAGGCACAACTATTCATGGATTATTGTTCAAGTGATTCATGAATTTAGGAATTGCATTGGTTCATGAATTCAAGAAATTGAGGAATTCAAAAATAATTTAGGGAAATAAAAGTTTTGGCATGATTCAAGAGTTTAGGAATTTTATCGTTAAAAGAATCTGGAAAATTCGGAATAATACCTTGATGAGAGTGATGAAGAAATTGATGAAGTGCATATATGATTTTGAACTATGCGAAAATGAAGTTACTTAATTTTACAATTTATTATTGGTCCACTTTTATGGCATTTATAATTAAAGATAATTAAAAAAATGTATTTCTAATGAATGGATGGTGTTAGATAAGTAAAACTCATAATTTTTTTCCCTAAAAGAAAATTCATAATTTCATTGGTGAAATTACATGCTGTAGATGCCCATTGGCATATGCTGTATCGTGGCTGTCTATCCATTGTTATAACTTAGTATTTACAATGAGACCCCAAAGGGTGTGCTGTGCAGGTCCATGACCACAATAAAAGATAAAAAATTCACCCTCGTGGGTGTGTATGTGCTGTCCATATGTACAATCATTTGCTCAAAAATAAAAAATAAAAGTTACAAAATGTCAAACAAAATGCTTGAAAATTAGGGGCTGTTGCTCCTCTGTAGTCTCCCGTCGATGTATGGCCTGTGGAAGTAGTGATAGGTTCCTGCAGGAGTATGTTCAGCGATCATCCACTCTCCTAGAGGGCGATGCGTCGCTTCTTTCGATAGCCTGTCTGCAGTTTCATTTCGTTCCCTGTAAATATGAGAGCAAGAAATCTGATCAAAAAATGTTTTGAAAAAAACAATTTCTTCCATAATAGATCTCAGAGAGTATGCATTACAAACAACTGTGTTGTTAAACCAATCAGTCACAATCTTTGAATCCCAAAAAATTGAATATTTCTGCATTGTTGAAGGATGGAAAAGTAGATCAGGTGGCGAAGATATATCAGTTCAGCATGATTATTTGTGCCCTGTCCCAATCCCATGCTAATCTAGAAATAGTGTGTTTTTGTAGGTAAAAGCATATGCCACCCCCACAGCCATGCTACTGAGCAGCTCCATGAAAATAGGCCTAAGGTATTGATTTGTTTATCTGTTCCTGTCTAATATTCCTAGGTATCTTTTGACTTTCATCATTTGGTATTTCTTCATATGCAGCGCAGATTTTTGGAGGGACCGGGTTCCAGTTCATCGGCTTGTCTTGAAATATTATGATGTTTTGCTTGAGCCAGATGTGCCATGAGACCAGGAGGGGAAGATTTCTTGTCTTTTCCGCGGCAGAACCCCACCAACTGTTCCATGTCATTATAATATCAACACCCTGCCAACTCATATTCATATTTAGGGTTTGTAGAACTTGTATCCATATGTTCCCGGTGGTCGGACATGAGAGAAAGAGATGCTAGGTCGATTCCTCCTCCTGGTGGTAGAGTACACACCAGGTAGGTCCCAGAAAGGCCCTCTTTTTTAAATAGGATCCAGTGGGGATCTTATTTTCTAAAATATTCCACATCAACAGTATGGTGCGCAATGGGGCTCTTAATTTGCAAATGGATACCCACCAACTCATTAAGGCCCCCAGTTTTGAATCTACAATAATGGTATCGTAACCATGCTTGGAAGAGTAGTGTCTGGTTTTTGAGTGTGCCCATATGAGTTCATCTGCTTCATTCTTTAGTCTAACATGTGATTCTGTGAGTGCCTGAATGTAGTTTTGCCATGTTCTATTCCATTCATTGGGGATGTTCCAGTTTTGTCCAGTCAGCCATGCTTGTGTAAGAAAAGTGGTGTTCTGTTGATCTCCTATCTGTTCAATATACATAATGCCTCTGTTGTTTAAGTGATTTATCAGCCCATTTGGAAGCTGATGAGAGTTTCCACTTCCAGTCCAGGGATCAATTCCAATGCGTACTGAGGCTCCATTTCCAATTTTCCATAACAGTCCATCCTTGATAATGGGAAGAGTATTAAGTATGGCCCTCCAGATCACCGAAATGCCTTTTCTGTTCCAGGATGGACTTCTAATCCAGTCTATGATAGTTGATGGCCAAATGTATTTATGTAGGATAACCTCAGACCAGAGACTTTTTTGCTTTAGTAATAACCAGCTCTGTTTTGCAGCCAAGGCTTGTGCAAAAGCAGGAAGAAGTTTAAGGCCCCAACCTCCCCATTTTTTTGGAGTGGCTATTCTGTTCCATTTAACCCAGGCAAATGGTTTTCCCTCCTTTCTTCCATTCCAAAGAAATTTGCAACAGATTTGTTGAATTCTGTGGAGAACCCCTCTTGGAATCCAGGCCAGTGACATCCAATAAACCGGGGTGGCTTCTAGGATTGATTTGATAAGAATTAATCTTCCTGCCCTAGAGAGGAACCTATGACACCAATAGTTTATTCTTTTCTCCACTTTTGTGATAAGCCAAGTCTAATCAACGATTTTGTACCCATTAGGTTTTAGCCTAAAGCCCAGATATTTGAGCCCCTCCATCAGCTCAGTAACATGAAATGGAAATTTTTGTAGGGAGAGTTGTGTTTCTTGTTGTGTACAATCAGATAGAGAAATGGTGGATTTATCATAGTTAATTTCCATTCCTATTGCTCTGCAGAAGAGATTTAGGATCTCATACAATGATGTGGTGTCCAAAACACTACCACTCAAGAATATTAATATGTCATCCACAAATAGTAGGTGTGTCAGATTGAAATGATCCATAATTTTTAGTCCTCTGAGACCCCCTCTTCCTTTTTCAGAATCAATCAACCAGCTCAATCCTTCCATAACTAAGAGGAATAGTAATGGTGATAATGGGCATCCTTGCCTTATCCCTTTGTCAATATTAAAGGATGTAGTGGCTGACCCATTGATGAGTATGGAAAACGATACAGAGGATATGCAACCCATAATCTAGTTGATGAGAGCCGGGGGAAAACCCAAATGTGTGATTATCATTTTGATATATAACCAACTCACTTTGTCGAAAGCCTTTGATAGATCAATTTTGAGGGTAAGTCCCTTGAGTTTTTTGAGCTTAATGGAGTGTAGGGCTTCCTGGGCCGAGCCAATAGTATCCTGAATGTGTCTATGGTGGAGGAAAGCAAATTGCTCCAGAGAGATATCGTTGGATAAATGGGTTTAACGCGGCTGGCTATGATTTTGGAGATAATTTTATACATGCAGTTGCAAAGTGAGATAGGGCGGAAGTCATTAAAGGAGGCTGGTGAGTCAGTTTTAGGGATCAAAGCCAAGTAGGTGAAGTTTAGGGGAGGGTGGATGTGCCCAATAGTTCTACTTTCTTCAATGACCGCTAGCAAGTCCTGTCCCAGTAGCTCCAGAAATGCAATGTAGAATTCCATTGGCCAGCCATCCCAACCAGGACTTTTTTCCTTCTTGAACCATTTTAATGTGCCCTCCAATTCCTCCATTGTGACAGGTTGTATCAGGTCTTCCACTGCATCCGAATCAACAAACCTAGGGAAGTGTCCAGCTAGGTTAATGATGTCCAGGAGAGTGATGGCTGCCAGGGCAGTGAATTGATTTTTGAAATGAGTGTTCCCCAACCTGGCTAATTGTGGGTGGGTGGAGGCCCATCCATCTTGTTCACAAGGCAGCTTCCAACTGGTATTAGAGGCCTTCCTACCATTGGCGAAATTGTGGAAAAACTTAGTGTTTCCATCTCCAGCTTGGAGCCATATAGCCCTACTTTTAAACCTCCATTGTTCTTCCTTTTCGAGAAGAATATTTGCCTTTTGGTTTTCAAGATTCATCGGTTGGAGCTTTGTGTCATTTGTTAAGTAACCAAGCCCCTTTCATCCATGAGATGGGCTATCTGAATTTCGATGTCCTTCAGGTTTTGTTCATCTCTCAATTTTTTCTTCTTAGACCATTCCTCTGTGATAGTCCTGAGTTTTTTTAGACGACCACAGAAATCTGTTGCCATTCTCTGCTCCCTGAGAGGGGGCTGTGCCTGCCAATATTCTGTTACCAGGTTGATGTATTCCGGGTCTTTTAGGAATCCAGAAAATAATTTGAAGGGGGAGTGGGGCTTTTTGGAGGGGTTAGAGATTTGTAGATATATGGGGAGGTGATCAGATAGACCTCCAGTTCCAACCCATTGCCTGTATAAGGGAAGGGTACGAAGAAGTTCTTCATGTATCAAAAAGAGATCCAGTCTCTGACCCAGGGTAGCCTGACCCGTCCTTCTGTTATGCCATGTGAGCATTTCTTGTTCATGGGAAAATCAACGAGTTTGAAAGTATCCAGTAGTGTGTTCATCTGGTCCGATATAGGGTCGATTTGTGAGTGATGGCCCCATGATTCTTCCATTCCCAATGAACAATTTAAATCACCCCCAATAATGGTGTTTCTCGAGACGAGAGAATGGTCCAACATGTTGTGCCAAAACTCAAGTCTGTTATGATTAGGAGCATATATGTTAATCACTTTTAACTGGATCCCCAGTTCACTCGCAAATATATCCATACCAATGAAGCCCACACCGCCCCAGGATGAAATATGCTTGACAATTTTAGGGTTGATTCCTATAGCAATACCCCCTGATCTACCAACCAAATCCAATCCATGAAAATACCAGCCTGGTAGGATAGAGAGTAGGGTTCTGGTTATGATGTCAGATGTGCCAAGGGTTTCCTAGAGGAGAAGGATGTCACAGTTGGAGTTCTGTAAAAGCCATTTTAGAGCCAATCTCTTTTTGGGGTTGGCTAGTCCCCTGTAGTTGTAGGAGAGCCAGATCACGGGGAAACAATGATAGAGGGCTCAATTTCTCTAAGTGCCCTTTCAATAGTGGATTGTTGTCCCCTTGCTACATTAGCCACTGCAGTCCTGATGGCTGTTTTGATCTTGGATTGGCGCCCTCTGGTAGGTTTAATTTTGGTCGTTTCGGGTTAGTGGCCCAAACCAAATTGAGGTGATATTTTCCGTGATGTGGATCTGAGGTTGTAGGGATGAGATCCCACCCCTGATGGGGAGGATGTATGAGAAGGGGGAGTGGAATTACCCAGGAGAGAGGTAGGAGTAGTAGAGAATGTGGGGGGAGGGGGAATAATGGTGCAAGAGATGGTGGGGATAGAACAGAGGGAGGTGATAGGAGGTGTCATTGGTGAATGCAATGAAGTAATCATAACATTTGATAAAAATACAGAGGTTATGGGAATAGATTCATTACCCGGATGAGGAGTCGCTTCTGCAGTAGATTTGGAGCGTGTACGAGGAGGAGAGGTAGGAGTCTTTCGTTGATTTTTTGCCTTCTGTGTAGCCCCAACCGCAGCCTCATGTGGAGCCTGTCCTTGTTGCTGATCACCCTTGTTCGGCTCCTCTGAGATATGGTGTTTAGCCCCACGTGATGACTCTGTTGTCGCCGATGAAAGTAGTGGACAGTCCTTGTATAGGTGACCCACTTTGTGGCACCTCCTACATCGAAATGGGACTCCTTCATAGTCCAGGAGTTGTCTATGAGAGAAATGTTTCCTGTGTAGTGTGATTTTTTCTTCAAGTCCCTCCTTGGTATCAAGGTGGACCAGAATCCTTGCCATAGTCATAATTCCAGTCTTTTCATAGGAATGATCGTGCTCAAGGTAAGTTCCCAATGCGTCACCAATGCAATTGAATACCTGGGGGGTCCAGAACTGCATGGGAAAACCAGGAAGTCTGACCCAAATAGGTCCTGCTCCCAACTGTTCACGCTCCGGATCGAAGAGAGGATCCCATCTCTTAAGTACTACAGGAGCAAGCTCTATATGCCAATAGCGCGATAGTATCCAGTCCGTATACTCCTCCCTATGAAAGCGGAGGGAAAACCAACCTCTAGCCAAAACCCTAATCACAGGGAGTTCTTTCAACAGAGAACCCAAAATCTCCATGGTCCATTGATGCAGATGCTCCACCGAATAGTTCCTACCATGTACTCGCCCAACAAGAACCTTCCTCGCCGTGTCCATAGCGTCTGCCATAGGAACGTCTTCACCAAAGGTCAGATTTATGTCCGTGTCCACCGCTCTGAGGCACCAACCCTTTTTGGGCTTGTCCGTGTGATGTCCTGTGGGATGTTCTCTAAGTAAACTTCTACATGCTTCCGAGGAGCCTTGCGGGGTAGATAATGCAAGTCTAGGGTTTGGTATGGGTGAACTGAAGCATCCAGATCTTATCGGAGAGTGAGGGTTATAACTACACGAGCTCGGGTGCACGAAGGATTGAGCAGGGAGCGGGGGTTTGAAGGACTAGCCGGAGTGAGTGAGTAGGAAGGTGTGTTCAGAGGCATGGAATGGTGCGGAAGCTGAGTCAGGGGAGATTCGAAGGTGGGCGAGGCCTGTAGACTGGTGCTGAGCAGGTTCAAGGTAGCCGGTGAGAGTGGAGGGCATTCCAGACTGGGGATGTCTTCAATGTTGACAGCAGGGGGGGGGGAGCTGTTTACCAGTGAAGGGCGTGTGTAGTGGCGTCTGTAGTGCAATTGTCGTCCGAGGCGCTTTTGTCTACTAGGGGCCCATGTTGGGGCCAGCTTGATGTGCCAAAATCTCCTGTTTGGGCATCGGGTCCTCCTCATAGTCCATGAGTTCTTCTTCTACCATTGCTAATTGATAGTTACTTGACCTTCGTATAACCAGGGGGTGGTAGTCTACTGTGAAAACTGTGTTTGCTAAAATGACGGACAGTAACCCAAATCGAAAAATAGCAAACGACAAACCTGTTATGGTCACGAGGTCAAAACAAATATTGTGTTCATAATACACAGCTAGACCCATGTGGTTAAACCTCCAACGAAAACCATTGCCATTGTCGCGGGTATCAGGTCCAAGTCTCCATGGTGACCTAGGGTTCCGCCATTACTAGGGTTTTAGCCTGCTCCTCGGAAACCATACTTCCTCACACAAGTGACTCTTCCAAGTAAAAATCAATAATATATTAAGAGTTGTAATAAATATTCTAATAATGTGTAAACCATTACATAAGTATCAAGTGATAAGCTAAGTTAGTAGATAATAGTAACTAGTAAGGGAACAAGAAGATGGACCATTTTCACGCAAAACCTTTGATGACTCGCAATAGTAGCTAAGGTACCTTTGAGAAAAACCATTTCAAATGAACAATATTCTTCAAGGCACAAGTTAATTTTGATATCCCTTTATTGGAAGGAAACACAGATGTAAATATTTTAGAAAGATGGTTGAATCTATGGGAGGTTTATTTATCTATTCACAACTTTTTTAACAATGAGAATATTAATTTTGAATTCTTAAATTCCCTTCCCCATGTTAAATCTCAACCTAGGTCATAGGTTTATGGGACATAGGATACACTTCCAATGAGATGACCACTAAAATTAAAATAATAATTGTGTATTTTGATATTACTAGAACCTCACAAGATTTTATGATGTAGTTAGATTAAGAGTAATAAGTTCCTAGTAAATGGTATTGTTAAACACTCACAAATGATAGACAAGATATGATAAATCATGAGATACATTTTATTCACAATGATATACATATTTATACAATTCATTATAACCCTTAGTTTTCATATTCCAAGTGGTCTCTTGGACTCCAATGATTGTTCACATTGCACACCATAACCCTTAGTAGATCAGGTGTCTAACATTCTCCCTCTTAATTCAAAGTCGTATATATGAGTCCAAGAAGAGAGATGAAATAAAAAAAATGCAAAAAATGCATGACAACAATTAGCTTATTGTGCTCTCTAAAATGTTGCTAGAAAGTGGGAGAAATCAAGGTCTCAACTAGTGGTGATTTAAGGCTAACCACCAACACTGGAACACTTGGTACAGTTCTTGAAAATGTTCCAAATATAGCTAGAAGCTGAAGTCTTATTCTATAGGAAATGCTCCCTAATCCTTGGAAAGAGGGAGACCATTGAGGCCTCAACCTAGAATGCTTGATGTAGTTCCTAGAACAGTTCCAAATCTAGCTAGAAATTGAAGTCTTCTGCTAGAGGAAGTGCTTTGAAAAGGGAGACCATTGAGGTCTCAACATGTGGTGGTTTAAGAAAGGCCACTAACCAAAATGCATGGTCATGTTGCATGACTCTATCTCTGTCTACAACTATGAATCTGTGTATGGTTGACTCTGGCTCTAGGATCAAGAAGAAGGATTAGGTTGTGCCTCAGGCTTGCTTTATGCATCTTTGAATCTTTTATATGATGACAAATTCCCCCTTTTCAGACACAAGGTGACAAGATGAAGAAATCTCAATTGCAAGACGTGTCAATACTTGAGAACAAATATCTTCTTGGACATTGAATCCCATTGCCAAGAAGTGATCCATCCAAGGTGAATCTTCACTCTTGCAGGTGACTTATTTCTAAAGAATATGTTTCAATGATGAGTGTGCTTATGACAGTGGCGAGCTTGATTACAGTGTTGACATTTGACAATATGCGATGAATGTGGATGAGGACTAGGATCTAAAACATGTCAAGATGAATCATCTTGAAGAAACCTAACACTTTGAAACTTAATGGGATTATAATAGTCTAGAATATAAAGGGACACGTCCTTTTCATATCTAATATTGGCTTTTTGCTTTTGATTGACAAGCTCTTCCCAAGGTCTTATGATGGGCTAGGAAGTGCAACTTGAAATTTTGCATCATCATGCAAATTTGCTCCTGAGATGTGTTTAGTGATTAGATCAATTTTTGGTTGTTGATGAGACTCAACTTTGGACTCAAAAAGGGGATTGTTTTGAACAATTTTTTTTTCATAATGATGAATTTTATGTTGTAACTCATCTTGTTGTAGTTGTGATTCGAGTTGCATAAATTTGATCTTTTCTTGTGCACTTTGAAAACTATCAGAGAGAGTTTCCTTGTTGATTTTTACCATCCCATCAACACTAGAATGTATTGGAGTATTCAATAAATCTAATACATTTCCCATTTGATCCATTTCAAAACAATGCTTCAACTACAAATGCACTTTCTTACAATGTAAAATTATAAGTGAACTTATGAATAGATAGCTCAAACAATGCCAACTAGCTGTAACTCAAAAGAATGCAAATGGTCCCTAATGATTACAGAAGTTTTGCACCAAGATCATTAATATCTGGGGTTCGAGGATCACTAATAAGAGTAAAAATCTCACTTTATTATAGTGGTAATGTAGAAGAGGAGCATCGATATTATACTACTTGAGGAAGCTTTCTAGAATGACTTATGTCCTTAGAAAATATCAAATATTATGAAATGAAGTTCCCTCTTAGCAAAATAAATCAAGCCAAAGAAAAATACCACAATTCAATTCTCAACATTACTCAACCATTCCCAATTTTTTTTTTGTTTACAACCTCAAGATTAGAACCCTAAATTTATTTAAAAATTTGACTTGTGCACAATACAATTGTTAAGCACCCGTGGTTCTCTTTGTTCAACTAGTTCAACCTACAATTCTAGAAGTAGGACCAAAAAATTACAAGGTAGGGAGTGGTTATCACTACTCATGTTGACTTACTTGCCTATTTTTTTATGTGTATTTTCCAACTCCACCTCACTTCAGGGCCAAATGCTGCAGTACAAGGCAGAGAGTGGTTATCATTACTTGTGTTGATTTAATTTCCCATTTTTATATGTGTATTTGTCAACTCCACCTCACTTCAGGGCCAAATGCTACAATATAGGTTTTTTCAAATGGCTCACCATGTGGTTGCACACATCTTACATGTTTCCGTAACTCAACATAAATGTTGGGCACCTAATCCTCTAAGGGTTGGTGTGAAAGCTGAACAATATAAGGAAGTCCAAGAGACCTTGGAATACGAAACCAAAGGTCATATGAATGTACTATAAATTTATATCATTTGTTAATAATAGAGGAGACACTCTCATGCTTATCTTATTCTGTTGCTGCCATGTATGTGTTTAACATGGTATCAGAGTGGGTGTACTCCTGCCCTGCTCTAATTTGAGCCACTTGTGTTGTGACCTCTCTGTGCATGTTAGTTCTGCATTCCCGCGGACAGAACTATTATTATTGTGTGCATGCCTATTTCATATTGCACATTGTCCGATTGACCTCTCTCAGCTAGATTTGTGCTGGAGGTTGAACGCTGTGCATTGAAACCAAAACTGGCACGCCATTTGGTATGTTATTGCAGTTGGTATGTTATTACTCATAAGTTGATTGATATTATGTTTTGATGAAGTGTTGTTTATAAATGTTGTGTATGCACAGTTATTATCATGGATACGCACAATTATTGCAGTTGCAGTATATTCGTTTAATGCCATACCATTTCTTCGCATTACCATACCTCCTCCCACTGCAAATGACTCTTGGCATTCCTCAATTCCAACTTTGGATTCTCTGCCTCCACCAGCGACTCTTTCAACGTTATATACACAATTATTACCACCAAACACTACCATTCTCCATCCAGTTCGAATGTTGTCTTCATATCCGAGTGTGGTTTCCGTAGCTCATAACACTACACTCTGTTTATGATGTAAGTTGTGGCTCCCCACGGTTCTGAAATTTCTATTATATCACTTGACAGTTCCTCTCTGCGTGTTTCCTCAACAGTAATGTATAGAATTTCATTAAACTGTGGATTTACTGTTAAGGAGAGGAGAGGGACGGAGTCACTCACTATTCCGATGGTGAGGGTGCGTAAGCACGCTCGACTAATAAGGACCTTTAGGTACTCAACCCCAAGGGAGAGGGGAGGTACTCGACCATAAGGACCTTTAGGTGCTTGACCATAGGACCTTTAGGTGCTCGACTGTTAAGGAGAGGGAGAGGATGCATAAGCAGGCTCGACTGTTAAGGAGAGGACCTTTAGGGTGCGTAAGCACGTTCGACTAATAAGGACCTTTAGGTACTCGACCCCAAGGGAGAGGAGAGGTGCTCGACTGTTAAGGATGCGTAAGCAGGCTCAACTATTAAGGAGAGGACCTTTAGGGTGCGTAAGCACGCTCGACTAATAAGGACCTTTAGGTACTCGACCCCAAGGGAGAGGAGAGGTACTCGACCATAGGACCTTTAGGTACTCGACCATAAGGACCTTTAGGTGCTCGACTGTTAAGGAGAGGGCCGCCATCGAGAGGAGAGGATGCGTAAGCAGGCTCGACTGTTAAGGAGAGGACCTTTAGGGTGCGTAAGCACGCTCGACTAATAAGGACCTTTAGGTATTCGACCCCAAGGGAGAGGAGAGGTGCTCGACCATAAGGTTCGGAGGCACTCGACCATAGGACCTTTAGGTACTCGATTGTTAAGGAGAGGGAGAGGGCTGCCATTGAGAGGAGAGGATGCGGAAGCAGGCTCAACCAACGCCCCCCCACCCAATAAGTAAATTGAACCTTTAGGGTGCGTTAGCACACTTGACTGTCAAGGCCGCCATCGACGGAGTCACTCACTATTCTGATGGTGAGGGCACGTAAGCACACTCGACTAATAAGGACCTTTAGGTACTTGACCCCAAGGGAGAGGAGAGGTGCTCGACCATAAGGTCCGTCAGGGGCTCGACTGTTAAGGATGCGTAAGCAGGCTCGACCAACGCCCCCCCACCCAATAAGTAAATTGAACCTTTAGGGTGCGTAAGCATGCTCGACTAATAAGGACCTTTAGGTACTTGACCCCAAGGGAGAGGAGAGGTGCTCGACCATAGGACCTTTAGGTGCTCGACTGTTAAGGATGCGTAAGCAGGCTCGACCAATGGGAGAGGACCTTTAGGTACTCGACCATAAGGACCTTTAGGTGCTCGACCATAGGACCTTTAGGTGCTCGACTGTTAAGGAGAGGGAGAGGATGCATAAGCAGGCTTGACTGTTAAGGAGAGGACCTTTAGGGTGCGTGAGCACGCTCGACTAATAAGGACCTTTAGGTACTCGACCCCAAGGGAGAGGAGAGGTGCTCGACTGTTAAGGAGAGGGAGAGGATACGCAAGCAGGCTCGACTGTTAAGGAGAGGACCTTTAGGGTGCGTAAGCACGCTCGACTAATAAGGACCTTTAGGTACTCAACCCCAAGGGAGAGGAGAGGTGCTCGACCATAAGGACCTTTAGGTGCTCGACCACAGGACCTTTAGGTGCTCGACTGTTAAGGAGAGGGAGAGGATGCCTAAGCAGGCTCGACTGTTAAGGAGAGGACCTTTAGGGTGTGTAAGCACGCTTGACTAATAAGGACCTTTAGGTACTCGACCCCAAGGGCGAGGAGAGGTGCTCGACTGTTAAGGATGCGTAAGCAGGCTCGACTGTTAAGGAGAGGACCTTTAGGGTGCGTAAGCACGCTCGACTAATAAGGACCTTTGGGTACTCGAACCCAAGGGAGAGGAGAGGTACTCGACCATAGGACCTTTAGGTACTCGACCATAAGGACCTTTAGGTGTTCGACTATTAAGGAGAGGGCCGCCATCAAGAGGAGAGGATGCGTAAGTAGGCTCGACGAAGGAAATGTAAAGGCGCGAAGGAGTGAAATAACAAAGCGGAAGATCGGGATCAGAACAATTGTAGACTGTAAGGCGAGAATAATTACACAGACAGAGAAGCGAGAAGACTATTACATGGTGAGATGAAAATGAACATAGCAGTGAAGCACAATCGCTGGATCAGTCAAATCAATGAACGAGAATGAGGGAGATAGATGACTAGGATTAAGTTTCACAAAATAAAGTTAAGAAATGAAGAGATCAGATTAAGCCACGTGTTAGCAGAATAATGGAGCGGTCTTTGTAGGCAGTAAGCAGTGTCTCACGCACCCTAAAAGCTGTAAATGTTATTTTCCAAATTCACGCGATTAACCTGAGGGGTGGACATGTAGCACACGATGGAAAGAGAAAACCACTTTTCTCGTGCACTCTCGACTTGTTATGCATCGTTCAAGATTTCACACGAGATTACGTGATCACCATTGGATTGAGGTAGGAGAAATAAACGGTGGAGATTGGCTCAGGCTAGTTTGCGCGAGTTATTGTGTGATAACCGTCAGATTGAGGAATGAGATCGATGACGAAGATTTAATGTGCTAAGGAGAGCATCGATATATGTGCAAAGGTTTGTGGAATGGAAGAAAGGTTAGGTTTAAGTGTGGTTTATGAAATATCTCTATTATATGGGAAATAAGTAGGATTAATGTTTAAGTTGAGTTTTAACCAAAGTCTAAAATCCATGGTATGGTTAATATGCGTTGGTATAAGAATTAACCAAAGATTATGAAGGATTTATAAGGTTCCTCTAAAAGGTTTATAAAGGTCCAGACTTTGGATAGTTAAATCAAACATTTCCACATAGAATTTATTGAAGGAGAATTAAACCTTGACTTGTGAAGGTTTTACTAAGTACGGAATTTTAAAATTCTTGGGACATGTATATGACATGCATTTTATATGCATACTATGGGTATGTGCGGCTTAGGCTGCATCATCATCAAAAGTTGCATTGTATGGTGATTTGTCTCCAGCTGAAATTCTTTATTGTGGAAAGCATTCGAGTGTCATTTTGGATATGGGTATTATAATCATGGTGGATATTAATGACAAAATGTTTTACAACTATTGAGTTTGAATCCACATATATTCACGCCCACGCATTTGAGTACCAATAGCGTTCTTCTCCACCACTCTACAGTAGCATCAAATACAGCCTCTGCCCCATCAATAGCACCTGCTTGGAGGACTATTGTGGCCACAGACTGCAGACTGGAGTCAAGGTAAAAGTGGCATATGAGAAAGAAATCTGACAGATTGCTAAAATTGATGGAAATCATGGGGAAGAAGTGATCGTTAGATTAGAGGAGATCGATGCATATCGCATCAGAACATGCAAGCAGGTTAAAATTTTAAACGGATGTGATTTGGTTATTAAAAAGAGTTTAAGGCTCAAATTAAAATGGTAACTGGTATATCGCGTGGGTAATAAAATGGTAAATGGTATTTGTATGAAGTGGGCAATGAACCGTGGTGGTGCCACGTAGCACGATAAAACCAGAAATCTCACGTGCTCTCGACTTGATATCAATCATGCAAGAATCTGCGCGTGATTGCGTGATAGCTGTTCGATTGGACGGGTCACATCGACAGTAGAGATCATCCAGACTAGTTGGCAAGCAAACAACGCGATATCCATTGATCTGAAGGAAGAAATCAACGACACAGATTGAAGTGCCTGACAAAAGGGAAATTCAAAGAAAGGATCGATGGCGATTGGTTAGGTAAGCGGGACCCTAAAAAAAAATACAAGTACAAAATCTACATAATGTGCAAATATACATCCCGGTCCATTGTATGTCAGTTATTGGAAGAATTTCATCAATTGTGGTGATGAATAGTTTAACGGTTGAACATTGTATGCTGGTTCACATAATCCTAGCAGTTGGTTAACACTTGGTATCATCACCATCATGTTGTCTCAGGCTTGTGCCTCCACACCGGAAGATAAAACACTCGTCGGCCTTGTCTATTACTAAAACACTCTGTAATTAACACTGTAACACCATCAATTGGTATCCAAGGATCACTACTTACTCCTCGGCACAATCATTCAATGCATTCTTGGCCAGTGTATATTTGTGAACAAATTTTAAAGTGTAAGTTTGACATTGGAAAAAATGACTCAAATTGGTGAAGTATTAGAGTTATTAAAAACTATCATACATTCCTCTGATCATGATAAAGTAAGAATCAACAAATTTTCTCTTGTTGACATCAGAACTTGTTTGCAAGATGCACAAGACAAGATTGAATTTTTGCAGCTTGAATCTTAGCTACAGCAAGAAGAATTACATCAATGGAGTCATCATTCTGAACCTGTTTCTTTTCAAAACAATGAAACAGACTCCCATAAACAACAATTCAATAATGTTACAAACTTAGATCTAGTGCCCAATGAAGCAGCAAAGTCACATGCAAATGCAGAAGTTCAATTTGCACTTCCCAAGCCCATCATTAGACATTGGGAAGAGCTTGTCCACAACAAGCACAAAACTGGTCTTGGATATGACAAGGATGTGTCCTTTCATATTCCAGATTATTCAAAGCCCATTCAGTTTCAGAGTGCTATATTCCTTCATGAGAATTCACCTTCAGATATTCCAAATTCTACCCCTCTTCCACAGCAGGAACAACAAGTTGTTAAATGCCAACACTGTGACCGAGTTTGACATATGAAAGATCATTGTTTTGATCTTCATCCATGTAAGCACTGTCATTGATCCAGTCTTTCTTCAAACATATGCTTCAGAAACAAACCTCCTACAAGAACACAGATTCATCTTGGATGGATCGCTTCTTGGCAATGGGCATTAACAGCCAAGAAGATATTCTAGTCATATGTTAGAACTTGTTCTAGAGTATTGAACAATCTTGTAGTTGAATTTTCTCCATCATCTTGTAGAAATTTTTAATAATATGACACTTATTCACAGAGATTATCCCGATTATACACTATTGCGGAATGCATGCATAATACATAACCTCCTCTACGTTGATCATCAATTTTGCGGAATTAAAAACAATGAAACATCAATCAGATGCACACATTAACAAAGTATGTAACCCGGGGAAAGCATACAGCTGAAAACCCCACACTATCTGTATATTATAATGATTGAGAACATGTAACAATACATAGTACAATACTCCTCACAAGTACTCAGTACTATCTCCACCTGTTACACACAAACTAGCTCAGATCTGATGCCTCAAATCTCCTCCACTGTTTGCCTGCCTCCACTGCGCAATCCTGCAAGAGAATAATGATGAATGGCTGAATAAAATTTGTATTTCCTTGGCTGAACCACGAAATCCTCATTGGAATTACTCAATCCCATTGACTGTGCAAGATCTCATGCACAACTATAGTCACAACTGATAGCAATCTCAACCTCTAACACCTGTCTCCACTGAACTGTACTTGCACTGAGTTAACTGATGTATTCTTTAGTTGCTTTATGAATTAATAATGAGTGAATTAATTTAACAATTAATTCACATCACTCATCACTAGTGTATTCTTCAGTTAGACTAAATACAACTAGTTTAACCAAGTCAAACTGAACACAACTCCATCAACTCCACAATCAACTCCACCAAAACTCAACCACTTGAGTTCTAACTAAAGTCCACCATGCAATAGCTCAACTGACCCACAAGAAAGCGTATTTCCTTCTAATAGTTGCATGTGCCACATCTGTAGCTCGAACTAAAGTTCTCCAAGAGGATAAGATAATGTTTATAGTCCAAATATTATTATGAGCTAATAATATTCAACTGTTCTAGTTTTAGCCTGGCAGTCTAAAAATAGAAACTGCCCATATGTCTAAAAATAGAAGTCCATCTATTTTTACCAACTTGACCAATCATCCACAAATAGCATCCTGCAACTCATAGACCATGATCCATATGTCTAAAATAGACATAGTCTAAAAATAGACTTTGCGCCAAAAATAGCTTGCGGACCCACTTAATGAAGGCGATTCCTTTCCACTAAGCTCCATAATCTTGTTGCATTTTCAACACATCTCACCTTTTATCTGACAGGGGGGAAAATGATGGTCATCTACAAGATTCAAATCCACATCAAGCAAGCCTGAGTCACAACCTGCCATATCAGATTCAGAGTTGTAGCCATAGACAAATATGCCCTTGAGCATGCCTTCAGTTGGTGATACATCTTCAAAGAATTGGAGACACTTCCTCTAGCAGAAGACTTCAGCTTCTTGTCAGTTTTGGAAGAGTTCCAGGAATCACATTACACATTCTAGAGTTGTTGGTAATCCTTAAACCATCACAGGTTGAGACCTCCCTTTGTAGGTTGAGGTTCTCCCTTTTATGCGGGGTGAGACCTCCCTTTCATGGTTGAAGGTTTCCCTCTTCAAAACATTAGGAGCACTTCCTCTAGAAGAAGACCTAAGCTTCATGCCAGACTTGGAAGAGTTCTGGGAACTGCACTAAGCATTCCAGTGTTGGTGTTTTAGAAGCACATTCAGCCTAGTGCTGTCATGCATTTTGCACATTTTGTATTACAACTCTTTTCTTGGACTCATACATAACCCTTTGGATTAAGGGGGGGAATGTTGGACACCAAATCCTCTAAGGGTTGGTGTGGAAGCTGAATAGTCTAAGAAAGTCCAAGAGACCTTGGAATACGAAACCAAAGGTCATATGAATGTACTATAAATGTATATCATTTGTTAATTATATAGGATACACTCTCATGCTTATCTTAATATTTTGTTGCTGCCATGTATGTGTTTAACAATAAATTATAACAAATTAACATGATTCTAGAGCACAATTCCTTGCCTTAGCATTCAAATATTTGTGAACTGAATAAACAACCATCTACTACTTCAATAAGATACCCACATACAAATTGCGGTACATATGGACCTAGTGAGGAGATTCTTGTGATTCCTTGGTTCCTATGTAGGTTTGACACTATTATTGATTTTAAATAAATGAATCCATTAGCAGTGTAGAGAAACACATAGAACATGATGAGTGCCTCATGGGTTTTCTACATATGCTCAAGAAATATGTGGGAATTATGAGTGTTTAGAGAAATCATCAACAATTATGATAATGCAACTAGGGATCTGATAGGTGCCAAGGTAATGACGAGTATGCACCAAACAAGCCTTCTCACACCACTCACTGATTACGATACATGTGAAATTGTCAATCACAACTACAATCACAAATAGAGTCTTAGAATAGGGGGTGATTGTTGAGACAGAGAAAGGTCATAGGAATGGAAGGGTGACATCATAGGGAAAAGTTAGACACAAAGACTAAAGTGATAACACAACCAAAAGAAAACATTGATACAAAAAATTCACATGGACAATAACAAAGAATGCCAAATTATTTAAACCATAACATTGCCTTTTCATTGAATGTAAATCTTGTGTGAATTTCAAATGAATATTATGTGCAGGAATGAATGTTACTTTGCAATTTTGTAGGGCAGAGTGTAGGACTAATGGGGGAATTAACATATCAAGTAAATAATGATAGGTAGATAGAGCGACCATGGATGTTTCTGTGCTCTCTAGAAGTTGAATACCTACTAAGGATGACAAAGAATGCCATTTTTTCTTTCTATTTTGGGACTTTGGTCAGAGAAATGTAGGACTGATGGAAGAGTTACATGTAGAGAAAGGCTACAAAATCAGTGGCTCAAACTTGAGCAAGTTAGGAATACACCTACTCTAATACCATGTTAAACACTCACAAATGATAGACAAGATATGATAAATCGTGAGATACATTTTATTCATGATGATATACATATTTATACAATGTATTATGATCCTTGGTTTTCATATTGTAGAAAATTTGTTGGTAGGTTAACCCGATAATGCAATATAAATCAAAGCACAATACTATAACCTACTTCTACTATCAATTTCCGAAAGCTTAAAGATCGAGCTGAAAAATATAACCAGAAGAAAAAGAATCAATGGCACAATACACATGAAAATACTTTGTGGAAAGCCTCAGCTAAAAACCCCACACTATTGTATTATCATACATGGTGTAAATACATAGGAATTATACAAAGCCTTAGCTCTCACAACTAGCCAGCTCTCAGTACAATCCTCATAGATACTCACAGGCAATCTTGGCTTCTCTTCAACCTTCCTCTCTGCCCTCCAAGCTCCTATTTCCTTGCACTATTCCTTGTGGATGATTCCCAGTTACCAAGTGGAAAACCCATCCTCCAAAACTTCTCAATACTCAAGGATAAATCCTTGACTGCATGCATGAGTTTTCTCCATGAGAAAATGCATGCAACTGATAGTACACTGTCCTTGAACATTAATCTCAATCAGGTCTTTCTCAGAATAGACATGTATGAGTTTCTGATAAGGGAATCTTCAGTTAACTATAGTAGCACTAGTTGAGTGCATTAATGCATCAACTGACTATTAACTCACTATTAGTTCCTCAAACAGTTTGGAACTAATTTAACTGGACTTAACTCAGTAAACTGTGTTAACTAATTACAACTCAAATATAACTCAATCTTATCTCCTTAACTTAAGGGATAACTCTTGCATGAGTTCAGAAAGCCTTCTAACTTGAATTTCTCCAACTAATTAATTAAAAATAAATAAATTAATTATTTCCAAGTAGCTATTAAGACTAAATTCAATTTTAATTCACAATTTAATTCAAGGACAAATTAAATTGGAATATTCTTGTTGCTGTATTTCAACACTCACTCCCAACAAGAAAGGGATTATCTGCCACCCCGATCCTGTCTCTATGGAACTTGAATTTATACTTTGACAATGCCTTTGTAAAAATGTCAGCATCTTTCTCCTTTGTCGAAATATACTTCAAAAACATGACCCTCCTCGCTACACAACCTCTGAGATGATGATATCGGATGTCGATGTGCCTGAACCTATAATGAAATAATGGATTCTCAGGGAGTTTGATACAACTCTGATTATCACAATAGATCACAGTTGGATCCATCCTCTGATAAAAAAAACCAACTAGGATTTTCTGCATCCAGATGGCCTCACATGCTGCCTGACTTGTAGCCATGTATTTTGCCTCTGCTGAGCTGAGTGAAACCGACCTCTGTTTCATACTGTACCGAGAAACTGAAGCTGACCCAAGGTTGAAAATCCCTCCTGATGTGCTCTTCCAATATGATGGACTCCTTGCCCAATCTACATCAGTGAAGCCTTGTAGATTCACTCCCTTCGTTCGTATGTACCATAATCCATACTGAGATGTGCCTCTGAGGTATCTCAATACATGGTTTGCCGCCTTCCAAAACATCTTGGTAGGCTGAACCATCGCTTGACTCGGCTGGTTCATCGCATAGGACAAATTTGGTTGTGTGTTCACTAAGTACATCAATGAACCCACAAGCTGCCTGTACATATTAGCCTCTACCACTTCTCTTGAAGTAGCATCCTCCTTCCTCCAGTTACTTGCTAGAGGAGTCTGCATGGGCTTGCACTTCTCCATGTGGAATCTCCTGAGTATCTCGTTGGCATACTTACCCTGAGACACAAAAAAATCCCCATCCTTCTGCCACACTTCCATGCCAAGGAAGTAATGCATGAGACCCATGTCTTTCATCTCAAATTCTCTTGCAAGGTCCTCCTTGCAAGACACGATCAACTAATCATCACTAATCAATATGAGATCATCAACATAAAGTACGATGATCAACAACTTACCTTTCACCATGATGTGGTACAGGTTCACATCCACTTCACTCTTTGTGAAGCCCAACCTGGTGAAGTAGTTGTCTATCCTAGTGTACCAAGCACGAGGTGCTTGCTTAAGCTTGTACAACGCTCTCTTGAGTTGGCACACATGCGACTCATGATCGAAGGTCTCAAAACCTTCCGGTTGCTTTATGTACGCCTCTTCCTCAATCTGGCCATTGAGGAATGTAGTATTCACATCCATCTGATGGATCTTCCAACCCATCTGTGCTGATAGTGCCAACATAGATCTGGTAGATGAGTACCTTGCAATAGGAGAAAAAGTCTCATCATAGTCAATCCCTTCGACCTGTGAAAAGCCACAGGCAACAAATCCTGCCTTATGCTTCTCTACACTACCATCAATATCTTGCTTTACCTTGTAAAGCCAATGTGAACTCACAACTGACTTGTTCTCCAGTCTCGAAACCACATCCCAGACATTGTTATGAACTATGGAGTCATACTCCTCCACCATAGCATCAACCCAAATCGGCTACTGCACTGCTTCCTCAAAGGAAGGTGGCTAGGTCTCAACACATTCCCCAGTAAGGGCCATGTATCCAGTGTACCTCTCATGTGACATCCTCTGTTTGCGTTGAGAAGATGGTGCTCCCACATTCTCTCTCGCATCCTCCAAAAATCTGTTAGCTTCTCTTGTGCGCTTTCGTCCATCTCTAGAAGACTCTGCTTGAGTGGATGTCTCCACCCCTGGAACCTCTGAATGGGGCTGCTCCACATCAGTCTGAGGCTCCTCCTCCTCAAGAACCAATAGTTCCTCCACAGTGTGTAGTTGGAGCTCCCTCTCAAGGGAAACTCACATGGCCTTCTGCTCATCAAACTTGAGATCTCTGCGAACCACTGTCCTCCGACTGGTAGGCAAGTACACCCGATAGTTGTGAGGTGTATTAGTGTACCCCAAAAATATCCCCAACTTTGCTGTCGGCTCAAGCTTCTTCTGTGCATCCTTTGTCACATGGCAATATACCGATGAGCCAAAGGTCCTGAAGTGACCCACATCTGGTCTCTTACTGGAGAAAGCTTCCTCTGGTGTCTTCATCCTAAGTATGCGATGCATGCTTATATTATGCAAATAGACCGTTGTGTTGCACGCCTTAGCCTGAAAGTGAAGTGGTAGGCCTTGGTCATGCAACATTGCCTGTGCTGTCCCTACAATAGTTATGTTCTTCCTCTCGGCCACCCCATTCTACGGTGGGTTATGAGGTGCCGTCAACTCTCGTTAATTCCTTTCACTGCACAAAAGTCCTTAAACTCTTGAGAGACATATTCTCCACTGTTGTTGCTTCTTAAGGCCTTGATCTTCTTCCCTGACTCTTTCTCGACCAAAGCTTTGAACTCACAAAACTTTGTGAAGGTTTTGTCCTTCTTTCGCATGAAATAAATCCAGAATTTATGAGAATAGTAATCAATGAAAATCACATAATACCTTTGCTTCGCTGTGGATGCCATCGAGAATGGTCCACACAAATCAGTATGAACTTGCTCTAAGATAGCCTCTACTCGACTGTCTCGATCATGAAAAGAAGACTTGGTGTACTTTCCCAAGGTACAACCTTTGCATGTGTCAACTTGCTCAAATTTACCTTTGGGAAGTCCTGTAGATATCTGCTGCATTATCTTCAAAGCCCCATGATGCAAGTGGCCGAACCGCCTGTGCCACAACTTGCCAATGTCTTGGATTTTCACCAATTCTGCTTTCATAATCAATGCTGCACAATCATCTACCTCTAGTTTATATAGATTCTTCACCTGAATCCCTATCCTCTTGGTCTGACCCGTGGCTATGTGTCTTAGGAACACCTTTCCTTTACTAAAGATAACATCGTAGCCATTTTCCTCCAACATTGCAACCGATGCCAAGTTCTTCTTCAGTCCTGGCACATACATCACATTTTTCAAGGTGAGAGGAGCTCCATGCTTCCTCTGAAAAGCAACCATGCCCACTCCTGAAACTGAAGCGAACAAAGTTCCTTCTACAAATTAATTACTCCAAAAGACTTGGAATATGAAGTTATCCATTGAGGATATAAATATTATATATTAAATATGAATAAGAATAGAATGAATTTACAATGAGAATGAGAGGCTTGCTTTTATATCAGGAAAGTGTCTCTTCATGAAGAGTCATGTCCTATTAGACATGCCTCTTCAGCCTAATTACTAGCTTAACTAATTATTATTTATGATTATTATCATTTACATTATATATATATATATATATATATATATATATATATATATATATATATATATTATTTATATATTTTATTCGTAACATTTCCTCCTTCCTCAAAAAGCTTTGTCCTCGAAGCTTGTCGATGAAAAAGGCTTGATCTCTTTTTTCTGCTTCGAACGACTTCCTTTCTTGGAACAATCATCTTCATTGATACAAGCTGATATGATCTTCTAAGTGACAAACAAAATTGTCACACTGGGAAGGGATCAGATCATCCCAAATTAATCTTCTGTATAGTATTCTGATCACCAGAATTTTATAATGACTTATTAGCATAAAACTCGATTAAGGCTACATCACTATTATTTGGAACATCAGTTTGTTGTTTCTGGTCTGAATGGTTTAGATATGTAGCATGGTTGATTAATCTATTCTCATGATTTATATGCCAATATGGGAATTTACTTTCCCTTATTAGGTGTGTGGAATTTTTTTGATTTACTTCAGGGGATGATGTTGTTGAGTTCGTTACCACACCTTCACTTGGGGTGTTTATCATCTGAACTACAACATCCAAGCACGTCTTTTCTTCAACTTGCTTGTCTTCTTCCTGAGTTGTGACATTCACTGGATTGGTATTTGTTGTTTTTTCATTAACTTGAATTCCTACATTTGATGCTTCCTTCTTAATAAGTTGTTGTACCTGTTTTTCTAATGAATCCTTATCCTTCTTAGGTTTCTTAATTTGTGTCAGTAATTTTTCACTATGGTTTTTAAGTCAAGAAACTTCTTCATTTTTGTCAACAGTGATTTTGCCAAATTCATTTTTCATATTTTGAAATACTTTTTTACCTTCTTGAGAAATTAATTTTGAAATATCTGATATATCTTCTGGTGTTACTGAATTTGGTTTCAGCGTAACATCTTGGAGTGTTATTTTCTTCTTCTTGTAAGAAAATGTTAAAAACTTTTTTTTTGTATTTAAGATAACAGATCCTAGAGTTTCCATCCAAGGTGATCCCAAAACAATGTCACTATCGTCAAGAAATAAGGTTTTCACGGTGAATTGTGAGGTAAAAGTGTAAACTCCAATACTTAGGTGTAGATTGCTTATGTCATATTGTTTGTCATATTCGCTGAAAATATTTGTTTCAACTATATTTGATTCAGGAATCACCAATTGGTTAGCACATTTAGGACTAACATAATTACTTTTTTTAGCAGGACTGATAGAGATTATGATATCTCTTCCTGCGAGTGATCATTTGATTTTAAATAGTGTATCAATACATTTACTAAAGGTTTTAGAAAAGCTTCCCTCTTTCATTTTTGAACTACACTCAATTTCTTTATTGTCAATGGTTGACTCCATTTTTACTTTGTTAAGATGAACTTGGGATTTTTTATTTTTTATTTATTTATTTTTTAAGTAATTCCTTAATTATTATTATTATTATTTTTATTTTTATTTTTATTTTTATATATCTTACTTTTTTTTTTAATATCCCTTTTTTAGATTTTTTTTCTTCAATGTTATTTTATACTTCAAATAATTATTTTATTTATTTTTTAACTTTTAAAATACTCCTTTTATAACTTTTCAATTACTATCTCCAGCAATTACTTTACTTCTAAGAACTCTTATGATGTCATCACACTTAATATAAACTTTTATGATGTCACCACACTTAATAAATATAAAGGTCACGTCTTTTCATATGACAGGGTCACGATGTTCACCATACTTTTTAAGTAAAAAGTAAAACTTACCTTTCACGTAAAGAGATTTTGTATCCCTTTTGTTTTTTTCTTTTACTTTTAAAATACCATGGGAAATTACCATGGGTTGTTTTTAAAACCTCGGGCTTGTAAACCACTTAATGAAATAATATTATTTACTCTTCATTCTCTTTTTTTTTTCCAAAGGAAAAAACAGTAACTTTTATTAAAGATATAATGAAAAGTTACAACTAGCATAGGCACTGAAACATTCTGTAAACTGCCACAAAGGCTCGAGTGCTTTCGCACCCCCTGCATCGTTAGAAGACTAACGTGCACATAGAATAAGAAAAGAGAAGAGAGGAAAGAGAAAGAGAAGAGGCAGAAAAACTGAATTCCGGCTGTGAGTAAGACTCACGCTTCAAGTTTTTCTCCCCTTTTTCTTTTCGACCTTACGCCACTCTCCTTGAGTGGGTTCGATTGAAGCTATGACTAACTGTGTTTCTGTATTCGGTGGTCCAGTTTCTTTGTCTGAGTCTGAAGTATCAGAGTGATGTTGTCGTTTGATGCCTCCCATGCTTGGATCCACTCTTGTCATCTCTGTCTGGTTGTTCGGTGTGGTTCCCTTCTGATTCTCCATTTCTTGAGATACCTCAGTCTTCTCTGCAGGGATCTCTTCCACCTCTGCTTCTGATTCTTCTTCCTCTGAATCTGGGGGTGAAAATTTCCATCCTTTCTTCTGCTTCCCTTTCTGCTTCTTTTTACTGTTTAACTTCTTGGCTTCTGGACATGTGCCTTGTAAGTGTCCTGTCTGCCTACAAAGCCTGCATCTGAAAGCGGTGTTTTCATAATCTAGTACTTGCAGCCAGTTTTGTTGTTTGTAGATCAGCCTTATATTGTCCGACAACCCTTTACTTAGATCTACTTCCACACAAATACGTGCGAAAGTATAGATCCTTTCATCAATCCTGTCCATGTCTGTTTTGATATATTTCCCTATGCTGTTCCCGATGCTTTCCAAGACTTGTTCATTCCAAAAGTGCAGAGGAAGATTGTATAGCCTAACCCAGACCGGCATTTTGGTTACAGTCATTTTGTTTGGATCAAAGTCTGGAAACCATGGGGTCATAAACAGCCCCGATGTTCCCCAGAACCATGGCCCAGTACTGATGACTGTATCTCTGACTTCCTTGGATGTAAATCTTACAATAAAAAACCCCTTTGAGCAAAGATGAATATCGCATTCCATGGTCCAGCTGGTGAAAATCCAATGGAATAGGTCCAACGGTTTGGGCCAAAAGCTGTTGAAATGACATATTAGAGCTTGCGTTTCATAGGACTTAACGAAATCGTCAAGCCCTGAGGAATCTAAATTCAAGGCTGGGGTTTGCTCTGACTAATCTACAATGTATGGCCTGGGTATGTTCCCGCCTTGATCTGAAGAGGACCCTGTGTCTCTGCTGCCCTGAAGAATGTTTTTGTAGGATAACCCTCCCTTGGGTTGGTGCTGGGGTGCAGGTTTTTTTCCCCTGTCTCCCCCTAAGGAGCTTGGCTGTCCCTGAGACGGAGCCCCTCCTCTCAATCTAAAGTTTAAAGTAATGATTGATCCTGGCCCAATCTCATAGCTCTCCATCGACCTAAGGTCCTGGAGAGACCGCCTGCCACTGACCAGATGTTGGATCTGAACTGGGTATCCCATTTCTGCCCAGATCTGTTGTTTCAGCTGCAAATAGGTGCTTCCTGCATGAATCCATACTAAATGGGTTTTCCCCTGAGGGGGTTTAATCATAATATGAAACCAAGAAGTTTTTACCTGCTCTGGCTGTAAGCGAACCTCCAGATCTGACGCTGTTTTTGTTTGTTTTTCCTTGAACTTGTCTAGATCTGACAAAACTCTGCTCGATCTTTGATTGGTGCCCTCGATCTGCTGCCTGGAAGCAAGCTGTGCTCGGGTATAGGCTAGATCGTGTAGATCTGAGCCGAGACCACAATGTTTGAGCCCCTGCGTTGTGGGAGGGATCGGAACTGCATCATGCATCCCTCCCCTACAGGTTCTCCGTGCGTTCTGGTTTTGGCGATGCCTGGTTTCTAAGAGCCATACGGCACGACAGTTTCTTTGTTCAAGAGCGCCGTTTAGGGCCTCGTTCTTCCGCAGGAGACAGGCCTCCTCGCATATCCACTTAAAATGATGAGACCCCGTTGAAACCCTCGCCTCCCGGTCTCGCTGAAAGCTTGAGGTTTCTTCCCGATCCAGGAGTGCATGATTCCTATAGACAGAGAAAACCACCGATGTATAGCTGCGCTGGTCTGGGGGTGTATGAGGCGTTTTTCTGCGGAGAGCATGCCATTTCTCTGAAGGCGCTTGTAGCCATGGCAGTCTAACAGCATTGTTCACCGTTGCCCCAAAACCTGGCTCGACTTCGATCCCTGAGGCAAGCTTGGGATTCGTTGCGGCGGCACCAGAAACTCTGCTCGCGCAAACCCTAGCCATCACCATTCGCCTTACTCTTCATTCTCTTACGTATAGTTTTGAATATAATTTGATTTTTTTTATGTTCTTTTATTTTTTACTTTTTCTTCTTCTTATTTTTTAAATTTATTTACTTATATATATTTTTTTCTTGTCTCTTTTTTTTTTTTTTTATGGCCAAAGGTCAACTAGTGAATTTTCTTTTAATTTTAATATTAATGGCCAAAGGCCTAGAAAAATGGAGAAAAGGAGAAACTCCCAAATTTTGAGCAAAATGCTTCAATTATATGGCAACAAGGTTGACAAATTTCAATAGCCAAAGACTTGGATTAGAGAACAAGCTTTGTGCACCGGGTAAACAACCTAGAGGACCAAACTACTCTAATACCAAATGAAGCGAACAAAGTTCCTTCTACAAATTAATTATTCCAAAAGACTTGGAATATGAAGTTATCCATTGAGGATATAAATATTATATATTAAATATGAATAAGAATAGAATGAATTTACAATGAGAACGAGAGGCTTGCTTTTATATCAGGCAAGTGTCTCTTCATGAAGAGTCATGTCCTATTAGACATGCCTCTTCAGCCTAATTACTAGCTTAACTAATTATTATTTATGATTGTTACATTTACATTATATTTATATTATTTATATATTTTATTCGTAACAGAAACACTATACCTTCTGTCGTCACCCATCTCTATGCACATCTTGAGGTCTTTCTCCTCCAAGGCATTGAATAAATTTTTATCACCGGTCATGTGGAATGAGGCTCCACTGTCAAGATACCAGACACAACCCATCATCGATGACACCATGCATGCGATGAGGGTAAAGTCCATTTTGAACTGAGAGGCTAATGCCTCACCTTCTGATCCTTCCGAGGATCCCTTTTTGGACTTCTTCGATGGGAAATTAGTCGCATAATGTCCCATCTTGTGACAATTAAAGCATCTTACTTTAGACATGTCACGCTTCTTCCCTCCATGAGAAGAATTCGATTTGAAATGGGAAGCCTTCCCCTTCCGTTTCCTTTCCTTACTTGCTAAAGCCAGATTTTCTTCATCATCATTCTTGGATGAAGAACCATCTTGTGAGCTCCTCTTGATCTCCTCCTGCATAAGATCCGACCAAAGTCATTCCCAATCCACTAATTTCTCCCTTTCATTCACAGAGTCCTAGTAGCTATTCTAACTCTTTGGAAGGCCAAGGAGAGCGAGGATCACTATATCATCATCGGCAATAGTTATTCCCACACTGCCAAGCTCATCTATGCAAGTGGTGAGCTTGTTCAGATATGTGGAAATAGTATCGCCCTTCTCCATCTTGATTCTTTGAAGCTTATCCTTCAGCGCCAATTTCCTCTGGTCGCTACTATTCTGGTAGAGGTCCTTCAATGTCTTCCACATTGAAAATGGAGTATCCTTCCCATGGAAACTCGAGACAATATGGTCTCAAACTCCCTCAAGGATGATTCGTCTTGCCTTCGCCACACACTTCTTCCACTCAGCCAACTCTTGTGCATTAGTTGAAGCTGGCTTTGGGATTTCTTGATCAATGAATTCCTTCAAGCCATTGTCTTCTAATACAACCTCCATTCTACCTTTCCATACTATGTAATTTGAGCTACCTTCCAAGGCATACTCGAGTCTCAAGCCATAGAACGTCATTAGCCAACCATGAAGTATGATATGAATTTGATTTACACATGCAACCCCAAACTTCAAACTTCGAATTATATTCTCAGTATGCTGTTCACAGCTCCGATACCATGTAGAAAATCTGTTGGTAGGTTAACCTGATAATGCAATATGAATCAAAGCAAAATACTATAACCTACTTCTACTATAAATTTGTGGAAGCTTAAATATTGAGTTGAACAATATAATGATTAGAAGAAGAATCAATGGCACAATACACATGCAAATACTTTGGTGAAAGCCTTAGCTAAAAACCTCACACATGTTGGAAATACATAGTAATTATACAAAGCCTTAGCTCTCACAGCTAGCCAGCTCTCAATACAATCCTCACAGATGCTCACAGGAAATCTTGGCTTCTCTCCAATCTTCCTCTCTACCCTCCAAGCTCCTATTTCATTGCGTTGTTCCTTGTGGATGATTCCCAGTTACCAAGTGGAAAACCCATCCTCCAAAACTGCTCAATCCTCAAGGATAAATCCTTGACTGCATGCATTAATTTTCTCCATGAGAAAACACATGAAACTAATAGTACACTGTCCTTGAACATTAATCTCAACTGGGTCTTTCTCAAAATTCTCAGAATAGACATGTATGAGTTTCTGATGAGGGAATCTTCAGTTAACTGGAGTAGCACTAGTTGAGTGCATTAATGCATCAACTAAATGTTAACTCACTATGAGTTCTTCAAATAGTTTGGAACTAATTTAATTGGACTTAACTCAGTAAATTGAGTTAACTAATTACAACTCAAATATAACTCAATATTATCTCCTTAATTTAAGGGATAACTCTTGCATGACTTCAGAAAGACTTCTAACTTGAATTTATCCAACTAATTAATTTAAAATAAATAAATTAATTATTTCCAAGTAGTTGTTAAGACTAAATTCGATTTTAATTCAAGGACAAATTAAATTGGAATATTCTTGTTGCCATATTTCAACACATATTCCAAGTGGTCCCTTAGACTCCAATGACTACTCACATTTAGCACCATAACCCTTAGCAGATTAAGTGTTCAACAGGTAAATTCTACTTAGCATGTGATCCCACACTTATTCATATCTATTATTACTTTATGTGGATAATGTTTCCTCCTAAAATTTTTTCCTTTATACATATTCCTTGTAGGTTTATTACCTATAAATGCCCATGTCCCTTAGAAGTAGCTAGTTGACTAAGGACTAAGACAACAAATTTCATCCAAAATGATGTGATGGGTGAAGACACCATTATCTAGTCCTTGTGGATTAGGGGTTGTCTCGGTTTGAAGCCATGTTTAGGACCTATGTGACTTGAATAAGAATATAAGGGTTGGGCCTTAGCATTTTGGTCTAAAAGTGAGTTTTCACAGAGGATTCCCTTCCTAATCCACTACCAAAAAAAGGTCATTGGTTCTCTCATGCCTATGACATACCTTTAAGGTTCGACACTAATGTTGCATATGGTGACGATCCCTAAAAAAGTGTTGTTGTAAGTGCATATAGTGACAATCCTTTAAGATTTTCCACTAAATCCATTTTCGATGACACTTTTGGTGAGGGTTGTTAAAGGCCCATCACTAATTCTCTCTTTGGTGACACTTCTAGTGACGATATTTTATTAGCCCTCACAAATTCTCTTTTTGGTTACTTTTGGTGATGGTAAAATATTGTTCATCGTCATTGATCATTACAATGAGTTTTTGATGATGATATATGATTGTTGATATACTTTTTGTCAAAATATAACAATTAAGACCATTTATATGGAGTATTTTTCATTATGTGTCCAAGGCCATAGTGGTTAGAGTCAATAAATTTGTTAAGAAGTAATTAATGTATATCATTTCCTTCAAGCAACGAGAATATATTTTTCCTATTAGTCAACACATGATTAATCTTTGTTAGGTTTATTATCTAGAAAATTCCCTTTAGATGAAGTTCCAATAGTGTGTGTAGGAACCATATTATTTAATACATAATCAAGCTGGGCTAATTCTATTAATGGGAGAGACCTAACCCTCCTCAACACTCTTCACACTCCTTGACACGCTTTGGCACACACTAACATTCCTTGGCACCTCACATGTCTTGGAACATCTTTGTACCTAGAACATATTGCCATGAATATGCTTCCCAAACACATGTTTGCATGCCCTAGCACAACATAGCACTCCCCTAGCATGTGTTGGCATGCTCTATAGTCCCTAGCATGCCCTAGAACACCTTAGCATGCATTGATATACATTATCACTTGGCACACATTAACACTTGACATGTATTGGAACCTATTGTTAGCATGCCTAGCATGCCCCTTTTGAAAAAGGTAAAGTCCTACTTATTAACCCTATTATGTGTTCATTTCCTTGCATTTTAGGTTGCTTCTCCCTTTTGTTACCTTGATGTTGGTGCACTAAGATGACTATTTAAATCAACCTTAATTCCTACATTACATTATCAACCTGGGATTCGTCTGTTTATTTCAAGGATGTCATCACTATCTATGCAATAGAGGTCAGAGGTTGTTACGTAACTAAATGAGTCTAATACTTCATCAAGTCATTGCAAGAATGTATTAACAAATCCTTAATTCTTGAATTTCAACCAAAGACAACTCAAACCATAAATCTAAATCCGATCATAGTTGTTTTGCAAAGGAAATGAATTTCAAGCAGATGCACTAAAAGAAACTATATCTAATGGGCTACTGTCTGATCTAGTAAATGGAAAGAAATACTACAACAATAAACAATAAGTAACTACTTCAATATTGAACATGAATTAGAAAGAGCATCAATCAATTGTAACACTCACTTTAATCTACGCAACTCATTAAAAGAACAATATTAAAGCAACAATGTTAAAGATCTATTTCAAATGCAGATATAAAGAATAACTTGATTCTATAAAAGAACAGTAATAAAGAATTGCAGAAAATAAGGAAATAGTTATGACAAAAAGGAGTAGCGAATCTTCTAGTGACCAGGCCCAAAGCCTCCAAAAGTTACTACTGATAAAGCTCAGAACGTGATTAAGAGAGAATCTCTGTATTTCTCATTAATTGAAATAATAAAAGTATAGAATTACTGTAATGTCAAAATATGTTCTGTTCAATACAAAGATACAGTAACGAGTAAGAGTCAAGTCATCCCTGATCCTTTTCACTCATCGATATCATATAGTCTAATGGAAAACTAATGGATGAAATCGAATCCTGAGGATTGAGAGATCCTCAAGATTTCGTGGCTAAACGATCGGATTTCTGTTTTCCGAATTAGCATTCTCTTTCATATATTTTGCTAGCTCGTACAACCAAGGAATGGTATTCTCTTGGTTTCACGCTTTTTTTCTATCAACTAAACAACAATTGTCCAATTTTGATTTCCTGTGCATAAAAACAAGAAAAATTTAGTATTTTCATGCTAAAAACATGCAATCTGTCAATGATTGATTTTACCTAACTTTCACAATCTTTTCTTCCAAATCCTTTCCAAGAATGAAGACAAATATATAAAAGAAAGTGATTTATTAAGTAATGTAAGGGTACAAACATACCTTTTCTGTGATCCAACATACTCCCCTGCTTACCTTTTTACATGTCCTCATGCAAGAAGATGATTAACATGCAATTGTGTTAAGGAGTAAGCAGGATAGGTCTCTTTTGGATATAACCAAAAACCATTTTTCTTTTTAAGCATTGCAAATGCTCGGCCTTCTTGGCATTCTGCCAATTCATAGTCAAAATGGTACCCATTAGGTGGATACCAAATAATGGGGCTTCTATATCGGCAACCTATCCATGTAAGTCCCATGCATAAGATAAGATTGCTGAACTTAACCAAACGAGCAACAACAACTTTGAAATTTTTGTAACCAAACGACTCTCTATTTTTAATGATGTTGGAGGAAGCCATCTGTTGAGATTGCAACAAGACGATGGAGCTTAGTGAAAAGAGTCACCTTCACTAAGTGGGCCCGCAGGCAAATTATGGCGCAAGTTCTATTTTTGGATCCTAGCAGGGATGATCACAGCAGGAGTGACCACAGAAGGGATGATCACAGCAGGAGTGACCACAGCGGGAGTGATCATAGTAGGAGTGACCACAGCAGGAGTGATCATAGCAGGAGTGATCAAAGTCTATTTTTAGACTGGCTGTCCAAAATAGAAAAGTCACATATTATTGTCTCATAATAATATTTGGACTATAAACTTGATCTTATTCTCTTGGAGCACTTCAGTTTGAGCTACAGATGTGGCCCATGCAGCTGTCAGAAGGAAGTATGCTTTTCTTATGAGTCAGTTGAGTTGTTGCATGCATGACTTCAGTTAGAACTCAATCATTTGAGTTTGGTGGAGTTGATTGTAGAGTTGATGGAGTTGTGTTCAGTTTGACTTGGTTAAACTAGTTGTAGTTAGTCTAACTGCAAATAGACTAATGATGAGTTGTTAAACTAATTATTAACTCATAATGTAACTATAGAATACATCAGTTAACTTAGTTGCATGTCAGTGCATGTTCAGTTCAGCAGGGACAGGTGTTAGAGAATCAGATTGCTATTAGTTGTGACTATAGTTGTGCATGAGGATTTGCACAATCAAGGGATTGAGTATTCCAATGAGTTTGCTCATGTATTTTCCCTGTATTATAGCCTCTGATCACGTCTTTCACAGTGTGAGTGATTCTTTGGAGGTGAAATACGAGTTTGGTAAACCATTCTCATTCAATTCTTGAGCAGGTATTGAGCAGTGGAGGCAGGCAAGCAGTGGAATAGATTTGGAGATCAGATCTTAGCTGTATTGTGTGTAACAGGTGGAGCTGGTACTGGATTGCTTGTGATAAGCATTGTACTTTGTAATGTTACATGGTATCAATCATTAATATACAGATACTGTGGGGTTTTTAGCGAGATGCTTTCCCTGGGTTACATACTGTGTTAATGTGTGAATGCTCTTGATGTTTTATTGTTATTGATGCTGTTATATTGATGATCAACGTATAGGAGCTTATGTATTGTGTATGTATTCCACAATAGTACATGATCAGGATAATCTCTGTTGAATATGTGTTAAATTATTCAAAATTTCTACATGGTATCGGAGCTGTTGATCATCAGATCTACTATTCAGGAAGTGTTTATATTCTATTTCTTCAGGCAGAGTCTGTAATCGGGCCAGGTAGCCTCTGGATTCATCCTTCCTTTGGAAGGTGAGATATCTGGTGAATGCCCATATAGTCAATCTCTGTACGAGAAATATTGTTTTCTCATGAATCTTAGATCCAAGGCGGTTGAGTTGGTTGCTGGTGGAATTCGAATTTGCAGCAGTGTTTTCTTGGTGGCAACGCAACAATGTCTTTCAACGGATTGCGATTGGAGTATGCTCTTGAGGGCAGCTCAAACTACATTTCATGGAAGGACAGGATGGAGGCAGTATTGGATGATAACGGGCTAAAGGAGTTCATAGAGACGTATGTCCCAAAGCCTACTGATGCTACTCAAGCTGATGCTTGGCAAAAGAAGACCGCAAAATGTCGAAGGATTCTGTTGGAGGGCGTGAAGGATCACATTGTGTCCAACCTCCATGGAAAGGCTACTCCATATTTGATGTGGAAATCATTAACAGAATTATTCCAAAGCAAGAGCGATCAGAGGAAGCTAGAGCTCAAAGATAATCTCAGAAACATAAAATGCGAGAAGGGTGACAGTATGCCCAAGTATCTCACGAAGTTCACTCAGTGTCGAGATGAGCTGGGAAGTGTGGGGGTTACTGTCAATGATGAGGACTTGGTGAGCTTGGCTCTCCTTGGTCTTCCGAAGAGTTGGCATTCCTATCAGGACTCTGTCAATGGTCGGGAGAAATTGCCAGGATGGGAAAGACTATGGTCAGATGTTGTGCAGGAGGAGATCAGGCGGAGTATCAGGGATGGATCTTCGTCAAAGGGAGCTGATGAAGAGAATTGCACTTTGGCTGCCAAAGCAAAGAAAGGGAAGAGCAAGAAATCTTCTCAGTCTGGTGTGAAAGGCAAGAAGCAGGATATGTCTAAGGTGAAGTGTTTTCACTGTCACCAGCACGGACACTATGCCACTAATTGTCTGCAGAAGAAGAAGAACAAGCAGGCTGCTGGATCAGCAGTAGGAGAGGCTCTAGCCTCACAGTTTGAGCTTGATTTTTCATTGATCGCATGCTTGGTTTCAAGTGTGATGGGATCAGTGTGGTTCTTGGACAGTGGTGTGTCTTTTCACATGACGGGAGATAGAGATTTGTTCTCTGATCTGGAGGACAAAGATCTTGGAGTGCACATCGAGATGGGTGATGATGGTAGATACAGTGCGACCGGTATCGGTACCATTTCCTTTGAGAGGGAGTCTGGTAAACCCTTCGTATTGAAGGAAGTCATGCATGTTCCAGGATTGAAGAAGAATCTTATCTCAGTGGCGATGTTAGAAGACAAGGGGTATGATGTTATTTGCAGCGAGGGAAAGGCCTTCCTGCGTAGCAAGACAACTGGTGAGACCAGAAGATAGGGGTTCGAGTGAGGAACCTTTATCAGTTGCATGTAGATGGATGCATAGCAATGGTAGGCAAGGCAGAAGGATTGGTGAGCCAGGATGATGGCGAGTTGTGGCACAGGAGATTGGGTCACCTTCACCATGGAGCCTTGAAGATACTGCAGCAGATCACTACAGGGCTTCCTAAAGGCACTCTTGCGCAGTCAGATCAGTGCAATGGGTGTACTTTGGGGAAGCTTGTGAAAGCAACCTTTCACGAGAAGGATAGTCGCGCCATGACGATCCTTGAGAGAATTCACACAGATGTGTGTGGAACTTTCTCAGTTGCTTCGACAGAAAAACACAGGTATTATGTGATTTTTGTTGATGATTTATCTCGTAAGTGCTGGATCTTCTTCATGCAAAAGAAGAGTGAGACATATTCAAAGTCCTGTGAATTCAAAGCACAGGTCGAGAAGGAGTCGGGGAAGAAGGTGAAGGCTCTTAGGAGCGATAATGGTGGTGAATACATCTCGGATGAGTTCAAGGATTTCTGCAAGGCAGAAGGGATTCGTAGAGAGCTCATAGCTCCCCATAACCCACCGCAGAACGGGGTAGCTGAGCGAAAGAACAGAACGATTGTGGGTGCTGCACGAGCAATGTTGCATGATCAGGGCCTACCCCTTCACTTGTGGGTGGAAGCATGCAATACATCAGTTTATGTGCAGAACCGTTGTCCTCATAGGATACTTGGCATGAGTACACCCGAGGAGGCTTATTCTGGTAAGAAGCCTGATCTTTCTCATTTGAGGATTTTTGGTGCTAACATTTACATGCATGTGACGAAGGATGCCAGGAAGAAGTTGGAGCCGACCGCAGAGGTTGGGATATTTGTGGGGTACACTAATACGCCCCACAACTATCATGTGTATTTGCCAAAAAATGGTAAAACTGTTGTGCGACGGGATATAAAATTTTAGGAGGAGAAAGCCATGAAGTGTTCGCTTGAGAGGGAGCTACACTTGCATGCAGATGAGGAGTTATTAGTTCCTAAGGATGAGCTTCAGGATGTGGATCAACCACATGACAAGGTTCATGGAGTGGAAGAGACCACTCATGCAGCACCAACCATCAAAGGGCGAAAGTGCTTGACAGAAGCTGAGCGATTGGCTCAAGATGCAGAGAAAGTTGTAGGACCACCTACAGCCCAACGCAGGTAGACACAGTCACCTGATCGGTACACTGGATACATGGCTCTTATGAGCAAGTGTGTTGTGACTGAGCCATCCTCTTTCGAGGAAGCTGTGGAGGATCCCGCATGGGTAGACGCCATGGTGGAAGAGTATGATTCTATTGTCAGAAACAGTGCATGGGAGATTGTTCCTAGACCGGAAGGGAAATCAGTGGTGGGTTCGAGATGGATCTACAAAGTTAAGCAAGCAGCTGACGGGAGTGTAGAGAAGTACAAGGCAAGATTTGTTGCTCGAGGCTTTTCACAGATAGAGGGGATTGATTATGAGGAGACCTTTGCACCTGTCGCAAGGTATTATTCCATACAGAAAATTCTTGCTCTCTCAGTGCAGATGGGATGGCACATTCATCAGATGGATGTGAATACTACGTTCCTCAACGGAGTCATTGAGGAGGAGGTGTACATTGAGCAGCCCGAAGGCTTTGAGGTCTTCAGCAGCGAGTCGCATGTGTGTAGGCTCAAGAGAGCGCTGTATGGGTTGAAGCAAGCACCATGTGCTTGGTACACATGGATAGACAGCTATTTCACAGGACTTGGATTCTCCTAGAGCGAGGCAGATCCTAACCTATACCAGATTGTGGTGGAGGGTAAGTTGCTTATCATTGTACTGTATGTTGATGATTTGATTCTAACGGGTGATGAGCTGTTGATACTGTCATGCAAGAAGGATCTTGCTACAGAGTTTGAGATGAAGGATTTGGGCCTCCTTCACTATTTCCTAGGATTGGAAATATGGCAGCGCAGTGGTGGACTATTTGTTTCTCAGGGAAAGTATGCTCGGGAGATACTGGAGAAGTTCAACATGCATGGCTGCAAGCCTGTTGATACTCCTCTTCCTGGAGGTTGGAGGAAGGAGGATGCCACTTCGGGAGAAGAAGTGGATGCCACTGTTTATCGACAATTGGTGGGGTCGTTGATGTATTTGGTCAATACATGGCCCGATATATGCTATGTAGTTAACCAACTTTCACAAGCTATGGTTAAGCCTACCAAGCTCTTCTGGAAGGCGGGCAAGCATGTATTGCGCTACTTGAGAATAACATCGGGATATGGATCTTGGTACAGACAGGAGGATGCAGATTGGGCAGGGAGCTCAAGAGGCTGAGTATATGGCAACAAGGACATCAGGTACCATCATATCAGAGATTGTGTGCAGCGGGGGATCATGTTACTATCATACATTCCAACGGAGGATCAGGATGCTGATATTCTGACGAAGGCTCTCACCAGGAGAAAATTCGAGTATCACCGAGGCAGGATTGGGGTTGCTGATAATCCATATCTTATCGAGAGGGAGTGTTGAGATTGCAAAAAGATGATGGAGCTTAGTGAAAAGATTCGCCTTCACTAAGGGGGCCCGTAGGCAAATTATGGCGCAAGTTCTATTTTTAAATCCCAGCAGGGATGATCACAGCAGGGATGATCACAGCAGGAGTGACCACAGCAGGAGTGATCACAGTAGGAGTGACCACAGCAGGAGTGATCACAGCAGGAGTGATCAAAGTCTATTTTTAGACTGGCTGTCCAAAATAGAAAAGTAAAATATTATTGTCTCATAATAATATTTGGACTATAAACTTGATCTTATTCTCTTGGAGCACTTCAGTTTGAGCTACAGATGTGGCCCATGCAGCTTTTAGAAGGAAGTACGCTTTTCTTATGAGTCAGTTGGGTTGTTGCATGCATGAATTCAGTTAGAACTCAATCAGTTGAGTTTGGTGTAGTTGATTGTAGAGTTGATGGAGTTGTGTTCAGTTTGACTTGGTTAAACTAGTTGTAGTTAGTCTAACTGCAAATAGACTAAGCATGAGTTGTTAAACTAATTATTAACTCATAATGCAACTACAGAATACATCAGTTAACTTAGTTGCATGTCAGTGCATGTTCAGTTCAGCAGGGACAGGTGTTAGAGAATCAGATTGCTATCAGTTGTGACTATAGTTGCGCATGAGGATTTGCACAATCAAGGGATTGAGTATGCCAATGAGTTTGCTCATGTATTTGCCCAGTATTATAGCCTCTAATCACGTCTTTCATAGTGTGAGTGATTCTTTGGAGGTGAAATACGAGTTTCGTAAACCATTCTCATTCAATTCTTGAGCAGGTATTGAGCAGTGGAGGCAGGCAAGCAGTGGAATAGATTTGGAGATCAGATCTTAGCTGTATTTTGTGTAACAGGTGGAGCTGGTACTAGATTGCTTGTGATAAGCATTGTACTTTGTAATGTTACATGGTCTCAATCATTAATATACAGATAGTGTGGGGTTTTTAGCGAGATGCTTTCCCCGGGTTGCATACTGTGTTAATGTGTGAATGCTCTTGATGTTTTATTGTTATTGATGCTTCTATATTGATGATCAATGTAGAGGAGCTTATGTATTGTGTATGTATTCTGAAATAGTACATGATCAGGATAATCTCTGTTGAATATGTGTTAAATTATTCAAAATTTCTACACCATCCGTCTTTGTTTTGCAGCAAGTAGGGCTTCTTCTTTAATATCATGGAAATATTCCACTCCTGCTTTTACAGTGTCTTTATGGAGTGGACCTAGAGAGGCCACAACCTTTGGTTGTTCCATAAAACGTTTATGTTGTACAAAAAGGTGTGCGGGTTTTGCATGTTCTCACCTAACCCAAAGATCTAATTCATGCTTCCTTTTCTAGAAAATGTTATATGCCTTAGCCCACTTAATCTAATTACAGGAAAAAGAAATGAAGGTTTGAAATTTAACATCTCCGATGGAGGGGCTAGGGTCAGCATCCCTTTCGTCCTTCAGGAAAAAGTTGTGTAAGTATAATTCACAGAGAAGATGCCTCACCTTTTAATTCTGCTCTTTGTAGTATTGAATAAAGTTTGAGGTCAATTTAAATCTGACTGGTTTACCGACCCTGATAGCCTTAACCTTTAACAACAAATACCTCTCAAGAAAAAACAACGCATAATTGGTAGTAGGTGACCTACAAGACAAGGCATCTGAATAAATGGAGCAAACAATTTTAATTTTCTCTATAGATTTCTAAAGATGATTCTACACTTCTTTTACTTTTTTCTGCTCAGCTCTGAGACTAGCATAAGTCTCATCCTCTGTTGCATTCAGCTCATCAAACTTCTTCAATAAATCCTTAGGAGTTTGTAGGGGTACCACTTCTCTTTGATACTGTGCTAGAGTATGTTGTAGTTCTTCTAGTTCTTTCTACAACTTTTGGATGGTGGACTCCCTTGGCAAAGGAGTATACAAGGGTGTGTCCTCAGTCTGGGTAGCCTTATCATAGGTTACCACTGAGTCGGTCTGAAAAATTGTTTCCCCTGTATCGACTATTTGAGAATTTTTTGGAAAATTTGTTTGAATTGCAACATCCATCAAGTACGCAGAAAATTTTGTCTGAGTCTCTATTGAACAGGTGAAAATGTCTTCAGTATGGGTCCCGACGATTTTAGTATGATGTATTTTAGTTTGAATTCCAACTGAATTTATAGGGGTGTCTTCTGCTTGCATTCCAATGGTATGGAGGAGTTTTCACTTTGAGTGCCAATAGTTTTCGATTCTAGTTTGTTCCTGCGAGCCTTTCTCACATCTTTCAACTACTTTCTCAATTGTTTGATCTATTTTCCCAATTTATTATTCTCTTTGCTCAATAGATTCTTCCTTGCACTATCTAATTTCCTTGCCTTCTTAATGAGGTGTTTGATTGGAGAAGAAACAACCATATTTTTTTCGGGCGAAAGAGGGGTTATATCGTTACTAGGGTCCTGTTCCAATAAAATAGTATCCCTTGACTGAGTTTCTGAGTCAGGGCCTCTTTCTACTTTAGTTTTTGGCTCAGGAATTCTTTCTATATAGGAAACTTGTCCCCCTCATTCCCGTGACTCTTCCATATCTCTAGAGGATGGTAAAATTTCTGTATGACTAGAGTTATTGGGAGAGGATGATTAGCTAGGGACACGGTCTTAATCCTGTAAGTGTCCAGATTGACTTTCCTCCATATTTCCGGAGGATGGTAAAGTTTTTGTATGACCATAATTACTGGTAGAGGTAGACTGGCTAGGGGTGTGGTCTTAATCCTATAAATGTCCAAATTAAATTTCCTCTTCGAAGAGCGTCCCCAAGTTTTCCAAAAATTAGGCCACCTCTTCTTCATCACCTTGTGGAAAAAAATTCTGTGGACTTGCGGGGGGTGTATGAGATGGTCCCGCTTCCTCTGTCAATTTTGTAATGTTCTATTGTGCACTTATCCTCTTAGAATGTCTTCGTTTTTTAGGGTCAGAAGCTAAAGCAGAAGTTTTCCTTTTTCGTGCCCTCCCTGAGACTATTGCCTCTAACATTTTCTGTTTATTCTCTAGTTCATCAACATTCTCTACAATTTGGTCAACACTTGCTACTACCTATGCATTTCCTAGGTTTTCTTCTAATGAAGGTACAACAAGGTTTACAAAATTATCCCAGGTTAATTGTTGTTGGGTTAGTTCTCGAGTGACAATGAGCTTAATTAGACCATGATGGCTAATTGTATCCTGCGGGTTCTCGACTTTCCTAACTCAGCTAGCAACATCGTGCAATAAAGAATGTAAAAAGAATGGAAAATTAACTACAATCTTCTGCATAAGTATTGCTAATAGCTTAAGGTGTCTAGACCGTACCACATCCTGTCGGCCATTGCAAGTGATATATTTATGAAAAATTGTTGCCAATTCTCACCATGGCTACTTCAACGACGCAGGTTGAATGCCCTTGCCTTTGCGTATTAGTTCTTCACCAAGATCTTTGAATAGTTCAACATGCTTCTCAGTCCACTTTATGCCTTCCATCAAAAGTCCTGAGACTTCGAATATGACCGCTTTGGAGATTGCTATGGCTCTTCCTTTCATGGTTGTGTGTCCATTATGTAAGTTATGCAAAAATTCCAGTGCAACATTACTATGAAATCCCTGCAACCTGACCAGGTACGATATCCACCCAGTGCATTCGAGAATTGCTTGATCATGTTCTATTAATTGCATTAGTGTGGGCTCATTGCGAACAACATTGCCTCCCATGCTTGTTGTGCTCCTGTGGCAATTCCACTCTTCTGCATGCAATAACCTTACTTCTATGGTTTTAGTGTTGTACAACAATGAATATGCCACATGCAAGAGCTTTGATCAAAGTTTTTATTTATTTTATTTTTATAAATGTGATAATAATGATCGACTAATCAGAAAAATATTTTTATAAATGAAATACTAATTAATCGGTCCAATCAGCAAGTCATGGTGGAGTTAGATAATTAGATCTTGTCAAATCATTATAGCACATAATATTCCCCCTCCAATAAGAAAAGGGTGTCCTCGTCCTCGGAGTACGGGAAAATTAAAATTACGCATGACAACATTAATATGGCATGAAGTTAGCAGCGGAGTCCGATAGGTGGAGTAAAGCGAAGTAATTAATAGTCGTACGAGCGGTTAGAGATGATCGAAAAAAGAATAAAGCATGTAAATATTCATTATGAACATTAATTTTACCTTTTGTGATTGATAAAGTGAAATCTGACATGGCATGAAAAGAATAATGACTGTTGGCATCAACTAATTGGATGGTGCTGAAGTGATTCATTGAATGGATTTTCAACGGTTATGCTGGTTTTTAGAAGTAAAAACACTATTCGATGGTAGTTTCTCCTTTTCTATTAATTAAATAGGAAGTACTAACATACTGAAGAATTGGCAATATAGAATACTACTCCAATACCACGGGCAGAGCCACTGTTGCCAGTAGGTGTCTATAGCCTCAACAGGGTTGCCACTTGAACCCAAAAAAATGAGCCAGTATCCTCAACTTATGAATTTTTGTTATTATTATTTACATATTTCTGCAAAGATACCATTGTGCTGACATGGTAACCAGATAACCATAATTCCATTCACCAAGGCAGAACAAAGTGAACATGTTGGTTCTTGATGAGGCCTCCTGTCCTTAGACATATATAATGTCTTAAAGGCTATTACCATGGTGTGGTAGCCAGAATGGGAATGTCACTTGTGCTAAGTCCTTATGATCATGTTAGGCTGGCTCGTAATGAAACCTCCTATCCTCTTTGAGAACAATTTATCTTATTTCCACTTTTTACATTATAAGTTAAGGGAGGCTCACTAACTCTTTAAGACTCAGGGATGGTGTAAGAAGTGAAAGAATGCCTACAAAAGTTATGCTTGCTTTCCTTGTATTGTGCAATAAGGAACTTGCCATTTGAAAGTGTAAAAGAGAGAACCAACAAGTTGTTGGTATTGGTGATGAATCAAGTTAAAAATACATCCAAAGGAAAGACATACAATAAGTCATTCAATAGATGAACCATGCCAAATGTGAAATAAATATGATCAGAAAATGGTTTAAAGAAATCATAATGTAATATATATGAATGCTTTTTAAAAAAATAAATAAAAAAAATTCAATGCAAATCTCTATCCAAACATATGACTGTATAAGTAGAACAACAATTGGTCTATAGGAAAAGAACATCAAATGTTTTATCAGGAATGGAACATCAAATGTTCAATCGGGAACGGAACAACAAATGTACTGTTGGGAATGCAACAACAACTATTCTATCAGGAACGAAACAATAAATGTACTGCCGAGAATGGAACAATGATTGTTCTGTCGGGAACGAAACAACAAATGTACTACCAGGAATGGAACAAAAATTGTTATGTCAGGAACGAAACAAAAAATGTTTTGTCGGGAATGGAACAACAACTGTTCAATTGGGAATGGAACAACAAGTGTACTGTCAGGAATGGAACATCAACTGTTCGCTTTATGGAACAACACTTGCCCTCTTGGTGGAATGGCAATAGAAAAATGGCCATATGTATGAAAGTTGGTAAAAGGGAACAATAACCATTCTTTTGGAAAAGAACAACAACTGTCTGAAAAAAGGAACAATAGTTGTTCGTCCAAAAGGAACAACAATTGTAAACAACACATATTTCTAAAAAAATTCACTCATTTATGCGACAATGTTTACTCCATTCAATCATGCAAGTAAAAGAAAAGAAAATGGACAAATTAATAAGTTATGTTTGTAGAAAATATATACATTATTTACAATTGAAAAGACACAATTTTTATGAAAGTAAAGCTATCGGGTCATCACCCTCTGTAGCTAAAATTTGCATGGTGGGATCGATGCGTACTTGTTGGAAAAAATATTCTTTGGTGAGTGGCTTGTGATAAAGTTGCAACCGGTGTCTGTTCACTCGAAAAGGAGAGCCATACCCATCAATGGTAATCAGAGTTATAGTGCCATTGTTGTGTACTTCATGAATCTCGTACGGGCCAAGCCACCTTGTCTGCAGCTTGCCTGGAAAGTCTTGAAACCTGGAATCATAGAGGAGCGCCCAGTCTCCTTTCTGAAACATTTTCTTCTCAATAAGGTTTTCGTGCCACTTAGACCCTTGTTGTTGAATAATCATTGTATGTTGTAGATCAAGTAGTCATGCTTCATCAAATTCATTTAATTGTTGAAGTCATTTCATTTGGGCCTTCGTCAGATCCAGTCCCACTTCCTGGGCTATTATGAGAGTCTTTATTTCAAATTCGATAGGAAAAATAGGTTCCTTACTAAACACAAGTTGGTATAGGGAATAACTAGTAGTGTTTCACCAAGTTGTGCGATAGGCCCACAAGGCCTCTAGCAGTTTAGTAGCCCAGTCCCGCCGGTGTGTTGAAATTGTTTTAGTTAAGATCACCTCAAGGACCTTGTTGGTGCTTTCAACCTACCCGTTCGCCTGCGGGTGATACAGAGAAGTGATTCTATGTGTTATATGATGGTTCCATAGGGTGGTCGTAAGCTTATGTCCTATAAACTATGCCCCCCATCTGTTATCACTTCCTTGGGTAAACCATATTGCACAAATAACTCAAATAATTTTTTTTTACAGTTTCTTTCGTAGCCCTTGGCAAAGCTACTTTTTCTACCCACTTTGTTACATACTCTGTAGCAACCAGTATGTAGGATTTTTGGCTTGATGGTGGATTGAATGGGCCAACAAAATCTAATGCATTTCGTTCAAAAGGCTCCATTACCAACTTCAGTTGCAATGGCATCTGATTAGATTGATTAGGACGGCCCATCCTTTGACATCTATCACATGCCTGAACATTTTTTTTCATCTTTGAAAATAGTGGGCCAGTAATAGCCCATCCGAAGTATTTTATGTCCAGTCCTGCGATTTGCAAAATGTCTGCCGCAAGGCTCGTCGTGGAAAGCTTTTAGAATGTCATAGATCTCATCTTTGCGAATACATCGTCCTATCTATATATCAGACCCTATGTGGAAAATATATCCATCGATGCAAGAAAATTGGGTGTTGCATTGGACAATCATCTTCCTTTCTTTAGCTGATAGGTGCCTTGGTAGTTTTCCTACTGCCAGATAGTTTGCCACGTCTGTGTACCAAGGTGCCTTTAATGCCACGACAAACAAGTGTTCATCTGGAAACTAGTCATCCACTGCTGACAGATCATTCGTTTTAGGTACCCGAGACAAAAAATCCGCAATTGGAGTTTCCTTTCTTGGTCGATCCTTAATAGTAATATCAAACTCCTGCAAAAGTAACAGCTAACAAGTCACCCACCCATTAGTAACATGTTTATTATCTAAATATCTAATAGTGGAATGATCAGTATACAGAAAGATTGAATAGCCTGTTATATAATGTCTAAACTTGTTTATGGCATAAACAACGACTAAAAATTCCTTTTCTGTGACTGTGTAATTGAGTTCAGCAGAAGTGAGATTTTTTTTGATATAATAAATAACATAGGGATTTTTGTATTCCTCTTGTTTGAGAACAACGTCTATTGCTGTGTCTGATGCATCTATGGAAATGTGGAAAGGTAGCACCCAATTTGGTCCTCATAATACTGGTGCAGTTGAAATCAACTTCTTCAGATCTGAGAAGGTGACATCGCATTTGTCAGATCAATTAAATTCGAAGTTACTGGTCAAGACATACAAATGTGTGGAAATTTTTGAAGTTTTTTCAATAAATGTGTGGTAATACCCTGCGTATCCAATGAAACTATGTACCTCGGTTTGGGTACTGGGTGTGGGTAGTGAAATAATTATCTCTATTTTCGCTGGATCTATCTATATTCCTGTCATAGAGATGTAGTGTCCCAAAATCACACCTTCAGTCATCATCATATGAAATTTTACATTGCTCAAGCATAACCAGGTGGCAATGCATCATTTGAGTACCTTTTCTAGATTTCACAAACCCTACTCAAAATCATTCCCATACGGGGTAAAGTCGTCCATGTAAATTTCGAGCCCTTCGTTGATCAAATCAGAAAAGATGCTCAATATTGCCCTATGAAATGTGGTTGAAGTGTTGCATAAACCAAAGGGTAAAAATATGTATGAAAACGTACCCCACGGGAAGGTAAATGTGGTTTTGTCTTGGTCTTCAGGTGCGATCTGGATCTAATTATAGCCATCGAAGCCATTGAGGAAGGAAAAAGATTGTTTCCCTGATAAGGTGTCAAGAACTTGATCAATGAATGAAAGAGGGAAGTGGTCCTTCTAGGTGGCCTTATTCAGCTCCCTGTAGTCCACACAGATTCTCCATTTCCCATTTTTATTGGGAACGACTACCAATGGGGAGACCCATTGGCTATTCGAGATAGGATAAATAAAATTTACATCCAACAAATTTTGCAGTTCCTCTTTCACAATATCCCTGAGGTGGGGATTCAATGTTCTCTGGGGTTGCTGAATGGTGTGAGCATCCTTTTCGATGTAGATATGATGAGTACATAGCTGGGGATCTATACCTTTCATGTCTGAGTATTCAGAGGAAAAAGATTTTTTGTATTTTTGAAGTACTTGAATAAGCCTTTGTTGTTGCTGGCTATCTAGGTTATTGTTAATGTTAAGTGTTTTACCTAGTTCGATCTCAACCAACCTGCTTTTATAAATAATGGTCATGGTTATAGGCTGATCATTTGTGTCCTTGGAGGGATCTCCCTATGCCTCATTATCAAGAATGGATTTTAACACTTGACATGTTGTGTTATTCATGAAAACTAGCCTATTAATGAAATTGTTAATCACGTTGTCCTCTGTTTCATTCTTAAATTCAAGAGCTTCTTCCAGCATGAGAGGAGAGCAGATGTTTTCTTCCAGGTATCTAGGTGGGTGAAATTGAGTATTTACAGTAGGTATACTTGGTTTAGCGGGAGGATACAAGACAAGATTCTTCACAACACTTCCTTGTGTAACAATCATGCTCCCTGTACGACATCCGGTATAGGCATCTGCCATCGCTAACCAAGATCAACCCAATATCATGTTAGAAAATTATATATTACAGAGCAATGGAACACATAAAAATATTGTAGAAATATAAACATAGAAAACGCATAAAACAAGAGAGACACAGATATACGTGGTTCACCCAGTTTGGGCTATGTCCTTGGAGAAACAACCAATCCTTCTTTTATTATATTATCCAGCAAACTGAAGAGATACAACCTACAATAGATTCGCTGTAACTCCCTCTTCGCTCTCAATCTCCTCTCTTTTTCTCACTCAGAATACAGATATCCATAGACGCAATACAATTCCCTCATATATAGTGAGGGGTTTCCTTCTAGGGAAAAAAACCCTAAATTAAACATAACTTCTACCATCAGATCATCTGCCTAATGAACGGCCTAGATTGACTAGAAATTACTAGACTTTGTACAAGGCAATTTTACATTTGTCTTTAGCTTCGGGGGCGCTACCCCTGAGCCCCCGATAGGGGACCACTGGCCCCTGGACCTCCCAGCCGGGGGGGGATCGGCCCCCCCGAATCACCACGAGGGGGACAAGTCCTCCCCGCACCCCCCCGCATGGAGGGGTGTACAATCTTCTTGGGTTATACATCTGGTTGAGACCATTGAATATAGAAGATAATCAGGCTCCACACCCAACATATCAAAGGATGTCCATCTAGCCTCCTCCTTAGGTTAATGACTAGGAAATCCATAAGATATTCCCAGGAATCAATAGAAAATTTTACATCCTGTAAGGTCCCTTCAGGTCTAACGACTGATTTATCAGCAAGTTATAATAAGGTCGAGGTGGGTTCCAAAGCTGTAATGCCCAAAACCCTGCAGGTTTCAGTAGTCAGAATATTAATGGCTGCTCCAAGATCTACTAATGTGTTTGGAAAGGCGCAACCTTGTATTTGAACAGTTACTACATGATTCCTTGGGTCTTTGTATTTAATCGGCTTTTGTTTACCCATAAGCAGGTCAGATAGAGTACCTACCACATGTACTTTTGGTGGATTTTTCAATTTCCTCCCAAGCTTCTTCCCACATAATTCCTTAATTATTTTTGCATAGATCGGGATGTCTTCTATGGCCTGGAGGAGAGGGATCTTCATACACAATTTTTTTAACTCCCACAATATATCAAAATCAGGATAAACAACAGGCTTAACTATTTCTAGTCTTTCGGGGAATGGGGGAGAAGAAAATATAATTTTCTTTGAATTATGTTGCTCGATTATGTCTTCTCCCTATTTTATTTCCGTAGAAATCACAATCGACAAATTTATTTCAAGTTGTTTTTTATTTTCAGTTTCTTTTTCTTCTATGGAAATAATGCGCCCTAACCTCAACCGAAGCTCATTACGTTCTACTGGTTCTGTCTCATTATCCGAACTCTCAAGTATTTTTAAATATTGGACTAGTCTATTGTTATTAGGATCTGGATTTAGCTAAGCTGGTAGTTGGGGGTGTACTGAAGGCTGAGGTTTTTGAAATTGAATAGGAAATGTGGGTTAAGGTTGAGAACCCGCTCCCATGGGTAAATTTCTCATCCCCATAGGGCACTACTAATTTTGAGGCCAATTCGAGTTTTGTGAGGTGGAAGTAGCCCATTGTGAAGGGTAAGGATTACTAGCTGAACTTTGATAGAAAGGGGCAGAGCATTGCGGATTTGGCCATCCAGCTCCTGGGAAGGGTAGGTTCGTCCAAGGTGACATGGAATACTATTGGGATTTCCAGGTAGAGAAAGGTAGTTGACCTTGCCATGATGTTCTAGGATTTTGCTGTTGATGAAATTGCATAGGAAAAATCAAGGATGGGTCTTGCGACATACCTGAGGGTTGTGTTTGCCATTGTCGACATTGTGCCATTGAGTATGCCGACTCTGTTCCTTATTCAACTTCCTTGAATACTGCTTTTAACCTCAGAAGCGATGGACATTGATTCGTGGCATGGTCCTTGGTGCATATAGAGCACGTCTGGATCATGTCCAACGGACATTCCCGTTGATTGTTCTTATTTTGGCATCGTGGGCAGAATATGTGTAGCATCTGTTCTGTCTCAGCTTGTCTCTGTTTGGCATGTAATACATCTAACTGTGTAGTCAACGTTCCTAAGATATTTGTCTTAGAGTCTTCCAGGAGGTTTTCTATCTTTATTCTCATCACGCCTTCGCTGGGTGGTTTGCTTCCTCTAGTCATGGAGTCTCGACTTCCTAACCCAGTGCGTGTGATACCTCGCAAACACTTGATACATAATCGAACAATTTTTTCATAATATTCTTGAAAAATGTCACCTTTCCCCATTGGATTTAAAGTTTCTATCCATTCTTCTTTCATCCCTTTTGTTAAAATGGCTTTTAGGACTACTTTTGGTAATGTGGAGTGAGGGGATCTCTGCAAATTGTACTGAAACCATTTGACACATTCCTCTAGAGTTTCATTATCCTTCACAAATTTTTTAAAGATTTCATCTTTTAATTCCCTAGTCATACAGTAGTCCTAATATTTAGTGAGAAAATAAGTTTTCATGTCATCCCAGGAGTTAACGGTGCGTCCGCCTAAACCCATAAACCATCAAAAAGCTGCTCCTTTTAGTGTAGAGGGGTAAAAATTCAATTTTTGAGGGTTGGTGGTGTAATCATAACCTCTGCACAGGACGTCAAACTCAAATAAGAAATAATCCGGATCCTCTGAGGTCATCCCATGAAAGGTTGGGATATTTTGCAAGGGAATCAATTTCAACGAGGTGTTGGCTAGTGGGTCGATGATGGGATATTCCAACGTCGAGTTCTGACCTTGAGGTGGTTGATTTTCCATTTGGTCGAAGATGTGCCAATATCCTTCAGGGATTTTAGGGGGTGTTATATGAGTGAGTGGAGTCCACACGACCCTAAGTGGCTTTACTGCACTGCTCAGATTTGGAATCATAGTAGATCCTAATTCAGACAACTGTGGCTCTGCATTAGAATCTCCACTGGTTTCCCCTCTCCTTCTCTTAAATTACATGATTTTCCCTCTTGTGAAGGACCAAAGTATTGGCGAATTGGACTTTGGAAATTTTGCTCGGATCCTTCAGTCTTGCTATGGATATCGACGTAAGCTGCAGTTGGTGATTCTTTTTCTTGAGGGATCGAAGTAGAGCCCTTTCCAGATACTATCCGGGGTCCTACTGACACCTAAGATTCAGCTTTCTGAATTATTTCATCTATGAAGGTTGGTCTCCCAAGGGTCGTCGATCCCTGGGCTTTAGTGGTTTTTGGTAGTGTTTTTTGATCTATTGGTATCTTTTTTCCCCTAGTCATTCATTCCTATACAACCTATGTGTATCTTCTGAGAGTGGGCAATAGGAGCAAGCTTTTTACTTGTTGTGTATGTAGGTTCTTATTTCCTATTTTCAATACCCAATTCCCTTCAGAGACACAAATTAACTATTATCTTTGACAACCTCCCCAGCAACAATGCCAAAATGTTGGTGCACTAAGATGACTATTTAAATCAACCTTAATTCCTACATTACATTATCAACCTGTGATTCATTTGTTTATTTCAAGGATGTCATCACTATCTGTGCAATAGAGGTCAAAGGTTGTTATGTAACTAAATGAGTCTAATACTTCATCAATTCGTTGCAATAATGTATTAACAAATCCTTAATTATCGAAGTTCAATCAAAGACAACTCATACCATAAATCTAAATCCAATCGTAAATGTTTTTCAAAGGAAATGAATTTCAAGTAGATGCACTAAAAGAAACCATATTTAATGGGCTACTGTTTGATCTAGTAAATAGAAAGAAATACTACAACAATAAACAATAAGTAACTACTTCAATCTTGAACATGAATCAAAAAGAGCATCAATCAACTGTAACACTCAACTTAATCTATGCAGCTCATTAAAAGAACAATATTAAAGCAACAATGTTAAATATCTATTTCAAATGCAGATATAAAGAATAACATGATTCTATAAAAGAACAATAATAAATAATTGCAGAAAATAAGGAAATAGTTATGACACAAAGGAGCAACAAATCTTCTAGTGACTGGGCCCAAAGCCTCCAGAAGTTACTGTTGATGAAGCTCGAAACGTGATTAAGAGAGAATCATTGTATTTCTCATTAATTGAAATAAAAAAGGTACATAATCACTGTAATGTCAAAATATTCTCTGTTCAATACAAAGATACAATAACAGGTAAGAGTCAAATCGTCCTCGATCCTTTTCACCCATTGGTATCATATAGTCTAATGGAAAAATAATGGATGAAATTGAATCCCGAGGATCGAAAGATCCTCAAGAATTCATGGCTAAATGATCAGATTTTTTTTTTTCAAATTAGCATTCTCTTTTATATATTTTGCTAGCTTGTACAACCAAGGAACGGTCTTTTCTTGGTTTAGCACTGTCGTTCTATCAGCTGAACAACAATTGTCCAATTATGATTTCGTATGCATAAAAACAAGAAAAATTTAGTCTTTTCATGCAAAAAACATGCAATCTATCAATGATTGATTTTACCTAACTTTCACAATATTTTCTTCCAAATCCTTTCCAAGAATGTAGACAATATCTAAAAGAAAGTTATTTATTAAGCAATGTAAGGGTACAAACATACCTTTTATGTGGCTCAACACTTGACACTCCTTGACACTTGTTGGCACACCCTGGCAACTTGCACATCCTCACATGTCTTGGCATGCCTTGGCACTATTTGGCACATGTTAGCATACCTTGGAACTCCATAGCACACTTTGGCACTTCTTAACATGCCCTAATATTCCCTAGCATGCCTTACCACTACCTAGCATACCTGGTCACTCCCTCCTTGGCATGCCTAACACTTGTTGACACTCCCTTAAACACACTCATATTCATTCATTTCCATGCATTTTGACCTAGTTCTCCCTTGTGTTTCCTTAATACTCCCTAATGCTTCTTAGTATGCATTGACACTATTTGGAACACCTTAGCACTCTTTGACATGCCCTACCAATCCATAGCATGCGTAACACTCATTGACACACATACTTAGTACATGTTGGCACTTGACAAGTCTTAACATGCCTAACATGAGTTGAGATACCTTGGTATGATTTGGCATGCGTTGGCATGGTTTGGAATGGTTTAAGATTAAAGTTATTTGAGATCAATTATTGGAAAGTAGGAGAGAAGTAACATAGGAATATTTGGAACTTAGAATGCACTAACACTTGGCACTTGGAACATATTGGCACCTACATTACTCCAGAAAAGGCCTTTAGGGGCGGTTTGGCTTGCGATGGTCTTGCCAAAACTACCTCTAAAAGGGTTTTTATGGATTTAGGGGTGGTTTTTGAAGCCACCCCTCGAGGGAAAGTCATGAAAATTTGATTTTTTCACACATGCACACATGCGCGTGTTGGGGGGTGGGGGGGTTTCTAACAACCACCTCTAAATGTGTTTTCTCACTGAATTTTGGAGGGGGTTTTTAAATTATTGCCCCTAAATATATTTTTTTGAAAACTCCCTGAGAAGGTCATGAAAATTGAACACTTTTTTTTTGGTTGGGGGGGGGAGGGGAGAGAGTTTAAATGCTTCCCCTAAATATATTTTTCATGGCGGTTGTTAATCCCTCGCCTCCCTCCACTGAAAGTCATGAAAATTGAACCTTTTTTTGTGGCGGGGGATTTCTAACAACCACCTCTAAAAGTGTTTTCTCATGAATTTTATGATGGGGGGAGGGGGTTTAAATGACTTCTCCAATATACATTTTCATCGTTGTTTTTTGAAATCTGCCCTGAAATTTATGAGAATTTAACTTTTGGAGGTTGTTTTTGAAACGTCCCCCCAAAAAAGTCATGAGAATTAAACATTTGGAGGTGACCATTTAACAACTGCCTCTAAAAGTTCAATTCTCATGACCTTTTTTTTTTTTTTTTGGGTGGGGGGGGGGGGGGGGGGGGATGGGGAAGGGGGGGCGTGGTGGTGGTCCAAAACCACCTCCAAAAGTTAAATTATTGTGACTTTTAATGGGGATTGTTTGAAAACCCCCCTTAAAAGTCACACCCATGTAACTTTTGGAGGCAGTTTTGGACACCCTCCCCTAAAAAAAATTCATTAGAATTAAACTTTTAGAGGTGGTTGTTAAATGAACACCTCCAAATGTTCAATTCTCATGAATTTTGGGGGAGGGGGATATTTTGGTGTATTTAATGGGGAAAGGGGACATAAGGGTAGCATGGATGGGTAGAAGTGAGAGGCTTGAGCATGTTTTACTGAGATTTATAATCCTAGCATTAGAGAATGAGAAGGGGCCTTAAGACATCATGGATTAGGGTCTGGGGGGCCCAGAAGGAATGAAATGAGAGTAATTGATAAGGGAACCCCCAATGGTTATGATAAGGGGATTAGGGGGCCTATTATTACAACCCATAAGCCCTTAACCCATAACCACAAAATTCCCTATCCCCTTAACCCCCAATCCATAATCCCTTAACCCCTACACTCATAACTCATAACCCATTAACCCCTTGATCCCTTAAACCCAAAGTCACCAACCCATTAACACCCATAACTTAGAATCCATCGGCCACCCTTCAAAGTCATGGAAATACAACTTTTGGAGGCAGTTTTGGATAATCCCACCTAAAAGTCATTAGAATTAGACTTTTAGAGGTGGTTTTTAAATGACCGCCTCCAAATGTTCATTTCTCAATTTTTTGGAGGGAGGAGAATTGTTTGGTGTATTGAATGGGGAAAGGGGACATAAAGGTAGCGTGGATGGGTAGAAGTGAGAGGTTTGATCATGGTTTACTAAGATATATAATCCTAACATTAGAGAATGAGAAGGGGCATTAGGTCCTCATGACACAAGGGTTAGGGGGCCTAGAGGGAAGGCAATGAGAGAAATTGATAGGGGAACCCCCAATAGTTTTGATAATAGGATCAATGGCCCAATTATTACAACCCATAAGGCCTTAACTCATAACCACTAAATTCCTATCCCCTTAACCCCAAAACCATAATCCCTTAACCCCTACACTCATAAATCATAACCCATTAACGCCTTGATACCTTAAACCCTATGCCACTACCCTTAACCCCTAAACCATAAATTAGAATCCATGAGCCCCCTAAGACCTAATCCATTATCCTCTTAAATCCTAACCCTTAACCCATAACCCCTAAACCCTTAACCCACTAACACCTAAATCTCTTAACCCTTAAGCTCTTAACCCATAAATTCCCTAAGAATAATCCCTTGGTGCTTAACCCTTAAGCCCTGAAGCTATTAAAATTTAAACCCTAAACCCCCTAGACCTCAACCCCTTGGCCCTCAAATCCCTAACCCCCAAAGCCCCTAACCCCTAACCCTTTACCATTTATCCTTAACCCCTGGCTCCTAAACCCCTAAACCCTTTAACTCCTAAAACCCTGAAGCCTTTCTCCCAAACCATAGGTTATCCAACACTAATATTCTTGGTCATTTTAGGTTTTTGTATACTAACCCATCCAAGTACAACCTCCAAGCACAGCTAGGGTCCAAGGAAAAGAGTAATAGGGTCCCCAAATCTGATCTACATTTTATGGACAATCACATTTCCCCCAAATATATTTCACATATTTTCTTTTAAAGGGAAACAATATTTTCTTCTAATGTCCACAAATTCATCTAAGTTCATATGAATAAGGTAGGTTTCATCTCCATACATGACCCAAATGTAATTCATGTCAACTTAAAAGAAGAAAGAAGATATAAGGATGTTCCTTTAGCCGTCATCACCCATTAACATTGGTCCATTCTCTTACTAAATGTATGGGTAACAATCCCATACATGTCTACAATATTTCTCAAATGTTCTATCCACAACATGCTCAAAACAACATTCAAATTCCCTTAGTTTGCTCCAAGTCTGCTTGAAACAGACACAAGCAACCCTCAACTACTTGAATGGTGCAATATTTACGCTATCCATATCTAGGTTCATCCCCTTTTGACACCGTTTTTTGTTCCTTTAATACAAAGCTGACCAAGGTTAGCTTAAAATTGAATATACCTTTTACATCTAGTGAGAATATTGCCTTGTTCTTTAGGAATTGTTTGCTTCTAGACATAATTACACTAATACTCTCAACATATGTGGGGCTAGAAGATACATTAAGAGGAGAAAACATAGGTAAAACTCAACCTTATTTTCAAACATATATAAAAAATAAAATATTCTACAAATTTAATTCTTACATTGTTGGATGGTTTTGGATTAACTCCACCATGTTATTTCCCAACCTACATGGTATTTTTTCATTCCATTAATTCCTCAACAACTTCTTTCAATTTTCCAAGTTCCTTGTCTTTTTTCTCTCAATTTATCTTTTCTATCATGCAATTGAAGTTTATTGGGGAACCACCAATAGTTGTGATAAGGAGACTAGGGGATCCATTATCACAACTCATAAATCCTAATGCATTTAAGTCCTTAGCCAAGGGGGACCAAGGGTGTAGTTATAGGGGCATTGAGACCAAATTTGGGGGTCCATAACATTAGGAGAAGTTGAATGGTATGACCAAAAAGGTGGTAGGGGTATCTTGTTGTTTATTGAATGGGGAAAGGGAAGGTCCAAGCATGGTTTAGTAATATCTATAATCCTAGCATTAAAGAATGAGAAAGTGGCTTAGGAACTAACGTCATATGTGCTAAGGGGCCTAGAGGGAAATAAATGAGAGAAATTAGCAGGGGAACACCCAATAGTTGTGATAAGGAGACTAGGGGATCCATTATCACAACCCATAAATCCTAATGCATTTAAGTCCTTAGCCAAGGGGGACCAAGGGTGTAGTTATAGGGGCATTGAGACCAAATTTGGGGGTCCATAACATTAGGAGAAGTTGAATGGTATGACCAAAAAGGTGGTAGGGGTATCTTGTTGTGTGTTGAATGGGGAAAGGGAAAGTCCAAGCATGGTTTGGTAATATCTATAATCCTAGCATTAAAGAATGAGAAAATGGCTTAGGAACTAACGTCATATGTGCTAAGGGGCCTAGAGGGAAAGAAATGAGAGAAATTAGCAGGGGAACACCCAATAATGGTGATAAAGGGACACAGGGCCCCATTATCATCTCATAAGCCCTAAATCCATAACCACTAAATTCTATATCCCCTTGACACCAAGCCACAATCGCTTAACCTGTATACTCATAAATAATAACCCATTAATCCCCTGACCCACTAAACCTTAAGCCACTATACCCTGACCTAAAATCCAAAAACCCCCTAATCCCTATCCCCTTATCCTCTTAACCCATTACCATTAACCCCTAACCCCTAACACTCACTAGTACATATGAGAAACAATATGACTTCGTACTCTGATAGTTAAGTCATACTATCAAATTTTACTTGCAAATATTTTTTGTAATTTTTTTTAAAGCCCCAACATTTGTCAAATATTGGACAAACACAATTATCTTTAGATGTTCGACGATATGTTACTCAGATATCCGATGATAATTTTGTTCATCATATATGCGATGACAAATGAATGTTCGTTAGATATCCAATGTTTGGCCAGATCAATTATCTATCTATCGGAATACTAACATTTGACAAAGTGAATATTTTTCTAGTTGGACAACATCTCTCTGGTCAACAATCACTGAAATTTCAATGAAATGGATATTTTTTTGTCACAATAAAAAAAATCTTATTTTGTTAATTGCATTACAAAAAGTTAAATTCTATTGAGGTTTATTTTTTAAGATAATCATCACTGAAAGTTTGGTTAAGGAAAAATGTCACATAAAATTCCTCCAAGAGGACAAGGAGGTGTGAGATCTACAGTGGAGGCTTTAGGTGATTTCCTTCCCTTGTTTCATCCATGTTTATCATCCTTATTCCCTCATAGAATTCATAATTACTCAAAACATAATTTCAATCTATGAAGTTTGAACATGCCAAACATTGATTTGTTTCCAACCCATTTGTTTATAGTTGAACATCACGCATCATTGAGTGCAACCACCACGCTTCCTATGGGATGGGACCTAGGTGTGAACATTTTGATAAATATAAAGAAAACATGTGTACTAAGGCTTGGTTGGACCAACATATAGCACAATGATTTTCATCTCAATTTGGAAATGATAGAATGGAAATTGAATTTTTCCCACTACTGACATTTGTCTTGGAATTCCTAGCTAACAAACAAAACATCGTCACATGCTAGCTAAAGAATAGTGAGAAAATTAGTTACACTCATAAATGCATTGAGCATAGAAGCAATAGACAAATTGACTAAGGGTCTTCATATGAATCCAAGGAAGTTTGAGGAATGAAAGAGAACTTTCCTTAACATTGTACAAACATTCATCCATTTGTGTAACTATAACATTAGGCTATATCGTATATGAAGTGCATACAAAAACTAGGTCCTACAAGTTACTTATGATCCACAAAGCTACTAATTATCAAGTTTAAAGCATTAATATTTAGTTCATTACTTTTATGGTGTATAAAATACCCCACCATCTTATAGTTGACCCATACACATAAGCTAAGGTCAGTCTGTGATTGAAAATAATGTTGATTAGGGTTAGGGATTTATATAATTAAGAAACTTGGTCAAAACCATAGAGGTTATTGTCCACATTGGAGAAACAAATTGCCTTTCATCACTAACTTGCACCACCCTTACAGTATACACAACCTAATGGAGTATGCATGACTACCAATAAAACATCAAAACCTAGATTATACCACTTGAAATTAGTTTGGTCTAAGTCTTAAGAAAACCCCAAGGCATCAATCCAAAATTCCAAAGTTATTTATAGTGTTTCCAAGGTTTCACCCAAAATATGCATGTAAATTTATACATACGAAAAAAAAACAAGTATTTTACCCCATTCTCATAACAAAATCTTGAGAACCGAGATAACATAGTAATTAACTCAATTATAGGTATATTTAAGGCGGGGTTTGTTACAAATGAAACCTAATAAAAAAAATTCAATGTGATTTACAGTCCTCAAGAAGTTGTATAAGGTTAGACAAATGGCACAAGAAAACAAAAAGCAAATTAATGGAAAAATGACAAGGAAAATAATCTACTTAAGCTTGTATTTTTTGACAAATGACAGATTTCAACACTTGTTATTATTTTCAAAGTCTCAATGTTGCATACATATTCAATTTTACAATGTTAAATGAACTCCATCATTTCAATCAAAGTTACAAATGAACTCAACCTATAGTTAATAAGAATACTAAAACTCAACTTGAGAACTTGTCATCCCTTGTTCCTCTTGAAGAAGAGTTGTTAATATTATAACCAATGGTTGGGATAGTAATTTCCCAAGTCATTGATCTCAATCATTGATCAATTCAATGTCACTAATATTCCAACATATAAAAATGTTAAGTGTTTACTAAATACTCACATTGATTACTTCTACACTTAAGCTATATTTCGTAATCAGGATCAACCAAAATCGATTGTGGGCACACGAAATAATATCCTTCTCCTGATTCTTCTCCATTTGGAATGATAAAATTTGGTTCAATTTTTTTAATGTAACCCTTTTCAACCTTCACTTGACCATTAAAATATTTAAGAAACCATTTTTTTCTCTTCAATCCTCTATTTGAAGGTAGTAATTGCAATGAACCCTGCCAATAAACAAATTCTTGTGAGATTCCACAAAACCAATTGGTTCATGAATATGTCTTCCCAAAGTCAATGGCATTTCTTTTTGGTGAAGCCTGACTAGGACTCAAGGAAATCTGCTAAAAAATAAATAGTTTGCATGAATACCATGAAATCAAAAGATGAACGGTTAAGCTACAAACTAATGTTTCATTATTAGACATCCTACAACAATACAACCATGTTCATATTGGCATTGTGATTTTAAATTTCCAATCTTCAAAGATGACATACATAAAAAATTAAATAGTCTACACATGTAATCCTTACATTGTTGGTCAGTTTTGGATCAACTCAACCATTTTCTTTTCCTGCCTCCATGGAAACTTTCCATTCCATTAATTATGCAACAACTAATTTCAATCTTCCAAGTTCCTTGTATTTTCCTCTCAATTTCTCTTTTGTATTATGGAATTGCTTTTTGTAAGCATGCTCTTTTCTAAGCAATTTAGCTGGAGTGACTCCAAAGCCAACCCCATTTACATGACCCCTCTTCTTAGGTCCCAAGACTATTTTAATGACATATTCCTTTGTTTCATATGTAGGATACGCTAAATCATTTTGTACTGTTTCACTTTGTTTCTAGCGATGTCAACATTTCAACAAATTCATGTAAGAAACATCATTAACATTGAAAAAAAAACTAAATAGAAACAAGAATAGGTTGGGAACTTACTATTCTCTTTGCACTAAATGATGATATTGGAGTGCTATCCTTCTTTGAAAGGAATTTCATCCACACATCAGCCCTAGTTATAGGCGTATCATATTGATTGCAAGTTTGATTCTAGTCACAAAAAATACAACAGTTTAGATAAGTATATATGAAGTTGGCATTTGTGAACTAAAAATAGATTTGGATACTACTTACAAGATCATGTTCAACCCTAAAGCAAAATCTATGGCCGAAATTGTGGGTCTCTTGTTCTAATGCCCTATTTTCCTTAAATAATTTTGCCTTCTCCTGCAACACAGTAAAAAATGAATGCTTAGATTGAAGTTGATTGTATGCAAGGATTCAAATTCAAATCTCATTTGATGATAACAAGTAGATTTATATTTAATTTTTACCTTGAATTTAGGGTCAGATCGTATTGTAATGAGTTAAATCAAATCAATTTAATTTACTCCAATAGGACCATTTTCCATCCTCTCCTCATCTGTTTTGTATTTCAAATAATATATATATATATATATATATATATATATATATATATATATATATATATATATATATATATATATATATATATATATATATATATATATATATATATATCAAGAACTGAGATATTGCTTGCTTTATGACACCATTGCACTGTTGGAAAATATATTCAGTAGGTATGCTACAATAGATTAAAAAAAATGCATTATTATTTGAAATTAAACTTATACACATGCTCAACATGAATTAATGGAATTTAGAACAAAATTCCAATAATAATTTGGTTGATACTCACATTGATTGCACTCCATATGTATTCATTAAGTGCTTCAAGCACTTGTTTCCATTCCATGTGCTTGAAGCCTACAATCTCTCTTGCAAGGACACCCAAAAAGGAGGATAATTTATCTGAATGTGGACCAATACATTCCCCCCTCTCATCAAATTCAATTTCAGGCAATTCATAACCCTATGCAATGTTTCCAAAGAGGCATTTTGTTGGTCCTCTAGCCTTTACTTTCATTTTCATTGTAATATTGGCTTGGGTAGTTACATCTACCTGTTCCAAACCATGCTCTTGTTGTGGTGGTTCTTTCTCCACACCATGATCTTGTTGTGATGGTTCTTGCTCCAAAATATGACGTGTTGTGATGGTTCATGTTGATAATTTACTAGAAAACAACCCACACCTCTTGAGACAATGACAGTATGGATTTCCTAATAGAAAATATTGAATTAGTTATACAGGAAATATAAAGCTGGTAAATGATCATACCTTCCAATAGTTCATGCACATTTTTCTCAAGAATATGTGCATTATAATTTTTGTGGACACTAAAGCAACTAGATTCATGTTGTAATGGGCAAGTGCCCTAAATGTGAGATGTTGCCACTTGTGCAATTGTGCTTCCTGTTGATGCTCAAATTGGAACCCTAGTTGTGCAAGGCTCACAAGGTGTCACTTTGGGTCAACATAGGGTTGTTTCCATTGTCATATTAGTAACAAATGCTCTCACTTTGGATTACTTATTGAATCTTAGGGGTATCCCAAAGAACAAATTTATGGAGTCTTTTATGTGACTAGATCACTAGCACTAAAAACCATCTTTACATTTGATAGTTCAACATCTTGATTATCCCTATCCTATTAACTACAACTTTTTTATTCATTATTGCTTTGATCGCAACACCTCTACTAGAGATTGATGGTGTTCATGAGCCTATTTAGGGTTCTCTTCTTTATGGAAACAATATTATCTCCCACATCATTATTCCTACCTTTGAAACTATCAGTTTTCACTTCTATCCCATCAGGGAAGTAGCTTTCGTTAATCAATGGATACACAACAATGACCCTATGAGCCAATCGTTCATGTCATCAATGTAGTGCCCATACGACACAGACATTCGATGGTCCATCATAGCCAAACACTCTATAATGGTTTTCATATATACCCAACCTATGACAAGGAGCTACATTCTATTGCCGAAGCTTGTAAGCAGTGAAGGATTATATTTTTCCAAAGGAAATGGCCATCCACACCAGTTGTATGCCTTTTCCTATTCTAGATAATCCTTGAGAGTTAGTGCCCATGGATTTATGTCATGTTTTCCCTCAACCAAGCATGGTAATGAATGCGTTTTTTTTGTTGTTGATCGCTTCCTTAGGATGGAAATTTTAACACCCTGTAAGAAGATCGTCGCAACAAAATCCACTCATAAGCTCTTCTTCGAGCATATTTTGGTTCATTTTGGGTTTCCAAAGACCATATTTCCTCATAGGGATAGTAGGTTCCTTGGTATTTTCTGATTTAACCTTTGGTCCATGATGGACATCAAGCTTGTCGAAATCCATTGCCTTCCATTCCTAGATTGATAAATAAAAAGTAGTCAATAGGATTATTGTAGATGTCCTTAGAGTATACAATTGTGAGCATCCACATACACATGTTGAAAGCCTTCCATATTTTCAACATAAATTTAACATAGCTCTTCATGTTTGTATTGGCCGCAAGGATTTTCAGGTGTGCTTGGGGTCCCAACAATTGACACAAATTGATGTAGCTATATTCATGGAATAACACATGAATATACCTCCCAAACTTGGAATGAGGTAAGCAAAGATTTTTTTTAGGAACATATCCAACAAATTCAACAATGATTTCATGATTTTTTGTAGAAAGTTTCCAACTCCAAGTACAAGTAGATACACAATACATTGGGTTCCACATAAGTTGTAGGTTGGTGATGGGTTATGGTTGGACTTACACAAAGAAAAATTGACAAAATCCCATAAGAAGCTCATAACACTTTGATATGAGCCTTACACCATCACCACGACTACGGGTGAGAATTCTTTTGAGGATAATCATAAGATGATTTATATTACTTCAAAGGTATATGTTATGATAATTTATGCTTGATGGGGTGCATGTCTAGAAAGAGTTCCTTGAAGAGAATGAAAAATATGATCACACCATTACTTTAATGACATTAGGTAACTACACAAGGGATTTTAAGAATGACATTTTTAGGGTTTGTTTTATATCAAGGTATGTGGATCATTGTGTTTTTTCCAAAGCATTTACATATGGCTGAATTTTGTAAATATTACACCACTCTAATATTATTTATCTTACATGCTCCTAGGTTATAATTTAATGCATCATAGTTACTAGAACTCATGAAACTCTTGGGTTTTTCTATAAATAACTAAAACTCCCAATTTTGTTACTCCTAATATTGAAACTTGCACTATTGTTAAGACTACTTCCTCTAATTCTTATTTTTCCTCCATATGTAAGTAAACTACTAGGTGGAATTGAATCATTATTAAAAATCTAGTGTAGTGCTACCTAAATGTATTTATGAAACATAAGGAGTGGGGCTGGTATGAGGTCAACTTCTCTATTTTTTAGTTTCATGCCCACTACTAGGTTATCATCCTCCCTAAATAGTTGGGACACATCTGCTGGACTTAAGATATGGTTTCCCCTTAGTTCATTTGATTCTTTCTCATCCAAAATATCATTCTACATTGCATCCAACCTGTCACTTTGTAATCACATATCTCTTGTAACCCCACTCTAGTGTGTTCATCAAACTTCATTTAGGTGCCTTGACTACTACTCCTAATTGAGCTATATTTTATCATCAACCCTTTATTTCAAAACCATTCATTTTCCATATCACCTTTCCCATTCAATTTCTCCAACTCTCTCATCCTCACTTCACTATTCCCTTCCTCACTAATCTCCTTTGGCAACTCCTGATATCCTTATTCATTTTCTTACATCTAGTTCAACCACCACTAGTTATTTATCTCTATTTTCTCAAAGCTTGTTCAACTTTCTCTTTAGCTTTTCTGTTATCCATGGTCATTTGGTCCTTTGAGCTCTCATATTCTTCAACCTCATTATAACCCATTCCTTAATGCAAGGGTTTACACCACCATGCTTAGTGGGTTAGTAGGAAATAACTTTTCCTTCACCAACAACATTTTTATCCTTATAGGGTTTGTGTTCAATAATCTCTCTTAAAACCCCTTCTGAAACTACTCCTTAGCTTTTGAGTACAACTAGTATAATTATACTACAAACTATATACAATGTATCCATACATTGTCTACTCCCCCCAAAAGTCTATTGCTTGATTAACCAAGTGATCACAACACTCCAAAGTTATTAGATTTAAGATTTGACTTACTTGTCTTCATGTCTCCTCAATGGTGATGTGGGGCTTCATCAAGCATATGAAACGATTCACACAAACTTACTAGAAAAATATATCCATAAAATTTCAAATATGTCTTCATACATGAATGTCGTCTTGAATTTTTCCATTCTCCAACAAAGAAATGGGGCTTCCTCACTAGAAAATATTTTGTTCTATCATCAAAACAATCTTCCACTTGTGGTTTAGCAATTCATTTCTTCATTTTGCTAAGGCATCAAAATCATGTTGTGGTCCCAACAACATAACCACTTATTGGCTCTAATTGGTAAACTAGGGTCCACTTAAGTGTCCAACAAACATTGTACTATTCTAACATTGACATTACTAAATTCTTGAAGCAGGGAAGGTCTCAATTGAGGAGCTCTACACAATGAAGCTATCATGTTGTGATGCAATGCATTCAAGTAACATTCCATATGCATTCATTTAACACTATGCAATCCAACAACAACCATAACTTGTCATCTAGCTATGCTATGACATTAAATAAGATTGTTGTAATTGATATTAATAATGGAGAGAGATTCAAGCATTAACCTAAATGTAAATTATAAAAACATAACACACACACACACACACACACACACACACACATATATATCACGTTTCTAGTGTCTTTCCATTTCAGAAATGCATACCGATTTCACCATTCATGTAACTTAGCAATTTAGTGATAACTATAAGTAGCCACACAATTATTAGAGAGTGTCATTAATATTTGCGAGTTAGATTATATATGCAATAATTTATCATGAGTGAATTAACCATTCCATGAGAGCAATGGGTTGGGTTGAGTGAATGGGAGCCTAAATCTTATATTTATTTTCCCTAGTGACCTCATAACCCAACTTGGGGATGACATCTACAATAGATGCCTATGACTAGGAGGAAAATTGCTTATATGCAACTACTTTCCTTGGAACATTCCTAGTTAAATAATAAGTGTCTATGAAATGTGATTGCATATTATTTAATGTAATAAAGTTACATGGATTATGCATATTACATGTTGTCAGGTTTAATTTAAACATAGATTCTTGGTCATTATGAAATGTTAATGAATGCTAATTTAATCCCATCGCATTATTATTATTACACCTTATGTGTGCATTTAAATGAATTACAAACCTCCATAAGAAAACCATATCTATGTTATAATTGTGAAATGGTCCCTCAAGGGTCAAAATTTTAATGGCCTATAAGTGGTTATCCATCCATGGCTGAAAGTGCATGGGATGGAGATGCCACATCACTTTTACCACCCCTTACAATTTTTTCCTTCTTACTAATGTCTAATTTCCACTTTAACTGGTGTAACCAATTTCTTAAGTAGGATTACTATATTTTTTTGAATTTATCTTGCATGTTTGCATTCTATTCACCCCATCATAGAGTCGTCTCCCAAATACACAAACAACATAAATATGACATATCCACAATATTGATTTTTTTTAGTCATTTAATATCCAATATTAGATGAATTGGCATAATTTCGTTGTAGCTCCATGGATAATTGAAATGATTCCTTTGACTTAAACATGTTATTGAGTTTAGCTTCAAATATTACAATTTCTTTTGTTCATGGCCTAATTGTTCTACCAAATTTGATTGTGATTACAATGGATTAAGAGGTGGAGAATGAAAATATAGCAATTAAAACCATGATTTTATCGTCCTTCCAACTTCAATAAAATATACTTTGTTTAATGAGAAAAGAGTGCAAGAGAAGATGGTTAGATAATCTATGTTCCTATTTAAGTGATCACATTACCAATAAAATCTATTCTATTGAAGCACACACCCTTTTAATTCTAGGTAAGTATTCCATCTATGTTGTAAAACTATTAAAGAGAGAAAGTTAATATAATTCAAGAAACTTAGAAAAATCAACCTTCAACCCATCTTTCTCCATAAAAGTGGAATCTGAGGCATGAATATAGGCAAGCATATTGATTTTAAACAATGTTACTTAAATATGCCTAATACAACAACCTTATTCACTAATATACTCTTTATTTTTTGTTGTTAAGTTCAAATCATTTCAAAAATTGGGTGCTTCAACAAAATTTTAGATTGCAACATCTAAAAAAATATCAAAAGTTACTCACCATATCCATGCTAATATTACAGATTCAACTTATATAAGAAATTCCTAGAAAATTAGTCACACGGTAATTATCGAAGGGACTTGGAGGTAAAATTTTGTGAGTCACTATCAAAAAGAATTCCTAAGAATTATTAAAAATCAACATGCACGCATTGAAACCTCTCCAAATCAATGAATTTGAATTTTGTTCCCTTTCTCTTTAGCCATGTCCATTTTCTAAATTATAAAAATATCTTCATTGGCAAATTCATCCATTTCAGACCCATGGGCTTCTAGATTTGCACTGTAGAGCCTCGAATTCACATTTTCATTCATCAGGTATGTATGTTTTCTTATCACTAAAATTCTACAATGTTGATTCTCTAGAATAAAAGAGCAAAGAAAATGGAGAGGTACATCAATACATTTCATAGAGGAGGCGAGATACTATCACTTGCAAATAACACTCTATCCTCCCCCTTGCACCGCATCACCTCACATAGACCCTTTGCGCCCCCTTGAGAGCCCACTTTGAATTTTCCATGGTGGTATTTGAATGATGGACACCTAGAAGAAGAATTCATGAATGATGCCATCTTCGCCAATTTTTTTTTTGATGATTTCAACTAGATGAATATTTCCAACAAGGCCCTCAATAGTGGATCTATGATCTCATGCATAGATAAGCTAGTTGAAGGGATTAACTTCCTCGAAAATTAGCTAAGAAATGAAGCCTATTCACACCATGATAAGTTTATTAAAAACTATAGAGCTTAAATGATGTCGAGGGGGGTTTGAACGTAGTTAAATCTTGGCTTAGTAATCTACAGGCGTCAGTGCAGAGAGTCAGGTCTAAGATTGCAGATCCCTACAAACAGATCAGGTTAAATTCCCAACAACTTTAACACCTCCATGAGGTTGTTGAGATTTTGCAGAACACTCTTGGGGTTATAAGACATGTGAGAAAGCTAAGAGAATTGATGGATTCTGAAGGTGCTAGTAGCAAGTTGGATCTCATGAAATCTGCTCAAACGTATAATGAAATAAAAACCATGAAAAAGGAAGGGGATCTGTTGGGCATCGAGGTTGTCGATGAGGAGATCACCTAGTTAATGGAAGCAAGGAACTAATTGCGATGAAAGGCGATGAAGGTTTTTGAGAGTGGAATGGAGGCTTTGAACCAGGCTAAAGTAGGAATTTCCTTGCAAATGTATTACAATATGGGGGAATTTAAGTCGACCATAGAGGCCATGATTAGTAAATGCAGGTCCCAAGTTGTTAAGTGTGCGAGTTGGGTGTGACATCAAGGCAATATCGGTTAGTTTTGGTTCGGGCTTTGGCTTGTGTGGGATTCATAGGAGTGTCACACTGTAGTTTGAAGGCATTCTAAAGGAAGAGGAGAGGTTGTGGCAGAGGATGGGATATTATATGGACCAGTTTCATTCGACTGTCATTATAGTATGGAATTTTCAAAGGGTTTCATTGAAGACGAGGGATCCTTTCATGTATTATTTGTTTCTTGAAGAAGTGATGTAGGTATGTACATGTAAGTAAATGCTACCATCGGTTTGTTGATATACAATTTACAATCTTTATAGCTAACACTTGTTTTGGTGAATAAAATTATTTTTTAATTAATTTTCATGGGATGTTACAGGTATTTTAATACAAAATATCACTTGAGCCATATAATCTGCCTACAAATTATCCTCCAGATATTCAATTTTTTAATAAAATCTACTTGATACCATTATTGGTTGCACCTTTTATTCAAACCTTTCATAACAAATCCCTTCATATGATTAACCCTATAATTTAGAATTTCTTTGTTTAACACACATAATAGGAAAATTCTCCCAATGTTCACTACACAACTATGATCTCTATTTCCAACATCTGATAAAATGAGATGAATTTTCTACTTCTACATACTACCTGCTTGTTTTCTAGAAGACTGTATATGATATCAATACCAGAAGGAAAAAAAAAAAAAAAAAAAAACAAAAACAAAAACATAGAACTAAGAATTCCAATTTACCACTTGGATTTGTTTTCTGCTTGATATTTCTGGCCTACAAACTACGAAAATCCTTCATAATCCTTACCTATGCCTTTCAATCACTGATAACCAAATTAAAGAGAAGGTAATATATCATGTTCATCTGCAATTGTTTGTTCCCATGCTTGTGTTGGATGTGATTGTTGGTTCCTCCTCTTGCCCAGGTTATGAGTCAAAGTTTTCATTCATATTGATCAATTGGACAAGCTTAATATTCGGCTTTCACATCTTGATCATGGTAGAGTTCATATTTTCATCCATATGCAACAACTTGTTCCTCTTCATGTTCTCCTTGTTTAATTTCTTCTTGATGATATGAACCATAATATCTATAAGGAACAATTCATTGCACACATTTGCAATTTCTCAGACTACATAAATCTATTAATACAAAAAAAACAAACCAGTATGAATGTAAATGAGAAAATATGTTACACTGATAAGTGATCTATGTTCCAACCAATTTATCTCCAATGGAATGTACTTTTAATTAATAAAGAAACTAGTGGGACATGAGTAGACTCCAAAATTATAATGAAATAAAGTAGCTAAGTTATGGATTTGCATATTTACAAAAATATATAAACTGTTTAAATTGATAAAACATAAATTATAAAATGGAATTGCAAAGAAGAGAAACACTTTGCTTGAATTATACCAACTTCAAAACATTTCTCATGAATGTCTCTGATGTCATAAGAAGGATGGCTTCTCAAAATGAAGTTTATCAGATAACTTATACAAGGTTGCAATGGAATGGGTTATTTTATGTTTAATAATGGGAAGGCTAACATGCAGACTAAAAGAAAAATACTTCAAGTATGTTAAATCTAATTGGAAAATTATAACACTAGATTGGTGGATTTTAACCTTTAGGCTTTAGGCATGACAATTTTGTCATTGCATTGTAATAAACGATACAAGGACTCATTTTGCATATATATAGGTTGTCGAAAATTTGATATAGTGAACACATTCTTGCTACAGAATGTGAATGCATCCTATTATGACTATGAAATATTTTCAAACGTTCATTGTAATTTATTTGAGTAGTGTTCTATCTTTTCTGCAGTCTCACAAACATTTGCAAATATATTTGTTCTCTTGAAATTGTTTAAACTTTACATTGATTTGCTGTTGGAATTATAGAACTTCGTAGTTGATCAAAACACTCATTCTCAAGTTGACATAGGTAAATATGTTCCTCCTTTTCTAGTAAGTGCCAGCTTGATATTATTATTTTGTTTCATTGATTATGTTTATATGAATAAAATAGAAGACACACGACAATTAAGTTTATCTCAAGTAGTTGGGGGAAATGATTGTCATCGTCCACACCCAAGTTCACTTCTCACAAGTGACACGATGAGCTTTGTTGCAGTGGCTTTGAGCCTTGTTGAGTATGAGTAGTTTCTTGACGACTAAAACATGCATATTCCTCATACAAAATATAAAGATATTTCTCATGAAAGAAAATAATCGACCCATATTTTTGTTGCTTAGTTATCATTTTTTATACATATTGTCTTCTAGTTCTCAAATACTTATTTCTGAACTGTGTTATCCCTTTTAATTCCTCTTTATAAAGTGGGTGCATGACTACTAGATAGTGGGGCCACACGACATATGACAAGTTGTTTAACAATGTGACTGAGTGGGACTCAAAAAATCATGTGGAGTTTCGTGTTGGTACACAATATTCAATGAAGGGGGTTGGAACAATAATATTCTAGCTTGAGTTAGGATGCAGGTTGGAAGTGAAGGACATGCTATGGGTTCCAGAACTCAAGTGATGTTTTCTCTCAATGCCTATGATATAGAAGAAGGGGTTCTATGTATATTTCTAAGTTGGAAAGACATTGATTAGACCCATGGGATCTAGCTCTGGCAAGGTCCACTTCATTGGAGTTAGAGAGAGCAACTTGTATAGGCTGAAGGGTCAGCCCATTCGAGTAATGGAAAGAAGTAGAGCAGTGACAAAGAATAAGGAGCAAATAGCTCTAAAGATTGGGCACTTCAAAGGGAGTTACCCTTTAGGTTTATATGGGGAGGAGTAGTTAGTAGATCCCTCCAGGTTTGTCAAGAAGGTCTCTTGGTATGAGATGACCTTATAGGATTTTTAGGAGTGAGAGACTTCTAGCAACAAGTCCAAAGTTAGAAAGCCTTCGTGGATGATTCTGAACCAATTGGTAGGGAAGGTTTTCAGTTCACAAGGAGAAATCATGGTAGTGGATGTAGTTTGAGGTCCAGTACCACTTCTAGGGGGAAAATTACCTCCCTCACTAAGAGGGCATGTTGATTTTGGTACCTCACAGAAGTAATTTTGAATGGGCCTAAGTGTCTAGGTGTGAAAATTTTTCCTAAAGTCTCCTTAGGACACTTGCTCAAGTATGAGTAAGTTGTTATTATAACTAAGCCTAAGTCTAACTTAGGAAAAGCACACAATTAAATCTTGTTGGATTTTGAGCTAAAGAAACTTAGGATAGGTAAAGGAATTTAATTGAGTGATTATGTTTTAATCTCAATGATTGATCTTAAGTGATGTGACATTTAATCTTATTCATTGATCACTTTGGAGATTAGGGTTAGGGATTTAGATCAATGTAAAGTTATAAAAGCATGGGTAAGGAGAGGAGAAAGAAACATAATACAAAGGAAATAGCCATTGAGATAGGGATTTTCTCATGTGATGAGTGTGATACTCAAGTGTGTTGGGTCCAACGAAAGTGTAAAATTATAACATAATAAATCTAGATTAGCCAATGAGATCAAGGAAAAATCTAGTATGCTAGATAATATCTAGGGTATGTTGTAATTGTATTCTCTTCAATTGTACTAGGTGGGAGCCCAAGTAGGTTTTGAGTTATTAATGAAGAATTTTGATTGGGAAGAATTTGTTAGGGTCACTTGTGATTGAGATTGGAGTAATTTTTCTTCTGCTAATTGTGTTAAGAACCTAGTTATGCATTTATTTAGTAGATATTTTATCTGCAATGTGAATAAAGTGTCGAGTACTAGGTTCAATTGGACTTTAACGACTCCCCCCTTACAAATTTGTTTTTCACAACTTCCCTATTCTCTTTTGTGTCTTCCTTAAGTTGTCATGCTTTGGTGGGAGTATGAATGTTTTTTGAAGTTGCTTTTGAGAAAAATTCTACATCATGTCTCATAATTTATGCAAGGTTGAAATTCAATCAGGAGATTTCCCCCTTCATAGGCTTCTCATACAACTTGCAATTTAAATTTGTTGAGCCCTCGCTTGAGTTCACCATATTCCCACATAGGGTCCATATTTCTTGGCAATTTTATTCTTAATTGTAATTATTAAACTTAGGGCATAAAAGAATTTGAAAAAAATAAAATAAACATTTTTAGAATCAAAATTCAAAAAAAATGTATAAGAAAAGGAAAAATCTAAAATTTGCATAAAAGGTAAATCTCCTACATTCCAATAATTCTAAGGAAAAAGAGGGAAAATTGATAGGCATGCAAAATCTATCAAAAAATTGTAAAAAGAAAAAAGAACAATGGTGGACATACCCATAAGTACACCACCAGTTGTGGGAATTTGTGAAACCCTCCCACTCCTCAATAAATTGATGATGGAAAACAAAACATACTGTGTCCCTAGTAAAGGAAAACTAATGGGTGATGAAAAATATGAAAAAAACAAAAAAAAATGGTGGAAATTGATGCCAATACATGCAAATGCACCACAGTTGAGGGAAATAAATCTCCACTCCAAAAAACATGGTGATGGCAGAGCAAAATGGTGTCCTCCTCCTCCTTGGCTCAAACAAAACTGGTGTCCTCTTCCTTTTCTCTCCAAACCCTTCATCTTGCTTGCAAAATAAGTGAATGGTTAAAAAAAAAACCACTTAAAGTGGCCCTGTTGGTGGAACGATGATTTTTACTTCTCACATGATTTTATCATAACGTTTATGGTAAAATCATGATTGTTTTGGTAGGAAAAAATCAACAATTTTTACGTGTGAATTTTTCGGTTGGGGTAAAAATTTGAGGCATCTAAATTTTTTGGCTATATTTGCAACATTGTTTTTCATAGATTGGATATATAACTCTTAAGTATCAACCTCATTCTTTCCCTTTTCCTACGCTATACTATTTGATCAACCACTTGGCTCTTCTAAAATGACCCATTCCAATAAAGAGAGTGAACAGAAAGAAGTGTGTATTTAAATGAAACTCATTTCAAGAAACTTTTTAAATTTTGAACTCCCTGAATGCTTGCTTGACAATCTGTATTTTTCTTCAAATCACATAAAAACCATCTAAGACACTCTAGTAGTGAGGTATTTCTCCAGGCACTAGGCTTTGGTTGAACACCATCCATCTAAAGGTTAAGCACTTTAGTATGAAAGGATGACTGAGTTTTCCAAATATCTTGACATCTCCTAATCCATTGATTTCAATATCTTGATAATATAATTCTATTATTTTGTTCTGTAATGGGACGTTTGAGGCAGAATTTGTCAAATAGATTTTTAGTCTTATAATCTCTATCAGGCATGTTTTAGATCCACTTCCAATCCTTACAAATTGGTCCCAAGGTAGAGTTCCAAAAACGTCTAATTGTTAGCAGTTCACAACTTTTGTGTATGGTTGATAGCTATCTTATTCAACCATCCTCCGATCTCTTTGTCCCACAAGTCTCCTAAGATTTGGAATGCATTCATCTCTTAGTTAACCTCTTTCCTGCAAAACAAGGTATTAAACAAATTTTTACTTTCTGTGAAGGAAAAGTCCAATTCTATGTTGTTTCGAAATCCTATCCATTCATTGGACCAAAATAAACTCAATACAGTTCCTTGGACAGTAGTTGCCATGGCTACAAAATTGTCTTAACAATCCCTAACCTTGAAATATATGTTACTAGAAATGAGAAATGGGAAACAAAACTAGAATGATACGAGACACATAGTTTGGAGGTTTTGCATATAAGAAATGAGGAGAGATAAAAAACAAGATTAAAGGTGAAGCAATTAATTATAAAACATCCAATGTTTCTGTGTGTGAAATTGTAAATAAACATTCATAAATAGTTGTTTAGCTTTAAAAAAGAAGTGATAATTTTGTAGATCCAAAAATTTAACCAATCATTAATTCCAAAAAAATAACAAACATTTATGAGAATAAGAAATTTGAAATATAAATAATTAAATGTATACTTTGATTCTCTCTAAGACTGTCAACCTTCTCATGAGTTTTATCCTTAAGATTAATAACAGAAGGAACATATCCAAGCAATTCACAGAGATTGGTTCAAATAACTTCCTTATGAGGGCTCACCTTTGGCCTCTACAAAATCGATGTTGCATCCAAGTTCCCAAGTTCATATCATGCCTCATGCATAAGCCTTACCTGTACAAAAATCTCATTGTCATAATCCAAATGCATACACACAAACAACTTATTTTAAACAGTTTAGATACCCAACACAAAAGGAAGAATTCTAGAGAAAAAATGGAAAAGGAACCATGGTAATCACAACTCCTAATATAATTAAAGGCGACTTTGACAGTTGATATCAGTATCATTCACTCTAATACCTAGTGTAACCCATTGTGATTCTATAAATCTCACCCATCTCATCTTTAATTAGACTTAAAATTAATTAATAAAAAAAAGCCAAGTCCAATTTAGGTTTGTTACATGAAAGTTGATCTTCTTTCAATATTCTTCCATATATGATTTTCCCAAATTCCCAGTAACTATAGGTACATTATTCATAAGTAACAACCAATTCTTTATAATTGATGAATTAAGGTTTGACACTGACTCTGCAAGCCACCTTAGCGTAGCCTTGAAACAAGTCGACTCTTCTTGGAAATGACATATTCAATCAGAAAACTTGGTCAAAGTTGTTGGGACTTGGGATTTTATTGCTAATATTTAAATGGATCAATATGAGTAAAAAATTTCAAATATTTTTGAGCAAATTTTAAGTAGTTTTTTATCTATTATTTCCCAAGTTGGAGTTATACTCTCACTCTAGAGTCTTTGGTTTGGCCAAGTCATTCCCAAGTCTGAGTAGTGTCATCATTCACAAATCCAATTCATGTGACTTTGGTCTATGGAATGGAAAAAATGAATTTATTTTCCTAAGATTATTTTATCATTTATATATGAGGAAAAACCATAGGTAGTTTTAAGTACACCTCCTCCTTTTCCTTTCAATGAGTTTCATTAGCAAGTGTAGAGTGGTCTAATATATGTCTGCTAGATCCTATACTATAACACATGGAAACTACATAGAATTTAATCTATACACATCAGTCAGGACTTGGTGGATGCCACATGACCATTAAAACAAACATAAACTGGTATGTTAATAGTAACTAGAAAAAAATACAAATATGTGGCCTCCTTCAAGAAAGTGAAGAATTGGTTCCACACCACTTGGGGTCATTATCAGGTAAAAGTTGTCCAAAATCAGGAAGACCTAATGCTCCTAAGATTCCATGCAAAATAAAATTAAGAAGCACATCCCCTATATGCCAATTTGTCCAGTCAATAAAAATATGCTTTCAAGACAGAGTTTATCAAAAGAGCCATAAAGAAAGAAAACTATACTGCACAATTTTCAAATTTAAGGTTCCTCAACAGTCTGAAGAATAAAGTGAAAACCCATAAAAAATCAAAACTTCTTTAAATCTATGGTTACTAGTACTATAAGTTAGAATTTTACATAGATAGACACATCACATAATTACTTCAAAATCTTGACTTATGAACCAATTCAATGAAGATAATAAAAATAGAGAGAAACATCATGAATAAGTGTCTGTTAGCTGAAAATTCCCATTATTCGAGCTCATGGCTCACAAGATGATAATTATAAAATGTTACTTAAGAGTGTAATCATATAAACTCAAAGAAGAGGTAGTGCAGGGGTTTTAAATTATGACTGTCCAGATGACTTTAAGAACAAAACTAAAGCAATTGTAAAGGTTGTATCCCTGTGCATTAAGTCGTGTACTTGAGAAATGATGGTGTTTAATCTAATTAGCTGGGGGAATGGAGCTAATTGACGCTCGACTTTGATCTGCACCTTGGCTACCTTTGCTAAATAATAAATATGCTCTCTTCTACAACTTAATTATACTTCAAACCTCGCCTTACTGGTAGTCACAACCACTAATTTACATGCATAGTTGCAAAAGGAAACTAATTTGCATGCAACTCGAAAAGGAGACTACTTTTGGAATGAGAGTTAACATGATTTGGGAAAGGAGATTGTGAAATGGAGGTGAGAACGGATCAATGTTTCTGGTGAAATGAGTTCCTGGCCACTGAAAATGAGAACTGGTGTATAAGATGACGTTTCTCGTGTCGTCTCATTTGTAGAGCATTTTTTCCAAGGAATGTTGACCATTGTCCCATTTTTGGTAACAAATCCTCAAATTCAAAAAGTGTGGGTCCATAAACTACATCATAGATCTAAAAAAACCCTTTATGCCATCTGCATGGATATCATCCTATAGGCAACGGTGGACAAGAACTTACCTTGGACCCTTCCCATTCATGGAAACCCTTATGAGTTACCTAGATGCAAATGTTAGTCTTTGAGCTTGCATATCAATCAAATCAAGCCCTTCAACCTACCTTGGAATTGTATAGATAGACCATGATACTAGTAGGATATTTCCCTTTCCTCCATGCTCCCTTGAAGGAACTTCCTAAGAAATATCTCTAATATCCTTTTTCTTGTTATAGAGAGAAAGAGGCAGGAAATATAGTAAACATGATTTGCTTCCAAATTCTATTTGCTATGGTGTTTCTTCCTACAAGTGGTATATCTAAGTGGATCATTTCCTAAGCTTGTTCTCAATCATGGTCAATATCCAATTCTAAAGGTTTGATGAAGATACATCAATTCCAGCTAGAATACCCAAGTGCCTTAAAACTGCCATGGTTGAATGAATTTCCAATTTATAACAATCTATTGAAGAAAGTCATCATGCCCAATAATAATAACCTCCATCGTGATCCTCTAACTGTTGCTTCTAATGTTTTAGTGAAGATTTTTAGAAACATCATCATTCCCTCTACACAATTTCAGTGAGATATGGGGTGAGAGAAGAATCATTTGTGAAATGTATATTAAGCAACTGCTCTCCATCAGGAAGGACAATTCATCAAATCTGTCCTATTAATCAAGTAGCTTCAATTATGTATCCATAAGTATCTAGTGCAATAACATACAAATAGGGTGCCAAAGAAAACCCTTGTCTGATATACCTTTATAGCATAATCACCTCTAACAAGTTCCTATTGACAAAAATTCTAGATTACTATTGCCAATAGAAAAAATCAATAGTCCTCGTTTATAACAAAGTTTTCATGATTTAATAGTTGATGTTTTAAGAAAATTTAAATAATTGCTTTTAACAAAAGAATACATACAAAGAGAGATGAAAACATTTGGAGGGAAAGTAGAACCACGATATAATTCATCAATTTCAATGTAATTTAATATTTTCTAGAGTTCCTACCAAAGCAGCAAATGATGTTGGAAATGAGAAAAAATTATTTTTCTATTTCTTGTTATTCCACGCCTCAACTAAATAAACACATACTTTCTGGTCATGTACTATTTTCAGCCACTTGGCCAATATATCCATGGACAAGGAAAATTTGAACAAAATGTAATTTGGCTCATATTCAATGTTTGACCTCAAATTTCTTGAGGCGAAACAAATTTGCAATCCTAGCTAGGTATGTATGCATATTTCCAGTTGGTCACATGCAACAAAAGATTGGATCAAAAATATATATTTGTGTGCCTCACACACACACACACACACACACACACTATATATATATATATATATATATATAAAGAGAGGGGGGCTGCCATCTATTTATTTTTCTCTCTAAATCCACTAATGTTCATGGTTTCCATTTTTCTCTTAGTCCACTGGTGTTCAGAGATATATATTTATGTGCCTTACAGACACACTATATATATAGAGAGAGAGAGAGGGGCCGCCATCTATTTATTTTTCTCTCTAAATCCACTGATGTTCATGGTTTCTGTTTTTCTCTTAGTCCACTAGTGTTTAGATATTTTTTGGTCCTAATTTCTTCAAACCAAAGTTACCAAACATGAATTGACTTAGTGCTTGTTTTGAAACATCAGTTAAGCTTGACTCAATACTTGGAAAAGACCCACCAAAAAGTTTTCATTAGTCTATTTTTTTCTCTGAATCCTCTGAACTTTAGTGATTATTTTTCTCTAAGTCCACTGATATTCTTAATTTTTGTGATCATCATTTTGTTTGAACCAAACTTAGAAAAATTAAATTGACTCGAGGCCCAATTTAGACCACTAGGCAAACTTGGCTCAGTACTTAGCATTGACCCACTAGTCAACCTGACAATGACTCTGCATATAGAAAAATACAAAAAATATAGTCATCAAAAATATAAATTTTGGCATTAAATTTATCCTAATGAAAGATAGAATCATAACGTTGAATCCTTACCTCGACATTTTTCTCTAACAACATTGATTCATCCTTTGAAAGCAATGGATCTTTTGAATCACGATTCCTGGCCTTGCTCAACAATCCACTTGAAGGTTGCATCAACATTATCCATGGCAATGGTAGTAAAATCAGTGCCACCTAATATGTGAAATGAGTTATGACATGGGTTCGACCCATCAAACTTAGCTAAGTATTTCTCGAACTCACTCGGTCAACCTAGTTCTGACCAATTTTACTCAACTGGTCCTGGTCTAGCTGGTTTTGGGCCAAACAGAGTTTCCTAACTAAACTGACTTTGTTTATCACTCTAGCCTAATCAAACTAGAAATTTCTAATTAACTTGGCCTAGTCTAGTAACTATGATTCGAACATAGTTGCGTCACTTCTACTATCATCTCACCAACATAGTGCCACTTTTCTAAAAAAATATACTTGACAAAGACAATTGTAAACAATGATTTTCTAGCATAACAAGAAATGGTTTCAACAATGATCTAATGATGTTTTATATTCAAAACAAATATCTTGAAACCAAAATTGTGAAAAGATTTCTTTGGATATAATAATGTTGAGAAAAAATTCTTTACAAAATGACTTCTTGTCTTCTTGAGTGCCAATTTATTCAAGAGTTGAATAGTACATTGATTATATATGTAATTCAATCTAAGAATTTATAGAATCATATTGATGAGCCTTGGTATTGCAACAAGAATGTTGCAACTCCCAAGGCTATCGACTTTAATTATCAACCCGGGGTTCGTACAAAATTAAGAGGCATAAAAAATATATGTGCAGCATACAATGTGTCCTTCCTTTTTTGTCATGATGTAATGGAGTGCATGTACAGAAACCAAATCCTAAACTAATTTCAGAAAACGAAATGCTTGAAATGGAAACCTTAACCTATTGCAAGAAATAAAGTACATGGAAATAAACATATTCTAATTACATAAAGATCATGAACTAAATGTAAAAGAAACCTAAATTAACCCTATTTATCACATGTGATGATTTAAAATAACCGAGCATGGAGTTTGATCTAGGGAGTATTAACTGTTATGTGCATGTGTGAATATAAAAGAACTTGTTTTTTTTTTAATCTTTTTGCTTTATAAATGCAACTGCTAATCCTCACTTGTTCTTTGGCAAGGGAGACAGGTATGGAGGAAGAGGGTTAAAATGGTCTTGATGGCATGGAGGTCAAGTAGATACCTAACCCCAACTTCAATGATGATTTTTCTCAATTTGGGCTCAAAACAAGCCACTACAGGATTTCCTATAGGATCTACTAGTTCTCCTACAAGATCCCCTGTTTTACTACAAGATGTTACAAATTTATTATACGAAAATATAATTGATAGAATGACCAAGAAAATCAAATCCAAATTGCATGGATATATATTTTTATTTAATAGCATGTCTCAGGTCTCTATTCCAAGTGGAATCACTCAAAAAGACCTCTGTTAACCCATGTTAAAAAATAACAGAAAATTACTAGTCTAAAAATCTAAAATTTGAGAACTAGTGAGATAGTAAATCCATCAAATCCATAACCAAATAAGGTGAAAATGAAATGGGGTAAATTTTATTATTAAATAAAATGTTTTTTTGATATAATACAAATGTAATCAACTTTATTAATCTCGTTAGCATTTTCTAAAAAATAGCAGAAAATTACTAGTCTAAAATCCAGATTTTCGAGAACTAGTGAGCTAGTAAATTTATCAAATGCCTAACCTAATCAAAGTGAAAATGAAATAGGATAAATTTTGTTATTAAATATAATTTATTTTTGATCTAATCCAAGTGGAACCAACTAGATTGAAGCTCGTTAGCATGCTCTAAAAAATTAGCAAAAATTTATTGTTCTTTGGTACAAAGGAGTTCTAGAAATCTAGATTTGGGAATAAGAAAACTAATCCAAGTAGCTCAATGATTACTATGACCTTCCAAATATTTTCCAAGGATGAAATGATACTTTTTATCCTGCAAAATAAATTACATCAACCATTTAACCCAATCCTACAACAAGAATCATTAATACAAAATGTAGAAATAGAAAGAAAAAAAACAAGAGATGCATGTGAATAAGAAGTGAAAAGAAGGAAATAAAATGATAAAAAAGGGCTCTGAGGCTCCTGGGATGGCAAATCCCAAGAAAAATCAGATATCTAATGAGGAGAACAAGATTTAGAAGTTGAACATGACACCAATCTTCATTATTTTCATAAATACAATTACATCCCTGCAAGAAAATACAATGGAGTTGTAGAAATACGAGTTCTCTCCAAAAGAACACTAATAAAAGTCTCCCCTAGAGGAAAATTCAACTTGTTACTTATACAAAATGATTAGGAACCATTCCCCATGAAAGGAGGAAGCTTTCCCCACCAAAATCCCTTGATTAGTGGATTTGGTTCCCAATACTAGGAATCTGCATTAAATGGCAAGGAACACATTCCTAGATTTTCTCAATCATTGGAGTTCCACAATTTGTGTCATAATTCCATAATATCTTGTTGATTTATTATTTAATAGTGATCCTCCTATAGTAGGGAGCAAGTCCCTAAATTATCTCCTCCTCCAAATCTTCATAATCTACCCAATATTCTCATAATATTCCACAAAAATAAATAATATTAGGCACAAATATGCAATTATTCATAAACCTTCCTAATGAATATATTAAAGTTAAAAATACATTATCTAATACAAAAAGAGAGGTTTAATGCGCTGAATGATGGTCATAGGCCTTAATTTGTGTTTATTTTAGAGGCATGGGCCTTAATTTATGTCTAATTTAGAGGCCCATCATACCCCATGCTGAAAGTGTTGCTCATCCTCTGAGCAACTTAGTAACCTCATTGTGACTCATTCATGGCCCTGGTGGCCTCTCTCTTGTGCACCCCTCAGTCATTTCTCTTAAGAATCTTGGTTGTAATTTCTGCAAGGACAAGCCAAAAAACCTATTTGTGCATAGAAAAATTATTTTTTCTTGAGACCATTAGCTTGCTTTCTTCCCCTTGTTCAAGATGGGTTCTTGAATATTTTTTAGTTTGGCAAGGTCTTCCACAGCCTTATCAAACTTTTTCTACCTTGTTCCACCATTTGGAAACCTTTGAAACCTTCAAAATGTCTTTAGATGAGAACTAGGACATCCTATAGTAATTCCCGTCAAAACTACAGGAAACCTACATGAAACCCTGTTAAAACTGCAGGAAACCCTTTTTGAGCATAAATGATAGTCTGATCCTAGGGCATTCCCTCAACTTGACTCCCATGCCTTTCTCTCATTTGTATAACATCTTTTAGGCCTTGGACAAAAGTTAGAAAGAGATTAGAGACCTCTTGGAAAGTCTCTTTTTATCACTACAATTTGACTTTTGTTTTGATGGTGGATGCCTCATTTCCTTTTGTTGCCTTCTTCTTCTCTCTTGCGGCCTAGATAGTTGCCTAATGGCCTTGGAGTTCTCTTTTTTGATTAGGTCTTTCTTAGGCATTTTCATTTTGTGTTTTAGCACAATTTTTTCTTCCTTCCTTCTTGTAGCAGCATTCTGCCTTCCTGTAGTAGTCATTCCTTCTTCCTTCAGAGTCTTCTAATTGTATGAGAGTGATGAGAAATGACGTAGGTTTGTGAAAATAGAGAGGATCCTTTGTTTGCTTTTCAAGAATTTTTAAGGGTGAGATAGGGTTTGTTCTTGAAATTATGAAATGGGATGGATGAATGATGGATAGATAGTGAATATGAAGTGGATGGAGGGCTTGGAGTGCTGTGGTGACTTGGCCTTTGCAAAAATTTCTTCTTTTAACTGTTGTCCTCATTCCTTGAAATCATCACCCTTCATAATTTGACTTTTCAACATTGCATGAGTGAAGGAGTGAGCTGCAATTAACTAGTTGAAGGCGGCTGAGACTGTTGACCCATCCTTAGCTTATAAAACCTCATCTCTCATGCATTGACAACAAATTTCTAACTATAATATGCTCAAGAGAAGAGGTCAAGAATATTGCATACCTGTACCTACCTGATGGTTGTTGGAGAGACATGCATGCTACTATTGAGTTGATGTTGTTGTGCTTCTCATGACTCAGGTACATCTTCTTGACTTCCTTTTTCTTTTTTGTTGATCTTATTTTGCTGATGGGTTGTCTTCTTGTTGATGTGTAGGTGATCACTTCCTCTGTTGTTGATAACATCTGGAGGAGTTTCATTGTGCCTATAATTATGCTTCTCCTCTTTCAATCATGGTGTTGAAGGTTAGGCCTGGAGCCTACTGTTACTTCCAAATAGGCTGCTGAAACTATCCTTTTTTTTAATGTTTGTGTCCTTTCTCTGTTGGAGGGTAAATAGGTATTGGAATGAGTGGAAGGTGTGGCAATAGAGTGACATGGTTATGATGGGTGTTGGTTGATATGTGGTGAAGTCAATGTCCTTTTTTCCTATCCAAAAATAGGCCTGGATCATAATTTTTCCATCGGACTACCTTTCCTGTAGATTTTTAGAACTTCCTATAGTACTACAGGAAACTCCTCTGTAATTTAGGACAACCTATTGTAGCAGACTTGTTTTGTCCATATCTCCCAAATGATAGAATGGATTGACATGAAACTTTCTGATCATGTTGCCATCATCATTATGCACCTCCCCATAAAAACAATTTGGTCAATGGATGCATGGATCTTGAGAAAAACTAAAAATGGTTGAAAGTGATAGAGGCCAATTTCTTGGAAATTGTCCACTGGAATTTTATGAAATTTCTTGGGCATGTTACCTTCTTCCATATGCATCTCCCATGAAATAGATTTTTAAATGGATGCATGGTTTTTAAGTTATGGAAAAAATAAAGTTTTGCTCTATGTATTTTTGTTTCCTGTAGTAAGAAAGAGCCTTTCTATAGTTTTTTATGACAAAAAGCAACCTGAATGGGAAAATGTTGAGAATGATAGGTGGATGGCGGAAATAGATGAGGGTGATTTATTGGCATGGCCTTGGCCTTGTTGGAGCATTTGAGCAAAGGAGATGAAAGTCAAAATTTGACTTCTTTTGACTAGGTTTGACCTATTTTTTCTTTCTTTGGTGGCAACTTGTTTTTGTTCCTGGTAGATGTTGGAGAGCACCTAAATTCATCAAAGAGATAGATGGAGCAAGGATTTTTTTTTTTTTTTTTTTCTAGGCCTACTAGCCGCCTCAATGAGGTTTTCAACTAGCAGGTCTACCTAGGTTCCTTAGAGGAGGTTTTCACCTGGGATCTTTTCTTTCTTCTCTTTTTTTTGATTTTTTCCCAACCCATTGACTGCCTTATGGAGGTTTTCAATCAATGAGCCAATCTGAGGCACCTCAAAGGAGGTTTTCACATGAGATTTTTATTTTTTTCTCTTCTTTTTCATTTTTTTTCTACCCTACCCTACTTGAAAAACAAAAACACTTTCAAGTATAAAACTACTTCCAATGGAGCCATGTGCACATCAAGATGACAAACAAAATGATGTGTAGGCTTGAAATGTATGTTTTGACATGTACCTAGATTTTAGAGACCAAATGATTTGACTTTGAAATGATTAAGCATAGTTGAAGAAGAGAGTGATGCTCCATCTTGTTGATTTTTTGGAACCAAACCTCAATATAACTTTGATGTCCTTGGTTTTCTTGTTTATTTGGATCATTCTTCATGTCTTCTTCTACCATGACCTTTAAATCTTCCTCTTTTTTCTGATTTTTCTCTTGAATACATGGAGGATTTGATGGTAACCATGAGAGAGCTCTCTCGATCTCTGATTTTGATGTTTTCTCTTCATCAAGTGCAACCCATGATTCTATGGTCTTCTCATTTGAATCTTCTTCTTTTGGATGTGGTACTTCAAAGATATCAAGATAATCTCTTTTTTGCAATACTCTTCCTGAGATATGGAGAATACCATTGATATTAAGAGGAGATGTTTGGAAGTGTTGTACCTCAACATTGTAAGTGGGCTGAGCTACTTCAATGTGTGGGATTGGAAATGGTGGTACAGGTAGTTGAGTGGGAGTGGATATTTGAGATGAATGCGGTTGGGGTTGTGGTTGTGGTGGAGATGAATGGTAGGGATAACACGGAGTTGGGTATGGAGGATATTGAGGAAAATACTGAGGATATTGTGGATGGCTCCCATAAGTTCCTTGCCAACCTGGTCACCAAGATTGGTTTTGGGTTTGTGTTGTAGCGGCTACAACCACCCTCCAAAATTTAGCCTTAGCTTCATTTTGTAGCCTCCCTTCCAACCTTCACAACAACTTTCCTTGCTTCGTCAAGTTCACAAGATTCAGTGTCTTTCTTGCACAAAGGCAACCTGTTGATCATAGCTTGATCCATTCCCCTCATAGGCTCTTCACCAGTCTTGGTCCAGCTACAGGCTGAGCAGCTTCCCTAAGAAAATTACGAATTTCTGGAGGGCAAGTAGCCTTCCCTTCAGAAATTGTGAAATCCTGTCTGGCAGCCTACTGGGCTCCAAGATTGTGCAATCTTGCAAGTCAACGCTCCCTGTCGCGTGGAATGAGTCGATCTTGCGGACAAGATAGACCTTCCTAGAATCTAAAGAAGACCTAACGACAAGCAAACCAACCAGACACTATCTTTCTCTAAATATGCTTCAATAAACAATAGCAAAAAAAGGTTTTTAGGGCCTACCTTTGGTCCAACGCAAGCTTGTGGATGCCCTCGCTCCTTTGATCCAAATGAGCTCCTTTTCGCGAATCTTTGCCTTGACGCTGTACAAGCTCCTCCCAGGGTCCAACAAGATGTCTCCTCTACTTTGACAAGTTTCACTCACTCTCCAATGGAACCAAGAGGTATGTGATCTCTCCTCTCGAGCTCAACCAAAGAGTCTCAATTTCACCAGCATTTACCCTCAAAATGTTCAGCTTCTAACCTCTCTAGTCCTCACCCCAATGCCTGTATTTATAGTGCAATGGAGGGAAGTTACTAGGTCCTCCTTCAAAGGGATAAAGCCCTCCTTCAAAGGGATAGCTCCTTTAGTCAAGGGATTAGCTCCTTCTCTTTTGGGATGCATGAACCACCTCAGAGCGAACAATCCACGTCAAAACTCCTTCTAGAAAACTCTAGAATTAACCCAAAGTGAGTTTTTTAAGATAAAAATTGTGCCTTTTGACTTTCACAGGGGTCCGCACCTGCACCGTTAGGAACAGAGCGGGTAGGTACGTAGCTTTTGTACATAGAAGGTGCGGGACCACAGGTGACCATGAGAGAAAGTGCGGAACCAGAGTTACATTGAATTTTAATGTCTTTCTCCCACTTTCAAAGCTTGATTTGAAGAGCTGAGGTCCTAGACTTGCTTAGGAGGATAGCACAAGTGATGATAGACCCATACTGACTGCAAATAATCATGGTGACGATATTTTTGTGTAACAGATTACCCCCTAAAGTGCGAAGTTTGTAGTAGATGAGGTTTTCATTTATCATATAGGAAGAGTGAAGTAATTTATCATTTTGAGGATTATCTTGTGGAGAGCCCGGTCGGAACCTGTAAAAACATTCAATGCAAGATATATATATGAGAGCATATCATCGCTGAGGTAGGCATTCCCATACTCAGATCAAAACTAACTAGAAAACCTCTCTACTGTCTGATACAGGAATGATCTTGTAAAACATCATAAGTATAGACTCGTGTGAGCACAGTATGGACGCAACCATCTGTTTATGAATAGTCCACAACATAATGAATACAAAATTCCTCGCAGCCTGGATGGTGGAAACTAGATCCAGGGTCTTCATTTCTATATCCCGAAATAGTACGATTCTATCCATGCGAATAAATGTGTTGATGTCGAACATGGTAGAAACCACTTGATTACCAGTCAATGATGTAAACTGTTAACAAGTGTGAGAGAATCCATTAGTGATGTCAATGGCTCTCAAAGTACCCAGTACAATCCACGAGATGTGAGTAGATGTGTTGATGTCGAACATGTCACGGAATCCTTCGATCGAAATTCAATGATGTAAAATGTCGTCAAAGGCGAGAAACCTGCCATTGAGGCATGCAGATTTCAAGGTACTGATGATTCCTAGATCATCTTTCTAGATAATGTGCTGATGTCGATAGAAAGAGATCCGTCGTAGGCAAGCCCACAACACGAAATCATAGATCAAGTTGAAGAAATTTAGTTGCAAGGACTGACTCAGGGAAGGTCAAGATGGATGACAGATATTTTGCAGATGAATGGCTTATTGGCAGTGACCTCTTGAACACATAATGACACAACAGATGGCTTAGTGAAAATTGACCCAAAGTTAATACCCAGAAACCGGCTGAAGACTTTCAATGTGGTTTGATCAACTGTTGGGCAAAGGATTTCCCAACCCAGGTGAATAAAAGTGTCATGTTTAAGAGTGGTTACAAAGTATGACAAACAGACTCATTTTCCTCTCTTTTCCCCCACCATTTCTGGCAAGTACCTCTTTATTTTTGACAAGCTTGAGGAGGATAACTGTTACACTAAAAAATGTCACCATGGCTATTTACAGTCGGTATGGCTCAATCAACAGTCATACTACCCTCTTGAGCAAGTCTTATGCCTCTGCTATTCATGTCAAACTCCAAGAAAGAGAGAAAGTCCTTATAAATATGTTTATCTCTGGGTACGCAGGTTCTCTCAAGCCTTGCCTACGGGTACGCACCTTTTGTTCATAAGGTCCGCGTCCAAGGACGCTCTATATCTAAAGGGGCAGGTGCGTCCCTCTGAAAAGGTTAAAATGCGCAAGTTTTATCTTCAAAAACTTACTTGTGGTCATTTCTAGAGCATTCTAGAAGGTTGTTTGATGTGTATTGAGCGCCTCCAGATGGTTCATGCACTCCTATCAAAGAGGAACTTATCCCATCAATAAGGGAGTGATCCCATCCAAAGAGGGGACTATCCCATTGATGGTGGACCTGATTAACTTCCTCTTGAGCACTATAAAAAGAGGCATTGAGCCAGAAGGAAGAAGGTTAAAAGATATAGATTTCTAAGGGTAAATGCTGCAGGAATTAGGACTCCCATTTAGAAGCTTGTGAGGAGAGATTGTCATCTTTACTTGTTCTATTTGGAAGTGGGTGAGCTTTGTCAAAGTAGAGGAAGACTCTTGTGGACCCTGGAAGGAGCTTGCACAACACCAAGGCTGAGGTTGTAATGGTTCCTTTTGATTACCTTTAATGCAAATTGGTCCATTCTTCTCAATAACTTGTTGTTGATAGGTTATTTCATGTACTCCTTGGTCTATATGTTGAATATGCTTTGTTTTATGTTATAATCAGGTGCTATTTAATTGTTTGACTGTTGGTGATTGCAGGTTTTGGAGAAAAGGAGGAGCTCATCCAGATCAACAAAACTTGGACTTCTACAACAGCGTTTGGACAAAGGTAAGAACGAAACACTTGATTTCTCATATCATAATGTATGTTTAGAGAAGGATAGCTCCAGTTTGTTTTGTTTGTCATTAGAATGTCTTAGACTTCTAGGAAGGTCAGTTGTGTCCGCACCCTTGACTGATTCCGTGTGACAAATTGGCGACTCCGCTGGGGATAGATTCCATTGATGAGAAAAGTCTTTTCCTTTATGTGAACTTTGCTTTGAGAAAATTGGTTTATTTTTCTGGTTTTGGCTCTGTGATTCTGTCTCTGGGTGGGTTAGCTTAGGATTAGTTTTATTTTGGTTTTTCTTGAGTTTTTCAGACGGACGCACCCTCTGAGTGCTGCACAGTGCGTCCCTGGACGCACTTTTGCTGTGTGCACAGAGCGGGCCCGCACCTGTGCTAACGGGTTGCCTGCGTCCCCTGCCAAAATTTGAGAAAATTCCATTATTTGCCTTTTTTGCTCTTAGATTTTGTTTTTTCTTAGTTTTTTCTGCCCAGATTCATTAGTCCCTTGCCCAGAATCTTCACCTAAGCTTGTTTCATTGGCATTCCTGCTTTAAGCTTTCATCAATTGGGTGTTTTGAATCTCTTTTTTGAGAAATTCTTAATTTGATTTCCTTTGGTCATTACTTGGAGGTTTGTCTCAGTCTTTTCACAATTTTGCATCTTTTTTCTTCATTCGCCGGGGGAGGGGGGGGCTAAATTGTGTATGAGTGTTAATCGCCTTTGAGTGTTTTTATGTTTTGATCTTTGGAACTCTCACCCAATTTTCTCGACTTGCACTTGATTGGTTCTTAGATTACATTAGAATCGTCTTGTGTTTGAGAATTCTCTTGCATAGATCACATTTGCATAATTAGAATTCTCATTTTCAGAATATGAATGAAAAATGTGCATAGATTACATTTGCTTACTTTTCAAGTGAATTGTGCATAGATTACAATTGCATAGTTTACATTCTGAAAAATCAATTGTAGATTTAGATCAGCTTTCTTTGATTTGAATTTACACAAAAATAAAAATAAAAAATGGTTTGGAATTGATTTGCATTAGTTTTTCTTGATGAAATTAGTGCATTAGAGAATTTGTTATATTTTCTCTTAGTGATCAATTTTTTGCATTGTTGGAAGTGAATGGAAACTCTCTCCTTACTTTAGTTAGGATTCATCGAATTGAAAGGATTACATTATCATATTCGATTGCATTCAGTTGAGTCGGGTCATAACACCATTGGTTTCGTATCCATTTACCCATTTGAGTAATAACAACCTTAATAACACAGCGCTTAATTAAAATTCATCTAGTAATTTTTACATTTCTAGGGCTCTGAAACACCAACATAGCTTAGGCTAGTGTCTTGGAGTAGGTGAGTACTTAACTCTCCAAGACAGTAAAACCAAACAAGTAGCTAATCTTGTGATAGAATCAAATCCAATTGTTACATTTACACTCTGGGAAAGCTCCTCTTAAAGGAGAAGCACGAGCTCGTGTCCGAACCAGTGAGGGGATCCATCTTCCCTCGTTGGGAACGACGCCAGACAGTACGTATTACAAACGGTAAACCTCGGATTAACCATTGTCGAGGAGCCAGGGGTCACTTATCGGTAAACCTTGGATTACTGTCAAGGAGCCGGTAAGGGGATTGAGCTTGCTACTCTTCCCTTGCGTGCTGTCGGAGTTTAGATTGTTCCCCCAGGTGTACTTGTTGCCGTTGGTAACCTTAGTGACCATAATCTTTAGGATTCTACCCAAGGTGACGATGGAGGGAAGATCCCACTGTACCTGGAGCAGACGTCGGTTATACTCACTTGGATTTTCCGGGGGTTCACTTCACTTCGAGATGGTTAAAGTGGAGGAACTTGTGCCGGTCTATTCATTAAGCAGGTTGCCGGGGTAACTGTTCCACCCGCCATTTCTGTACTGAATTCTGCGAGGTTGGGCTTCATCACCAACTAGTGTTTTCGGTCCAGAGAGCTTACTGTTTGTGTGTGGTTTGACTCCTAGATTTGATAGCGCGTGTTAATTTGTTTGTTTTTGCTTTTAGAGACCACAGGTGTGAATTGTGAATTTTAATTGTTAGGTGTGAATTGTGAATTGTTAATTTTAGTTTTAAATTGTTAATAAAATTCACTGAAGTTGAATATAATGGCAAATGTTCCGGAATTTATCAACCTAGGAACCCCTCCTAATGAGAATCCTAGTACTTTTCCTTACTTTGGAAATGTTGGTCCTCCTTATATGGCTACTTTGTCATTACTTGGATTTACAATAGGTTTACCGATATGGTTATTTTCAACTTCGTTGGCCCAAAATACTCCAATTTTTCCACCTCAACCGGATGCTTCACCTCAACAGAGTTCACCATCTCAACATCACCAACCTTCTATTGACCCTTTACCTTCTTCACCTAATTTTTCTTCCTCCATTTCTTCCTCCTCGCCTGGTAAAAGCCTTGACGCTAGTAACCAGGAGGCTAAGAAGAAGAAGAAAGGGAAGAAGAAGAAGAAGAAGAAGAAGAAGCAAGATAAGAAAGAAGTCAACCAACCAACCATGGCTGTAAGTGTTAGTTGTGTTGATGAAACCTCCAACATGCATCGTAAACCCAAATACTCTTGCAGGCTTTGTAAGGGTGACCACTTCCTTGTCAATTGTCCTGGTATTCCAAAGGTCTTGGAAGTATGGTCAGAAAAATCTCATCAACTTTCCGTTGATCCATCAACCAGTGATAGTCAGGTTCCTGGGAAAAAGGGTAAAGTTAGGTTTCCTTGTAAGTTATGCAAAGGGAGTCATCAAACTCACATTTGCCCTCACATGGATGAAGCCTCAACATTGTTGGAAAACCTTACTGTTTCACAGCAAGAATTTCCAACTGGTTACCGTAAACTTTCTCCCAACCTACCGTCAACTGACGGAGTGATTGATCTACATTCAAATACAGTCGATCACACTCTTCCATTGAAGAGTGAAACTCATGTCACTCAGCTTGATGACCCATTAGTTGATCAAGTGGTCGATTCAATTTCACATTCGGTCGATCCCACTTTCCCTTTGGAGAGTGAACTTCATACCGCTCAGGTTCTTCTTGTTACATCAGATTCTTCTATGCCGGGGGGCATTTCACCTGTTTCTACAGAACCCCCTCCAAGTACTGAGGTCTTTTCCTTTGATTGGAATAGACTGACAGAACCTCGTCTGCCTTCCTCCATCCCTTTCCAAATCATTGTCAAGGCTGGTGGTAGGGACATACATCGTACTCAGGTAGATGAAGGTGCTTCTGTTAGTATTTTATCCTCAACTGTTTGGAAAGCTTTGGGTTCCCCTCAGCTTGCGCCTATTACGCAGAATCTGAAAGCTTTTAACAGAACCATTAGTGAACCTTTAGGGATCTTTCCTAAGTTTTCTATTACCTTGGAAGGTAAAACTGTTTGTATTGATCTTATGGTAGTTCGAGGTCCCTTGGATTTCAATTTACTCCTTGGGCGAGACTATGTTTATGCAATGAAAGCTGTCGTATCGACACTCTTTCGCGTGATGTCTTTCCCTCACAATGGAAGTATTGTGACTGTAGACCAGCTTTCGTTCCCTAGTCTTGTTTCAACTACCAAAAATATGACAGCCCTAAATGTTCCTGATTCTAAAGTGGTATCTACCCTGCCACGGGTTAATTATGTGGCAACTGGTCCCATGTTTTCAGTTACCGATGTAAGTGAGCCTCTCACTGTTGATTTAGATCCGGTAATTGACATGGAAAACTCTATGGGATTACTTGAACATGATGTTCTTATCCCTTTTGAGTCCCTTGACATGTGTTCCTTCCAGAGAAATATTCTTCCTTCTGATGAAGACCTTTTGGAAGCCATGATCAAGGTGTGTCCATTGACATGTTTTTCTTCCAGTTGGAAGCCATGATCAGTGAGAGTGAGGATAGTTTGTTCCTGTCTCAACCTCGTTAAAAAATGAAACTGGATGCTATGAGGATAGTTCCTTTTACTGTGTCAACCTCGTTAAAAAATGAATCAGTTGGATGAGGATAGTTCCTTTTACTGTGTCAACCTCGTTAAAAAATGAATCAGTGGTTATGAGGATAGTTCTTTTCCTGTGTCAACCTCGTTAAAAAATGAAACAAGGAGTATGAGGAAAGTTCCTTTTACTGAGTCAACCTCATTAAAAAATGAATCAGGTAGATTTTAGGATATATAGGTAGATTGTAGAAAGTAGGATTTTGAGGATAATTCCTGTTACTGAGTCAACCTCGTTAAAAAATGAATCAGGTATGAGGACAGTTCTTTTCTTGTGTCAACCTCCTTAAAAATGAAACAACTCCCTTTTCAAGTTAAATATTGAAAGTAAACCTTCATTTCATCCAGCCGGTTGAATGCAATGAAGCCTGGGGGGCATGTACCTCGCTTTGCATCATTATGCTGGGGGCATGCGAATTTTTTGAGCATAGTTCCTTGTCTTGTGTCAAGCTCGTTAAAAAATGAAACAAGGGTAGGTTAAGTAGGTAGATTGTAGAGAGTAGTCATGAGCATAGTTCCTTGTCTTGTGTCAAGCTCATTAAAAAATGAATCAAGGATTTTAGAGCATAGTTCCTCGTCTTGTGTCAAGCTCGTTAAAAAATGAATCAAGGTTTTTAGAGTAAAGTTTTTGTTAGGTAGATTGTAGAGTAGTTATGAGCATAGTTACTTATCTTGTGTCAAGCTCGTTAAAAAATGAAACAAGGAGTATGAGGAAAGTTCCTTTTACTGAGTCAACCTCGTTAAAAAATGAACCTTCATTTCATCCAACTGGTTGAATGAAATGAGGCTGGGGGGGCATGCGCCCTAACAGTTATGCTTAGGGGGCATCAAGCACAGTTTTATCTCTGTTTCAAGCTTGTGAAAAAATGAAACTACTTTGAAAGCATAGTTTTTCTCTGTTTCAAGCTTTTGTAAAAATGAAACTTATCTCGAGTCAATTTTAGTTATTTTCAAGACTCGTTAAACTCATGAAAATCCCGAGATTATTTTGCTATCTTTCATTCTCGTAAAACAAATGAAAATGCCGAGTTCTTTCTGTCTTTTCCTGCTCGTAAATTAAATTGAAAGTCAGCCATATGAGTACATTTTTATCCCTTTTTCGAACTCATTAAAACTTATGAAAAAGTGAAAACCATGAGTACATTTTTATCCCTTTTTCGAACTCGTTAAAACTTACAAAAAAGTGAAACCTCAGAGTCATCTTTTAAGCCCTTTTCTGACTCCTAAAAAATGAAAAGATTGCCGAGCGTTTCTTTTACACTCGTTAAAACGAAAGTAAAAGACGGTCCCCTTATAGCTCTTTTCTGACCGTAGAATCAGGAAAAGATTGCCGGGTTTTTGTCGTTTCAAACTCGATACGGAAATAAAACGACGTGTCCTTGATCGCTTTTTACTTTTCAGGTCAGTGACACTAATTATGAAAGTACTCCTTGGTCGCAAGATCAAGCGGTTCCCCCAGGTATTATTTTATACTTTTTCGGGCTTGAGGGACACAAATTTACGAAAAAGTTCAACTTGGAGTTTCCTTAAGTTTTTCAGACTCTCTAAAATTGAAAAACGCCGAGTTTCTCCTATACTGGGCTCGTTAAACATTTCACAGTAAAGGACCTGTTCAATTACAAACAGGAACGAACCACTCCTTCCTAGGGTTCGAATCAAAACTGGGTTGGACTCATCCGAAGGATGAGCTTATAATCAAGCATATGTTATCCTCCTCAAGCTTGTTAAAAATAAAGAGGTACTTGCCAGAAATGGTGGGGGAAAAAAGAGAAGAATGAGCCTATTTGTTACCTTTTGTCTCAAAAGAAACTTTATTACCACTCTTGGACACGACACTTTTCATTCACCTGGGTTGGGAAATCTTTTACCTCACAGTCAATCAAACCACTTTTGAAAGTCTTCAACCGGGTTCCGGGGATTAACTTTGAGTTATTCAGCACCAAACCATCTGTCGTGTCGTTATGTGTCCAAGAGGTCTGCAAACAAAACTTTCATCTGCAAAATACTTGTCATCCATTTGACCATCCCTGAGTCAGTCCTTACAGCAATATTTCTTCAACTTGAACAATGATTTCGTGTTGTGGACTTGCCCGCAACGGGTCACTTTCTATCGACGTCAGCACATTATCTAGAGAGATGACTTAGAAATCGTCAGTGCCTTGAAGTCTGCATGCATCAATGGCAGGTTTCTCGCCTTTGACGTCAGTTTACATCATTGACTTTCGATCGAAGGATTCCGTGAAATGTTCGACATCAACTCATTCATTCACATCTCATGGATTGTACTGGGTACTTTGAGAACCATTGACATTACTGGTGGTCTCTCTCACACTTGTTAACAGTTTACATCATCGACTGGTAATCAAGTGGTTTCTACCATGTTCGACATCAACTCATTTATTCGCATGGCTAGAATCGTACCAATTCGAGAAGTAGGAATGAAGACCCTGGATCAAATCTTTACCATCCAGGCTGTGAGGAGTTTTGTATTCATTATCTAAGTAGACTAATCATAAACAGATGGCTGCGCCCATACTGTGTCTACAAAAGTCTATGATTATGATGTACTGCAAAAACATTCCTATATCAGAGTAGTTAGTCTGTTAGTTAAAGTTTTTATCTGAGTATGGGAATGCCTACCTCAGTGATGATATAATCTTATCCATGTGTTTTGTGTTGAAAATTGCAGGTTCCAACCAGGTTCTCCACGAGATAATCCTCAAAATGATAAAGCGCTTCACCCTTCCTAGATAATACAAAACCCTAATCTATTCCAGGCTTCGCACTTTAGGGGGCAATATGTTACACTAAAAAATGTCACCATGGCTATTTACAGTCGGTATGGCTCAATCAACAGTCATACTACCCTCTTGAGCAAGTCTTATGCCTCTGCTATTCATGTCAAACTCCAAGAAAGAGAGAAAGTCCTTATAAATATGTTTATCTCTGGGTACACAGGTTCTCTCAAGCCTTGCCTGCGGGTACGCACCTTTTGTTCATAAGGTCTGCGTCCAAGGACGCTCTGTATCTAAAGGGGCAGGTGCGTCCCTCTGAAAAGGTTAAAATGCGCAAGTTTTATCTTCAAAAACTTACTTGTGGTCATTTCTAGAGCATTCTAGAAGGTTGTTTGATGTGTATTGAGCGCCTCCAGATGGTTCATGCACTCCTATCAAAGAGGAACTTATCCCATCAATAAGGGAGTGATCCCATCCAAAGAGGGGACTATCCCATTGATGGTGGACCTGATTAACTTCCTCTTGAGCACTATAAAAAGAGGCATTGAGCCAGAAGGAAGAAGGTTAAAAGCTATAGATTTCTAAGGGTAAATGCTGCAGGAATTAGGACTCCCATTTAGAAGCTTGTGAGGAGAGATTGTCATCTTTACTTGTTCTATTTGGAAGTGGGTGAGCTTTGTCAAAGTAGAGGAAGACTCTTGTGGACCCTGGAAGGAGCTTGCACAACACCAAGGCTGAGGTTGTAATGGTTCCTTTTGATTACCTTTAATGCAAATTGGTCCATTCTTCTCAATAACTTGTTGTTGATAGGTTATTTCATGTACTCCTTGGTCTATATGTTGAATATGCTTTGTTTTATGTTATAATCAGGTGCTATTTAATTGTTTGACTGTTGGTGATTGCAGGTTTTGGAGAAAAGGAGGAGCTCATCCAGATCAACAAAACTTGGACTTCTACAACAGCGTTTGGACAAAGGTAAGAACGAAACACTTGATTTCTCATATCATAATGTATGTTTAGAGAAGGATAGCTCCAGTTTGTTTTGTTTGTCATTAGAATGTCTTAGACTTCTAGGAAGGTCAGTTGTGTCCGCACCCTTGACTGATTTCCCTTGAAGGAGTGGTTCTCTCCTCACAAGCTTCTAAATGGGAGTCCTAATTCCTACAACATTTACCCTTAGAAATCTATAGCTTTTAACCTTCTTCCTTCTGGCTCAATGCCTCTTTTTATAGTGCTCAAGAGGAAGTTAATCAGGTCCACCATCAATGGGATAGTCCCCTCTTTGGATGGGATCACTCCCTTATTGATGGGATAAGTTCCTCTTTGATAGGAGTGCATGAACCATCTGGAGGCGCTCAATACACATCAAACAACCTTCTAGAATGCTCTAGAAATGACCACAAGTAAGTTTTTGAAGATAAAACTTGCGCATTTTAACCTTTTTAGAGGGACACACCTGCCCCTTTAGATACAGAGCGTCCTTGGACGCAGACCTTATGAACAAAAGGTGCGTACCCGCAGGCAAGGCTTGAGAGAACCTGCGTACCCAGAGATAAACATTTTTATAAGGACTTTCTCTCTTTCTTGGAGTTTGACATGAATAGTAGAGGCATAAGACTTGCTCAAGAGGGTAGTATGACTGTTGATAGAGCCATACCAACTGTAAATAGCCATGGTGACATTTTTTAGTGTAACAGATTGCCCCCTAAAGTGCGAAGCCTGGAATAGATTAGGGTTTTGTATTATCTAGGAAGGGTGAAGCGCTTTATCATTTCGAGGATTATCTCGTGGAGAACCTGGTTGGAACCTGCAATTTTCAACACAAAATACATGGATAAGATTATATCATCACTGAGGTAGGCATTCCCATACTCAGATAAAAACTTTAACTAACAGACTAACTACTCTGTCCGCACCCTTAACTGAAGGAACCTGTCCTCGAAATGATAAAGCGCTTCACCCTTCCTAGATAATACAAAACCCTAATCTATTCCAGCCTTCGCACTTTAGGGGGCAATCTGTTACACTAAAAAATGTCACCATGGCTATTTACAGTTGGTATGGCTCTATCAACAGTCATACTACCCTCTTGAGCAAGTCTTATGCCTCTACTATTCATGTCAAACTCCAAGAAAGAGAGAAAGTCCTTATAAAAATGTTTATCTCTGGGTACGCAGGTTCTCTCAAGCCTTGCCTGCGGGTACGCACCTTTTGTTCATAAGGTCTGCGTCCAAGGACGCTCTGTATCTAAAGGGGCAGGTGCGTCCCTCTGAAAAGGTTAAAATGCGCAAGTTTTATCTTCAAAAACTTACTTGTGGTCATTTCTAGAGCATTCTAGAAGGTTGTTTGATGTGTATTGAGCGCCTCCAGATGGTTCATGCACTCCTATCAAAGAGGAACTTATCCCATCAATAAGGGAGTGATACCATCCAAAGAGGGGACTATCCCATTGATGGTGGACCTGATTAACTTCCTCTTGAGCACTATAAAAAGAGGCATTGAGCCAGAAGGAAGAAGGTTAAAAGCTATAGATTTCTAAGGGTAAATGCTGCAGGAATTAGGACTCCCATTTAGAAGCTTGTGAGGAGAGAACCACTCCTTCAAGGGAAATCAGTCAAGGGTGCGGACACAACTGACCTTCCTAGAAGTCTAAGACATTCTAGACTTACAGTAAAGGACCTGTTCAATTACAAACAGGAACGAACCACTCCTTCCTAGGGTTCGAATCAAAACTGGGTTGGACTCATCCGAAGGATGAGCTTATAATCAAGCATATGTTATCCTCCTCAAGCTTGTTGAAAAATAAAGAGGTACTTGCCAGAAATGGTGGGGGAAAAAAGAGAAGAATGAGCCTATTTGTTACCTTTTGTCTCAAAAGAAACTTTATTACCACTCTTGGACACGACACTTTTCATTCACCTGGGTTGGGAAATCTTTTACCTCACAGTCAATCAAACCACTTTTGAAAGTCTTCAACCGGGTTCCGGGGATTAACTTTGAGTTATTCAACACCAAACCATCTGTCGTGTCATTATGTGTCCAAGAGGTCTGCAAACAAAACTTTCATCTGCAAAATACTTGTCATCCATTTGACCATCCCCGAGTCAGTCCTTACAGCAATATTTCTTCAACTTGAACAATGATTTCGTGTTGTGGGCTTGCCCGCAACGGGTCACTTTCTATCGACATCAGCACATTATCTAGAGAGATGACTTAGAAATCGTCAGTGCCTTGAAGTCTGCATGCATCAATGGCAGGTTTCTCGCCTTTGACGTCAGTTTACATCATTGACTTTCGATCGAAGGATTCCGTGAAATGTTCGACATCAACTCATTCATTCACATCTCATGGATTGTACTGGGTAATTTGAGAACCATTGACATTACTGGTGGTCTCTCTCATGCTTGTTAACAGTTCACATCATTGACTGGTAATCAAGTGGTTTCTACCATGTTCGACATCGACTCATTTATTCGCATGGCTAGAATCGTACCAATTCAAGAAGTAGGAATGAAGACCCTGGATCAAATCTTTACCATCCAGGCTGCGAGGAGTTTTGTATTCATTATCTAAGTAGACTAATCATAAACAGATGGCTGCGTCCATACTGTGTCTACAAAAGTCTATGATTATGATGTACTGCAAAATCATTCCTGTATCAGAGTAGTTAGTCTGTTAGTTAAAGTTTTTATCTGAGTATGGGAATGCCTACCTCAGTGATGATATAATCTTATCCATGTATTTTGTGTTGAAAATTGCAGGTTCCAACCAGGTTCTCCACGAGATAATCCTCGAAATGATAAAGCGCTTCACCCTTCCTAGATAATACAAAACCCTAATCTATTCCAGGCTTCGCACTTTAGGGGGCAATCTGTTACACTAAAAAATGTCACCATGGCTATTTACAGTTGGTATGGCTCTATCAACAGTCATACTACCCTCTTGAGCAAGTCTTATGCCTCTACTATTCATGTCAAACTCCAAGAAAGAGAGAAAGTCCTTATAAAAATGTTTATCTCTGGGTACGCAAGTTCTCTCAAGCCTTGCCTGCGGGTACGCACCTTTTGTTCATAAGGTCTGCGTCCAAGGACGCTCTGTATCTAAAGGGGCAGGTGCGTCCCTCTAAAAAGGTTAAAATGCGCAAGTTTTATCTTCAAAAACTTACTTGTGGTCATTTCTAGAGCATTCTAGAAGGTTGTTTGATGTGTATTGAGCGCCTCCAGATGGTTCATGCACTCCTATCAAAGAGGAACTTATCCCATCAATAAGGGAGTGATCCCATCCAAAGAGGGGACTATCCCATTGATGGTGGACCTGATTAACTTCCTCTTGAGCACTATAAAAAGAGGCATTGAGCCAGAAGGAAGAAGGTTGAAAGCTATAGATTTCTAAAGGTAAATGCTGCAGGAATTAGGACTCCCATTTAGAAGCTTGTGAGGAGAGATTGTCATCTTTACTTGTTCTATTTGGAAGTGGGTGAGCTTTGTCAAAGTAGAGGAAGACTCTTGTGGACCCTGGAAGGAGCTTGCACAACACCAAGGCTCAGGTTGTAATGGTTCCTTTTGATTACCTTTAATGCAAATTGGTCCATTCTTCTCAATAACTTGTTGTTAATGGGTTATTTCATGTATTCCTTGGTCTATGTGTTGAATATGCTTTGTTTTATGTTATAATCAGGTGCTATTTAATTGTTTGACTGTTGGTGATTACAGGTTTTGGAGAAAAGGAGGAGCTCATCCAGATCAACAAAGCTTGGACTTCTACAACAACGTTTGGACAAAGGTAAGAACGAAACACTTGATTTCTCATATCATAATGTATGTTTAGAGAAGGATAGCTCCAGTTTTTTTTGTTTGTCATTAGAATGTCTTAGACTTCTAGGAAGGTCGGTTGTGTCCGCACTCTTGACTGATTCCGTGTGACAATAACATTTGCTTGATTATAAGCTCATCCTTCGGATGAGTCCAACTTAGTTTAAATTTGAACCCTAAGAAGGAGTGGTTCGTTCCTGTTTGTAATTGAACAGGTCCTTTACTGTGAAATTTTAATGAGTCCAGTATAGGAGAAACTCGGTGTTTTTCAATTTTAGAGAGTCTAAAAAAACTTAAGAAGACTCCAGGGTTGACCTTTTTCGTAAATTTGTGTCTCCCAAGCCCGAAAAAGTATAAAATAATACTTGAGAGAACCGCTTGATCTTTTACGACCAAGAAGTACTTTTCGTTATTAGTGTCATTGATCCGAAAAAGTAAAAAAGCAATCAATGACACGTTGTTTTATAACCAATATCGAATTTGAAACGACAAAAATCCGGCAATCTTTTCATGTTTTTTACGGTCGGAAAAGAGCTGTAAGTGGACCGTCTTTTAATTCCATTTTAACGAGTGTAAAAGAAACTCTCGGCAATCTTTTCATGTTTTAGGAGTCAGAAAAGGGCTTAAAGATGACTCTACTTGTTTTTTTGTTGAAAATGATAGCTTTCGCATGAACAATCCTGTATTCTGCACAAAGACACAAACATTACTCATACCTGTTTGAAATGGATAAAAATTTCGTAAAATACCTTTTCAAAGTGAAAAATAAACAAATTTGCAATTCATTTACTCAAAAAACTTATAAAAAGGGGTTTTGACAATTCATTTTTACCGTTCGAGTTTGGGTGAGAAAATAGTGTTTTTGCTTAGAAAACTTCCCGTGAAGATTGTGGAAAATCCAATCGTCGGAATTGAGCGCCGTCTTCTCCAGGTAATCCACATCATCTTACTCTTCATTTTCAACCATTTAGTTTTTTGATTTAGTCCCTCATTTCATTTTTTATGAGGGTTTTTAGGCGCAAAACCCGCACGCAGGGGTCCGCAGGTTTACCATTGCGGACCCGCGGACCCCGACTTTTTCTCCATTGGGAAAAAGCTCGGGGTCCGCACCTTCCGTGTAGACAAAGTGCGGACCCACGCACTGTGTCTAACGTGGAGGGTGCGTACCCCGCCGCAAGGGTTTTGAACCCAAAATTTCTCAAAAATGGACCAATCAAAAAGTTTTCTAGCAATCTAATTAATCTTTATTCTTGATGCAGAGAATATATCATGCTAGATTGGCGCGAACGGGAGCATGAGGACATGGATACCGCCGCATGGAATCATCAGCCTTCACTTGATGCTTTGAGGGCATGCGGACTGTACAAGTTTTGGACCATTCCTGGCATGAGGGCTTAGGTAGATTTCTTACAGTGGCTAGTTGACCGATGGAGCGTACAGGACCAGTCTTTCTTCATTGGCGGGCACCGGCTCGAAATTGAGCCAGAGGACATTTATTTATTGACTGGTTTGCCTAAGAGAGTCGAGGACTTGACTCTATACGGGACTAGGCCAGGTGGCCAGTCTGTCGATAGCCTCCGGTTAGAGTACTGCAACAGCCATGCTAAAGACAAAGGGATAGACATAAAAACCATATCCCATCCTGAGCTCATGGTGATTGCGTTTACTGTCACCAGACTTTGCGGAGCTGCCGCATTACATGTTGCCACCGGATCCCAGATGCATATGGCAGTTGATTGCTTTCAAGGCACCATCTTCAACTGGTGCAATATTGTGCTGGCCAATGTGAAAGGCCAACTGACCAGGGCCAAGAGCGGACGACTAAAAACCTTTGGTTATGGGGCTTTGGTCGTGAGTTTTGGCCTGGAGAGGGTTCCTATGCTGATCCCACAACATGTTACTGTTGGAGTTGGGCTTCCTCGAGAGCCCAAACTGATGCGATGGGTCGCAATCATGGCCCGTCACCCGGACGAGAGGACAGAGGTTGCTCGGTTCAAACCTGAGTATTTCCAATGGTTGGAAAACTAGGTTTTTGCCATTCAAGACTTCCCTTACGCTGGGATAGATTTCCGTGGTGACCCAGACATGGCTCTTCCACCAGGAGAGCAGTGGGACGAGTCAGGTAAAATCCTTTTCAACTTTTCTATTTAATTTTTTATTTTTATTTTTGCATTGTCTCAAAACTGATAGTAAAAATTTAAAATGCAGATGTGGGTCCAAAACGACCAGCCGCTCTCCGCCCTTTCGAGAGGAAACAACCAGTTGCACCCTTGCCAGCCCCACAGGATGAATCAGCAGAGGTTTTGGCCGAGTTGGAGGGCCATCTTGAGCGCTTGACAGGGGATATTCCTGAGACCACTATAGACGACATTCCTCGTCGACTTCAGCACTATGTGATTGGAGTCCCGAGACCTTTTAGGAGGTTCCTTTGCAAGGTGGCCCGGGCAGTGGTTTCTTATAGAGATCATCACCAGTGATAGGATGATCGCCTTTTGTGGGCACATGTGACATTTTGTTTTTTGTACTTATCATTTTTGCCGATCATAAGGTGTTTTTCAACCTATGATCGAAGACGATGTATTTTTTGACACACTCCTATATATATATATATATATATCACTCTTACCGGCTTATCTTGTAAATCATGTTATCGAATGGTTTTAAATTTACATGTATGATTATTGCAAATCTCTATTTAACATTCGAGAAGCAATTGCATATGCTAATGTATTTAAAGACCTTGGAATATGCTGATATTCAATGTAATCAAACTCACGTTCCAAGAGACGCACTCTCAAAAATAATCTTAATAACACTGGATTTCTAATGGCATACACTCTATTAAGCTGTAATACAACGAGTTCAGAATCTAACCTCACTATCAAACTCCGAATCCCAAATGAAATAGATTCAGACAATAACTCAATCACTGCACTGTACTCTACAATGTTGTTTGTTGTTTGACCGAGGCTTACCCCATGCATAGAAACTAACTCGTCAGAGGGTGAATGGATAACCCAAGCTGCGGAAGAGATGTTCCATGTATTCCGACAAGCACCATCAACAAATCCAATGTATGTTTGGAGAGGCATTGACATCTGCAATATCAAGAGTAAAACCAAGATAAGCAGGAATAATGACGAAAAAACACTATCTAAGCTAAGCACACTTTTGTTTTTAAACTAAAACACACCAGCTAGAAAGAAAAACTAACCTAACTAAAAATCTCCATACCCATTCTTTTAAGCATAATACCTCTTCAAGTAAAGACCATTTCTGGGTTTACCTAAAGAGTCCCCGTCAAAGTCTACCAACTCATAGGCCCCTTTTGCTAGCTTTCGCTTGACAATATAGGGCCCATGCCACATAGGAACGAATTTTCCAGCACCTAATTTATCATTAGCTTGATCATACAATAACACTAGGTCTCCTTCCGAAAAATTTCGAGGGGTCACATTCCGATCATACTGAGCTTTCATACGTTTTGCGTGAGTTTCGATCGCCAATGCAGCATCACGTCGATTCTCATCTAATTGAGCTAAGTATAACAAACGCTTTTCCTCTTCGGAAGTAGCTGGAAGTAACTCGATGGCCATTTGCAGTGACGGGATTTCACACTCAATGGGTAACACGGCTTCCAAACCATAAACTAGTTGGAAAGGAGTGAACCCTGTTGATGTTTTTACTGAAGTTCGGTACGCCCAAAGCGCTGAAAATAGCATGTTGTGCCTGTTAGCACTTGGAATTCACCTAGGCTGAGATAGACAAACTCTCAAGGCTACATCAAACCATTTCACCTTGTAGCTAGCCCTACGAGGTATGAGAAGGCTCTCTCGGGTCAGATTCGGTAGATCTTTCAATATGATTAGGCTGACCAATTAAGAATAAAGATTTTAGGCTAGTAAATTGATAGGGGGGTTGGATTTAATGATTTTTGGGGTTTTTGGTGGCAATTGGAGGGAGTGCAATTCAGGGTGCGGGGATTGGGCTCAGTTTTTGCAGGGGGTTCTTTGGGGCAAGGTAGGAACTTGTGCTGATGCCTTTGGCTTTGGATGAGTGATCAGGGAAGAAAGAGAGGAGGTTAAAGAGGGCAAACAAGGACTTTGAATCCTCTTTAAACAGTGGAAAACATAGATATTGAACAGAATTAAAAGCTGAGCATGGCATGCATGAATTCAAACTTTATCACTTCATCTTGTTCAAATAGCAGCAAAGAAAGAGATATGTAACACATAAACAAACTTACAGTAACAATTAGAAGACACACCATCAACACAATGATCCACAAGAATCCACAATGAAATCTGCAAAACCCTGGCTTTCCTTTCCTTAAATTTGCAGAAATAGATGTACAATACACAATAATGTTTCTCCCACAAGAGTCCAACCATGAAAATGAGAAGGAGAGAGCATAATATAGACCATCTAGACCATATAACTCCTTTCCCCACCTCTAGGGGTCGAGCTCAGCTTCCTAGGGGCAGTTTGAACTAATTCTAAATTAAGCACTAGATAATAGGCAGTCCAACAACTTGCCTCTATTACTTAGCTAACTGATTCATGCATTAATTATTCACTTTTTACATCATGGAAGCTTCTAGAAGGGTAAAGAGAGATAAAATCTATCAAAGTGCCATGAAAATATTACATTTATCCATCATCTACAAGTAAAAATGGTCAACCATAGTCAAAACAGTGTTTTTTTACAAAAAAGGTCAATTCTGGCAAAGCTGGCTCGAATGGTCGCGCCCCCTGTTCAAATGGTCGCGCCCCTTTGCAGCAACTTTTGAGTGGGTTCCACTGGTCCAAATCAGGTGCAAGATGGCTCATTGGAAAGCTTGGTCTGTCTACTTTCCATCCCAAGTGGAATTTCTGAATTTGGAGTTGTTTTTCCCCCTCAAAAACCATTTCTCCCAAGGTCACTTTCTGCAACTCAAAAAGAGGGCAGAAAGTCATTTTTTTGATGTATTTTGAGCTTTTGGAGGCTCAAATCTCAAAATCAGGCTTCTCCCAAGTATTGGTAATTTTTCTCTTTGCATGCCCTTTCCAAAAATGCCAAGTTTTCAAAATTCCGAGCAGTCCTCCAAAATGGTCTCACCCGGGTGAGACCATTCCAATGGCCAAAACCTGTAAATTGCACAAAAAATTCACAAATGACAAAATTTTCTCCAAATTTCTTGAAATTTGGGCTGGGAGTCCCCAATAAAGTACCATGCTCAGTCAAAGAGGCTTTGACCAAAATTTGGAGTGGATCGGGCGTTTTCCTTCGTTTTTGTGCTTTGGCCAACCGTCCTTGGAGCACCTTTGTTCTCGCCGGTATTTTTGACATTTCTCTCAAACCATGACACCTGTGTAAAAAGTGAAGGAGGTTTTTCTTCTTTGGAATGTTATGGACAAAAACCTCTCTCAGTGTTTCAAAATTCATCTTTGATTGCTCTGGAACATCATTTGAGTGCGACTTGTCCCGATGTGTGAAGCAAGGAATTTTGTCGAAATGGAGCGAGATGAAGGGGATAGGGGGCTTCTAAATTCTTGGGGAAATTTGTGGGAGTGGGGAGGGATGTTAGGAAGCAGGAGAAAGTGGAATCTCAGTGACTGAGTGAGGGGAAGGGGTCGAAAAGAGCAAAACACAGGCCCAACCTAGAAAATTGCCAGGTTGTAGCTAGAAACTAGGGTTTGTACAAAAATGAGGAATTTGGCGGATCTAAGGGATGGGAAGTGTTTGTTAAGGTACTTTAAGGATAGGGGAAGGTGTATGAACATCAGGAAACAAGTTTTGCCGGTGATTTGACCATCCAAGAAAAATTGCCTTCAAAACCCTAGGAGAGGGAAATGACCTTGCCTGGGTGGCAACTGAAGCATGAACAAGGTGTCAAATGACTCATTAGACACTGACATGATAATGAAAACCCTCTGAATGATGATACACTCAGCTGAATGATGACATAGACTGACATTTGGGCAACTTTGAACAGAGTGAAAGCAAACCCTAGACCTAATGCTTAGTGACCAAATTTTGCTTGAAAACTCTTTGAAATGACAAAATTTGACCTTGACACTTCAAAATCACTTTGTAAGAGCATATTTGATCACTGTAGGAAGGCTGGAAAGACTGACACTAACAGTGCCAATTTGACTGATGAATCCCAATGATTCGTCGGATCATGATAGCTAAAACTTTGTTGATGGACTCAACCAGACCATTCGCTTGTGGATAATAAGGAGTTGAACTATCGTGACGTAAACCAAGCTGGCCTGTAAGTTCGGTCATCATAACGTTTCGAAAATGACGCCCATGATCAGTGATTATCGCTTGTGGGACACCAAACCTAGCAATTATATGATTGAACATGAAAATTGCAGCTGTCTTGCCGTCTGCCTCGAATGTAGGCATCACCTAAGCCTACTTAGTAAAATAATCTACCGCAAGGATGATATACGCATGCCCCCCGGCCGAGTGAGGGTTACAAGTAATAAAATCGATACCCCATTTGGCAAAAGGACCAACAGAAATTATAGGGTGGAGAGGAGCGGGTGGAGCGTGCATCTTACGATAAAAAATCTGGCAGTTGTGGCATTTTCGGACCGCTGTAATACAATATTTAAATAAAGACGACCAGAAGTAGCCAGCGCGCAATATCTTTTGGGCTGTGGCATACCTAGACATATGATCGCCACATGCTCCAGAGTGACAGTCATTTAGAACCATTTCAGCCTCTTCGTGAGTTAAGCAACGTCGAAAAATATAATCCGCCCCACGGCGATAAAGAGTATCTCCAATAATTTTGAATTGTTGGGATTGGAAGCGAATTTTCCGACGTTCCGATTTTGAAATTTCTGACCGAAAGGATTGGGTCTGGAGATAGACGATGATATCCCCATACCATGGATCTAAAGTGCTGATTAGAAACAAAGATTCGTCCGCAATGGGCTCCTCTGCCACAGTGTCCGTGTCAGCACGCGGGAAGTCACACATTAACTCTGCAAAAACTAAAGATTTCTTAGACTTAGATTTCTCAAACTCCAAGTCTAACTCCTGCAGGATAACGATCCATTTAGAGTACTTTCCCCCTAGCAATTGTTTGGTCAAAATGTAGATCATAGGGTTGCAATCCGAAATGACTGTAGTTTTGCGTAGTAAAATATAGTGACGAAAACGTTGGACAACTTGAACGACTGCCAATGCCAATTTCTCCACATGTGAGTATTTTAGCTCAGTTGGATTTAACGTTCGACTAAGGTAATATATCACATGTTCCGTTCCGAATTCATCTTCCTGAACTAAGTCCATTCCAATGGTGGAATGGGAGGCGGCGAGGTACAAAAAGTAATCCTGGTTGTAGTTGGGAGGATGCAACAACGGTGTATGGGTCACCGCGTGTTTGAGTGCATCAAAAGATTTCTGAGCTATCTCATCCCAAGAAAATTGAGTATTTTGTTTCAACAACCGTGTAAAACCCTTTGTAACCTCGGCGTAGTTAGGAATGAATCGTCGTAAAAAGTTTGCTTTCCCCTGCAAACTTTGGAGTTGGCGAAGACTCGAAGGAGGAGGCAAATTGATAATAGCTTCGACCTTCGAGGGATCAACGCGAATGCCGGCTTTCGAAACTACAAATCCCAACAATCGACCCGTTTCTATACAGAAGACACATTTGTGTGGGTTCAACCGAATACGATAATGCCTACACCTCATAAATATTGCACGTAAGTGGACGAGGTGATCAGCTCGATGTAATGAATGAGTAGGCAAGTCATCGAGATAGGGTTGAACAATGTGCTTGACGTCATGAAACGCATAAGACATCGCCCTCTCAAAAGTTGCTCCGGCATTCTTAAGCCCAAAAGGTAATTTGCAATAAGAAAATGTCCCCCATGGACAAATGAAAGCCATTTTTGGTTGATCGGCAGGTAGAATGTTGATTTGATTGTATCCGGAAAAACCGTCCATAAAGGAAAATATTTCGCTGCTGGCACAATCATCAATGATTTGATTGATATAAGGAGTTGGGTAGTTTTCCTTTGGACAAGCTCGATTAATATCCCTATAGTCGATGCATATTCTTATTGTTCCCTGTTTTTTGTTAACCGTAACAATATTCAATACCCAATCCGTTAACGGGATCGGATAAATGAAACCTGCTTTCAACAGTTTTTCAACTTCTGCTTTAATTGCAACAGCTTTTCGTGGGTGAATTTGACGCAAACGTTGCCGGACGGGTTTAGCATCCGGGTAAGTCTTGATCTCATGAACAACAATCGCGGGATCAATTCCTGGCATTTCCTCATAGGACCAGGCAAACACGTCGCGAAATTCTTGAAATAGGGCCTTATATAATTGGATTTCGTCATCTGTACACGAGGCACCTATATGAATGTTCTCAACAATTCCGGGCTTAACCGAAATTTCAATGGGAATAGTTCGAGAGATGTTTCCCAAATTTAACTCTGAATCAGGATGTTTCATTGGATTCTGAGGTTCCTTGACATATTCAGTCGTAAAGATTGATGAGAAATCATTTTCAAAACGATCATCCTCAGGTAAAAACGAAGATCTGTGATGGAGATCTTCCCATGGTAAATCATCTACACATAGGATTTCACGAATTTAGTCATCAGAGTGAACAAGTTCAGAAAACGTAGTTAAATCTGAGGTTGATGTGAAAAGTGATTCTTCATGGACCACATTCATTAAGTCATTTTCGGTTGAACACGGGTCGGCAAAAGACTGCACGGCTTCATAAGCAATTTCATATGGACTCAAAGGCATGGAATTACCAAATGAGTCTATTTCAGATTCAGAAGGAACGATCCAAGGATCGTCATAAAAAATGGTGTATGATGTAATCATATGAATATTTTCAAATGAAGATGATGCGTTGATTGGAGGAAAGGGAAAAGTTCCCAGTAAACCGCATCTTTAATTAATCCTACTCCAACATCCTTGTATGGGATAGTCATTTTATCGACATGCTAAATACTCTTCGAAGAGGCTGGGTCGGATGAAAAGTAAGCCAGCTAGTCTATTGTTACGATCTTTCCATTATGTGGAAACTTTATGACTCTAAAGACCGATGAAATGACCGCTGTCATAGCGTAAGACCAACTTCAACCCAAGAGAAGGTTGTAGTCTAGAGGGGCATCAACCACCTCCACATCTAGACTAACAGTTTTTCCTTCAACCCCTATAGGAAAATCCTGTAGAATGCCAAAAGGATGAAACCCACGGCCATCAAAGGCCTTAGGAATTGTCAGGGATTGATTTAGTGAAGGAGAACCAAGCGATCTCCAACACTGTATCGACATAATACACGTTGAGGCTCCCTCATCAATTACAGTCCGATGAATAGGCCTGTTTTTGACTATCACTGGGATCTGGAAAGCCATTTGATGAGGCAACCACGGTGTACTATTTTCTAGATCAAAGATTATTAGGTTCGGGTCCTGAACATCAACAGCTCCTACAGCCGACAAAAGTAATTTACGCTGTGCTGGGCATGATTGCAGCACTTCCAAAGCCGACATTGCTGAGGGTGAAACAACTAAATCCTCAACAATGTTATAATTCTGAGACGCTCTCGCATGTGGATTGAAAGCTGACTTTCGAAGTATACCCTTGGCGGGCGGTTTGATTACTAAGTCTGGATTAGGTTTCTCGATCTGTAGCGGATCGGAACCGGGCGCTGAGGTTGATGGATTAGAATGAGAAGATTCTACTTCTTTGCCATCAACAGGACTTTTACTACCATAATCTTGCGATCGAGTCGTAATCCTTACATGGGACATCATCAATATGGGTTCTTCATTGGCACTCGAGGAAGAACCTATCATCTTGCTATCTTGATTTGGAAATGGATCCTTCAAAACAACAGGAGTTTGGGAACCTTTGACGATCTTCGCAACCTCTGCTCGATGAGGGCAGTCTCTTGTAAAATGTTCTTCGTCACAAATGAGACATGGATAACGAGGTTTGCGCTTTCCATCATTAGATTCCGCCTTTTCAGATTTCTCTTTTGAACTTTTTTCCGTTTTATTCTTCTTCTTTCCTTTCTTCTTTCCACCGGATTTCGATTTAGTCGTAGATGATTCTACAACGTGAACATCGACGGAAACCTCTGCAGAAGAATCTCCTGTCGGGGAATCAGGCAAGGTTATGATAGGAGAAGAATTCTTGGAAGATTTCTTCTTACTTTTAGTGTTAACCGTACCAATCATACTGTCAGCGGCATGAGATCCCGAAGGAGCTGCAGTGATTTGATTTGACTTGGGAAGATAGGGGATCTTTTCGTGTAACATACCTGACTGAGTATAGACCAAGTCAAGGTACTGTGCTTGAGCAATCACTTGCTCCTCAGTAACAACTCCGACTTTAGCAACATCTTTAGTGATCCTTGGCAACAAAGATTTTACAAACCACTCGGCCAAGATTTGATCCGGAATAAATACCTTCACTAAACGTCGTCGACGTCTCCACTCATGAATATGATCTGAAATGTACGTGGATGTCGATTGTTTTAGCGAAGTTAACAATTCTGTGCCATTGTCATATCGGACTGGCAACTGGAAATGAGTTAAAAATGAGGTAGCTAACTGACTAAAATTATAAAAAGTGCTTCACGGTAACTCAATGTACCACTTGGCTGCGAGACCAATTAGAGTGCGCTGGAAAAGTCTAAGATGGATCGAATCATCTGTGATGGAGTTAGACGCACACCAGAGGTGGTAAGTCATCACATGGTTCGACGGGTCCTCTCCAGATTTACCTTCGAACTTGGGAATGTCACTGGGCAACTTATTCGGCATTGGTGGCCAAAACGGAAGATAATTAATTGGATCGTTCGTTAGGCGCGACAAGTCTGGTAAGTCCAAACTTGCGATAAACGGTAGCTGCCGATTAGGATCCCTAAAACTTTGGGTCATGAGACCAACCCCAGGAGGAGGATATCCAGGATAACTAGGAATAGGAATCGCGTTCGGCATATTGTATCCTCCTGGAAAACCAGGATTAAACGAACCATACTGGGGTTGTTGAGGTTGTTGATAAGTATACCCAGGATATGGTTGATACTGATAAACTGGCTGCTGGACAGCAGGACCGAATTGGTACTATCCCTGGTACGGTTGATAAGTGAATTGTGGTTGACTTGTGACAACCGTACTTAAACCAAGTTGTCCTACAGGCATCTGAACCGTAGTTTGAATCGTGGATCCAGATGGTGGTAAAGATGTCTGAGGAGTAGATACAGGAACAGTAGAAACCGGAGCTGTCGATACTCCAGAAGTAGGTGGGGTAGATTGAACAGATGTTGCGGCAGTTGCAGCAGTCGTTTGAGATGGAGTACGAGGCGCAGTAGGCCCAGACTGAGAAACTACCGAAGGTACAGAAGTTTGAATATTAGACTGGACTGGTTGCTGGGGTGAACCAGAAACTAAGGGTTGTCCAGTTTGAGATGACAACTGTACATTTGGCTGCAACACCTGTTGAGTTTGCGATGGATCCCACACTATGTTCATTCCGGGGTACTGACCCATAACAGGTTGAGAATATTGAGGACCATAACCGGGTTGAGGGTAGGTTTGATAATTGAAAGGTACATTTCCCATCCCTTGAACATAAGATTGACCTTGGGGTGGTTGGAAACCTTGGTTCAAGTACTGACCTTGGGGTAGATACCCCTGAGACACGTACTGATACTGAGGTTGGCCTTGAGGTATAAATTGATACTGGGGTTGACCTTGGGGTACATATTGAGTCTGGGGTTGACCTTGAGGAACGTATTGTACCGTAGGCACGTACTGTCCTTGAGGTTGCCCCCTAGATGCAAATTGTGTACCTTGAGGTTGCCCCCCAGGCGGTAACTAGCCACCTTGAGGTTGAGAATTGGGAATAGAACCTGACATCATAAGAATGTCTTCTACGCTCAATGGCTTTGCACCATTGCTTCCAGTGAATAACCCTTGTTAAATGGGTTGAGAAGATGCTCACGAAAAAGTATCAGAAAGTGACTGATACCCAGAGGGAACAGAAGGACCGCCATACAAAAAAGATTCAGGTGATTGAGTAAACATGGACGACTGACCTGACATATTTATGGGAGTATAAAAACCTCTAGGATGATAAGGAGCACGAGGTGGTGAAAAACTTAACACTGGGTTTTCCAAATAATTAGTTACAGAAAGATACCAAGTAGTACTTCTAGGTGGACTGTAAAAAATTGATTCACGCTCCCTTAGATCAATAACAGGTTGATTTTCAAGGATAGGGATGCCTACTTCTTCTTCCGGAGCAAGTTCTTCAATAGCTATCAAACCAGAAGGAAGATTTTCGGTGATTACTCTTTCTACCCTAGGTGAATTAGGAGCACTAGAAGTTGGAGAGACAAACCCCGATGTTGGAGTAACAGGTTCAGATATCTCAGGTTCTTCGCCTATATCACTAGTAGATGAAAAGCTACCAGCAAGTTCGGAAACCGAAATAGCTTCAGGATTATAACCTGTTTCTAGAGTTTGGTAATCAGGATGTACAACCAACGAAGACTCTCCTTCTTCAGGTGACCCAACTTTACTGCCACTAGGAGTTACGAGGACTTTCAAGCCTTCAAGATGGCTCGGGACTTCTTCAGGATGTTGGCCCCGAAGTATACGGGACTTTCTTAGTAAATCAGCCACGGTTACAAACTCAGGAGACTGGCCCCGAAGTCTATGGGACTGTCTTGGTAATTCAGCCACAGTTAAAAACTTTTAACTACTTCACACGCAAACAAAGTAAAATCTCAATGAAAAACACCTAAAGCCTCTAACGAACCAAACAAATTTGAATCACACGCCTAAAGAATCTAGAGATCAAACACACACAAACAGTAACTTTCCGGACCGAAAACACTAGTTGGTGATGAAATCCAACGTCGCAGAATTCAGTACAGAAATGGCGGTTGGAACAGTTACCCCGGCAACCTGCTTAATGAATAGACTGGACCAAGTTCCTCCACTTAACCGTCTTGAGTGAAGTGAACCCCCCATAAAATCCAAGTGAGTCTAGCCGACGTCTGCTCCAGGTACAGTGGGATCTTCCCACCACTGTCACCTTAGGAAGAATCCTAAAGAATATGGTCACTAAGGCTACCAACTAAGACAAATACACCTGGGGGAACAGTCTATAATCCGATACGCACGCAAGGGTAGAGTAGCAAGCTCAATCCCCTTGAAGGCTCCTTGACATAATCTAAGGTTTACCAACAAGTGACCCCAGGCTCCTCAACAATGGTTAATCCGAGGTTTACCGTTTTTTATACGTGAATATCTGGCGTCGTTCCCAATGAGGAAGGATTGATTCCCACAGTGGTTCGGACATGATCTCGTGCTTCTCCTTTAAGAGGAGCTTTCCCAGAGCATAAATGCAACAATTGGATTTCTTCCTACCACAAGATACAACTACTTGTTTGTTTTTATTGTCTTGGAGAGTTAATTACTCTCCTACTCCAAGACACTAGCCTAAGCTAAGTTGGTGTACCAGAGCCCTAGAAATAAAATGTTACTAAGTGAATTTTACTTTAAGCATTAATTTTAGTGGTTGTTGTTTAAGTCAAGAGGTGGCGGAGATGAAACTCGTGGTGTAAAGACTCGACTCGAAATCACTAAAAAGATGCACCTAAGATGATTTAAACAATCTTTTCTCTTCGATGAACTTCTAAACTAAGAAAGAGTTTGAGAATGCAAATACTTTGTAAACACAAATATTTCTCAATTAAACAAATTAAAAGAAGAGCTTTTCCCTTTCCAAAGCACTCAAAAACGAGACAACTAGCTATTTCACACAAATTTCCCTTTTCTTTTCAAAGCACTCAATCACTACAAAAACAAACTTTTCCAAAAGAGATTTTTTTTTTAATATTTTGTAAATAAAACACTCAAAACTAATGAAAATGACTAACTTTGAGAGCTACAAACTATAAAAAGCTACTTGAAGTCAAAGCCTACTAAAAGTCTTTTTGAGGATGTTTTACTTAGCCAAATGTGAGCTAAGGACTAATTTATGCAGAATCACAATTAGTCAAAAAACAACCAATCTTTCGTTTTCTTTTTGTAAAAATGAAAATTCCAAACTTTCAACTACAAGCTTTTCGAAATTTTGAAATGAGAAAACTCAAAGTGAATTCCTCAACAAGGGGAGATTTCATAAATGGTCAGACTCATAAGAAGACCAGTAGACACCAAGGTAATCTGAGGTCCCTAGGGCTTCTAAGCTTAGAGCCACTACACAACCAAAAACGAAAAACAAACCCAATAAGCAAAATTCCTAGGAATTCCACCTAAAAGCCTAATGCTAATGAAATCAAACCAAGGAAAGTTTTTGACAGGGAACAAGCAGGTCTGGGCAATGGCTAAAACCTATAAACAAATTCTAAACTGATAAAAAAGAGGAAAATTTAAAATTTTTCAAATTTTTGACAGGGTACGCAGGCAACCTGTTTACACAAGTGCGTCTACGCTCTGTGCACAAAGGAAAAGTGCGTACAGGTACGCACTGTGCCTAACTCAGAGGGTGTGTACCTCTCCCAAAACTATGAAAAATGAAAACTAACTCAAAATTAACTAAATTCACCCAATCCCACAATCATCAAGTCAAAAACAGAAACAAGAAAAACAGTTTCTCAGGTCAAAGTATAGACAAAGAAAACAATCAAGTCCCCAGTGGAGTCGCCATTTTGTCGCGCGGAATGAGTCGATCTTGCGGACAAGATAGACCTTCCTAGAATCTAAAGAAGACCTAACGACAAGCAAACCAACCAGACACTATCTTTCTCTAAATATGCTTCAATAAACAATAGAAAACAAAGGTTTTTAGGGCCTACCTTTGGTCCAATGCAAGCTTGTGGATGCCCTCGCTCCTTTGATCCAAATGAGCTCCTTTTCGTGAATATTTGCCTTGACGCTGTACAAGCTCCTCCCAGGGTCCAACAAGATGTCTCCTCTACTTTGACAAGTTTCACTCACTCTCCAATGGAACCAAGAGGTATGTGATCTCTCCTCTCAAGCTCAACCAAAGAGTCTCAATTTCACCAGCATTTACCCTCAAAATGTTCAGCTTCTAACCTCTCTGGTCCTCACCCCAATGCTTGTATTTATAGTGCAATGGAGGGAAGTTACTAGGTCCTCCTTCAAAGGGATAGCTCCTTTAGTCAAGGGATTAGCTCCTTCTCTTTTGGGATGCATAAACCACCTTAGAGCGAACAATCCACGTCAAAACTCCTTCTAGAAAACTCTAGAATTAACCCAAAGTGAGTTTTTTAAGATAAAAATTGCGCCTTTTGACTTTCACAGGGGTCCACACCTGCACCGTTAGGAACAGAGCGGGTAGGTACGCAGCTTTTGTACACAGAAGGTGCGAGACCGCAGGTGACCATGAGAGAAAGTGCAGAACCAGAGTTACATTGAATTTTAATGTCTTTCTCCCACTTTCAAAGCTTGATTTGAAGAGCTGAGGTCCTAGACTTGCTTAGGAGGATAGTACAAGTGATGATAGACCCATACTGACTGCAAATAATCATGGTGATGATATTTTTGTGTAACACTCCTAGCAGGAATTGCACAATTTTCCCCAACAGGGCTGCTCAGCCCTGTTGGGGAAAATTGTGCAATTCCTAGCTGCTCAACCCAAAATTTGTGCAAATCTGGGCAGCAGTCAACTACTCTGCCCATAAATTGTGCAAATCTACTGGGAAACCATCCTAGCTCCTAGCCAGAAATGGAGCAGCCCTGTTGGGGAAAATTGTGCAATTCCTAGCTGCTCAACCCAAAATTTGTGCAAATCTGGGCAGCAGTCAACTACTCTGCCCATAAATTGTGCAAATCTACTGGGAAACCATCCTAGCTCCTAGCCAGAAATGTGCATTTTCTCTAGTAGTCGAGTAGCCTCTTGCATGTGTAGTTGAGTCGACTGGTTCTTGTTGGGACTGAGAAAAACTAACTTGCATGCAGGGGCTGCTTCTCCCAAGGTATTATTCAAAGGCATCCCTTGTTTCAGGTATCTATGTTTAGTAGTTGGAGGTTACATGCAAGGATCATCTTAGAAACTTCCCACCAACTGTCGCTTTCCTCAGATTTGTGGCATGCGCTCACAACCTTGATGTTTTCAACACTCATCAACCAGACATTGCAGATCTCATTCCTCACATCAACCTTGTAGCTTTGACATCCCACATCACCTCTAGGAGCAGTTGGCACATTCAGCTTAGCTGCTTTGGGGTAAGCCCGCTTCCCATGCCTTGTGTTGCATTTCTGTCACTTTTTTTGTTTTCGCTTGTATGCGTGTTATTTGCTTGATTTATTTGAATGAATGTTGTCATTTACATGTATATTAGCTTGACCTAGCACCGTTTCAGTTTTCATTAACATCTCACTATTTTCGCATGCATGCAACTATTTTCCACGAACGGTCACCGATTTGGAGACTCGCCTCACCCACATGCATGTTGTTCCATTTTATGAATCTGTCATTCATCATTTACATGCACGATCATTCACTTATGCTTGCACTTAGTATCAACATGCATTCCCTGTCCTATTTTCTTTCAATTTCCTATCGGCGAATCGGGCCAACCTTGGCCCAGACTCTGCCTTCACCAAGGCTGCATTGCACAATTTGGGGAAGGAAGGCTCTACCTTCCTCTCCAAAAATGCACATTTTTTCCCAACACTAGCCTCCAGGATTGTTTTTCATATTTTTGGAGAACAATGACTACTTGGCCTAGGAAATCATGCAAATTAGTCCCTCGGCCAACAGTCCTTCCCAGCTAGAATTGCGCATTGTGCAATCCCAGTAGCCAACAGCCATACTGGATTGTGCATTGTGCAATTCTAGTAGCCAGTCAGTCTCCTAGTAGCCCAGACTATGCCTTGCGTAGTCTTGGTAGTCAGTCTCTTGACCTCACAGTCGAAATTGCGCAACCTTCATGATCAGTCACACAGGTTTGTTGCAAGTCAGTTCTCAAGTTCATTTTGGTTTTCAACTAACAGATTGCTTGCCATAAGTATTGTCATGTCTCCAGGTACTGCAGGTGTTCATCTTCCTCTCAGTAGTGCAGGTATAATGGTTTCTAGAGGGCATAGTCGAAGACACCATTCAGATCACACCTGGAGATGCAGTCGATCAAATGTCTATGAGCTTGCTTACTCACGAAGATATCAGCTTGTTCATACACAAGGACATCAAGATATGATAGCAGCAACATCACAACAAGAAGAATCATGAATAACAGTTGAAGGTAACATACTGAATGCAGCGAATGCAGTGAACACAATGAATGCAACGAATGCAATGAATGCAAGTGGAAGGTTATTGACAACACAGGGGCAGAAGAAAGTTGCAAGATCAAGATGATGAAAGTAACTTTGGAGACTCAGTCTATGAGGTGACATCACTACATGATGATCGCGCGAAGACAGGGAATGGAACAAAGAAGGAGTTGAATGTGCTGAAGAAGCAACTCAAGGAAGAACATGAAGTTGCACAGATGGACGAATGAGTTGTAGCAGGAACAGGAACAACAATGGGTGCAACAGGCACTCATGGATGAAATTGCACCCGTACAAGTTTAAGATCCATCTCAGCAGCTGACACATAGTAGACATGGTGAGTAGTGTTATTGATCACATGCAAGGGATTCAACAACATGCATGTCATTGTGTGCACACATGCAATCCAACCCATTCAACACACTCACCAAGAAGAAGCAAGTCCAACTGCAGTTGAATATGTACTTCAGCAAGTTGATGCGCATGACCACCAACACACACTTGAAGATCAACATAGACACTATGCATCAGTGGGTTTCTAGTTTAGCTGCACCTAAGAAGACCATGCGCATGTTAGTAGATGAGTTGGATGAAGGGGGTGAACCAATGCACAGGTTGCAACAGAGGCAATAGTTCGCTTCAAGAAGATGTCACCATAAGGTGCATGCACACCATCATGGACGACCAAGCTTAGCATCAACTCACCACCTTTACCATCATAAGCATGTCAAAGAGTTGGTCTCATCACAATGGACCGAGTGTCAGTGATGTCTTGCATGGCTTGCTCAAGCCATGTCGTCTCACATGTGTACATGTGCATTGTAATGTTGAGTCATGTCAAGTGTCAATAGTTGGATGTAATAGTCATAAAGTAGGTGAAGAGTCATGAGCATAGTTGAACTGTCACAAAGGGGAATGTCAAGGGTCACCCCACCCTTTGCTATAAATAGTCCCTCATAACTCATTGTATAGGCTTTTGGTCAGCCAAGCTTCTGATAAGACTATCTTGGAAAGAGCTTGGACAGTATTGTAACGCGCCTTGGCTTCTCCACTGCACGGAGCTGGTTCATCTCTTTGGAGGAGCAGGCAGATGTGGCTATAACGTTCCACTGTTGGGGCTAGAATGTTTACATGGATGTATTGTATGATGGGAACTTACACTTCTTTATATAATAAGAGCCAACATGTTTTCACACATGTATTATATTTGTTGTAAGACTGATCTTTAACACTTGTAATGCATGTTGCTTTAACCTGTGTTATACATCTAAACTGATTCAGTTGTTGTAATGCATAATTTATTAATGGAAACGTGTTGTATATGTTGTTAATGCTATCCCGTCCATGTCGACTGCTTTCCTGGACATCAGACAAACCTTTCACATGAACCTTTCTATAAAAACTGTTGCACTCGTTCAGACTGATTTGTGAGTGTTGTACGTGTTATCTTACCTTGTATGTTGTGACTACTGCATCCGAGTGGACTGCTCCCCCTGAAGCTGTGTATGCCCTGTGTGTTGTGTGTTCCTAGCCGAGTTTGGACTGATCCCTTTCAACCTAGAACTCACCTTCATCTTCATCTCAACTCATTTGTGTTAGAACCTCTCGTACACCTTCCTTGACTCACTGTAGTAGTCACACCCTTGCTACTAATAGGGTTATCTTACTTGCCTCTATGCGACATCACGGTCAAGGCATTTCTTTATGACAGACTGCTGGGACTCCTACACCAAATAGTCTGAGGTCTAATTGGGACTTCTTACTGGGGAGATCCCCTTACATTTTGGTGGGTCCAACACCATCAATAGGTTTATATGGCCAATGTTGCCAAGGAAAGGGTGTGTTCCAATTACTTTGGGGTGTATATGCATAACCTTGAAATTATGAATTAGGGTCTTGCATGATACTAGGTTGACTAGGCTGCCATGGTCCTCTTGGAACTACATAACATAGCTGCATTGAAAATTGACTTGCTCCATTTTACTTAGATTGCTAAGAATTTCTGTTTTAAAGTTATCAAGCAAATTTCCAAGTTTAGCTTGACTTACTGATATTGATGTTGATTTACCTACTCTTTCCATTCATCTTGATATGTGTTTGCATGTTTCACAAATTTCTTCAAATGATAATTGGTATACATCACCTCTACTCATGAGATCAAGGGGATTAATCCATTCATCCGTAATTGTTCTATTTAAGAGGGTTTTTAGTGTGTCAGATCCTAAATGATTTTTTCTAATTTTGAAATGAAATATTCCTAATGCAAATATTTTTTGTTTTTTTACAAAAAGTAAAAATAAATGAATCAACTAGGGAAGAAAATGATGCATACTTGGACACCTTCTTGGAAATGACACCAAAAAGTGATGAGCCTCGGTATTGCAACAAGAATGCTGCAACTCCCAAGGCTACCAACTTTAATTATCAACTTGGACTTCATATAGACTTTAGAGGTATCGACACTATATGTGCAGAATACAATTTGTCCTTCCTTTTCTTTCATGATGTTATGGAGCGCATGTATTGAAATAAAATCCTAAAATAATTGTAGAAAACAAAATGCTCAAAATGGAAGCCTTAACCTATTGCAAGAAATAAAGTACAAGGAAAGAAACATATTCTAATTGCATAAAGATCATGAAATAAATGTAAAAGAAACCTAACTTAACCCTATTTATCACATGTGATGATTTAAACTAATTGAGCATGGAGTTTGATCTAGGGAGTATTAATTGTTATGTGCATGTGTGAATATAAAAGAACTCGTTTTTTCAATCTTTTTCTTTTATAAATGCAAATGCTAATCCTCACTTGTTCTTTGGCAAGGGAGACAGGTATGGAGGAAGAGGGTTAAAATGGTCTTGATGGCATGGAGGTCAAGTAGAGGCCTAATCTCAGCTTCAATGATGATTTTTCTCAATTCAGGCTCAAAACAGGCCGCTACAGGATTTCCTACAGGATATACTACGTTTCCTACATGATCCCCTGTTTTACTACAGGATGTTACAAATTTACTATACGAAATTATAATTGATAGAATGAACAAGCAAATCAAATACAAATTGAATGGGATACATTTTTTTATGGGCTAGGATGTCTTAGGTCTCCATTCCAAGTGGAATCACTCAAAAATACCTCTGTTAACCCATTCAAAAAAATAACAGAAAATTACTAGTCTAAAAATCCAAAATTTAAGAACTAGTGAGATAGTAAATCCATCAAACACCTAACCTAATCAAGTGAAAATGTAATGGGGTAATTTTTTTATTAAATAGATTTTTTTTTTTCTAATACAAGTGGAATCAAATTGATTGAAGCTCGTTAGCATGCTCTAACAAATAACAAAAAATCACTAGTCTAAATCTCGAATTTCGAGAATTAGTGAGCTAGTAAACTTATCAAATGCCTAACCTAATCAAGTGAAATGTAATGCGGCATTTTTTTTTTGATCTAATGCAAGTGGAACCAACTCAATTGAAGCTCGTTAGTATGCCCTAAAAAAATAACAGAAATTTATTGTTCTTTGCTACAAAGGAGTTCCAGAAATCTAGAGTTGGGAATAAGAATAGTAATCCAAGTAGCTCAATGATTACTATGACCTTCCAAATCTTTTCCAAGGATGAAATGATACTTGTGATCTTGCAAAATAAATTACATCAACCATTTAACCCAATCCTACAACAAGAAATTATTAATACTAAATGCAGAAATAGAAAGACACTAAAACAAGAGATGCATTTATAAGAAGAACTTCGGCGTAAATCACATGTAGAAAGACCTTTGTCGATGCGTTTCGAACCAACTAGTGTGGTTCATCGTCAAGACAAGTTGAGGAGTTATATCATGGCTGCATCTTAAATAGGGAGAGTAGATCCTCCAAACAGTTAGGTTGACTAGGTTGACCATCAACAACTATAAAAAATAGCTAGATAATGTTAAAAATTAAAATAATATTATATTTATAGTAATTAAATTATATTATAAATACCATTTCATTTTAGTCAAAAGGTAATAAAAACAAATATTATAATTATAGTAATTAAATTCTCTATCTAATAAATAATTAAAATATTATAATAAATTAAATTCGGAAGTGATTCTATTTTATTTTATAATATATTTAATTCCTTATTGAATTTATATAATAGTAAAAAGGGGGGTTTTTAAGAAAGATTTATATAATAGTGGAAGAGGTGCTAAATTTTGTTTACCAGCAAACATTTAACAAGGAACACAACCTCTGACCTTTGCCCCTACTTGTAAGAATAATGTGGGCCGATAAAATCCTCCCCTCAGAATCTTGTATGATGTTGCTCTCCAAGCATAATGTCCCCCACAAATTCCTATATGAAACTGATCAATGATTCCTTTAGTTTTTGATTCTGTTAAACATAATAACAAATTATTCAGTGGATCTTTCCAGTATAAATTTGCATTTATAATGTAATACTTGACTGATTTTAACTTAAGGGTTTTACACTAGGTTTTAGAGAACGATGCTGGACACTCTAAATGGATCAAGAAATTTACAATATCTTGATACCAGTTTGACAACAAGAATTTTTCATCAATGTGTATAGCTGATCTGCTCTGAAGGTAGAGGTTCTTATGGGTTCGTTTCTTTAGGATGAAGGGAAGGTTCTCGTGGATTCTCCCCTTTTGCAAGGATAGAAGGTTCTTGTGTATTCTTCCCTTGTATTTTTAAAACATAATTGAGTCCAAGTACTTTGTAGCTGGATTCACCTAGAAGCTTGGCTAATCCTTGATTTTTTACTAGATTGGTAGTCTTGATGGTTAGATCAAACTCTATAATTTGAATGATCCATCTACCTCATTTCCCATCAATGTCTAGGTGGGTTTGGACAATTTTCACAGCACTATTAGGGACATAAGCAGTAATAGGTGAATGTAAGACATACATCTTGAATGATTTCAGGGCTTAAGTGAGGGCATAGGCTTGCTTTTCAATGATGTCATACTTAAGCTCGACATCTCTCATAACCTTGTTGAAAAAGGCTATGGGTTGGTCATGGGAATCTTCATTTTTTTGTAATAGAATGGCAGCGAGGGTTGTTTTAGAGGAAAAAGAGAAAATACTGAATAACTTAGTATAATCAGGGCTGGCTAAGGTGGGAGCTTCAGAGATAGCCCTTTTAATTTGTTCAAATGCATGCCTAGAAGAGGAAGTCCATTTGACTTCATGGTACTTTCGGACCATGTCAGTTATATCTTTTACAATCTCTGCATAATTTGGAATAAATCTCCTTAGAAAATTAATCTTGCCTAGAAAAGCTTGAATCTCCTTCTTGTTTCTAGGTAAGGGCAATGTTTCAATGGCAGATACTCGTTTGGGGTTAATTACTACTCCCTCCTTTGAATTACATGGCCCAACAATTTTCCTTCTTTGACAACAAACAAGGACTTCTTAGGGTTCAATGATATTCCAAATTTTCTACACCTGTCAAAAACCTTCATCAAGTGCTTTAGATGTTTTTGATCAGATTTAGAAAAAATAGTTATGTCATCAAGATAAATAGCCACAAATTTATTTACCTGACCCATAAAAGCTATGTACATAGCTCTCTGAAATGTTTCTCCAACATTGGTTAATCCAAATGGCATCCTAGCATACATGAATGTGCCCAGGGTGTAGTAAAGGCTATCTTCTCTCTGTCTGCTGTATCAACATTCACCTGATTGTAACCTGAAAAACCATCAAGCATAGAAAGTCTTTGTGCTCCTAAAACCATTTGAAGTAACCTATCCATTTTGGGCAAAGGATAATTATCTTTTAATGATGCCTTGTTCAAATTTATAAAATCCACACAGAGTCTTATTTCTCCATTTTTCTTTCTAACAAGAACTATATTTGCAACTCAATTAGAATATCTAAGAGGGAGGATGATCTGAGCATCTAGAATTTTCTTAATCTCCCTTTCTACAGTTGGTGGAAGGGATAGATTTATCCTTATAAGTTTCTGTTGATAAGTTTTTGCTTCTGGCTTCAAAGGAATCTTATGATGTATTAATGAAGTATCATAGGTCTTTAGATCAGCATAAGTCCAATAAAAAACATCCTTATAATTTTGCAGTAACTTAATATATTGAGCTTTGATCTTAGGGTCTAGAGATGCACATATTTTGATGCTTTTGATATCTTCATCAGTTCCAATGTATCTCTTCTATGTCATCTTCTGAGGAAATGGAATTAGGGTTTCGGAGGACATCATTTTGATCAAACAATTTTTCTAAAGAATGAGTCTTTTTCGAATAAAATAATTAGATAATTGAATAATGTCATGATTAGAAATTTGGGTTTTAAAATCTGAAGTATCATTTCCATCTGCATTTTCATTTATTTCAGTTCTATCTTCATCAATTTGTAGAAATGAAAAATCATCTATTACCTGCAGAAATGATTTCAAATGTTCATCATCTTCGAATATTTGCCAATGTTTCAGATTATCTGGGATATGTGGCCTATATTTGACTTGTATCTGATAGAGTATATCAGTATGATCATGAATTTTAAAAGAGCTAGTAGAGACATCTGAGGCATCTGCATGAATATTCTAATCTCTGGGACTATGAGTCAAATTAAAAGCATCAAAGAAGTTTTCAACTGAATCCCATACTTAATTTCGGTATGACCCAAGTCTAGGGTGCTTGGTCTGGAAAGCATTTCTTACTTGCTTAACAATAAGTTCTAAATCAACAAAAACACTTAAGTTTTGAAATTTTAAGATTTTGGCTAATAGCAATCCTAAAAGGAAAGCTTCATATTCAACCACATTATTTGCAACTTTGAAGTCTAATTTACATGATTGGGTTATATTTTCTCTTTTTAGGTGAAATTAAAACTACTCCAGCTCCTTCCCCATCTTTCGTGTAAGAGCCATCAAAGAACAGTTTCCAAATATTAGTTTGGTTTGGTTCAGGACTTTCAACTACCTCTTCAATTTTGACTTGAATTTTATGTTGGTTTGAAGTGAGTTGAAAACAACCAAAGTCTTGATCTATTGCATAAATTAGATGGCTCCTTGGTTGGTCAGTCTTACAAACAGTATGTACAAATCTTACCTCTCTATATAATCTTAATTGTTGTCCTCCATAAACAAGAATAATAGCATATGACATATCCATCTGTAGATTTACCCCTAATTTGGCACAACAAGACCTAGAAAGGAGCATTCCAAACTTGGGAGGGATATCTGTGACAACAATATCATGTACTACACTTTTTGCTGGAATTTGGGCAAGGGTAACAACTAGATCCTTGGTCAATCCCAAATAGGGCACCCTTTTAGAATCAAAGGTGTATAGGTCATGGTATGATCTAGTTATGTCGAGTTTAAAATGGTCCATGATAGATTTTTCCATAAGGTTGTGTGATGCTCCTGAATCAAGCATACAATTATACAACATGGAATCATTTGTTTTAAGAGTTACATAGAAATAAAGGAGGCACTATCTCATCTATCATGTTTGAACTAGGGCCAAAAACTACTATTGGTTTTTCATCTTGCAGACTTATGACATCACCTTCAACATCAACTGAGGCATTTTGTATCCATTTTGTGACTTGGCTTTTGTAACTAGGGTTTTTAGAAAGTTTTGATAGTGGAATTGGGACCTTAACCCTCTCTATTTCTTTTTCAACATTAAATGTAGTCAAAATGTTTTTACCAATTTGGGTAGTATCAATTGACTGATCTAAGCACTGAATAAGAGTTTTTTGAGCTTCAACAATTTTGGTACGTGGTTCAATTATTGGAGTTTCCTTTGGAGGTCTCGCAGGACTAGACCTAGGCCTAAGATAATACCTCTTGTTTAACTCTGCAATTAAAAATTCAGAGAAAGCGTGATATTTAGAGATCTGTGAAGCTTCCTGATCTTCTTGAACCTAATTTTGTTGTGAGAGAGGATTGATGACTATTTGATTGGAAGAAGAATCCATACTATTAATATCTTTAGTAATTTTCATAGTATTATCATCAGGTTGTTGGTCATCTATCGATAGAGGAGTAGGAATCTGTTGATCATTGCTAGGTCTCTGAAGAATTTGTAGTGGTGGATTTCTTTTATACTGACCTTGATTTTGGTTTTGGGGCCTAGTAATTGTTTGTTGTATTCTCATAGGTTGGGTCTCAATCTTTGAAATCCTATTTGATAGGTTTCTAAGAACAGATCATCTATTTTTGAGTCTTCTGATTTAATCTTAGAGGAACTAGAGGCTTCTTGAACAGATTTGAGTTTTCTTTGGGCCTTTTCTTCCTTAAGTTTTAAAGAAGTTGAGGATGCCCTATTTTCTTATACTTCTATAGCATTTGTTTGCATGTCTTCAAGATTTCTTGAGGTTCTCTCTCGTAGCATAACAAAAAAGTCATCATCAAAAGATTTAGAAAATCTAGACTTAGCTGCTGCTACAGGGGGCTTACAATTAGCAGGAATTTGGTGATAGAGTTTATTGAATCTTTTGATAAAATCTGATACTGGTTCACCAAAGTTCCTTTTAAGCTCTTCAAATTCTGTGAGGAAGTGAAGAGGATCCTTTTTCACACCCCATTGATTTTAAATATGGTTGTAAGATCTTCCCAATTTCTAATGGAAGCTGCTGGTAACTTCCTAAACCAAATCCTCGCATTTCCTTCAAGTGAATGTACAAACAATATCATATAAAAAATTTCTTGTTCAATATTCATGTTGTCTGTAAAGTCTAGGAAAGCTTGAAGATGGTCCTCAACTGAGGGACCAATTTTCCATTGTACTTGGGAAGGTATTTTAAGTATCCAGCTGGGAATGCATCAAGGTTATTAGGTAAGACTAAGGCAGCATATCTAGCCTGTACAATAGGTTGGAAAGCCATGAAAGCAGGTGGTATATGAGGTGCTTGAGGTGTATGAGGTTGTTTAGGTGGAGTATGAGGTGTTTGTGTGGATGTAGAGGATGAAGAAGAAGTAGAGGAAAAAGATGGTGATTCAGGGGTTGATGAACTAGTTGGAGGTGAAGGAGGAGGAGATCTTCTGAAAGACTTCAAAGGAGTCTTAAGAACTAACTTCAGACTTGTAAAGGAATACATTCTTTTGTTTCAAAGAGAGGATTGGTATATATAGAGAAGGTCCCCTCAAGTTGTTCAGAAGAAGAAGCTTCAGGTGGGTCAAAAATGGAAGGAAATGGATAGGTGGTAGGGAATATGAAATCTGTGGATTTATATTCTGGTAGATTAACATCCAAATCAGATTCAATTTTAGGTGATCCCGGTGGTAGTGTGGGTATTGGATGAGATTCTAATGAATGAATAAGGTAGGCTGACTTAAAATCAACTCCTCTATCTAGAAGTTCAACAACCCTAGGTGATAAATGGGAGTAATGAGGGTTAGATGGGATATTACTATAGGGGTCGAATGATTCTAATTCTTCAGACTGAAGGACTGAAGAGGAAGAAGGAGATGGTCGGTGTCCCCTTTTAGAACTGGATTTTCTCAAAATCCTTTCAGGATCTGACAGAGGACTAACTATGTCAGCTTTTGAACAAGATCTAGTATGTTTAAAAGGTGTCAGTTTGGGAGTGTGGAGTCGCCTAGGTGAATGATTTTAACCTTTCTAAACCATTTAATCACCTTAAAGGAAAAGAATGAATTAATATCGTTGTCCGAAGGGAAACTTAAAAGAAATTCGAATCCCCGGCAGTGGTGCCAGTCTGATGTTGTACCTATGAGATAGTAGTAGGTCAACTACCAATGCCAAAGAATCTAAAATAATTGTTTTCGGTTTTTGGTTTTAGTTTTAGTTTATAGGAATAAATTGAAACACAATTATTCATACCTAGATATTTCTATAAGTCATAAGCATATGAAGAAAAAGATAATGATTGATAACTGGAGAAACTTACAGGATAACACAAACTGTGTAAAACCAAATTCAGAATCCTCTGCCTTGTATTAAGGTTCCAGAAAGACTGAGTACATCAAGTGTCTAGAAAAGCTTCCTTCAAAGGTGCAACCAGGTTCAAAGTAGAATGAACAATCATGACTTAACAAGCAATGAACCATGAACCCTTAACAACTCGAGAAGAGAGTTATTTATACAATAATGAAACTAAGAAAATATCGTAAAACTGATTAAGATTTATTCTAGGAAAGGAAAGATCTTCATACAAGAAGATAGGGGCATATATTGAACTGCTTCTTGTTGTTCCTTTTATTCAGGTTATGTTGGCTTTGTTGTTTGATATTTTTCCCTTTAAGCTGCTTGATTGTTTGTATCCTTTACGCTGGTTGATTCCTTCATTTGATCTTTCATCTGATACTCTTTAAACTCTGTGAATATCCTTTGACCCTGCTGAGTAGCCTTTACTGTGTTCTTTTACCTTTACTGTGCATTTCAAGCTTTTACATGCGGCAGGTGGTTTTGGTTTTCATCGCACTACTTATGAGGCGTGGGCAATTTTGGGAGGGGTCACCCGATATAGTTTAGAGCCTGACATGTAGCAAGGGGAGGTCAGTGAAATACTGCTTTTTCAGGCGGGTAATGCTTGGACAGAGAGCCAACCCGAAATCGCTGAGGGTCATTGGATTTGAATGCATTGGATCGGACGGCGGTGGAGCGAAAGAGTAGCGTGGAGGTAAGAGGAAAGAGAAACGGACGGGCCCAATGATAAATTATGGTGGTATGGGCTTTATTATGGATTAAAAACTAAGAATAGCAGGGTTTTATGGTTAAACAAAGGTTTAGGTTAGTTCTTCGCTTAAATCATAAAAACATTTTAACAAAGAAATCCTTTGCAAAACAAAGTATGGCGGACTTGAAATAGTGTGAATTCGGGCGGATAAATGATGTCGGGTCCAGGTTCATTGCATATCACAATCACAGTTTAGCGAAGGAAGGCCCATCACATAGGAATACAATAGGGGCCGGACGTGATGTAGAAAATAAATCATGGATAATACTGCGCCGGGTTCGGGTTCCCATCGGATATCAGAGATCACAATGGCAGAGGGTATATGTTTCAGCCGGGACCTACAATGAGGGGCGGATGTGAAATGGGCTATGAATTATGAAATTATTTGCATCAGGTCCAGGTCGATTGCGCATCACATATCGCAATGTTGAGGAGAGTGCATGGATGTTGAAAAGCTTGCGATCCGCCGATATGTGATGTTGTATGGAATACATAGTTTTATAATAAAAATAATGGTTTCAGGATATTTAGTAAAGGGAGTTAATAATATATGGGAAAGGGGGCTTTTAGGGGTTTAATACTGTAAGTTAGTGTTAATATGAAATATGAGCGGAAAGGGGAAATACACTAAGTATAATGCCTTTTCATGAGTTATTTGCTTTTCACATATATACATCAATACTTAGGATAAACATATTTTTGTGGGTTTTTTGGGTAAGAGGTGATTTAACATGGGGTTTACACTTTTCCTAGGCAAAAAGGATTTTAACCTTAGGAAAAGGGGTTTTTTATCGAAAATCAATGAATATGAACTGTATGAAGGTGTGAAAGGGAAATTAGTAAGTATAGGGATGAATGGGGATGAGGGAAGTTAATTAATTGACCTTGTAGACCTTCATTTGCTTTGTGTAATTGCCTCATGGACATAGAAACATATGGTAAAACATGATAAATGTACATTTTGTCCAATCAATCATCATACTTCTGCAACCTTTCTTCTACTTACCCTTTGCTTATCCTATCATTTTTTCTTCACTTAATGGGTGCATTTAAGATAGCAAACCCTTTTCATTTCTTTTTATTAATATTTTAAAAAAGGAAGAAAACTATCTAATTCTAACCTTATAACATCCAAGGGATTAGATTAAACTGATGAGCACCTTATTATTCTCTACCTAACTATTGATATGCCAAGATTAAACAGTTTGGCCAGATCTTTATTCTCTAATTATAACATCAAATTTAAAGCATGAAGCAATCAAGATTAAACTATTTGACTATCATGGGTTGTGGCATTTATGACAAGCTGCACACAACCATTATTTTGCAGAAAAAAATAGTAGTGGCATTTAGAATTGCTCACTTTCAGAGTTTATTTGTTTTCTTTTCTTTCTAACCTAACATTTTCTCTTTTCCTTGATTTTTTAGGGCATCTAACCTAACATTTTCTTTTATATGGACATCATCATCAAGATATTTTCAAAAACATTTTATTCAATATTGTTATTTCCATATCCTAACTTAACATTTTTTCAATTATTGTTATTATTATTATTATTATTATTTTTGACTATTTTATTCTATCTTATCTAAACCAAAAAATGCTACAACACAGGTGATGGCTTCCTCTGTTGCTGCTGAGCTGTGGAGGAGTTTCATTGTGCCTATAGTTATGCTTATCCTCTTTCAATCATGGTGTTGAAGGTTAGGCCTGGAGCCCACTGTTACTTCTGAATAGGCTGTTGTAACTGCCCTTTTCTTTTAATGTTTGTGTCCTTTCTCTGTTGGAGGGTAAATAAGTATTGGAATGAGTGGAAGGTGTGGCGATAGAGTGACACGGTCATGATGGGTGTTGGTTGAGATGTGGTGAAGTCAATGTCCTTTTTTCCTATCCAAAAATAGGCTTGCATCATAATTTTTCCATCGGACTGTCTTTCCCGTAGATTTTCAGAACTTCCTATAGTACTACAGGAAACTCTTGTAGTAATTCAGAACAACCTCTTGTAGCAGACTTGTTTTGTTCATATCTCCCAAATGGTAGAATGGATTGACATGAAACTTTCTGATCATGTTTCCGTCATCATTATGCACCTCCCCATAAAAACAATTTGGTCAATGGATGCACGGATCTCGAGAAAAGCTAAAAATGGCTGAAGGTGATAGAGGCCAATTTCTTGGAAATTGTCCATTGGAATTTTATGAAATTTCTTGGGCATGTTACCATATTCCATATGAATCTCTCCATGAAACAAATTTTTAAATGGATGCATGGTTTTTAAGTTATGGAAAAAATAAAATTCTGCTCTATGTATTTTTGTTTCCTGTAGTAAAACAAAGCCTTTCTGTAGTTTTTTAGGACAACAAGCAACTTGAATGGGAAAATGTTGAGAATGATGGGTGGATGGTGGAAATAGATGATGGTGATGGATTGGCATGGCCTTGGCCTTATTGGAGCATTTGAGCAAAGGAGGCGAAAGTCAAAATTTGACTTCTTTTGACTAGGTTTGACCTATTTTTTCTTTCTTTGGTGACAACTTGTTTTTGTTCCTTGTAGATGTTAGAGAGAACCTACATTCAACAGAGAGATACATGGATAAAGGATTTTTTTTTTTAGGCCTACTAGCCGTCTCAATTAGGTTTTCAACTACTAAGTATGCCTAGGCGCCTCAAAGGAGGTTTCCACCTAGGATCTTTTCTTTTTTCTCTCTTTTTTTTCTTTTTTCTTTTTTCCCAACCCATTGAACGCCTTATGGAGGTTTTCAATCAATGAGCCAATATGAGGCGCCTCAAAGGAGGTTTTCACCTGAGATTTTTATTTTTTTCTCTTATTTTTCATTTTTTTTCTACCCTACCCTACTTGAAAAGCAAAATCACTTTCAAGTATAAAACTACTTCCAATAGAGCCATGTGCACATCAAGATGACAAACAAAATGATGTGTAGGCTTGAAATGTATGTTTGACATGTACTTGGATTTCAGAGACCAAATGATTTGAATTTGAAAGGGTGAAGCATAGTTGAAGAAGAGAGTGATGCTCCATCTTGTTGATTTTCTGGAACCAAACCTCAATACAACTTTGATGTCCTTGGTTTTCTTGCTTATCTGGATCATTCTTCATGTATTCTTCTACCATGACCTTTAAATCTTCCTCTTTTTGCTGATTGTTCTCTTGAATACATGGAGGATTTTATGGTAATCATGAGGGAGCTCTCTTGATCTCTGATTTTGATGTCTGCTCTTCATAAAGTGCAACCATGATTCCGTGGTCTTCTCATTTGAATCTTCTTCTTTTGGATGTGGTCCTTTGATGATATCAAGATAATCTATTTTTTGCAATACTCTTCCTGAGATATGGTGAATACCATTGATATTAAGAGGATATGTTTGGAAGTGTTGTACCTCAGCATTGTAAGTGGGTTGAGCTACTTCAATGCATGGGTTTGGAAATAGTGGTATAGGTAGTTGAGTGGGCATGGATATTTGAGATGGATGCGGTTGGGGTTGTGGTTGTGGTGGAGATGAATGGTAGGGATAACATGGAGTTGGGTATGGAGGATATCGAGGAAAATACTGAGGATATTATGGATGGATCCCATAAGTTCCTTTCCAACCTTGTCGCCAAGGTTGGTTTTGGGTTTGTGTTGTAGCGGCTACAATCACCCTCCAAAATTTAGCCTTAGCTTCATTTTGGAGCCTCCCTTCCAACTTTCATAGCAGCTTTCCTTGCTTCTTCAAGTTCACAAGCTTCAGTGTCTTTCTTGCACAAAGGAAGCTTTTCGATCACAGCTTGATCCATTCCCCTCACAGGTTGTTCACCTGGACTTGGTCCAGTTGTAGGCTGAGAAGCTTCCCTGAGAAAATTGTGCATTTCTAGGTGGCAACCAACCTTCCCTCCAGAAATTGTGCAATCCTGTCTGGCAGCCTACTAGGCTCCAAGATTGTGCAATCCTACCAGTCAACACTCCCAGCAGGAATTGTGCAATTTTCCCTAACATGGCTGCTCAGCCTAGAATTTGTGCGAATCTGGGTAGCAGTTAATTGCTCTGCCCAAAAATTGTGCAAATCTCCTGGGCAACCATCCCAGCTCCCAGCCAGAAATGTGCATTTTACTCCAGCAGTCGAGTAGTCTCTTGCATGTGCAGCTGAGTTGATCGGTTCCCCTTGGGATTGAGAAAAAATGACATGCATGTAGGGGCTGCTTCTCCCAAGGAAACATTCAAAGGCATCCCGTGTTTCAGGTATATATGTTTAGCAATTGGAGGTTACAAGCAAGGATCATTTCAGAAACCTCCCACCAAGTGTCGCTTTCCCTATATTTGTGGCATGTGCGTCACAACCTTGATGTTGTCAAAACTCATCAACCAGACGCTGCAAATCTCATTCCTCATATCAACCTTGTAGCTCTGACATCCCACATCACATCTAGGAGCAGTTGGCACATTCAGCGTTGCTGCTTTAGGGTAAGCCCGCATCCCATGCCTTGTGTTGCGTTTCTATCGCTTTTTTTGTTTTCTATTGTATGAGTATTGTTTACTTGATTTCTTTGAATTCATGTTGTCATTTACATGTATATTAGCTTGTCCTAGAACCATTTCAGTTTTCATTAACATCTCACTGTTATCGCATGCATGTAACTATTTTCCGTGAACGGTTGCTGATTCGGCAACTCGCCTCACCCACATGCATGTTGTTCCATTTTATGAATTTGTCATTCATCATTTTCATGCATGATCATTCATTTATGCTTGCACTCAGTATCAACATGCATTCACTATCCTATTTGCTTTCAGTTTCCCGTCGACGAATCAGGCCAACCTTTGCCTAGACTCTGCCTTCACCAAGGCTACATTGCACAATCTAGGGAAGGAAGGCTCTACCTTCCTCTCCAAAAATGCGCATTTTTTCCTAGCACTGTCCTCCAATATTGTTTTGCACATTTCAGGAGGACAGTGACTGCTTGGCCCAGGAAATTGTGCAAATCATTCCCTCGGCCTATAGTCCTTCCCAGCTGGAATTGCGCATTGCGCAATCTTAGTAGCCAACAACCATACTAGATTGTGCATTATGCAATTCTAGTAGCCATTCAGTCTCCTAGTAGCCCATACTACGCCTTGTGTAGTCTTGGCAGTCAGTCTCTCGACCTACCCGTGGCCGAAATTGCGCAACCCTCATGATTAGTTAAACAGGTATGTTACAAGTCATTTCTCAAGTTAATTTTTGTTTTCGACTGACAGATTTCTTGCCATGAGTATTGTCATGTCTCTGGGTACTGCATGCGTTAATGTTCCTCTCAGTAGTGCAGGTACAATGGTTTCCAGAGGGCATAATCGAAGACACCATTTAGATCACACCTGGAGATGCAGTCGATCAAATGTCTATGAGCTTTCCTACTCATGAAGATATCAGGTTGTTCATAGACAAGGACATCAAGATATGATAGCAGCAACATCACAACAAGAATCATCATGAATAATAGTTGAAGGCGGCATACTGAATGTAGCGAATGCAACAAATGCAATGAACACAATGAATGCAACAAATGCAATGAATGCAAGTGGAAGGTTATTGACAACACAGGGGCAGAAGAAAGTTGCAAGCTCAAGATGATGAAAGCAACTTTGGAGACTCAAGCTATGAGGTGACATCACTACATGATGATCACGTGAAGGCATGGAATGGAACAAAGAAGGAGTTTCATGTACTGAAGAAGCAACTCAAGGAAGAACATGAAGTTGCACAGATGGACGAATGAATTGTAGCAGGAATAGAAAAAACAATGGGCTTAACATGCACTCACAGATGAAATTGCGCCCGTACAAGTTAAAGATCCATCCCAACAGCTGACACAGAGTAGACATGGTGAGTAGTGCTATTGATCACATGCAAGGGATTCAACATCATGCATGTCATTGTGCGCACACATGCAATCCAACCCATTCAACGCACTCACCAAGGTGAAGACAAGAAGCAAGTCCAACTAGAGTTGAACATGTACTTCGGTAAGTTGATGCGCATGACCACTAGCACACACTTGAAGATCAACACAGACACTATGCATCAGTTTGTTTTCGGTTTAGCCACACCTAAGAAAACCATGCGCATGTTAGTAGACAATTTGGATGAAGGGGGTGAACCAATGCACTGGTTGCAACGGAAGCAAGAATTCGCTTCAGCAAGATGTCACCATGAGGTGAATGCACACCATCACGGACGACCAAGCTTGGCATTAATTCACCACCTTCACCATCATAAGCATGTCAAAGAGTTGGTCTCATCACAACGGACCAAGTTTTAGTGATGTCTTGCACGACTTTCTCAAGCCCTGTCATCTCACATGAGTACATGTGCATTGTACTGTTGAGTCATGTCAAGTGTAAGTCAAGTGTCAATAGTTGGATGTAACAGTCATAGAGTAGGTGAAGAGTCATGAGCTTAGTTGAACTGTCACAAAGGGGAATGTCAAGGGTCACCCCACCCTTTGCTATAAATAGTCCCTCATAACTCATTGTATAGGCTTTTGGTTAGCCAAGCTTCTGATAAGACTATCTTGGAAAGAGCTTGGATAGTATTGTAACGCACCTTGGCTTCTCCACTGCATGGAGCTGGTTCATCTCTTTGGAGGAACAGGTAGATGTGGCAGTAACATTCCACTATTGGGGCTAGAGAGCTTACATGGATGTATTGTATGATGGGAACTTACACTTATTTATATAATAAGATCCAAAATGTTTTCACACATGTATTGTATCTGCTGTAAGATTGATCTTTAACACTTGTATTGCATGTTGCTTTAACCTGTGTTCTACATCTAAACTGATTCATTTGTTGTAATGCATAATATATTAATGTAAATGTGTTGTATATGTTGTTAATGATGTCCCATCCGTGTCGAGTGCTCTGCTAGACATCAGACAGACCTTTCACATGAACCTTGATGTAACAACTGTTGCATGCGTTCAGAATGATTTGTGAGTGTTGTATGTGTTATCTTACCTTGTATGTTGTGACTACCGCATCCGAGTGGACTGCTTCGCTGGAAGCTATGTATGTCCTGTGTGTTTTGTGTTCCTAGCCGAGTTGGGACTGATCCCTTTCAACCTAGAACTCACCTTCACCCTCATCTCAACTCATCTATGTTAGAACCTCTCATACACCTTCCTTGACTCACTACAACAGTCACACCCTTGCTACTAACAAGGTTATTTTACCTGCCTCTGTGTGACATTGCGGTCAAGGAATTCCTTTACGACCCATTGTTGGGACTCCTACACCAAACGGTCTAAGGTCTAATTGGGACTTCTTATCAGGGAGATCCCCTTACATTTTGGCGGGTCCAGCACCATCAATAGGTTGAGATGGTCAATTTTGCCAAGGAAAGGGTGTGTTCCAATTACTTTCAGGTGTATATGCATAACCTTGAAATTGTGAATTAGGCTTTTGCATCATACTAGGTTGACTAGGCTGCCATGGTTCTCTTGGATCTACACAACATAGCTGCATTGGCAATTGACTTGCTCCATTGTACTCTTGGTGAACTTCCTTCAACCCTGGTAATGAGGAGTAACATTTAACATCATGTGATTCTGCATGGACAACACGAATATCAACATATTCTTTTTGCTAATTTTGTATTCTTAACATTTCTACTTGTTCACTTAGATTGCTAATAATTTCTGTTTTAAAGTTATCAAGAAAATTTCCAAGTTTATCTTGACTTACTGATCTTGATGCTGATTTACCTACTCTTTCCCTTTCTCTTGATATGTGTTTGCATGTTTCACAAATTTTTTCAATTGATAATTGGTATATATCACCTCTACTCATGAGATCAAGGAGATTAATCCATTCATCCCTAATTGTTCTAAGTAAAAGGGTGTTTAGTGTGTCAGATCCTAAATGATGTTTTCTACTTTTGAAAATAAATATGCCTAATGCAAATATTTTTTCTTTTTTGCAAAAAGTAAAAATAAATAAATCAACTAGGGGAGAAAACAATGCATTATTTGACACCTCCCCGGCAACGATGCCAAAATGTGATGAGCCTTGATATTGCAACAAGAATGCTACAACTCCCAGGGCTACAAACTTTAATTATCAACCCAGACTTCGTACAAACTTAAGAGGTATCAACACTATACGTGCATAATATAATTTGTCCTTCCTTTTCTTTCATGATGTAATGGAGTGCATGTACTGAAACAAAATCCTAAAATAATTGCAAAAAATGAAATGCTCGAAATGGAAACCTTAAACTATTGCAAGAAATAAAGTACAAGGAAAGAAACATATTCTAATTTCATAAATATCATGAACTAAAGGTAAAAAAAACCTAACTTAACCCTTGTTAGGATATTCCAATACATAGGAAATAATTAAGTATAACTTGGTCTAGTTTAGAGTTAGGTAAAGTGTGTTTCTTTACTATGTACTTTTGTAACTTACAATCCGATGGTCATGATATGTTCTAGACATGAAGTGATCCAACGATTCATTCTCTACTTGGTATTACTGACACTTGATCTGTGACTTAACACTTGATTGGTCCATGATCTCTATTTAAAGAGAATGGAGGGTCATTTGTAGGGTAATCTTTGATGAGAGAAGCTTATGTAAATTTTCAATCTTTTATTAATAAATTTTCTGAAGTGGCCACATTGGCTCAAGCTTGGACTGTTTCCCTCTTTGAGGGTTTTAACCACGTCAAGAATACTTGTGTATTGATCTGTGATCTGTTTGTGAGCGGTGTCTTTTGGTGTTCTGTCTAAGGAACTTACCATGTAAATTCCTACATGTTATCAAAGAAATTTGAGGGCTGCATCCATTGGTGATCCAAATCTAAAGCCAGTACAACTGCATCCGACTGTCGTTTCCTAGATATATTGTTTGACTACTTTCAACCTGAGAGGAATGCTCTATTGTGTTAGGAGCATCTGTTCTAGTGAGGAACCCCCATCATTTCACGTGAAAAGGTTTCCGGTAGCCCTAGCTACGTCATTTTTAAGATATGGAGGTATACAATCTTTATTTGCAATTCTAGCTATTCATCTCTCTGTTTATTTCGGTTTATTTAGCTCTCTATTTTTTATTACCAGATCTATACCTTTCATTTCTACATATTCTCTTTGCCTTGTGACTCTGTGCGATCTGGGAAAATCGCAAACAGAAAGGAAGGATTTTTCTCATGCGTATTCACTTTTCCACCGCGCCTTAGTGTGTTCTTGGAAAATCAAAAACATTGAGGAAAATATCTAGTTTCCGGCGAAAGCTAACTTCAAGCCATAAGGTTTATTTTTTTTGTATGTCCGTGTTGGGTTTTGTGGTTTTTGTTTTGTAGGAAAAAAAGAGCTTTTTTAGGTATGCATGCACCCCAAAGCTTTAGTGACCAAAAAAAAAAAAAAAACCTTCCTCTTTTCTAAAAATTATTAACCTTTTAAACTAGCTCATTTGGTCCAAAATTGCTTTATGAGAATAGAGGTCTCGAGTTCAAGTCTTTCTTTTTGTTGAGGTACTTTTTCAAAAAGCACATGTAACTTATGTTTTAAAGTTACTTTATGTAAGTGTTCTCACCCATTATAACAAGTGAGTCACTTATAATTCTAAAGTCTCTTTATCTTTTATTTAAGTTACAATTTAGTAGGTAACTCATGAAGTACCATTGTAAAAGTGACTTTCACTTATTTATAAAAGTGAGTCACATAATTTTTTTTTTAAAGTGATCTAATTAGATTAAGTTTGGAAAGGGGGCGGATTTTTTTTAAATATAACATTATCATTCATTTCCGCACATTCATGCACTTCGTCAGCATCTTCAACAACTTTTCTTCAAAAAACCGTAACTTCTTCATCCGGAAGCCATTTTCAGAGCCGTTTTTTTTTAATCGGCCTAATTTTTCAAGATCTTTCCATTGGAACACTTAGTTTCAGCATCTATAACTTTAGTTTCTGTTAGAATGGAAAGTCCATGCCAAGTTATTCTTGACAACACCAACTACTTCCAATGGTGGTCCTACATTGTGGATTTACTTAGAAGTAAAGGTCTTTATAGAATAGCCTTAGGCCAAGAAACCAAACCTCAAGATGAAGATAAGGTAGCCAAATGGGAAAATAGGCAAGATCAAGCATGTGGGTTGATAGGGATGTCTATTTCTCCAGACCTTAGATTCCATATCGCAAAACTTGATACTCCTAATGAAGCAATGAAAAAACTCACTAAAGTTTTTGGAATTAAAAATGAAATTAGAGCCCATCAACTCGAAAATGAGTTGCTTACATTGGACCCCAATAATTTTTCTTCCATTGAATATTTTTTGTCCAAGTTCAAGACCCTTAGACTTCTCTTGGAAGGTGTTAAGGTTAAGAAAGAAGATGGTAGCCTTATCTATTGCATTCTTACTAAGTTGGGACCAACCTACTCTGTGTTTGTTTCCACCTTCCATTCTATTAGAGAAGCCTTTATTTCTCAAGGACAAGACTACAAGTCCCCCTCTTTTGATGCCTTTTGTGATTCTTTAATAAGAGAATAAGAAAATCTCTTATATCTTGGTCTTATTAATCTTGGAAACTCTTCTAAGAAAGCCTTAGCCGCCCAACAACAACCAAATTCAAAGACTCCTAAGAAGCAATATCCTAAAAAGAATGGTCCTAAACCAAACAAGGGTCCTAAGAAATTTCAGTCTCAAAATGAGAAATCATTTCAACAAAATAATAAGGAAAATAAAAACAAAGGGAATAAGATTGATAGATATTGCCACTTTTGTAATCGATATGGCCACTTAGAATCTAAATGCTTTAAGAAGATAGAAGCCTTGGAAGCAACAATGAAGAAGCATAACATCAATTTGGAGAACTCTTCACCTTCATTTCATCTTCAGCAATAGCACTTTCTGCATGTGTTTGTCAAGCACGTCGGTCTAGTTATGCACTAAATGTATCTTCTTCTTCTCATTCTCATGAGTGGCTCATTAATTATGGAGCTTCTTATCACATGGCCAAAAACAAAGCCATGTTTTCTTCTTTAAATGATTGTAACACCAAAAATATATATGTTGGTGATGATAGATCTCTTAGTGTTGTAGGGATTGGAACTGTTCATCTAGACAATGGTCAATTTAATGATGTATTATGTGTTCCAACCTTATCCTGCAACCTTCTATCTGTATATCAGATAACTCATTCAAGTGAAGGTAAAATCGTTGAATTTTCACCTGACGATGTTGTAATTAAGGACCTAAGAGATCCTAGACAGATTTTAGCTACTAGCATTGCTGATGATTCTAAAAGGTTTTATAAGTTTAACAACTTTAGGTCATCAAATCTTCCCTCGATATTTGTTGCTCATAATGATGAAGTGAGCAAACTTTGGCATGAGCGATTTGGTCACTTAAACTATCGCTCCCTTTAGAATCTATGCAAAGAAAATATGGTGACAGGTCTTCCAATGGTATCTTGCAGAGATGGTGTTTGTTCCGGATGTGTACTTGGAAAACATCATCGGGATAGTTTTGAAAGAATGTGCCTCTTGGCACACCTTATCCCTTTTACAGCTTGTGCATAGTGATTTATGTGGTCCACTTCTAGTTGTTTCATTCTCTAGCTACAAGTATTTCTTAACTTTCATTGATGATTTCTCGAGACGCACTTGGCTATACTTCTTAAAACTCAAGAGTGAAGTATTTAAAATGTTCTTGGCCTTTAAGGCCTTTGTTGAAAAACAATCTAGACATCAAATTCTTAAGCTAAGATCTGATAATGGCAGAGAAAATGTTAACAACAAATTCATCAACTTTTTCACTGAGAATGGAATTCAAATGCAACATACTATTCAATATACTCCACAACAAAATGGTGTAGTTGAAAGGAAGAATCACACCTTAAAGGAAATGGCTAATTGTATGCTTAAATCTAAAGGACTTAGTCTTAATTTTTGGGCAAAAGCAATTAATTGTGAAAATTACATAATAAATCGCACTCCTACTAAGGTTTTAAAGAATATCACTCCAGAAGAAGCATGGAGCTCAATTAAACCAGATGTAAGTCACTTTTATGTTTTTGGAAGTGAAGCATGGGCCCATATTCCAGATGAGAAACATAAAGCTTTAGAACCTAAGAGTGAAAAATGCATTTTTGTTGGATATTCTGAAGATATAAAAGGATATAGACTTATTCCAGTTAAGTCCACACATGTTATCATTAGAAGAGATGTAAAGTTTGCTGAAAATATATTGGCCTATGAGCCTAGTTCGGCGAATGTGCCACCTCTCTCTATCCCTTCTACTTCTGAAAATATTTCTTCTTCAGATGATGACAGTGAGGATGAAAATCCTCCCCCACCTTCTTAGGATCCTCCTTCAGTTCCTCATCTTCCAAAATGGGTCCGTTTTTTTGGGAAATTTTAGTGCTTCTTAAATAGCGCCTAACCCCTAGACCTAGTAGCTGATCCAGAACAACAACTGAAGTAATTCATTGTTTTTCCTTTAGTTAACAAATAAAAGAGGGAGTAGAGGAGCTACTAACCATTATCTTGCACTCGATCCCTCTTCCCTTTGATCGCTTTCGCCACCCCCTTTCGTATTTAACATGCTTGAAAGGTACCTGCAACCAAGCAACAACAGAAAACCATCAAAGCATAGATGTTGATTTGCTAACTAAACATATAATATAATCATAAATACAATATAAAATCATATGAAAAAATGGATGGGAAAAACAAGGAACTCTTCATTGATTAAGAAAGAAGATTACAACCATATAGCATGTCTGATTCATTGTCAACCTCCCATCTTCAATTCCTTCTCTCCTCATGGAAGCACCAATCCAACATGATAACTTTACTCTCACAAATTAGTCTTAAACCAACAACATTTCCTTAACTTAATAGCTTTCAACCTATACCAGCTTTGGGAGGACTGGTCCTTTTATAGATGTAGGGAGGAAGATGGGCATTAAATGGCCTTCATAAATGCTTTTCCATTAATGGGAATTGGTTCCATGAGAGAGGGGATAAGTGGATTGAGGATGATCCATCCTTCCCTTCATCCAAAAGCGTACCCTATCCCTCTAGATGCTTTTAGAAACTTCCATTCGATGAGGAATCCAATGAGGATTTATTTTAAAAATTCATTGGATCTCGCCAATCGCAGGTGATACAAAGGTCAGGTGCTATGCATAGCACCTTGACAATGTAGTGCCTGCCATTCATTGCCAGCCAGATAGAAGGCTACTTGTGATGGTCTCTTTAGGGACATTTTCTGGATGAATGGTGTCATGAAACTCTTGGGAAGCAAGCATGATGTAGGTTAACCTCATTAGGGAATGAAAACAACTGAATTAGGGGTTGATGGACCCTAATATCATTGATCCGGAAGTTGGGGTTGATGTGCTCAAATTTTCCTATAACAGATGCCCCCTAAAGCATGAAGTCAAAAATAACCATGTCGAGTGAGGTGCTTTACCACTTTGGAGAGAAGGTTTCGAACCGCAAGGTGACCTGCATCAGTTACAATACAAATATCATGATACTTTGATTTTTTCTCACAATTTAGCTAAGGGAAGGCATACCCATGCTCAACTTATAAACTTTCATTACATGTACAAATATAGTCGTATAAAGATGTACCCCCATGAATGGATGACCACGAATGTAAGGCCATTGTACATTTGATACAGTATTCCTGAAAAATATATCGCAGCCCAGATGGATGAAACTAGATCCGGGGTCTTCAATCTCGTCCAATCTTTCACTCAAGTACACGTCTAACCATGTGAATAGATGTTCTGAAGTTGAACATGGAGAGACATCATCTGATTACTAGCCAATGATGTAAGTCGTTAACAGATGTGAGAGCAATCACCGATAATGATAATGATCCTCAAGGTACTACAGTACATTTTACATGATGTGAATAGATGATTTGATGTCAAAAACCATACAAAGTCTTTCGGTCGAAGTCCGGTGATGTCAACCTATTTCCAGAAGCAAGAAACCTGCCATTGATGTATGTAAGCCTCCAGGTACTAAAGGGGTGTTTCTAAGTCAACTTCTTAGATGATGTGCTGATGTTGATAAGAAGAAACTCATCGCAGGAGGGCCTTGATGTATCCCACATCAATGACACGAAATGAGGTAATGATTTTGGAGATGAAACATCGACTGACAACACAAGGTTTAGGAATGGCGGGCACGAAAATGAAGGTTTACTGTATTGTAAAGGATGAGGTTTTGAACTGAATGACTTCTATTGAACATATGGGCGACACTGAGGTGAATTGGTAGCATTGACCCAAAACAAAGGATGGATGGTATGATAGACCAACGATGTGATGACCATCAAGCTGAATGACCCAACCCACATAGCCATGGTGATGAGGTGAAAGTGTCATGTTCAAGAGAAACCTGCTACCATAAAGTGTTCCCAACTTTTTCCCATTTTCTCCAATCATTTCTAACTAGTACCTCTTTATTTTTTAACAAGCTTGAGAAAGATAACATATGCTTGTTGTATAATTCCACCCTTCGGGTGAATCCATCGCTATTTGATGTTTTAACGAGTCTAGTGAAGGTGAAACTCGGTCTTGTCTAGATGGAAAAGTTTGTCGCTATTTAACGCTTTTAACGAGTTTAACGACAAAGACAAATTGGTCCTTTTCATGTTTAGAGAGTCTAAAAAGGGACCAAAAGAGAACTCCAAAAGTTTTTTTTCATACATTTGTCTCTCAAGCCCGAAACAACATAAAAAAATACAAGAGAGAACTTATTGATCATGTTTGACCAACGAGTACTTTTTTTGTAGTTAATCTATCTCAGCTCGAATAAGGGGTAAAACTTTACTGAGTAGATATCAATTCTAATCCGTTAACAAGCTAGAAACGACAAGCGCTCAACAATATTTTCATGTTTAAAGAGTTCGAAAAGAGCTTAAAGAGGACTCCATTTTGAAGAATGAGTGGTGTCTAGGGTAGCAACTGGTTCCGGTGATGCTGGAACTTCTCAAAACATGTTGATTTATGTGAAGAGGCTAGCTAATAAGACCACTCATTGCCACTGTTCCTCAAAAAGGGTAAAATAACCAAGTGAAAGCATATGATTGGCCAAAGAGATGGTGGCGATGGGATGAAAACAACCAAGGCTCATCTGATGAAAGAGGTTAATAGAATGGCAATCACAAGGTTTAAAAATGAAAATGGGTTCATTTTTATACAAGCTTGAACCATAGGGAACTATGCTTGGATTTAGTTTCATGTTTACACAAGCTTGAAATGAAAAACTATGCTTGGCTTCAGTTTCATTTTTACACAAGCTTAAAACGAAAAACTATGTTTGAATTAATTTACATGCCCCCAGCATGATGAAAGGGAGAGTCTCCTGTAACCAGATGGAAGTCACTACAGTGAAGTAGGACGGTTATCCAACACCTTTTTTGCTTCGTCTAGATAGACCAAGGCGAATGGGGTGATTCCCTTCACATAACCTACATGGAAACTTAACTTTTACGATTTGGTGCATGCCCCCCAAGCTTCATTACATTCACCTAAGTAGACTACTCATGGCTATCAGGTGGATGGAATGAAGGTTCACTTACGAGAACAAGTGAAAGACTCGACTGGGATTTTACGAGATCTAATCAAAGACTCGACTTGGAACTTTTCTTCAGGGGACCTTATTTCATTTTTTAATGAGCTTGACACAAGACAAGGAACTTTGCTCAGATTCCTTGTTTCATTTTTTAACGAGGTTGACACAAGACCAGGAACTGTCTGCATTCCCTCAGTTTCATTTTTTAACGAGGTTGACACAAGACAAATAACTTTCCTCGAACTCCTTGTTCACAACTCATAAGTGGTCATGAAGGAGAGATCTGGTTCCAATGCCCCCAGTACATGTTGTACAACATCACTGAATTGATCGTCAGTCGATGTAGGTATGGAACAGGTTGCCACATAATTAACCCATGGTGGGGATGATGCCATTGGTATAAATGAACCAATTATGGAAGATGGTTGACTAGGAGCCATATTTGGACCGGGAAATGAAAGTTGGTCAACAGTGACAATTCTGCCTTCATGCGGGAAACAAATCACTCAAAAGAGTGTTGAAACAATATCTCCCATGCCATAAACATAGTTGTGCCCAAGAAGTAAATTATAATCTAAAGGGCCTGGGACCATCACGTTCAGATAAATGGTTTTTCCTCCCAAAGTAATAGGTAACTGAGGGAGGATCCCTAATGGTTGACTAGTTCCTTTGTTAAAACCCAACAGATTCTGGGTAACTGGCACAAGCGGCGGTGAACCGAGCACTTTCCAAGAAGTTGAGGAAATGATACTCACATATGAACCTTCATCTATAATAGTTCCCAACACAATCATATTACAAACCTGTACTATGATCTGGAATGGCACATAAGAAGGAAGACAGAATACTGCTAGTCGATTCCAATCAAAGGAAGTGACTAGACTACTTGGAGGGGGTACTGTGGAAACGAGAGAATTAACCCCTGAGCTACGAGAAATGGAGGATTTTCCTCTTGTCTTGATGGAGCAGGAGGATTGCCCCCAAGCTCATTTGAATCTGATGAAAGAAAAATAACTTGAGTGGTATCATGTTCACTCTCTTTGGGAATGGTATAATTTACTGAAGGTGAAATCGGTCAACAGATACCTCGACCTGTTGATTTGGGTCGGGTAAAGACTCATTGGATTCAATTTCAGAGAGAATGGGTTTGACCAACAGTTGATTTGAGTCAGTCAATTCATCAGCTAGTGAAGGACTTAGGGAAAGTTTCTTGTAACCAGTTGGAAGTCGTTGCGGTGAAGCAGGACAGTTATCCAACACTTTCTTGGCTTCATTCAAATAGGGACAAAGGTGAATGGGTTGATTCCCTTCAAATAACCTACATGGAAACTTCACTTTTCCCTTCTTTCCATGAACTTTACTATCACTAGTTGATGGTATGTTATCAACATGATCTCCAGAGGTTGATGACACAGGATGATGTGAACGAGAAGACCATTCTTCTAAGATCTGAGGAATATTAGGACAATTTTGAAGAAGATGGTCTCCCGCACAAAGTTTGCATGGATATCAAACTTTGTGAGGCTTAATGGACGGTTTCTCATCAGATTTTGCATTCAAAGCAATGGTTGCTTGGTTGCCCCTCTGCTGAATTTGCTTCTTCTTCTTCTTCTTCTTCTTCCCTTTCTTCTTCTTCTTAGCCACCTGGTTACTAGTACCAATACTTTCACCAGGCGAAGAGGAAGAAGGGGAGGAAGAAACAACCAAGGAAGAAGGCAAAGGGTCAACTTTAGGATCAACTGGAGGTTGATTTTGACTAGTTGGAGGAGTACTCGATTGCGGCGAAATCGTGACATTTTGACCCAAAGAGGTTGAAAATAACCATATTGGCAAACCAATGGTAAATCTCGGAAGGGACAATGTAGCCATATATGGAGCACCAATATTTCCAAATGGAGGAAAAGGACTAGGATTCCCATCAAAAGGAATTCCTTGATTGGTGGAATTCGGATCTATCACCATATGTTTCAACCTAATATCAACTAAAACACAAGCGTGGAGGATTTTATCCATGGTCAATTAACTTTTACGACGCTAGAAATTAACTTTACTTTTTCATTTTTTAAGATTCGAGAAAAATCAAAAGATGACTCTAGTCACTTTCGTTGTTTAATGAGCTTGTAAGGACAAGTGCTTAGATGAACCTTTTCTTTTAAGGAGTCGAAAAGGAGCAAAAGTGACTGCTCTGGAGATACTAAGTAAGAGGGCTTACCAAACTAATCACAAAACTGCAATATACACCTTGGTGGTAAATTAAAAAGAAATTACCAAGGATTTATCGTACGGCGGTCAGTCTTCCCGAATGTTGTGTTCGGTGCATTGTGATCGGTAAGGCGGAAGACTCGGTTCCTAGGGATAAAGGATTTAAACCTATTGGGGTCTCCCACTATATACGCGACGGTACAGGGAGCACAAGTCCATACTATTACTTACCGGTTCAGAGAGGAGGAATCACCCAACCTTAATTTTAGGTTGATCTTGTTTAAAATTTGCCTTTGGGTTTCACCACGTGATGTTTCCAAGATTCCTAAGAATGCAGCTAAATGAGAAGCACTCTTTCCATTTTGACAATGAAAATCCTAGCTACAAGGGAAAGAGAAAACAAGTACTTTTTGGATCAAACAAGAAAGAGCACTCACTAATGCATTTCCCTAATCATTCATTTTAAGCACACATGTTTAATCTCCTAAAATGAAATTACATGTGTTTCTTTTTCTTTTCAGTTCTCCTTAATGCGAATTATGCACTAAAAAGAAAAAATGCACAATGATTCAAAATCTCTTTTCACCCAAATGTCGATTTATGAAAATTTTACTTAAAGATAAAGGAAGACTAAATGACACTTTCAACTTTAAGGAAACAAAGATTTTTGACACTTAAACGAAAATATGAATCAGTTGCATAAAATAGACCAATCGATTGTTCAATAAAGGAAGATTTTACGACACTTCAAAACAATCAATTGAAACTAATTTTGACTAAGGATTGCAAATGATAAACAAATACATAAACAAACATTTAACAATCCAGTCTAAAATGGGTCGAAAGAAGGAAACAAGACTGCTTTCAGAGACCAAATTTCATCAAAATCAAGAAGACAATTCAAACAACTAAAAATTGACTTAAGGATTGAGCTCCTAGATGGGAAAACTAGTCCAAAAGGAACCATCGCATGCCATAGTGAGGGACAGTGTGATGCATAGCACTACCTCAGTGTAGAGGGTGCTATGCATAGCACCCTTCCAGTTACAAAGGTTCTATGATTCTAGAATGACAATTTTATGCTCAAAATTGACTCAATTTCAGTGAATTGGACTTAAATTCGATGAAAAATAGAGGGTAAAGTATGTCAAAGTGTTCTAAGAGGAAAAATGGCTACTAATGAAGGGCATTCTTAACACTTTTTGCAAAAAATCAAATTCTCAAAATATAAACTAAACCAGAGATTGACTGAAGTAGCATTTATCTACTAAGCAATTGTATAAAAAAAGCGGTTCGAAGGCTTCCTGGCTTGCTTTAGACTCTGTCTATAGTTTATATAACCCATCATATAGGATAAAAATTATATAAAAAAAACATTATTGATCCCCAGTATGGTCGCCAATTTGTTTTGGGAAATTTTAGTGCTTCTTAAATAGCGCCTAACCCCTAGACCTAGTAGCTGATCTAAAACAACAACTGAAGTAATTCATTGTTTTTCCTTTAGTTAACAAATAAAAGAGGGAGGATAGGAGCTACTAACCTTTGTCTGGCACTTGATCCCTCTTCCCTTTGATCGCTTTCACCACTCCCTTTCGTACTTAACACACTTGAAAGGTACTTGCAACCAAGCAACAATACAAAACCATCAAAGCATAGATGTTGATTTGCTAACTAAACATATAATATAATCAGAAATACAATATACAATCATATGAACAAATGAATGGGGAAAACAAGGAACTCTTTATTGATTAAGAAAGAAGATTACAACCATATAGCATGTCTGATTCATTGTCAACCTCCCATCTTCAATTCCTTCTCTCCTCATGGAAGCACCAATCCAACATGATAACTTTACTCTCACAACTTAGTCTCAAACCAGCAGCATTTCCTTAACTTAATAGCTTTCAACCTAGACCAGCTTTGGGAGGATTGGTCCTTTTATAGCTATAGGGAGGAAGTTGGGCATTAAATGGCCTTCATAAATGCTTTTCCATTAATGGGAATTAGTTCCATGAGAGAGGGGATAAGTGGATTGAGGATGATCCATCCTTCCCCTCATCCAAAAGTGTACCCTATCCCTCTAGATGCTTCTAGAAACTTCCATTGGATGAGGAATCCAATGAGGATTTATTTGAAAAATTCATTGGATCTCGCCCATCACAGGTTATCACAAAGGCCAGGTGCTATGCATAGAACCCTGATAGTGTAGTGCCAGCCAAATAGAAGGCTACCTACGATGGTCTCTTTAGGGACATTTTTTGGATAAATGGTGTCATGAAACTCTTGGGAAGCAAGCATAATGTAGGTTAACCTCATTAGGGAATGAAAACAACTAAATTAGGGGTTGATGGACCCTAATGTCACTGATCCAGAAGTTGGGGTTGATGTGCCCAAATTTTCCTATAACATCCGTGCTACTCGGGATGCAGCAGTGTGATGTAGGTAATGTTCCCTCTGCAGATAGAGGCAACCCCTCGAGCCCTAGAGTGGGTCTAGTCACAGCAAGACAAAACAACAGCTAATTTCATTAAACAATCATTGTTGAAAGATTCTACCTCAAGTCGGTGTTCGGTGGAGCTTTCATTGTACCGCTTCAGCTATCGTTTCCTTCTCCTCGATGAGTGATTCACCTGAAACAACACAAGATAACAAAAGAACGCACAACAGAGCACAACAATGATCTATTCACTTACAAAGTCAAGGAATCATAAGTTATCAAGTATATTTTACACATGACGTAGGAAATCACCATCGATTATATTAAAATGAACAAAAGCAAATCTTACAACCAAGCCTTGACGTCACAAGGTTCCTCAAAGGGTCCAGCCAATATGTTTCTTCAAGCATTCGCTCTCGAAAGGGTCTCCCAAGAGGTTGATAACTCTCTCTCTCACTCAAAATCACTATTACAAGGCTAAGGCAATCCACAACCAATTGCTAGACTATCAATAATTCACACTGCAAACTATCAATCTCATACCAAAACTAGCTAATTTTCTCCAATCCAAAAAAATAGTTGATCATAGCAATGGGGAATGCTTTTATAAGAGGAAGAGCCTCCATAAATTTGGGAGAGGGAGCTTATCCTCAAGGGAGGTTTCTCAAAAGGTAGAACCACCATCCCAGAGGATTAATGACAAACTTACTTCACCCAACAACCAGTTCGAGAACCACCCAGAAGCATTATGTTCGAACTAATTCACCATATATGGATCGTCGCTAGTCAAACACTGGGACTCAGAGACGATGTCGCTGGGAAACAATGTATTCAGAACTATCATCGCAAGAAAGATATTGAGGACTTGCGACGAGCCCTAAAATCCAACCGTCGCAGGGAACATATGTATGCCTGCGATGACGTTGCAATGTTATAGTTCATTACAGAAAATCGTCGCAGGTAGAATGAGGTTTACTCGCGACGATCTTAAAACATAGGTTAAAATGGTCAATCTTTAGGATTAAAGAGAATTTTTTAATCTTCTTTGAATGATTGGGAAGATATGGATGCATTTGTTTGAGGTATGACACAGATAAGATGTCGCTCAGAGACTGAGTTTATGATACAGGGTCAGTGACAAATTACTATGTAACAAGCAGGTGCTCTTGCCGGTGATCCTACAGATCAGTGAAGTACACGTTCTTAGTTCGATAGAGCCTCTTCTTTACTGTCTCAAGCTTCAACGAATTATGATCCTGACACCTTTGCAGAAGCTTGAGGCCATCTAGATTGGGATGCAACTATGAATGAAGAATATCGTTCATTATTGGAAAATGATACAGGGATCTTGTTCCTCTTCCAGAGGGACAAAAACTTGTTAGATGCAAATGGGTTTACAAAACCAAGTATGGACCAGATGGAAAAGTTGATAAACATAAAGCTCGTCTTGTTACTAAGGGTTTTTCACAAGTTGAAAGCATTGATTATACTGAAACCTTCTCCCCTATTGCCAAAATGAACTCTATCTGCCTTGTTCTTTCCCTTGCTACCTCTTTCAAGTGGGAAGTCCATCAGATGGATGTTAATTCTGCCTTCTTGCACGGGGACTTGCATGAAGAAATATATATGGAACAACCTTCTGGATTTATACAAATAGACTCTAGCCATGTATGTCAGCTTAAGAAATTGCTTTATGGTCTCAAGCAAGCTCCTCGGGCTTGGTATGCCAAAATGGATAACTTTCTTTTAGAAACTGGCTTTTCTAGGTGTCATTCTAATAATATTGTCTACACCAAGAAAGTGGGAAAGTCTATTATCATTCTTGTTCTTTATGTTGATGATATTATCCTTACTGGTAGTGATCCCAACCTTATAAACCATGTGAAGTCCAGCCTTAAACAGAAGTTTGAAATGACAGACTTAGGACACTTGCATTATTTTCTTGGTCTTCAAGTCTTGCAATCCAAGGAAGGTATTTCCCTTTCCCAATCCAAGTATGCCTGTGATATTCTACACCATTTTCACATGGAAGACTGTAAGCCAACCCCTTCTCCCTTTCAGTCTGGAGCCAAACTTTTAGTCACTTGTACTTCCCCTAAAGTTGATGCTACCTTATACCATCAACTTGTAGGAAAAATTTTGTATCTGACCCATACTCGTCCCGACCTTTCCTTTGTTGTTGGCCTTATTGCTCGGTTTATGAAAAACCCACATGAAAGTCATTGGAAAGCAGCTAAAGAATACTTCATTATGTTCGAGGTAAAATTCAGTTTGGGATTCATTACAGTGTAGAAGCATCTCCTCTATTGGTTGGTTTCACTGATTCCGATGGGGTTGGTGACCCTAATGATTGGAAGTCTACTACAGGTTATGTGTTCACTCTTGGTTCGGGACCTATTACATGGGCTTTCAAGAAACAAAGTGCCATTTCTCTTTCTTTAGTAGAAGCAGAGTATCGTGGTGCCATAGAAGCTAGTAAGGAAGCCCTGTGGCTTCATCGGATCTTGTTAGAGTTTGGCTTTCAGCAGCAGCATCTGACTACACTTTGGTGTGATAATCAAAGTGCCATTCAACTATGAAAATATTCAGTCCAACATTAGCACAACAAACACATTGAACTACACATGCACTTCATCAGAAAGCTCATTCATGACCATGTTCTTGAAGTGCAATATTGTTCAGCCGATGATCAAGTTTCAGACATCTTTACAAAGGTTCTCACAGTGGCGAAGTTTACTAAACTTAGACTTATGGTTGGAGTTCAAGAAGTTCTCAGTAAGGGGGGATAAGCTCTAATGCCTCCTTCCTTCTCCTATTGTGTCATATTTTTACATCCTTCAATCCTATCCCAAGTTGTTCTTAAGGGGGGATGTTAGGATATTCCCACACATAGGAAATAGTTAAGTATAACTTGGTCTAGTTTAGAGTTAGGTAAAGTGTGTTTCTTTACTATGTACTTTTATAACTTACAATCCGACAGTCATGATATGTTCTAGACATGAAGTGATCCGATGGTTCATTCTCTCCTCGGTATTACCTACACTTGATCAGGGGCTTAACACTCGATTGGTCCATGATCTCTATTTATAGAGCATGGAGGGTCATTTGTAGGGTAACCATTCCTGAGAGAAGCTTATGTAAATTTTCTTTCTTTTATTAATAAATTTCTTGAAGTGGCCACGTTGGCTCAGGCCGTGGACTATTTCCCTCTTTGAGGGTTTTAACCACGTCAAGAATACTGGTGTATTGATCTATGATCTGTTTGTGAGCAGTGTCCTTTGGTGTTCTATTTGAGGAAATTACCCTGTAAAGTGCTACAACCCTATTTATCACATGTGATAATTTAAACTAACTGAGCATGGAGTCTGATCTAGGGAGTATTAACTATTATGTGCATGTGTGAATATAAAATAACTCATTTTTTTTAATCTTTTTGTTTTATAAATTCAAATGCTAATCCTCACTTGTTCTTTGGCAGGGGAGACAAGTATGGAGAAAAAGGGTTAAAATGGTATTGATGGCATGGAGGTAAAGTAGAGGCATAATCCCAGATTCAATGATGATTTTTCTCAATTTGGGCTCAAAACAGGCCGCTACAGGATTTCCTACAGGATATACTAGTTCTCCTACAAGATCCCCTGTTTTACTAGAGGATGTTACAGATTTACTATACAAAATTATAATTGATAGAATGATCAAGAAAATCAAATCCAAATTGAATGGGAAACATTTTTTTATTGACTAGAATTTCTTAGGTCTCCATTCCAAGTGGAATCACTAAAAAAGACCTTTGTTAACACATGCTAAAAAATAACAGAAAATTACTAGTCTAAAAATTAGAAATTTGAGAACTAGTGAGATAGTAAATCCATTAAACACCTAACCTAATCAAGTGAAAATGCAAGGGGGTAATTTTTTTTATTAGATAGATTTTTTTTTTTAATCTAATACAAGCAGAATCAACTTGATTGAAGCTTGTTAGAATGCTCTAAAAAATAACAAAAAATTACTAGTCTAAAATCCTGAATTTTGAGAACTAGTGAGCTAGTAAATTTATCAAATGCCTAACCTAATCAAGTGAAAATGTAATGGGGTGATTTTTTTTATTAAACAGTTTTTTTTTTGATCTAATGCAAGTGGAACCAACTTGATTGAATCTCATTAGCATGCTTTAAAAAAATAGCAGAAATTTATTATCCTTTGCTACAAAAGAGTTCCAGAAATCTAGATTTGGGAATAAGAAGAGTAATCCAAGTAGCTCAATGATTACTATGACCTTCCAAATATTTTCCAAGGATGAAATTATACTTGTGATCTTGAAAAATAAATTACATCAACCATTTAACCCAATCCTGCAACAAGAAATCATTAATACTAAATGCAGAAATAGAAAGAAACTAAAACAAGAGATGCATGTGAATAAGAAGTGAAAAGAAGGAACAAAAATGATACAAAAGGGCTCTAAGGCTCCTGGGATGGCCAATACCAAGGAAACTCAAAGACCTATGGAGAAGAACGAGATTTAGAAGTTGAACATGACACCAATCTTCATTATTTGCATCAATACAATTACATCCCTGCAAGAAAATACAATGGAGCTGCAGAAATACAAGTTCTCTCCACAAGAACACTAATAAAAGTCTACCCCTAGAGGAAAATTCGACTTGGTACTTATAAAAAATGATTAGGAATCATTCCCCATGAAAGGAGGAAGCTTTCCCCACCAAAATCCATTGATTAGAGGATCTGGTTCCCAGTACTAGGAATCTGCATTAAATGGCAGGGAACACATTCCTAGATTTTCTCAATCATTTGAGTTCCACAATATGTGCCATAGTTCCATAATATCTTGTTGATTTATTATTTAATATTGATCCTCCTGTAGTAGGGAGCAAGTCCCTAAATTATCTCCTCCAAATCTTCATAATCTGCCCAATATTCTCATAATATTCCACAAAAATAAATAATATTAGGCACAAATATGCAATTATTTATAAACCTTCCTAACAAATATATTAAAGTTAAAAATACATTATCTAATGCAAAAAGAGAGGTTTAATGTGCTGAAGGATGGTGATAGGCCTTAATTTGTGTTTAATTTAGAGGCATGGGCCGTAATTTATGTCTAATTTAGAGGCCCATCACATACAACCTTTGGAGAAGAGCATTTGGCTTAGGGAGAATACTCTGAAATATGATGTTATGCCCATTTATGAACTTGAGCTTTGAAATTGTTCTAATTACAAGATACTGCACTTAGCTCAAGGTCCAAGGATGTGCTTTGTTTATAGATACCATTTCCTTTTTAACAAAGTCTAATAAATAACTCTAGTTTCCTACAATTTCGAGTGTTTTCTTTATGAAAGTTACCAATTTTTTTTTTTTTTTAAATAATGTTATTCTTCTTGAGATGTAGAAAGGGGAATTTGAGGGGTTTTTATTACTTTCCCAGTTTTTCTTTTTGTGATTGTTTTTTTTTAAATTGCATTGTTAGCTGTCATGAAGTTCCATCACTTGGTTATAGCTTACTTGATTTGGGTGGTGCAGGGAATGGGAGAACCTCTTAATAATTACAATTCAATTGTAGAAGTTGTTCAGTTTATGATAGGACAATGTTTCTAGCTAGCTCCATGGAATATCAGTATCTCAATAGTAGGTTTCACTTACCTTATGCAATAAAAATAGTGTTATTTTTAAAAATATACCAACACCTTTTTTCCCACGTGGCTGAAATATTATGTCTTCTGGTTTTTGGATTTCTTATTACAACTTCTCATCTCCAATAATTATCATGTGATGCACTTACAATTTGGTGAAGTTGTATGTCTAACATAAAGAAATATGCAAAACTGGGTCAAAACAAATGCAAAAACCTTTATTTTATTGTTAAAGAAATTGGCAGTGTTAAAACATGTAGTAGTGGACTTTAAAGTTTATATAGGTGTCATAGTTCATGAATTGTATACATAATGTTCTTTTAGAAAAAATGAAAATGATTTGTTTGACATCAGATATATATATATATATATATATATATATATATATATATATATATATATATATATATATATATATATGAGGAATGATGGAAGAATCTAACCAAGACAAACATTTTTGAATAGCCTACAGGCTTCTTGTTTACATGTGATGTTGATCGTTAGTAATAGAAATTGTAGATAGTGTCTCTTTAGGATTATAGTTCTTAGAACACGAGTGCTTAGTTTGATTTTCATGTGAATTGCAACAAAACCATTCACTATAGAAATTCAAGAGATAGGTGGAGACACACTTTTTATTAAAATTCTAATCCTGCATACATATTCTAATATGAATTGTAACATCATACAATTTATAGAATTGGAATTCTAGCTTTCAGAGAGCTTGGCCTCATGTTTCTTTTGTCATTAATGTTGTACTCGTAAAGTGAATACTTCTAGATCTCAAGCATGGTTTGGCTCTCTCCTTGAAACTAGTTAAGGTAGCCTTCCTCTCCAGCACCAAATTGGATCAGGTCTCTCCTCTCTGAGGATGGTGGTCCTCAAAATCCTACCTATGAGATGAGGAAACTCATTTTGGACTTGCTCAATTGTAAACCATTTTTTATTTTTCATGTCTTCCCATGTTTTGTCTCGATACAAATCATGCATACTTTTCCTTATTTTCTTTCTAGCTGTAGAAGGTTATCCTCTTTAAGAGTTCTATTTCTCTCTAGAATTAGCTATGAAATGGGAGGAAATTTCATGTGGTTGTATCCATTTTTGTGAGGCTCCGCCAAGACTCACGAGTCATGTTTAGTCGAAATTGAAACAACTATTGTAGTGAAACTCGACATATATTAAATCTTGGCAATACTTGCCTGAAAATCAGCAAACTCATAACACACGTTGTAGACTTTCCAAACTCATGAGTTCGAAAATGTTTCAAACTTCCCGATTTTATCATGATAAAATATAGATGTGTATTTTTTGGCCTAGTTGATGTTTGCCATTTTTTATCGAATTTTGCGGTTATAATGAAGGTTCATGCATTCTTGTTTTCTATTGTTCTATGTGCACCCTTTTACATGGTCACCACCCTCTTCATTAGCTGTACAAGCACCAACTCCATCACTCACTTGGCTTGAATTCCCTTTGTGAGATTGAAATATAACATAGACATAACTGACATAGATTGAATAAACAACATCCAATTATTTACAATGGAAAATAATCTAGCATGTTGTAACTTTTTTAATAAAATGAACAATGTGTTGGAAATTGGATAAACCAGGGCTCCCCGTGTGTTTTGTGACATGCTTAACCGTCTCTCATGGATCTATTAACTTTGGTGATGCATCCATTTACTAACATCTTGATGCAGGAGCATCTAACCATGCTTAATCAAAATTTAAATTTTGAGCTATGAAAGAGGAAACATGGAAAATCATTGCAAACCAAGGCAAATTCTATTAAAATAGAGCTAAATTGATGGATTTGATAAGTCTCTAGAAAGCTTGATTAAATGCAGTTATCTGCCATGTATGCGAATAGAGAGATTTAGGCAATTTGTAGGAGGAAATCGTGGATCTTAGATGATCCACGCTTTTGTAATTTCCTTTATAAGAGAGCCTGTGTTGTGTGGAAGAGAAGGAGGATACAATGTAGTCGCAGGGTAATTTGTGACTAAGGCCATGAGGCCTTAGCCTGTAATCGAGTTCTTTATATAATGGAAATATACGTGTTATTGTACATCTATGTGTTATTTGAGTTTTGTGTGTCTGTGTCTTTATATATACGTTCTTTCCTGTAAAGTTGATAAATTGTGTGTGTGTGTGAGTGTAAAGGATGAAGTTCCTATGAACTTTGCCTTAGATAAAGTAAGGAAGATCTATGTTGTAATGAGAGTTCCATAGATAAGCAAATGAGAGAGTCATTGGATTGAGAACAGATCAGCGGAGGAGAAGTGTTCAATCGAAACAAGAGTCGATTGAGCAGCGTAGGGGAAACTGTCAGATCGTCTAGATCGACGGATAATATTGACGGAACAAGAGAACACAACTAAATCATGGGAATCTGGAGGAAACATCATAGTCGTCCGATGGAAGAAGATCCACAGTGATCGCATGGAAACTTGCAACCAAGTTACCTCGGCTAACAGACTTGAGAAAATCTTTTGAAAGAGTTTAAGGTTCTGAAGGATTGGACCATTCGTTGAATGGGTGAACAGACACATATCGGGTTCGAAGATGCACGAGAATTAATTCCAAAATTGGACGCAATAAGGTTTTATAAAACGAGATTAAAACCTCATTGAGTTCTGGCCATCCAGACTGTTCGTTGGGTGATTTATCGAATGGTAATCGTGTGTGAATAGGTGCGTGAGTTAACGAACCTGAGCGAACACGATATGTTATGAACTGAAGTTTATTTCCTTTTCTGTTCCAGTCATAAACGTTCAAAGAAGGACTGACGGTGATTGGTCGGGTTTCTTTGTGATTCCGCTGATTATTTTCTTCTGACGTATACGTGGGCCCATAACCCACAGGTCCGCATACTAATTATGTAAAGATGCAGCTTTGCTGTATCAAAGCAGCTTAGCTATCATCACATCTACGGGTTTTGGCGTAATGGCAATCCTGGTTCTAGCACAATATAGAAAACATGCTTAGCATGCAATTAGGAAAGAAACTCTATACCAAAAATGGTGCTTCCCCCCTTCTTAAATGATGGTCTGAGTTCCCCTAAATAGAAAGGAGAAGCATTAAGATGAATGTCGTCGTCAAGAGCTTCTCATCTCTAGTTTTAGGACTGAAAATATTCAACACAAAAGAGAAACACATTAAGTACCATTGCAACAACTATTCACCAACTCCAACATTGGAAATTACAAAACATGGTTGTACCTTTGTTTAAACTGGGATGATATCATCTTTGAACTTCCCTGCAGTTGTTGTTGTTGTTGCGCGCCTATGAGATTCAACTTGAAAAACATTTATAATAGTTAATATTCAACTCCCATTCCTTACTTTCACTAATTAATTCATATGAACGACACCATCATGGAATACACTCACATCAAAAGCTTAAAATAACATCCATATATTGCTACTTGATCGTGGTATTGACATGTAACTCCATAGTATTTAGCTACATTTTTTGAGGTGATACCCATGGAAAAAAGACAATCTTGTGCTTTTATGAAAAAATTAACCTATTACAAGGGGAAACAAAAAACATCAGTTCCTTTCGCACAAATATTTAATGAAATACTTATGTATCTAACTTTGTGCAAGTGTGTCTGAATATAGATATAGGTGTATATAAATATGAAGGAAATAGTAAGATATATTAAAGACATAGAAGAGTATCGATAGAAACATCAACTTGAAACTATTGAAAAAATTAAAATCCTTCTATTACAACATCATTAACTTTTATTGATGCCTACCTTTGAATTGACAGAACCATCCCACACCATAGGATTGACAGTCATTGACTCTTCTCTTGCACTGATGCCTGAAGTAGAAAAATTGAAATAAGAAACCTATCTAAATTCAAACCTGCTATGATATTCCAATAGTAGCAAACATATATTGACATACCAACGTCATAAAACCTAGATTTAATTGCAACTACAACATCTTCAACTGCTTGTAGGCCTGAAGAGAATTATCTATTAACAATCCTAATAGGTATAGTCTTTGGAGGGATTAATGGTAAGAAACATGCATTTGGCACAAGAACTCAAACATACAACAAGAAAATAATTCATTTGACACATGAAATGGTAGGATATACACTAGGGAATCTGACATAAAAAGTAGCCATCCTACACTCACTATCACATTGAGGGCTAGGTGCAAGTACAATACCGACTACAATATCACAAACTTCCACTGGGTTAAGTCCACTCTTGTCAATCAATGCCCGTAGGAAGCTAGAGAACATTCAGAGACATATCTGTGTGCTCATGGTTCATGGAACATAATGGTTAGGGGGGAATTTTTAAACTGCATAAGAAAATAATCAATCAATTTATTAGTGTAACCACTAATTAGACCTTTCAAATAGGAGAAAGCAAGTTATTGGAAAGAGTATCCTTAAATCATCCATGTTTAGCCTTGCAAATGGGTATGATAAACTCTACAAAAGTGACAATCAAATAGATAAAAACCAAGTGTTGATAAACTAATCAACAAGATACAATAACTCTGAACTCAATCAACCATGTAAAATACAAAGAGTTGGAAAATATTTCTTGGAAAACCATCAATTAAGATGGAAACAAATGGAAACTTACACAATAATGACAACATCATCACCAAACTCAACAAATATTTCAAAGGAAACACTCTCTCCAACAACACATACAAAAGTCTGGCCAAAAGAAAATAATGATCTATGTTAAACTTATATTCTCGCTAGAGGATCCATGTGTTAAATCTACTCAACATAGTCTCGACTCTCTTCTAATGTAAAGCAGATAAAATACATTTTTAATAATTTTTATGGAAAAAAAATTAACATCTACCCAAAACAAGGGCACAATGAGTTGAATTAAGGGAATTCAATTGCTAGGATTAACCTTGACTCAGTTATGATAGTCTATAGCTAGTGGTTTTGGGCTCATGGTGTTATGCCAATTATATTTGGATGTAAAGAAGCATCTAAATAGGCTTATTAGTCTCCATTATAATGTGCCAAGGGTTGAGCACATGTGGTCTCCCTAGCTGTGAGTTGTAAGGGGCCAAGGGTTAAGCAAGTGTGGGCTCCTCACATATTCTAAGGGGTCAAGTGTTTACCATCTTGGCTAGGGTTTCATGGAATTCCATTAGCTGGGTTTTTCCTCGGAGTTGAGGTTTTCCTAGGGTATTTCTTGGGGTTGTTAGTGTGTGTGATTTCTTCTATATTGTGTTCTTGTTAGTGTGTGCAATTGATTCTATATTGTGTTGATTATTATGTTTATTTACCTTTCCTTTTATACATGACATCAATTAAGTTTAATCTGACATAAGCACCCATTAATCCCCATACAATAGAAGCTCAAGAATTCCCAATCCATCAATACATTCGAACATATAACATCACATTTATCATTTGAAAATAGTATCAACTTCCACAACCGTTGCACAACAAACTATGAACAATAGTTTTTCACCCAAAATCTCCACAAAACACACTCATAGCCCCTACCCCAACTCCCACCTAGACTAAATTCAAGAAATAAAACAAAAATAAGAAAGGATCATATGTAAGCATAGAGTATATTTCACCATATTTTTTATTTCAAAGAATTCTCAGTTAGTATCCTTTTGTATAGATTACTTTAACTCTCCTTTTAGTGTTACAATTCCCTTTAGGCTTTGACACAATAGAAAATCATCTAGGTTGGGGCTGACCAATCTTTAGGTCACACAAAAATTCAAGTTTTTGCCTTTCACTCCTCTACTTTCCAGTAATTTTGTGCAATACTTTTGGGTGGTGCCAAACATGGTCCATTAGACTAGACTCATAGATAATCCTAAAAATTAACTGTAACACTTAATAATTCCCATTAAACCATAGCCTCAAATTGCACACAATAACCAAAATAAAAATGAAGAGTAGAAGGAACCAATTCCATTTTGAAAAAAAAAAACATATTATATGAAGTTAGGTTCTATAGTAATTTCTAAAACCTATGTGGCAAAATCCATCAAAGTTCAAAGAATAATAATCATGTAATTAAATTTAAAAACAAAGAAACCTCTTCATATTTTATTTGTGAATACAATGGCTTGTAACCTTGGTTCCATCCATCATCAATGAAGAGTCTAGACTTGATGTTTGCTACACCCCTAGACTCTTTTAGATAGTTGAACTGCCAATACCTTGGTCCATATTGATGTTGGAAAATCCATAGAGATGGCAGTCAAACAATTTTCCTCTTGATGACATTAACTTGTGATTTTTTAATTATTATTATTAAATCTCTTAATTATATTTTCTTATCATAAAAAATATTGCCAAGTAACAAATAGAAGAGAACACAAGATGTCGGCACGCTGCTAAGTCAAAAACCCCCTCGAGGGGAAAACCCAGTCACAAATTATTCCTTCACTAGATTCAAGATGAGATGACCAAGACCTTTAAAACTTAGACTCGAGACTACCTCTATCCATAAAGTCAACCTTTTCATTCTTCTTCATGCTTTGATCCTTGGAATGACACTAAAATTATCACTGCAACACCGATTTTACATCACTGTGGTAGCAATAAGATAGAACCAAAGTACATCATTGTAATATCACCGAAGTGTGATCACTGTAGTATCACCGAACTTGAGATAGAAATAGCGTTGAGTCACTGTTATACATAATAGAATTGTCTCCACTGCGATCCACATTCACGGTGGTACATAGCTAAACTGAACCCAAAATTCAATGCAACCTTCTGAGATCCGACCTAGTAATTTTTTTCATATGACTGAAACTTGTGCTTTGAAATGTGGACTTATGATGTATGTTGTACCACCAAAACATGCTCTCTGAAATCCTTACCTGAATTTGTGATCACCAAAAAGGATGCTCTGAAATGTGAGTTATGATCTGTGTTATTAAGCAAAGTCCCTACATATATATTTATAGTTTTTTGTCCATGTGTAATTAGTTGACATGAAACTATGAAGAGTTGTGTCTTTGTTGTAGGCTGACATGAATCATTTTATGATTGTTCCTTTGAGGCCTACTTGAAGGAGTCATTGAGGAGGTCGACTTGATGATGGAGGAGGTCAACTTGATGATGGAGGAGTCCTTTAACCAATAAAAAAATTGACTTTGACAACACCATAAAGCCTACAATGGAGGCTTGACCTAATACAAATGACCCAAGCATGAAACCCATGCTTTAATAAGTCAAATAAAATAAAATTCTTTTTTCTTTTCTTTTGACAAATATTTGACTCAAGTACAATAATGAAGACCGAACCTAGTTACGTTTTCCAACAATTGAAATGGTTCTGTCTATTATTAATATTTAGGTTGTCATTTGTTATTGTTATCACCCCAAGAAACTCTCTTAGGTTGTATCTCGGAGATGCTCGGGAACATTACAAACTCAACAAAAATGTTGGAAATGGATGAATGGAAGGAATGATGCTTGTCCAAGCCAGATAACCACTTCTACTATGCTTAACTCCAAACATGGGTGAACACCCCCAGACTACAAGGCTTTAGACCACCAATTACTCACAGTTTGAGAATTGGGTGAATACGGAGAAAACTGACCACACCAGCAGATGCACAGGGCCCTGTGATGGCCGGCTGCAACTAGTAAAGAGGTCTGCAAATCTGTTTCCTAATGCACAGATAGGATGACAACTCTCTGTCACTAAGTAAACAGAAACCTGTATAACATATTCAATGATACATACTAGACTTCAAAACAGAGGTGGGATGACAACCCCTCTAATGCTAAAAATCAAGAGTTCATGAAAAATGCATAATAGGCACAACCTAGAATAGAATAGAAGTTGAAAGTGAGCAATTAATAGTAAAAGAAGCTTGTATTAGCTAAAAATGAAGACCAGATGCTGCAAGTATCAAAGTAGTTACAGTCTCCAGAAGTTGAACCTTACATCAAAACAACAACCATCAAACCGATTACATCTGTTTTCTGGGTATATATAGAGTTTGATTACAAAGATATTCTATTGTTCTATGCATGGAGGGGTCATAATAGACCACCAACCGCTTTAACTCTTTGATGGAGTCTCTGCTACAATCTGCTGCTTCAGTGAACAAAATTGATCTTCTCGGATGCTCTGCTGTACTTCTCGAGTAGGCAGAGTGTAATATGGATGGACCTTCATGACTGTTAAATGCATTTAATTGCTCAAGGCTTGTCATCTTCTTCTCTGCCATTATGTTTCTTGAAAGCGGTTGTTGAAGAGTAACTGCACAGAGTGCTGAAACACTGGCCACATTTGTCCTTCGGATGCACGGGACAGGCTATAGACGCAAACAGTATGGCAGAGGCATGAGTATGATGGGAACAGATATCAAGCGTTGGATCAGGTGAATGGATGGCAGCGATCTCTTGGCGGGAGGAATCGAGCAGAAGCAGGATCAGAATTGGGCGGAAGCGGGAGCAAAAAAACGTGAGCCTTCAGATCGTGGGCGGACAGATCCGACGGTGGAGGAGCGATCGCAATATCGCATTGGAGGAAGTCAGGGGCGTAGCCTTATACACATGGATGTGATTGCGATCAATGATATGGACGTGGGCCATTGGATCGTTGGGATTGATCGGACGATGGAGGAGCGATCATAATATCGCATTGGCAGAAGTCAAGGAGGGGAGCCTTTATACATACATGCGACTTGCGATAGAGAGCGATTAGAACCTGACCCGACTACACCATTGTAATATGATTTAACAGCAATATCGCATCCGATTGAATTGTAAAGGCTCAGAAGGGATGGCATGTTAAATCCACTGATTGCGATGGATCTATGGACTTGACAGAGTCATTAACAACAATTTATAATCACATCGCATCCAATAGGGGCAATCGGTAGTCGGCCATCGGTGATGTTAAAGGCATGACTTATGAAAGACCCCCCTAAAAGCTGTGATTGCGATTGTGATGAGAAATGAAAGCTCCAAGTGATATGGTCAGGTCTTATGGAAGGTTTGAACTTCGCGCTTAGGACTGGGGCTAAAAAGGGGCTTTGTCAGATTTTGGAGGGTTTATGAAGGCGTGCGAGTATATGAGCACATGTTATATATGATTTTAACTTTAGCACTTGGGGCTTAAGGATGAAGGTTTTCATATGATTTCAGATAGCAAGCCCCAGGAAATGGAGGAAAACAGAGATCGCAGGAGTATGAGAATATAGGCGGAGTGAAGGGAAAAACAGAGGCAGCGAGGTGAAAGGGAGTAAGCGAGGTGAAGGATAAGTAGGACGATAACTGGTGCAAACCTCTTCTGAGTAAGAAATCAAGGACCAAGCTTGCTTCCAGTCTTTGAAAATCAGCAACATGTAGCAAAGCTAACACTGGCTCCTTCTGGGGATGAGATCCTCCCTGCGAGGTCTCAAGAACTGTAGACCAATGCCTTCATACAAAACAAGCTTAAAAACATTGCATAGTATTCCATTGGGCATGGAGTCTAATTAAATCTATGCTAAAAAGAACATATCAAAGCCCAAATCTTCAAAAACTGCCCATTTACTAGGCTATCAAAATTGTTTCCCCTTCTCCTGATGAACCTTCCTGTCAGCCGGTTCATCAAAGATCTGCAAAATGGGGTTGATTTGATCCTCTATCTCAAAAATTTTAGAGCATTTGACCTTGTCAGGTAGAGGTAGTTTATACTTTATCCCCTCTCTGTATACTCTCATTGAAATAAGATCCAAAGGGGAACTGAATGGACAAGGAGCTTGGTGAATCTCTGCAAGCGATTCTTCACTAGCAATATTAGGCTCTAGATCTTCAGACTGCGTATTCTCAACTATAGGCCTCCTCTTGCAGAGATACATGGGACTTTTAGGCTTACCTGATCCTGATGCTCCTTTCTGTGATTTTTTCTTTGGCTTAACGATCTTCTCAGGATCAGGCACTGGAACAGCTGGTGATTTCTGAGGATTTCTTCGGGTGTGCTTCACAAACTAAGCCAAGACTATAATGAGGAGTCTCCAGATAGATGATTACAACCAGAATATGTGTCCAAACCTTGTCTATCATCAAATCTTGGAACTGTGTCATCTCCTAGGGAAGCTGAGCTTCAATCTCCTCTCCCCGGCAACGACACCAATTAATGTTATCACCCCAAGAAACTCTCCTAGGTTGTATATCGGAGATGCTTGGGAACATTACAAACTCAACAAAAATGTTGGAAATGGATGAATGGAAGGAATGATGCTTGTCTAAGCCAGATAACCACTTCTACTATGCTTAACTCCAGACATGGGTGAACACCCCCAGACTACAAGGCTTTAGACCACCAATTACTCACAGTTTGAGAATTGGGTGAATACGGAGAAAACTAACAACACCAGAAAATGCACAGGGCCCTATGATGGTTGTCTACAACCAGTAAAGAGGTCTGCAAATCTGTTTCCTAATGCACAGACAGGATGACAGCTCTCTGTCATTAAGTAAATAGAAACCTACATAACATATTCAATGATACATACTAGACTTCAACAAAGAGGTGGGATGATAGCCCCTCTAATCCTAAAAATCAAGAGTTCATGAAAAATGCATAACAAGCACAACCTAGAATAGAATAGAAGTTGAAAGTGAGCAATTAATAACAAAAGAAGCTTGTATTAGTTGAAAATGAAGACCAGAAACTGAAAGTATTAAAGTAGTTACAATCTCCAGAAGTTGAACCTTACATCAAAACAACAACCATCAACCCCAATTACATCTATTTTCTGGGTATATATAGAGTTTTATTACAAAGATATTCTGCTGTTCTATGCATGGAGGGGTCATAATGGACCACTAACCGCTTTAACTCTTTGATGGAATCTCTGCTAAAACCTGTTGCTTCAATGAACAAAATTGATCTTCTCGGATGCTCTATTGTACTTCTCGAGCAAGCGGAGTGTAATATGGATGGACCTTCATGATTGTTAAATGCATTTAACTGCTTGAGGCTTGTCCTCTTCTTCTCGGCCATTATGTTTCTTAAAAGAAGTTGTTGAAGAGTAACTGCGCGGAGTGCTGAAACACTGGCCACCTTCGTCCTTCGGATGCACAAGACAGGCTATGGACACGGATAGTATGGCAGAGGCATGAGTATGACGGGAACAAATATTAGGCGTTGGATCAGGTGAATGGTTGGCATCGATCTCTTGGCAGGAGGAATCGGGCAGAAGCGGGAGTATAATCGGGTGGAAGCGGGAGCAAACAAACGTGAGCCGTCAGATCGTGGGTGGACAGATCCGACGGTGGAGGAGCGATTGCAATATTGCATTGAAAGAAGTTAGGGGGTAGCCTTATACACATGGATGCGATTGCGATCAGCGATATGGACGTGGGCCGTTGGATCGTCAGGATTGATCGGATGGCATAGGAGCGATCGCAATATCGCATCGGCAGAAGTCAAGGAGGGGAGCCTTTTACATACATGCGACTTGCGATAGTGAGCGATTAGAACCTGACTCGACTACACCATTGTAATATGATTTAACAGCAATATCGCATCCGATTGAATCGCAAAGGCTCAGAAGGGATGGCATGTTAAATCTTCCAATTGCGATGGAGCTATGGACTCGACAGAGTCATTAACAATGGTTTATAATCACATCACATCCAATAGGGGCAATCGGTAATCGACCATCGGCGATGTTAAAGGCATGACTTATGAAAGACCCCCCTGAAAGCTGCGATTGCGATTACGATGAGATATGAAAGTGCCAAGTTATATGGTTGGGTCTTATGGAATGTTTGAACTTCGCGCTTAGGACTGGGGCTAAAAAGGGGCTTTGTCAGATTTTGGAGGGTTTATGAAGGCGTCTGAGTATATGAGCGCAGGTTATATATGATTTTAACTTTAGCGCTTGGGGATTAAGGATGAAGGTTTTCATATGATTTCTGATAGCAAGCCCCGGGAAATGGAGGAAAACATAGATCACAAGAGTATGAGAATATAGGCGGAGTGAAGGGAAAAACGGAGGCAACGGGGTGAAAGGGAGTAAGAGAGGTGAAGGAGAAGGAGGACGATAACCAGTGCAGACCTCTTCTGAGAAAGAAACTAAGGACCAAGCTTTCTTCCACTCTTTCAAAATCAGCAACATGTAGCAGAGCTAATAGTTATGTTGTTCTCTTGGTCTGTGATTTTTCAATCTGTGAATTTTACATCATTATCCTTTACAATATTCAGTATATTTTTTCATTTAAACTCAATGTTCTTAAAAACCTTAACTTCATGATGCCAATCCTCTTTGTTCAAATCCATTCGTTGTCAAAATCCCCTACATCCTTTGACTATTTTCTCCACCTTTCATAATATTAGGTCACCTCACGTAATACAATCTCTTCCTGGTGGCTGTATCATGAAAGTAATACCACCTGTCTTGATGAGCTAACAAGTTTGAAGAAATTATACATTTAACATGATTAGAGGTGTCATTATTACCATACATCCACATGTGTTTCATGTTCTCTTATTTTCTTCCAACATGGAGTGGTATAAATTCTCACTTAAATTTGCTTTAGTCCCAAATGATCTCCATAGTTACCTATATGGCTCCTCATTTTATTGAACCATCTTGTTACATAGGAAAAACTTATTGTAGGAATCTTTGCAACAAGAAACCTAATTTCCTCTAAGAGATCTTGAATACTCCAATCTCTAATACCCCATTTATCTGAAACTTGATTACTCGAGGGTAGAGTCTCTTTCAATGTTGAGCATATCATTTCCTTATTTAGTATTTAACTTAACCCTGAATTGGAGCCTCAAATTGAAATTCTCTTTGACATGCCGATGGAGAAAGAAAAAATGAGACTATCTTTGTGATTCATTACTTCCTCATCATTTCAAGATCGTCTTGCTTGGACCTTAGTTTCCCCATAAAGATTTAGTATCAACCAAATATTAGGAGGTACATCTCTAAGAAAGGGGTTTAGCTTTTTGGCAAATTGTATCAAGTTGTGGATGCATGTCTATATGTGCTCTTGTTTTGACTGTTCTGATTTTTCTTTTCTTTGTTGATAGACCAAGCTTTCTTTCTTTGTGTACCTTGTTTTTACTTTATTTCTGATATTTGATTTTCACACGATTGGGAAGATCTGTGACACTAAAAAATATAATTTAATGGTAATATAATCTTCTTCACATTCTATGGATTATTACTTATCTTTTGGTATGCATGTTCTAGCATTTGGAGAGAATTTTTTTCTTGTCCCTTTGAAAAGGAAAGTTCTGATCTACATATGCTAAGTCTCTAAACTTATGGAATTGATAATCTGTATACTTGAAGAGGAAAATAAAAAGCGAATAAATTTTCTAGCCATTATGTGTGTACTTATATCATTGTTTCATAGTTCCATGCATTATGCAAAATCTACAAATAGCTAGTTTCTCTTCAGGCAAGCAATCTTGTGATTTTTCTTTCTTGAGTAATGCACCATGTACAACTTTGTAAAATAATACTACATTGTGTCACATGTTTCTTTTGCAGTTTAACTCTTAGTTGCATTGTGAGTAGATATTTTTGGGCCCTTGGCCAAGTTTTCTAGTCACCGTCTTTGACAATATATTCTCAAAATATATAAAAAATGTTTAGAGACTACATTAGAATCTAGATAGTATTAGATTGGTTTCCCATAGAATATTCATAACTATGCTTCTATTTGTATCAAATAGAGTGCTTTTTTCTTCATTGATTTCAGATATTTAGAAAATAGCTAAAGGAAATTCAAATTTTTAGACACTGAATCATTTTTGGAGCAAATTTTTATGTAGGAGCATCTAGCTGACGAGGGTCATCATTACAGAAGGTCATTTGGTCTCTGAGAGGACTGAGGAGGAAATAGCAAGTGGACACTTTAATTTAATTTCTTTTGTTATTATTTTAATTTCTTAGAGAAACAACATTTAGAAAGATAAAAGTTGAAATTAAACAAACTATTGTAGTTAATTATTTTCATTTTTCATGTTAACGTTTATAGATCATAGCGTAGGGAAATAAACAGTTTTAGAACTAAAAATGAACTATCAAAATGTAACTAACAGTAGTTAAGAGAAACTATTTTCCAGGAAATTATTGAAAAGGAGACAGAATGCATTGTAACGGGTTCGAACTTTTAGAAAGAGAAATAATAATAAAACATCTCGGAGCACACAAGTTACATTTTAACATCCCACAGTTGTCTATCTACAGGTTGTTGAGTTGATTGAAACAATGAAAGCAAATTCTCTGGTATCTATTCTACAAAGCATATATATTTTCCTACTTGTATTGACTAAACAGGCCGACAAATCAACAAAATCTTGCAAGTATAGACATGGAAGAAACTACAGAGACGAGGCCGCATAGTCCTAGAATTATTAAATCAAAAGAGTGAAAGAAGTTCCTGGAAAATACACAAGTTCCGAACCGCGAAGACAGAGATCAATAACATAGGTACTCTTGAAGGCAAAATCCTTTCTTTTTATTCATAAGAGTAATCATAAATCTCTATTAATATATATTACAGTCCATACAAAGAAACATAACGTTGTACAAGTCAAATGAGAATGTAATAGAACACGGGTTGAGAAACCCTAACTGATAAAACCCTACAGCAACAACCAGAACTGTAACAATGCAAGTCTAAGGACTTAGCTACATCACGCCGGACGGACAAAAGTCTCCACGTAGCCTAACCATGCTCTAAGCCAGTGACAGAGACAAGCAAGTAAACAAGATTAACAAGGAGCGACCCTATCCGGGTCTAGCTAGCACGCCGCATAGCCGAAGCCAAGACCTCCAAGATGAACCCACCTGCAAAAAAATCACCAACAACAAAGTGTGAGCATTACGGGACAGGAATAGAAGAATCGAGGAACAAAAATATGGAAACATAGGGTTCAGGCTTACCAGTGTGGAGACAGAGCACCGAGGTTGCAGTCACTAAGGATCCCTTTGCTCACAAAGTAGCAAGTGAGCCAAACAACTGCATAAAAAGGGGAGAAGAATGATGGCATAGAATGAGACCTTACCTTTTCCGTTGAAGAAGAAACTGAAGCTAAAGACCCCCTGAGACCACAATCTATCAGTAAAATAGAGCAATGTGACCAGTGAACCTTGAGAATGGTTGAATCAAAGAAACCAAGAAAGGAACAGTCACACAGTCTAGCAAAACAACCAACTGTGACCATACACACAGAGAAATTCACAATCTTTTCAAATAAGTGAGTTTCCATAACATAACAGAGTCTATCAAGAACCGAGGTGGAAGAACAAGAGAAAACTAGTACTGAGCATGTGTATCTTACCAAAAAGCGAAGCCGAACAAATCTCCAGGTCAAGACCGAACCAAAGCAGCAGAAACAACATAACCATACAGTGAAATCACACCAGAAGGATCACACAGTAAAACCCTCGACCTCCAACAGAATGACAAGCAAATGACCAGGAGAATAGGGTTTGCGAATCATTTACCAAAGTGGGAGTGAGATTACCGAGGAGTGGACACATGTCCAAGATCTGATGGTGCTGGTACGAGCCATAAATACTGGGAGCGAAAATATCTAATAAATCATTGTAATCAACCGCCGAATAAACTAATCACACAGTTAATCACAACTGTAATCATTTCAACTAATTTATATCCATTCATTAAGGTTCCGAGTATAACGAGTGGTTGGACCCATCAAGTGGTATTAGAGCAGAAAATTGAAAGTGCCAGGATAGACATGGAAGTTGGAAGACGAGGATGTGGGAGAGGTGTGCGCAGAGTAGCAGATGAAGGATTGAGAGAAGAAATAAGGATCCTTACTGCTCGTTTGGAGGCAGTTGAAGCAGGAAGGAGAAGGGATCCAGAGGTAGGAGATGACAGTGAAGAAGAAGCCATAGCTACAACAGATGGATCAGATGAAGAAGGGCCATAAATGAGGTTGTTGAGGTTGGTCCTGTTGGCCAACAGCAAGCCCAAACCGGAGATCCCAAATTACGATGGCAGCCTGTCCACAGAAGTTCTGTTGGACTGGATTAGCGAATTGGACAAGTATTTTGAATGTGAAGAGGTCAGTGAGGACCAGAGAGTCAAGTTCACTACAACAAAGCTGAAAGGACACACAGCCCTGTGGTGGGACAGTGTCCAAGCAGAGAGAAGAAGGATGAACAAGTGTCCAATAAAGAAATGGCCAAGGATGGTGGCCAAGCTTAAAGGTAGATTTCTGCCTAAGGATTACTAGATTGCATTGCATCAACAAGTGTAGAATTTGAGACAAAAAGGGATGACCATGAGAGAGTATACGGAAGAATTCTACCATGTAAACTTAAGAGCTGGTTACACCGAGGACACTCCGGAGAAAACAACAAGGTACATAAATGGTTTGAGACTGGAAATATTGGATGAAATCAACATTCTTTCCCCAAAAAATATAGAAGAAGCCTACCAGAGTGCTCTGAAGGCCGAGGAAAATATTACTAGAAAGAAAAATGCTAGGAGAGTACGGGGAACCGACAGAGGACGAGGACAGTCCTATGTTAGAGGACGAACTGCCAGTAATAGTGAAGAGGGCAGCAACTCCAAGGCTTTAGGAACAACATAAAAAGGAAACAACACTAGAGGTGGCAGGCCATATCAGTGAGGAAGAGGGAATGGTCGAGGTAGAGGAGCTAACTATCAATGCTATAGGTGCCACAAATGGGGGCACAGATCTTTTGAATGCTCTGAAGCGGAACAAGCTGGCTAGAGAGGAACGTTTGTTGCACAGCCTGAGGAAGCAGAGGCACCGCCCCAAGAAGCAGAAAATGTGCTGGAAATAGGGGAAACCTTAGTTTTGGACAAAGTGTTGTTAAAACCAGCCAAAGAAATAGTTTAATAGACCCAAAGGAAAGCATTATTCTGGACAGTTTGCAAATCGCACGAAAAATGATGCAAGTTGATCATTGACAGTCTGAGTACAGATAATTTGGTTGCCACCAAGATGGTAGAGAAGTTGGGTTTGAAGCAGATGAAGCACCCCACCGCTTACAAGGTGTCATGGCTGTAGAAAGGCCACCAGCTGTTGGTTGACGAACAATGTGAAGTTGAGTTCCACATTGGCAGGTACAAAGACAAATTTATTTGTGATATTATGTCGATGGATGTGTGTCACATACTGCTAGGAAGACCATGGCAGTATGGTCGAAAGGTAGTACATGACGGGAAGACAAACTGCTACAAGTTTGTTAAATATGGGATCAAGCACACACTTGTGCCCATCAAGGAGGAGGAGACAGCAGAAGCATGTGGGATGAAAGCATTACTAATGGGTGGAAAACAATTTTTGAAGGAGATCGACGAAAGTGAAGTGAACTATGCTGTTGTGAGGAGGGCCAAGACAATGTTGTTGCACAAAAGATGTCTAGTTTGCCTGTGGAAATTCAGAAAATGCTGCAGGAGTTTAGTGATATTGTATTTGACAATTTTCTAGACAAGTTGCTTCCCAAAAGAAGCATCAGTCATCATATCGACTTTATACCTGGAGCAAGTCTACCAAATAAGGCATCATATTGAATGAGCCCCAAAGATAATGAGGAGATTAGAAAACAAGTGCAGGAGTTGCTAGATAAAGGGTTGATAAGGGAGAGTTTGAGCCCTTGTGTAGTACCAACAGTTCTTGCTCCCAAGAAAGGAGGAGAATAGAGAATGTGCACAGATTCAAGGGCCATCAATAAAATCACCATTAGGTATAGGTTTCCACTACCATGGATGGACGATATGATGGACTGCATGAGTGGGGTAGCATACTTCATGAAGACTGATCTAAAGAGTGGCTATCATCAGATCCAGATTAGGGAAGGAGATGAGTGGAAGACAACCTTCAAGACCAATGAAGGGCTGTACGAGTGGCTGGTCATGCCGTTTGGTTTGAGTAACACCCCTAGTACTTTTATGCAATTGATGAATGAAATGCTAAAAGAGTTCATCGGAAAGTTTGTGATAGTGTATCTTGATGACATATTAATTTTCAGCAAGACTAAGGAGGAGCACTTTCGACATGTTCGAAGTGTGCTGGAGAAATTGCAGCAGAATAAGCTGCTGATAAATCTGAAAAAATGTACTTTCCTACAAAGAGAACTAGTTTATCTGGGCTTTGTAATTGTAGAAAATGAGTTGAAGATGGACCCAGAAAAGATTGCAGCAATCATTAACTGGCCATCCCTGAAAAGCCTGTTTGAGGTACATAGTTTTCATGGGCTGGCGAGTTTTTATCGCAAATTTATAAGAAATTTCAGTGAAATCTACGCGCCTATGTTGGACACTATTAAAAAGGCAAGTCAGCCTTTTTGTTGGACCGAGGCAACAGAGAAAAGCTTTCAGCTCCTAAAGAAGAAAATTACAGAAAGGCCAATTTTAAGGTTACCAAATTTTAATAAGCTTTTCCAGGTTCGCTGCGATGCAAGCGGTATAGCTATTGGAGCTGTACTCAGCCAAGAAGACAAACCTATTGTGTTTTTTAGTGAGAAGTTGAATGAGAGCAGGCAAAAGTATTCATCCTATGACAAGGAATTCTATGTTGTCGTCCAAGCACTGAAGCATTGGAGACACTATCTGTTGGGGAGTGAATTTGTGTTATTTTCTGATAATTCTGCACTGCAATATGTGATGCAACAACATAAATTGAACCACAAGCATGCCAAGTGGGTTGAATATTTGTAGAGTTTCACCTTTGTGTTGAAACACATTAGCAGATAGGCCAACAAAGTGGCAGATGCATTGAGCAGAAGAGCCTTGCTCTTACAAGAAAGGACAATACAAGTGCTGAGCTTCGAGCATTTGAAAGACTTGTATCAAACCAACACAGATTTCAAAGTGGCTTATGAAGCCTGTCACAATCCCTTGCTGAGAAACAATAGTCCATGGTTAGACTACAATTTGCAAGAGAAGCTATTGTTTAAAGGGGGACAATTATGTATTCCTGATTGTTCGATGAGGGAACATATTATTCGGGAGAAGCACAATGGAGGTCTACCCGGACATTTCGGTATAAACAAAACTTTAGATCAACTCGGACACTTTTATTACTGGCCAAGAATGCGAAGGGATGTGTAGCGATATGTGAGTAGGTGTAAAGTCTGCCAATTGGCGAAAGGACACAGTCAAAACACTGGACTTTACACACCACTACCTGTTCCAAGTAGACCATGGGACTCAGTTAGCATTGACTTTGTCTTGGGACTGCCTAGAATGCAGTGAGGTTATGACTTGGTGATGGTGGTCGTAGACATGTTTTCAAAAATGGCACATTTCATCCCTTGCCAAAAAACTAGTGATACCACTCACGTAGCTCACCTATTTTTCACTGAGATTGTTAGATTACACGGCCTACCCAGATCTATTATTTCCGACAGGGACGTGAAATTCACGGGACACTTTTGGCGCACCCTGTGGAAGAAGTTGGATACACAATTGAACTTCAGCTCTGCATATCATCCATAGACTGACGGGTAAACGGAAGTGGTGAATAGGAGTTTGGGGAACCTGCTACGGAGCCTGACTGGAGAAAATTCACGGTTATGGGATCGTGCGCTTGCTCAAGCAGAATTCGCTTATAATGATTCACCGAACCGCAGCACCGGACACAGTCCATTTCAGATCCTGTATGGCATGCATCCTCGTGGAGTACATGAGTTGCGGGATCTGGGAAAATTGGAGAAGAGAAGTGCTGATGGGGAAGATTTCGCCAAAGCGATGAATGATCTACATGAGCAAGTGAAATCAAAGTTGCAGGACAACATTCAGAAATACAAACAACAGGCAGATTTAAAGCGATGAGAAGTGCAATTCAATGTAGGGGATGAAGTCCTTGCACACTTACATAAAGAATGGTTTCCTAAGGGCGCATATAACAAGCTAAAATTTAAGAAGATTGGTCCCTGTAAAATTCTGCGTAAATTCTCAGCTAACGCTTATGAAATATAGCTGCCACCAGATATAGGCATATCGCCTATTTTCAACGTGGCAGACCTGTTCCCATATACTTCCAACCCTGAAGATGACAGTGTGGTATGGCCAGAATGGGACACCTAGGTTGAAGGCGGTTCTTGGATGAGGCAAATGCCTTCGACTCAACCCCATGAGATCGAGAAGATTCTTGACACACAGGTGGCCAAGCGAACTCGCAGGAAGGAGTATTTGCGGTACCTTGTCAAGTGGAAGAACTATCCTATCGAGGACAGTTCGTGGCTCGACGCGGCACAGATACAAAAGGAAAGTTATTCTATGGAGGAGCTCATGGAACGGAGCCATGACTTTTAATTACCCTGGGAGCCTAATGCAGGAGCATCTAGCTGACGAGGGTCATCATGACAGAAGTCATTTGGTCTCAGAGAGGACTGAGGAGGAAATAGCAAGTGGACACTTTAATTTCGTTTCTTTCATTATTATTTTAATTTCTTAGAGAAAAAACATTTAGGAAGATAAAAGTTGAAATTAAACAAACTGTTGTAGTTAATTATTTTCATTTTTCATGTTAACTTTTACAGATCATAGCGTAGGGAAATAAACAATTTTAGAACTGAAAATGAACTATCAAAATGTGACTAACAGCAGTTAAGAGAAACTATTTTCCAGGAAATTATTGAAAAGGAGACAAAATGCATTATAGGTTTGACCTTTTAGAAAGAGAAATAATAATAAAACATCTCGGAGCACACAAGTTACATTTTAACAACCCAGAGTTGTCTATCTACAGGTTGTTGAGTTGCTTGATATAGTGAAAGAAAATTCTCTAGTATCTATTCTACAAAGCATATATATTGTCCTACTTGTATTGACTAAACAGGCCGAAAAATCAAAAAAATCTTGCAAGTATATACACGGAAGAAACTATAGAGACGAGGTCGCATAGTACCAGAATTAGTAAATCAAAAGAGTGAAAGAAGTTCCTGGAAAATACACAAGTTCCGAACCGCGAAGACAGAGATCAATAACACAGGTATTCCTGAAGGAAAAATCCTTTCTTTTTATTCATAAGAGTAATCATAAATCTCTGTTAATATATATTATAGTCCATACAAAGAAACATAATGCTGTACAAGTCAAATGAGAGTGTAATAGAACACGGGTTGAGAAACCCTAACTGATAAAACCCTACGGCGACAATCCAACACTGTAACAATGCAAGTCTAAGGACTTAGCTACATCATGCCAGATGGATAAAAGTATCCACGCCCAAAAGACTAGCCTAACCATACTCTAAGCAAGTGATAGAGACAATAAGTAAACAATATTAACAAGGAGTGACCCTACCCGAGTCTAGCCAGCACGCTGTATAGCCGAAGCCAAGACCTCCAGGATGAACCCACCTGCAACAAAATCACCAACAACAAAGTGTGAGCATTACGTGACAGGAATAGAAGAATCGAGGAACAAAAATATGGAAACATAGGGTTCAGGCTTACCAGTGCGGAGACAGAGCACCGAGGTTGCAGTCACCAAGGGTCCCTCTGCTCATAAAGGAGCAAGTGAGTTAGACAACTGTGTAAAAAGGGGAGAAGAATGATGGAATAGAACGGGACCTTACCTTTGCCATTGAAGAAGAAACCGAAGCTAAAGACTCCTTGAGACCACAACCTGTCTGTAAAATAGAGCAATGTGACCAGTGAACCTTAAGAACGGTTGAATCAAAGAAACCAAGAAAGGAACAGTCACAAAGTCCAGCAAAACAATCAACTGTGACCACACACACAGAGAAATTCACAATCTTTTCAAATAAGTGAGTTTCCATAACATAACAGATTCTATCAAGCACTGAGGTAGATGAACAAGAGAAAACCAGCACTGAACAAGTGTATCTTACTAAATAGTGAAGCCGAACAGATCTCCAGTTCGAGACCAAACCAAAGCAATAGAAACAACATAACCATACAGTGAAATCGCACCAGAAGGATCACACAGTAAAACCATCGATCTCCAACAGAATGACGAGAAAATGACCAGGAGAATAGGGTTTGTGGATCATTTACCAAAGTGGGAGTGAGATTACCGAGGAGTGGACACATGTCCAAGATCTAGCGGTGCTGGCATGAGCCATAAATACCGAGAGCAAAAATATCTAATAAATCATTGTAATCAACCGCCGAATAAACTAATCACACAGTTAATCACAACTGTAATCATTTCAATTAATTTATATCCATTCATTAAGCTTGCGAGTATAACGAGGGGCTAGACCCATCAAATTTCATTTGGATATATTTGTGTGCATCAAAAATTTTCATGCAAATTTACTGATAAAATTTTGATTATTGAAGAACTGAATTTTAGAGATATGGAGATCCATTTTGCTTACTATTTTTCCCTTCAATAAATGAACATCCTCCCATATAATTTTGGTGATTACAAGCTCCACTCTAGTCCATTGTTGAGAAAATAGATTTTATTTGCATTTTAGCACAGTTGATGATTGTTTAGAATCATGATTATTGGAAACTGAGACGCGTTGTGGATCTCTCTCAAGTTCTATTGGAAATTAGAGGAGGAGTGTTTCAATTGGATTGAAGGAGATTAACATGAAGTAAAGAGTTACCAACATAGCTGATATGAAAACATATCAACTCTATTTCTATATTATAAGGATTTTTTCGAGCAGTGATTCTAACAATTGGGAAGGACTCAAAATCCATCTTTAAAATGCTAAAGTTTGCAGTCTTATCCATTGCAAAGGTGTTTGTGACATGTTTCCTTAGGTTCATCATGGCATCAAAGTAAATGAACATTTTAACTCTCAACAATTGTAATCTTCTCAACGAGTAATCTTCCCCTTTATCTTCGCTATTCATTGCATGTTGTAGCATGTTCATTTTTAGGGGGGGGGGGGAACAAAAAAATTCTATCACAATTACACATAATTACATTGGTTCCTAGTTTAGGGTTCTACCAAGACCTTTATTCTATATTATCATTGTTTTACCTATCAAATACCACCACCTAAAATATTGTAACCATTTGAACATGAACCATTGGTTCCTTGAGGGTGTCGATGTATTGGAAAAGTATAGTTAGACCCTTGAACTATGTCATGAGGTCAAAATCGAAGGGGGTAGGGTCGATGCATCCCTATAAGGTGGCTCTATCTTGCTGGAAATGGTTGTGACAAAAATAATTACTTTCAACCTTTATCAACCATGCTAGGATCCTAATCCTTAGGTGATTTCACTTCAAGCATTCCTGGATGAAATGGACAAATTCCTTTCAATTACCCTTTCTTCATCTACCATCACCTTGACCAATGCATTAGTAGTAAATTTATATTCAAAGCCTCATCTTGTTTAATTTCGTATGGTATCATTGAGGGACATGTCAAACTACACGCCCCTTTGTGTCTAGCAAGAGTCTCAAAAACTCCTGAAAGTGGTCTCCTCTATACACTATGTTTCAAACTAGATTAGTGACTACACTATACATGTTTTAGAGGTCTTCTACTGTTCATTTCAAAACTGGCTAGGAAAATAGAGGTAGAAAGTAATACTTTTCCTCCACCCAAAACAATGATAGTTTTGTTGCCTATGCAAAGCATTATGGATGGTGGAGGAAAGTAGGCCTCTTGGCTTAAATGAGAGATCCCTAATTTAACATGACTAAAGGTGCCAACATTCCCATACATCCACATGTCACATGTTCTCTTATTGTCTTCAAACATGGAGTGGTATGAATTCTCACTTAAATTTTCTTCAGTCCCAAATGATATCCTTAGTTACCTATCTGCCTCCTCATCTTATTGAACCATCTTCTTACATAGGAAAACCTTATTGCATGAATATTTGAAACAAGACATCTAATTTAATTTAAGAGATCTTGAATACTCTAATCTCAAATATCCCATTTATCTGACACCCGACTACTAAAGGGGAGAGTCTCTTTCAACATTGATCATATCACTACCTTTTTTAGTACTTAGGTTGGTACCTGAACTGGAGCCTCAACTATTTTTTGATATGCCGATGGAGAAATAAAAAATGATACTATCTTTGTGATTCATTATTACCCCATCATTTCCAAATATCCCTGCTTGGACCTTATTTTCCCCATGAAAATTTAGCGTGAACATGTTGGCAAGAGTCAATACACAATCCAATTTTGAAATTAGGCTTGTAGGAAGATGAGCTACATAAGGCACCTATAGTGAACATATAATTTGGTAGATATTTTAAATTATGGTTAAGCTACTCTGAGGTGGACTTGGACTCTTGCAGTTACCTCTAGAGAACGAGTTGAGCTTAGAATGTAGATACGATCATGAATTGAATACAATAATTTTCACTCCTCTGTTGAAATATCATGTTGACATATGTGGGTTCTAAAAGCCCACTCTCTAAGGGAACTAATGTATTTTTATTTTGCAATATGCCACATTATTCATTTTCTTGCATTGACCATCACTAGTATGCATTAAAAATTGTACGTACTCCAAAGTAAAAAAATGTGTTTTTGAGACATACTATCACTACAACAAAACATGCAATTTGCGCTAGATTTAGCACCAGATTTTAGTGCATTTTTGTCTCAATTGCAATGAGTAGTCTGGCATTAAATTTGGGTCTATTGTACAATTTTTAAAGCATCCTTTTTTGTGTCAAAATTTTCATCTTTTTTACACCATATTTTGCATCATGTTTTGCGCCAAGATTTGCATTTGGTTTAGAAACAGGATTTGTTTCTAGTATTGTACCATTTTTTGCCTCTATTTTTGCATCATTTTTTCTTCCTGTTTTGTGCCATTATTTACTTCTAGTTTTGTGTCGTAATTTGCATTGAGTTGTGTTGGAAATAATACTGAGAGGGGGGGTGAATCAGTATTATCAGATCAATCAAACTTTTTCAATGCTCAGAAACATATACGCTACTTCAGTTAGGTGAACCAGCGTGTACACGCTACTATGACTAAATAAAACAGCGTATAAGAAGAAAACTCATAATTTAGTTAGCTTATTCTTCAGTTAAGTTCATCAGGACATTATTCACCACATTAATAGTAAACAGGTGCAGTATAACAGAACAGATCAAAAGCCACACACATGAACACCAAGATGTAAGGTGGAAACCCAATGTGGGTGAAAACCACCTGCTGCAAGTTGTCTCTATCTTTCTTTAATATGAAACTTCAGTTTACAATCTTTTGTACTGGTGCAGCCTTATACCAGTACGCAGGCTACAACCTGCAGAAGGCTACAACCTTCTCTCGTTCTCCAAACTTCCTTGGAAGGGAGCTCCAACCCCCTTTGCTCTTGTACTAGCCAAGATACTAGTACGTAGGTGCTGACCTACAATCTTCTTTCCTTCAGGTACCACCTTTCATACATTTTCAGACTGGATATTCCTGAAGCACAACATTACAATCTGTGGACCCCAATTCATTCAATTTTCACAACAGATCATTGAAGCATAAAACAACCAAACTTTGAATCACTGAACCACTGAACCCTGTCAATCACCAGTTACCAGAACACAGAGCAGACTACAGAACTCTGCAATAACAGTCAGACCCCACTGTAAACCCAAAATCAAGCTTCAAAAGATATACGCTACTTCAATGAGCAAAACCCGCGTATACACGCGCTTTTACCGAAGCCAACCTGCGTACAGATCTAAAAATAAACTTTCTCAATTTGCAGCTGTACCAGACATCAGTTAGACTCAGAACATAACATTGCGACAATATGCAGATCTAGAAATACGCATAATCAACCATATCATGATAGTGCATTTCAAACCATTAGATCCCGATCTATCCTTAGATCTAGTCTTCCATCAACCGATGTGATCTCTCCTTGGCTTAGATCAAGCAACCCAGAACCTGCATATCAGATCTCTTTCTCTCTTAGATATTCAAGCCTTGTCGAAAAGATGATTTTGCCTAATGATCTTCTTCTCCTTATATAGCCTTAGGCCTTGCTCAATACCAAGAGCCAAAACCATAGTAACACAATACCATCAACTTCAAAACTAGGGATCGACACGCCCGTCGAGACACAATGGTCCGAAATCATAGGCACAACTTCCAAGGACTAACCACCATGGACCAAAGGTACTTTTCCACATACACGCGCTTTTTCTGAATCCAACTAGCGTGTACACGCGACTTGGGCTTAACGAACCTGCGTATATGAACTTCCTTGGCATGCTGTACTAAGATCTGTCTTCTGATTAAGTTGCCATCACCTGTACCAACCTCTGAGCACCTGTACCAACCTCTGAGTGAGTTGCCATCAAGGACAACACTTGAATCATAATGCCAACAATCTCCCCCTTTGGACTTGATGGCAACCACCACACCAAGTCACTCTCCCCCTTTGACATCAAGGGCAAAGGGCTGTGCTCCCCCTGAGGACATGCTGATACCTCTGCTTGGCTGTGCTGACTCATGCCCCCCCTGACAGTAGGCCAGATCTGCAAAAGATGTTCTTCAACAAGAACCAAGACTTATACACCATAAGGGACTTTCCTATCACCAAAAGACTCAATACTTACATCCATACTCCCTACCAAGAGGGGACATATCAGAAACAACCAATTACATTACAGCATTCATCCCAGGCATAGTGGGGAAACCAACATAGGCCGTTACATGACCTTGACTCCATAAAAGAGATATCACAAGAGAGATATATGACATAGAGACAACAGATCTAGACCAAGACTTATGAAAATCATCAGCAGCATATTATAAACATCTTTTAGATCAGCAACCAGGATTTCTTTCTGAGCTCCTTTTCTTGAAATCAACAACCAAAACATCTGAATGCCAACAATGCTTTATGAGACTTTTAAGCTGCTCCCCCTGAACCTGTGCCTGCTGCACCTCCTGAAACCGTGCCTGAAGAATTCTGACATACCCATTGCTGTTCAGAACTCCAGAGTTTTCCCTTGCTGTTCAGAACTTCATATACGCGATTTCTCCTGCAAGAAAAGGCGTATGGACGCGGATATAATCTCTGCAACAAGCGTACACCATACACGCGACTTTCCCAGCATAAATCCGCGTGTATACGCGTATATACCTTTCGTAACTTGCGTATACCAACTTTTCTGTAGAACAGACAAGCTTCAACAGCAGGATGAAGCATCAACTACTCCCAGCTTTTGTCTGAGATATTCAAAAGTTTCCCTGGGCAGTGGTTTTGTGAGAATATCAGCAACTTGTTCCTTAGAAGGAACATACTCCAACTTGACCTTCTGCTCAAGCACTTGTTCCCGAAAATGGTACTTGATTGGTATGTGCTTGGTCTTTGAGTGCATGACTGGATTCTTTGAAATGCTGATTGCACTTGTATTATCACATAAGATAGAGACGGGTGGAGTGCAAGTGATTTGAAAGTCCTGCAAGGTCTGCATCATCCAAAGAAGTTGTGTGCAACAAGATGCTGCAGCCACATATTCTGCTTCAGCTGTAGATAAGGCAATCGAACTCTGTTTTTTGCTGAACCAAGATACTAATCTGGAACCCATGAAGAAAGCACCACCACTTGTGCTTTTCCTATCATCCACACTTCCAGCCCAATCTGCATCTGTGTAAGCATGAAGAGTGAGATCTGTATTTCTAGGATACCATAAGCCATAGTTTTGGGTCCCTTGAAGATATTTGAAGATTCTTTTGACTGCCTGAAGATGAGTTTCCTTTGGGTTGGCTTGAAATCTTCCAACCATTCCTACTGCATGTGTAATATCTGGTCGAGTACCTGTCAAATAAAGCAAACTCCCAATCATGGATCTATAAGTGGGTTGGTGAACTGCTGCTGATTCATCATTTGCACTGAGGCTGCATCCTGTAACCATGGGTGTACAAACTGGCTTTGACTCTTCCATGCCATACTTCTTCAAGATCTGCTTGAGGTATTTGGTTTGAGACAAGAAGATACCTCCTTCATTTTGTTGGATTTGCAATCCAAGAAAATATGTCAATTCTCCAAGAAGTGACATTTCGAATTCTTTCTGCATAACCAAGGCAAAGTTTTGACTCATAGTCTCTTCATTGCTGCCAAAAATAATATCATCTACATAAACAACAAGAATTAGCAATTTGTTATTTTCAACTTTTATATAGAGATTGCTATCTGCTGATCCTTTTGAAAAGCCTTGTTGGTGAAGATATTTGTCCAACCGATAGTACCAAGCCCTTGGAGCTTGTTTGAGTCCATAGAGTGCCTTTTTCAATCTGCATACAAGGTTTGGATCATTCCCAAGAATGAAGCCATCTGGCTGCTCAATATATACTTCTTCTTCTAAGTCTCCATTCAGGAAGGCTGATTTCACGTCCATTTGAAATACCTTGAAGTTTTGAAAGCTTGAGAGAGCAAGGAACATTCGGATGGCCTCTAGTCTTGCCACAGGAGCAAAGGTCTCTTCAAAATCTATTCCTTCTTGCTGTGCATACCCTTTACAAACAAGTCTGGCCTTGTTTCTAATTACTTCTCCATTTTCATTTAATTTATTCTTGAAGACCCATTTTGTTCCTATTACATTCTTATCTTTTGGTCTAGGAACTAATTCCCAAGTGTTTTTCTTTTCGATTTGCTCAAGTTCTTCATCCATTGCTTTGACCCAACATTCATCTTTGCATGCCTCTTTCACATTTTGTGGTTCAGTGGAGGAGAGTAGTGCCAAGTAGCTTGAAGCTTCTGCAAGTGTCCTTCTTGTTTGTACTCCTGCTTCTTTCTGCCCCACAATCTGAGTTTCTGGATGATTCTTTTGGACATATCTGGATGGAGTCTTCTCTTCTATTCTTGTCTGCTCCTCTGGTTCTTCTTGAGATTCTTCTTCTTCTTGAGGTTCTTCTTCTTCATCATTTCGCCTTTGAGAGTAACCTTCATCTTCTTCAATGTCTTCATGATGAACTTGCCTAGGAATATATCCCTTCTCATCAACCACTATATCAATACTGTCAACAATTCTGCCAAGTCTTTTATTGTAGCACTTGTATGCTTTGCTATGTGGAGAATAACCAAGAAGAATGCCCTCATCTGCTCTAGGTTCAAGTTTGCCAAGTTGCTCATCAGTATTCTTAATATAACATTTGCTCCCAAAGATTTTGAAATGCTTCACGGAAGGAGTTTTACCACTCCAAAGCTCATGAGGTGTTTGAGTGCTGTTTACTCGGACATTTGTTTTGTTAAGAATAATAACAGCAGCATGTGCAGCTTCACCCCAGAAGGTTGCAGGAGTACCTGATTCATCGAGCATAGCACGAGCCATTTGTTGGATAGTTCTGTTCATTCTTTCCACAACCCCATTTTGCTGAGGAGTTCTAGCTGTAGAGAATTCTCTTCTTATCCCATGTTCATCGCAGAAATCGAAAAATTCATTTGATGTGAACTCCCCACCTCTGTCAGATCTGAGGCACTTAATTTTGTGTCCTGATTCATTTTCAGCCAATGCTTTGAAGGATTTGAATTTTTCGAATGCTTCATCTTTGTGCTTCATAAGCCCTAACCAAACAAACCTTGAGAAATCATCAATGAATAATATCAGATATTCTTCTCCTCGAGGTGTCCTTTTCCTAAATGGACCACATACATCTGTATGGACTAGCTCAAGAGGCAAGCTAGCTGATCCTTCCTTCTCTGGAAAGTTAGTTCTGGTTTGCTTTCCAAACTGACAAGATTTGCATATGGTGTTGTCTGGAATTTTGATATCTGGAAGATCGCGAACTGCCTGATATTTGCATGCTTTCCTTATTTGTGAGAAGCTTAGATGTCCCAACCTTCGATGCCATAACCAGTGCTCTTCATCCTTGCTAAGATAGCATTGTTGTTGTCCTTCTTCAAATATGTACAGATTATTTGGAGTTCTTTTGCCTTTGAGAACTGTTTTACCTGTATCAAGATCACGAACAAGACATCCATTCGATCTGAAAATAACCTCGGTTTTTTGATCACACATCTGGCTGACACTTAGTAGATTATGCTTCAATCCATCAACATACAAAACATTTCCAGCCTTGACCTTTTCTTTCAAAGGAGCAATACCTTTTCCTTTTATAGTTGCAGGAGTATCATTTCCAAAAGAAACTTTCTTTCCCTTTTCTAAAGTAGAATAAGATTCAAGTTTTTCTTTATCACCTGTCATATGTTTCGAACATCCACTGTCAATGTACCATAGATTTTCCTGTCCTTCTGCATAAAAAGCTATTCCACATCTTTCTGTCTGAGGTTCCTTTATTCTCCATTTTTTGGTGCTCGTGGCTTGTTCCTTTTTCTCCTGAAACCTGCTCCTGCATTCAGAGTCTTTATGACCAAAATTATTGCAAATAGAACATTCAACTTCATTTTCAAGAACCGAAAAGTTGTTATAGGTCCTCTTTGTAATCCCTGTCATACTTCTTTGTTTTTGAGCTTCCCTAGTCATGATTGTTTTATATGCAACACATTGAGCTGCTTTGTGACCAAAGTTATGGCAAGAAAAGCATTGTCCATTGAAGAAGCTTCTGCGGTTATTGAATCTACCAGCCAACTGATTGTAATTTCTATTTTCATCTATTCTTGAGCCAAACTGAGAGGATTTTACCTGTGGTTGGTTGTAGCTTTTGTTCACCCTTAAGAAGGATTGTCCCTGATAGTTTCTGTTTGTAATTCGTCCCTGCTTTACCTGATTATCTTCATTGTTCTTCTGCTCATTTCTTCTTGCTGCATCAAGATAACTTTTTGAGGTGGATGCTTGAGAGGTTTCTCCATTATAGCCCAAACCTGTCTTGTTTAGAGGAGACCGCTGCACATTGATAATCTCATCCAAAGTTTCAGATCCTTTGACAAACTTAAGATTAATAGCTTTTGTTTTCTCAATTTCTTTTCTGAGACCAACAATTTCACCTTCTAGTTTTTCAAGATGTTTTTCCTTTTCATCAATTTGAAATTGCAAAGTATCAATGATCACACTCTTTTCTTCTATGCATCTCTTGAGTCTAGTAATTTCATTATAGAGATTATCCACATCTACAGCATCCTCATAATCATCATCTTCAAATGCCATTAACAGCTTATATTTATTACCTTGTTCATCTTCATCACTGTTTGATAAGCCATCACTATCTTCATGGGTGTAGTAGCTTTTCTTATTTGCACTTTGTTTCTTGTTCCATCTAGCAGGTTCTTTTCCTTTATCCTTATAAGGACATTTTGCAGCATAATGACCTACTCTTCCACAAGCAAAGCATTTGAAAGGTAGCTTACCTCTGAACCTTCCAGAACCCCTTTGAAGATTTCTGACAAAATTTGATTCTTCTTCCTCTTCTTCTGGAACATGGCTTGCTTCATAGTAATCTTCTTTTCCTGATGCCTTAAAAGCAGCTTCCCTTCTGTCAGATGGACCTCCCTTTCTCATTTCATAAGCAGTTAGAATTCCATGTAGCTGAGACATAGTGAGAACACGGAGATTTTCTTTTTCTTCTATTGCAGATACTTTAGATTCAAACTTGGGGGATAATGATCTTAGAATCTTTTGAACTACTATAGTCTCTTTTATTTCTTCACCCAAATTTTTCATACAATTAACAATCTCATCTACCCGAAGAAAATAATTAGCCACACTTTCATCATTATACATCTTGAGAGTCTCATATTGAATCCTGAGAGTTTGAAGTTTAGCTTGCTTTACCTGTTCATCTCCTTCATAGCTAGTGATCATTTTGTCCCATATCTCTTTTGCTGATTTGAAGTGCATGACCTTCATGAATTCTGTTTGGGATATACTTCCTAATAGAGTACTGACTGCTTTTGCATTTGTTTCATACTGCTTTTTCTCAGCTGGATCTGTAGGAGTAGCTGAAGGAAAAGCATAGCCTGTTTCTACAATGTTCCAAACTTCTGTACCAAGAGACTGAAGATATGCAGTAACTTTTACCTTCCAATAATTGAAATTTGTCCCATCAAAAATCGGTGGCCTGATTGATGCTTCTTTCTCGTAGTTGCTCATGATGAATGATCTACCTTCAAGCGATCAAGCTTCTCTGAAGGACCTGCTCTGATACCAATTGTTGGAAATAATACTGAGAGGGGGGGTGAATCAGTATTATCAGATCAATCAAACTTTTTCAATGCTCAGAAACATATATGCTACTTCAGTTAGGTGAACCAGCGTGTACACGCTACTATGACTAAATAAAACAGCGTATAAGAAGAAAACTCATAATTTAGTTATCTTATTCTTCAGTTAAGTTCATCAGGACATTATTCACCACATTAATAGTAAACAGGTGCAGTATAACAGAACAGATCAAAAGCCACACACATGAACACCAAGATGTAAGGTGGAAACCCAATGTGGGTGAAAACCACCTGCTGCAAGTTGTCTCTATCTTTCTTTAATATGAAACTTCAGTTTACAATCTTTTGTACTGGTGCAGCCTTATACCAGTACGCAGGCTACAACCTGCAGAAGGCTACAACCTTCTCTCGTTCTCCAAACTTCCTTGGAAGGGAGCTCCAACCCCCTTTGCTCTTGTACTAGCCAAGATACTAGTACGTAGGTGCTGACCTACAATCTTCTTTCCTTCAGGTACCACCTTTCATACATTTTCAGACTGGATATTCCTGAAGCACAACATTACAATCTGTGGACCCCAATTCATTCAATTTTCACAACAGATCATTGAAGCATAAAACAACCAAACTTTGAATCACTGAACCACTGAACCCTGTCAATCACTAGTTACCAGAACACAGAGCAGACTACAGAACTCTGCAATAACAGTCAGACCCCACTGTAAACCCAAAATCAAGCTTCAAAAGATATACGCCACTTCAATGAGCAAAACCCGCGTATACACGCGCTTTTACCGAAGCCAACCTGCGTACAGATCTAAAAATAAACTTTCTCAATTTGCAGTTGTACCAGACATTAGTTAGACTCAGAACATAACATTGCGACAATATGCAGATCTAGAAATACGCATAATCAACCATATCATGATAGTGCATTTCAAACCATTAGATCCCGATCTATCCTTAGATCTAGTCTTCCATCAACCGATGTGATCTCTCCTTGGCTTAGATCAAGCAACCCAGAACCTGCATATCAGATCTCTTTCTCTCTTAGATATTCAAGCCTTGTCGAAAAGATGATTTTGCCTAATGATCTTCTTCTCCTTATATAGCCTTAGGCCTTGCTCAATACCAAGAGCCAAAACCATAGTAACACAATACCATCAACTTCAAAACTAGGGATCGACACGCCCGTCGAGACACAATGGTCCGAAATCATAGGCACAACTTCCAAGGACTAACCACCATGGACCAAAGGTACTTTTCCACATACACGCGCTTTTTCTGAATCCAACTAGCGTGTACACGCGACTTGGGCTTAACGAACCTGCGTATATGAACTTCCTTGGCATGCTGTACTAAGATCTGTCTTCTGATTAAGTTGCCATCACCTGTACCAACCTCTGAGCACCTGTACCAACCTCTGAGTGAGTTGCCATCAAGGACAACACTTGAATCATAATGCCAACAAGTTGTACACCATATTTTTCATTTGATTTAGTGCCTTTTTTTGCATCTAGTTTGTGCCAGTTTTTGCATCTAGACTTATGCCATTTTTTACTTATAATTTTGTACCTAATTTTTACATCTACTTTTATGCCAGTTTTTGTGCATCTAATTTTGCATCATATGTTGAATTTGATTTATCGCCAAATTTTTCATCCATTTTTGTGCCATTTTTGCATCCACTTTTGCGTTTGATTTGTCTCCCTTTTTTGCATCCTATTTTGGACCATATTTTGCATCATTTGTTGCATCCAATTTACCATCATTTTAAACACCATTTCTTGCATCCAAAGAGCGCCCAAATTTGCATCCTAAGTTGAACCATGTGATGCGTCCACCTTTGTATCCCATTTTGTGTCTAATGTTACGTTAAATTTTGAGCAATTTTTTTCGTCTACTTTTGCATTTATTTTTGCACCAAGTTTTGAATCATTTTTTGCACCTCATTTTGTATCCAATGTCGCATCTCAATTTGTATCCAAATTTGAGCCATTTGTATACCCATTTTGCACCATTTTTTAGGTTCAATTTTGCATCCTTTTTGGTGTCTAATTTTTCATCATTTTTGGCATCCAAATTTGCGTCCTTTTTTCTACCACATTGTTTGTCCACATTTTCATCTCATTTTGCACCTAGATTTGAGTTTTAATTTGCATCTAGTTATGCATCATTTTTTGCATCCAATATGGCATGCTTGATTTCACCCTTATTTAGTCCCATTTTTCATCTTGTTTTGTGTCTTTTGTAACATCCTTTTTTGCACCCAATTTTGCATCCTAATTTTACACCATTCTTTCCATCCTCATTTTGGTGTCCATTTTTGCGTCCTTATTTGCGCCCAATTTGGTATCCTTTTGTATGCTCTATTTTTTCCCCTTCTTTGTGTCTAGTGTTGCACCCTTTTTTAATTCTACTTTAAAACCCTTTGTGTGTCATTGTTTGCATCTTGTTTTGATGGCTAGTTTAGCATCCAATTCTACTCTCAATTTTGCATCCATGGTTACATCCACTTTTGGCTTCTTGTTTAGAGTTGTACTTTTCTTTCCATTTATGACCCCCCTTATGGGTTCATTTTACTAATTTACATTACATAGTGAAATATATTATAGTTTCTAAATATCATTTAAGAAGATAGCACAATTCAAATTAATAACTTAACGTTTGTAAACAAATTTAAGGGTAATTGACAACATTCATAAAAAAATATCATTATCATTATATATAACAATTCTCCATCAAAAAATCATTGAAAATTTTCAATATACATATATGACTACTAAATAAACGTCTATCGCAGATATCACTATTCCAAGGTAAATTCACAACTTTACATCCAAAAATAGTAATATCATCATACATAATGATTCTCCATTAAAAAAAATGACAATTTTCAACACATATATAGAGTAACAAGATAATACTAATAATTTCCTCATCCTCTTTAATCAAATCAATGAAGATTCAAATGTGTGATTATCATATCAAAATCTTTCATGAATATCATTATTCTAAGGTAAATTCACAACATCGATCAAAGATAGTAATATCATCATACACAATAATTTTACATAAAAATAATGTTGATAATTTTCAATATATACATAAAATAACAAGATAATAATGATATTATCATCATCATATTTAATCAAATCAACTAAAATTCAATGTATGCTTATAAAATTAAAATGTTTCATAGATATCATTATTATAAGGTAAATTCACAACATCCATAAAAAAATAGGAATCTCATCATACACAGTAATTCTTCATAAAAAAAATGTAAACAATTTTCAACATATTCATAAGGTAACAAGAGAGTACTGATAGTATCATCATCACTAAGATTCAAATGTATGATTACCATATTAATACATCCCAACTAAATATAAAAAATAATGCATGGCTAGTTAGCACCACGAAAATCATAGTCAAGATCATCCTCATGATCGTTTCCATGATCATCATCTTGACTATCCTAATAATCTCGTCCACATCATCATCACCAACAAAATTTCCATCATCATCATCATCATCTCCGATATCTTATGTAAGCTCAACATAGTTTGTATCATCATTTTCGTAGTCATTACCTATAGTGCTCTACAAAAAAAATCAATATTACATGTTAGTACTAATTCCATAGCATAATGCATATTTTTGTTACAATTCTAACCATAAAATGAGTTAGGAGAAAACAACATTTAGTAGTCCTAAAAAGTAACATGAAAATATGGTTTAAGATATATTGGAGATCCAACTAAGATTACACTTGTAATTCATGTTAAGTAGTAGAAGCAATTTTTAATGCATATGAAATAGGTATCCATTTGTTCTTCATATTCTATTATGAATGTTTCTTATGATGTCCATGCACGATTGGTAAATTAAGGGTTACTGGAAGCTTTAGTTCAAATTACAATTGTAATTCACATATAATATGAATGTCACATAAAATATTGAGTTGTTTTTAATGCATGTACTTTTCTCTATGATATAAAGGATACTAATGTTCATTCAAGAACAAATGATCACAAATAATTACCTCATTTTATCCATTATCACACTAAATCCATTATACCTAGTGACAACAATGATTCCATTCAAATTATTTTGAACTCCCTAAATCATAATGTAAAAGACAAATAAAATATTGATTTCAATTTAGCTTTCAATCCAATTGATTTTGAACTTTCCTAAATCATAAAGTTTTTAAAAATAGTTTTATATTATTATGAGTTTAGCATTAAATACAATGTATGTAGTGATGTAAGCAAGGGGCCTTCAACAATACTAAGTTTAGGTGGAATGAAAGGTAAGGTAAGGTGGGCATTCTATAAAAAATTCTTTGGAAGGAAAAATATCCCTTGTCTGCTAGTGGTGGTTAGGATTTAAAAACATGGAAACAGAGTTTGAAAGGTGCCAACAAGAATTAAAAATGCTCACGTTCATTACCTCTAGAGAGAGGGTTCATATTATATCTTAGATTATTGTGGTCTAGCTGAAAATTGGGTAAGGTGGAATTTTTAGAATTGTAATATAACAAGAATGTTGAGAAAAAATGATTTCTAGAGATATTGGGTTTGTTAGCTTTCCCAAAAGAGTGTGAAATAATAGTTAGCTTTGTTTTATGAAATAACTTGAGTGAGTGGAATTAATGGTGGGAAACACTTACTAGGGAAAGGAATTTTTTTGGTCCGTCCTTATTTCTATTATTATTTTTTCTTTTTAGAATGGAGGGATATGTTTAAAAAAAACTACAAAAATATTTTCAATTAAAAAAATAATTCTTTGCTTATCTCTTTGTTTTTATTATTATAAAAATTTAGTTTAGTATTTTTTTATTTTCTAAAAACACATATTTAGTTTTTGGTATTTTTTTATAACAAAAATTATATTTTGTTTCTATAAAAATGGATTTTAAACATTCCATTCATGCTAGTTTGTGATTTTATGACAAAAGTTTAAATTATATATAAACAAGAATAATATGCAACGTAAAATATATAATTTAATATATTTAAAATTAATTGACTACATCAAAATGAACTTTATCTATATATATATGTGTGTGTGTGTGTGTGTGTGCAAAACATACTTTTACAAATCTAAATGCTTTCACAATGCAAACATAAATAACATAAATTATCAAGTTGTGCAAAAGATTAATTTTAAAGTTTTAATTGCCCATCTTTTTGCATTATACTGTGGGAGAAAAACATAAAATTTGTTTGCAACCATTTTATAAAATGTATGAGAAACTAATCTTTATTTCACAAATATAACAAGTCCAAATAAAAGAAGGATTCGTAGAGTACACAATCCACACGTTTTCCTCAATATTGAATTGCATTTAGTGTGGTTCAATTAAATTTCATTTAGAGTACCCAATTTTGAACATCATGGTTGAAGCTTTACTAGTTCAAATTTTTGGAACTCTCGTTCGATGCGAGAGAACCTACAGGTTACTCTGAGTGCACAAAGACTTCACATATGATACTTACATTTAGTCGAGTAGTATTCAAGTAATATTGACATTAGACATTTGTACCGTATCCTTGTTTCTTTCTTGGTCTTTCCATCAATCTGTCATATTGGCTCAATCCTAAGATAAATTAATTGCAACCAACAATTTTCAAATAGTTGAATCAATTGTTTGTCTATATTCTACTGATCATGTTAGCCATCTCATTAATATAATGAATCCAAGTCAAAATATGGTACACAAAGACATGATTTCTTTTCTCTATAAAATGCATTACAAAAACTCACAACAATAGCTAAAATCCACCATGGAGTCAATAACAAAGAGTATTTATGCATTTGCTTGTAATGGCTAAAATAGATTAGAATCAGGTGTGACTGTGGTAAATTGCAGGTTGGATGCCACCAATTTTACCAAATGCCTAAAAGGAATGTCATCTTATGGAGTGCAGTGATTGTTGGATACAGAATGCATGACAATAGACGAATGAAACTAGCAACAATGGAATCCAAATAATTCCATTAATGCATCGGGAATGGGAAAACCATAATGAAGAGAAACAATAGTCACTCAAAATTCCAATAAACCACCTTAAGAAAAAAAAAACTAAAAGCTTATCTTTGGAATCGGGTAATGGAAATTCATGCAAGAAAGAAAGTTGAAGGTTGTTATGCTAACACTGCAAATAAGAACAAGGAAATTATTGTTATTTCCATTAGCAAGTACATCAAGTCTTGTAATTAAGACTGATAAATACATCACTAGTTTATGTGATGTAAAGGCAACGAAGCTGCAAATGATTTTTGTGAAATCTAAAGTAGGGGAAGCTACAAATCTTTGTTGTGAAATCCAAATGAGAATGAGAGAATGAAAAGTTTGCATAGCTTTGAAGTCCTAAGAAATTGTATAATTTGGAAACAAAGGAGCTCATGGGTACCAAAGGAAACGTTCTTGAATTTTATATTTTTGCAAAGGCACAAAGATAATGGAAACTTATGTTGGGTGTCGTTATAAAATCTAGATATTATAATAATTATACTTATAGATAATTATTTATTAAAAACATATACAATTATATTTACACATAAATTTATTGAATGCTTAAACAAATTTATAAATCTAATAATAATAAAACCAAATCCATCCCATAATAAAAATCATTAAGGGAAAAATCAGTGTAATATGGAGAGTTGTTTCTTTTGATTTTAAATGGGCCAATTTCCATAGTTATTAAAAGCCCAAAAAGTAATGTCAACTCTTTTTGTTTTTAGAAAAGAAAATATTTATTATGGAAAAACCCATAAATAAGGAAAAGAAAAAATCGATAACTAGTTTAAGTTGGTGATTAGAGGGTTTTTTTTTATAAATAATTTTTAATTATTGATCCATCAATCAAAAAATAGAAATTCAAATTTTAAAAAATCAAAAATTAATTTCAATTTCTAAAAAACTAAGTTTAATATTTAATTTTCTCAAAACTTTAATAAAATTTAGAAAGAGTTTCTAAAAATTTACAAATTAATTAAAGGTCAAAACATTTGAATCAAACTGATTACAAATATACTATGCCTTCGGCAGGTATAATAATAACTTAAAGCCATGTGTTGTGTTGCTGAGATGGGTATTATACATCTCTTCCTTGCTAAGTTATAGAATGTGCTTGGGTTTTCCTAATGCAATAAAATTCATTTTGTTCTTCATTATATCTTGAGATGTTCAACTTGCACCTAATAAAACAATAAAGTTAAAATATGTCTCCCTCTGTTCTTTGTAGATCTTTGTCCCCATTAATCTTGGTATTAATAGAGTAATTGTCTTATGGTGGCCTTGAGTGGTCACTCCCATTAGTTTCAGGTTTTTTAGTTTCCTTTTAGTGACATTTCTTAGGCTTGATAACATGTTATTTAATTTATGAAAAAATGTTATTGTCCATATTATTGTTAAATATTAATATTAAATATGTTGGTTTTGAGCATGGTTTAGCAAAAAGTTCCAAAAAGGTTTATAGATTGTCTTTTATAATGTAATGATTCATTGCTTGATGAAATTGTTATGGATATTTTATTTAGTATACTAACTTGTATGTGATAAAGTTAAAAGTCACCTCTTTTTGAGATTTTCATTGGTCAATTTCCCTTAAGGCCATAAATTTCACCATTCGATGCTAGGTTAAGGAAATATAGGAGTCACTAAGTGGCATTGTCCAAGCACTTAAATATTAAAACAAGTCTTTTATTATTATTCACATTATATATCCTTTATGTGTAAGTTTTCCAAGAAAAGAGTCTCATGGAACATGAGGGGCCCCAATAGTAAAGGAAAATAAAGGCTCCTAAAATCAAAATGGTACGAAAAGCACCCATTAATAATGTTGATACAAGAAACAAGAATATTAAGTTAGGTTCTACCTCATATAATTAGCAAATGGGGGAGGAATTGCAAAGTAGTAGTGATTGATGCTTAGAGATACTTGGGGGGAATGGCTATTATTTGGAATGATTAGGACATCAAGGTTACCAATATGTTTACCTATTTTCACATTATGACAATACAATTTTAGTTAATTGAAATTGAGGACTACTAACATGTATCCAATGTCTCTGAATCCAATATCGCAAATGGAAAACCTCTATTTCTCAATTCTATTGCCAGCACAAGTAATTTATACTCCCATCTCCATGGATTATTGGGAGTGACTTCAATATTATCAAGTCTCTCGAGGAAAAGAAAGGATGAATCAAAATGTTTACCAAGAGATTTTGTAAGCTATACCATCAAATCCCTAAAGTAGTCTCCATAAAAGTTATCAAGAAACAAGTCTCCAACCCACACATGTGGATCAATGAGATGTAATAAATGTGTTTGTGGTGACTAACTTAATACAGTGTTATAATAACTCCACAAACTTAAGTATTTCACTCCATAACATAAATTCACTGTAGTGTGACATATTAAGTAAACCAACAGTAGACATGAAACACTTAGGAAACAAGAATTCCCTAGATCCTCAATTAGGTGCTTAAATGATGAAGTGAAAATGCAAGGGGAAAAGAGGACTTCATGATTTAACCATCACAAACATGTAATCAAGTGTGACTAGGAGTGTAAATATTTAGATGTTTGCTAAAGAGGGAGTGAATACATGAGTTACCATTCCTTGGGACTTATTTTTCTTACATATAGGACTTAGGGAATGAGGTTTTCATAATTTTGGTACAACTCACAGATATAACATTTACATGAATTTTCACTTCAACCTTAGAATTTAGACTTAGATACATCATTCCAGTGTATCTTTAATGATTTTAGCTTTCACTTTTTGATTTTCTTTCATCAAAAACAAAAAAAGGGGATTTTTTTTCCACAAATATATGAATGCTTAATCATAAAGGTGTCATGTCATGAAAATTAATTAATGATGTTATTCTCTATGAAAAGGATGGGTATTCTTAAGAAAATCTTATGCTTGTGGATGTCTCCTCCCTGTTTGAGAGGGAGCGAGGATGGAGACCATATTATCCATGTGTCATGTACTATGGCCAGGAGTAATAGTCGTAATCCTAGTAAAGACACTAGTAGGGATAATGGTGGATTGGATAAACATCTGGGACTGATATTCTTTGAGAATTTGTACTTTGACTAGGACTAAGCACCATAAGTCAAGTACATTAATCTAAGATAAGAATAGTCACGAGGATCAAAATTTCCTGGTGTCAAGTATTATGATAGTAGATTAGGAAATGGTCATGTGAGGACATATCTAGTGAACATCCTAGTGGGGTAAGTTCCTAGAGAGGCAACGATGTCCAAATTTGTTCCTCTCGACATTGTGCTCTCATCTAATGGAGCGATAGAACTTGTTAGTCAAGGCCTTGCTATTTTGACAATGTTGGCTATGATGATGTAAATCATCATTGATGCTTATCAATCGAGATCCTTTCTTATATGAATATTTCAACTTGGGAGTACTTTGTTGTGTCATTATGAATACCTCCTTACTTTATAGGGAGTGTTGAAAAATGTAACTAGTGTCGGTTTTCATAATGCAATAAAATGTAATTTTTATCATTGATATTTATTATTACATTCATTATTATTATTTCATTTTGGTTAAAGCATGTTCTTTGTGCTTATAGAGGAAAAAAGAAATTATTTCGAGTCAAGAGAAATGATTTTGAGTCAAGTCCCATTTGGAGTTTTGAAAGAAAAAATAAAAGGAATTTTTATTCTGAGTCAAAGAATCAACAGAAGACCAAGTCGGCTTGAGAGGCAGCTATTCGATCCTCTTGGATATATATCTATATCTATATCTATATCTATATATATCTATATATATATATATATATATAGACATATATATATATATATATATATATATATATATATATATATATATATATATATATATATATATATATATAGATATATATATATATATATATATATATATATATATATATATATATATATATATATATATATATATTAGTCAACTTGATCACTTCGAAGAACAATAAATTATCATCAATTTGGTATCCTTTTGTATGCCCTATTTTGTTCCCTTCTTTGTGTCTAGTGTTTCACCCTTTTTTAATTCTACTTTAAAACCCTTTGTGTGTCATTGTTTGCATCTTGTTTTGATGGCTAGTTTAACATATAATTCTACTCCGAATTTTTCATCCATGGTTACATCCACTTTTGGCTTCTTGTTTAGAGTTGTACTTTTCTTTCCATTTATGACCTCCTTTATGGGTTCATTTTACTAATTTCAATAACATAGTGATATATATTATAGTTTCTAAATATCATTTAAGAAGATATCACAATTAAAATTAATAACTTAATGTTTGTAAGCAAATTTAAGGGTAATTGACAACATTCATAAAAAATATATCATTATCATCATATATAACAATTCTCCATCAAAAGATCATTGAAAAATTTCAATATACATATATGACTACTAAATCAACATCTACGCAGATATCATTATTCCAAGGTAAATTCACAACTTTACATCCAAAAATAGTAATATCATCATACATAATGATTTTCCATAAAAAAAACAATGGCAATTTTCAACACATATATAAAGTAACAAGATAATACTAAGAATATCCTCATCATGTTTAATCAAATCAATGAAGATTCAAATGTGTGATTGTCATATCAAAATCTTTTGTGAATATCATTCTTCTAAGGTACAAAACATCCATCCGAAGATAGTAATATCATCATACACAATAATTATCCATCAAAATAATGTTGATAATTTTCAACATATGCATAATATAACAAGATAATAATGATAATATAATCATCATATTTAATCAAATCAACTAAAATTCAATGCATAATTACCAAGTTAAAATGTTTCATAGATATTATTATTCTAAGGTGACGCAAGGTTTCCCATGTGCATACCCACAGTATGCATATTCATGCATAAATACCACTTTCCCATGAAATTGACTCACAAAAGAGTCAAATCCTCATAAACTCAATGGTTAAGGCCCTCTTACCTTTTTGCCTACCATACAGCCTGGTCACGTTTCCCGAGGTTATACCTCCATCACAATTACTAACGGCTTATTCAACAGTCATACATATATACCTCATCACCCTTCTCCTTTCGATATGTGATTATCGGAATATAATATATTGGTTCTTTATCATTAAACCTCGCCATTCATATTTATTGGGAAATATAAGAATACGGGAGTACAAAGGAAACTATGGAAACCACCCTCCGAATGCGGTTAGTGGATTTCAAATATTACGTATTCTCCACTATAGGTCCATTGGGTTCGGCTCTCTAAGCATTTCCGCTGCACCACTCCGATCTCCACTTCCTTAGATTTACGATGGTCGATTTAATCGTGATTGTCAATCAGGTTCGCGATCCGATGGTCGACAATTAATCGCCTGATCGCACTCGCTGAACCATTGCACTTAAATCTTCTGTTTAAAAACTCCGATCCGACTTTGTTCACGGACCTGATAGGGTTTCTATGTTATGGTTGATGGGTTTTCGGGTCCGGCTATAAATTGCATGTCGCAATCGCATTCCACCCTATGGAATATGTGATGTGATCCTGATTGACTCACTCCGCCGATTCAATCTTGTGATTTACTTTGGGTCATCGATCTTCAATATTCAATGACTACTGAATATCAATTCTTCACTGTTCTATTTGTGCCATTTCTCTAATGTTTCTATGGTTTCTAGCTTTCTTCAAAGCTTGGTCTCTCAGTGTTTTTAACTGTGCTCTCCCTCCTAAGCTTTGGCTTTGATCATTCTAACGAATTTAACAATCCATTATGATCCTCCTCGTCACATCTTCCTTTGTGTAATCCACCTCAACTCTGCCTCCTTGTGCTTACTGTGCTTGCCTGCATAAATATATATGTACACTTTCCAAATACATTCAACTCACCATTCAAGGCTCAATCACATGCTTATACAGGATTTTAATTAATCTCTGTATCTATATAATTACAACAATGGATTACAAACTAAGATCTCTATCTCTCTGGCCTAATTTTCAATATTAGTGGCCTCTATTTCCTAATCTACCCATAGGCTTACAACACTCCAATCTGCTATCTATTTTTCTATTCATCCTCTCTAACCCTTGTTCATGCCTTTCAAGCTTACATATATACAAAGGGGTTCTAAAACCAATTTTTGGTTTAGATCCATAAATCCCTCAACAAAATCCTAAAAATATCTTTCTCATCCCTAAGGATTCTCTTAAATCCACAAAATCATGAACTTACTCCTAATCTAGGATTTACAATTCAATTCACAATCCTCTCATCACTCAACTAACCTAAATCTCTTATGTTCTCCTATATTCGAGAACATTTACAATAAAGCCTCACAATATTCAATTAATTCCTATTCTCATTAAAATCACTCAAAACATTAAATACCAATACTTGGGAAACTAACTTCCTTGAAACACAAGACCCCCTATGCCTAATAGAATCCAATGATAATATTGAGCTGGATGCTCCTGCATCATAAGGTCATTCACAATATCCATAAAAAAATAGGAATCTCATCATACACAATAATTCTTCATAAAAAAAAAATGTAAACAATTTTCAACATATTCATAAGTTAACAAGAGAGTACCAACAATATCATCATCACTAAGATTCAATTGTATGATTACCATATTAAGGCATCCCAACTAAATATAAAAAATAATGCATGGCTAGTTAGCACCATGAAAATCATAGTCAAAATCATCCTCATGATCGTTTCCATGATCATCATCTTGACTATCCTAATAATCTCATCCACTTCATCATCACCAACGACATTTCCATCCTCATCCTCATCGTCTCTGATATCTGATGTAAGATCAACATAGTTTGTATCGTCATCTTCACAATCATTACGTGTAGCGTTCTAGAAAAAAAAATCAATATTACATGTTAGTACTAATTCCAAAGCATAATGCATATTTTTGTTACAACGCTAACCATAAAATGAGGTATGAGATAATAACATTTAGTAGTACTAAAAAATAAAATGAAAATATGGCTTAAGATATGTTGGAGATCCAACTAAGATTACACTTGTAATTCACATTACGTAGTAGAAGCATTTTTTAATCCATATGAAGTAGGTACCCATTTGTTCTTCATATTCTATTGTGAATGTTTCTTATGATGTCCATGCATGATTGATAAATTAAGAGTTACTGGAAGCTTTAGTTCAAATTACAATTGTAATTCGCATATAATATGAATGTTACATGAAATATTGAGTTGTTTTTAATGCATGCATTTTTCTCTATGATATAAATGATCCTAATGTTCATTCAAGAACAAATGATCACAAATAATTACCTCATTTTATCCATTATCACACTAAATCCATTATACCTAGTGACAACAATGATTCCATTCAAATTTTGAACTCCCTAAATCATAATGTAAAAGACATATAAAATATTGATTTCAATTTAGCTTTAAATCCAATTTATTTTGAACTTTCCTAAATCATAAAGTTTTTAAAAACAGTTTGATATTATTATGAGTTTAGCATTAAATACAATGTATGTAGTGATGTAGACAAGGGGCCTTCAACCAGACTAAGTGTAGGTAGAGTGAAAGGTAAGGTAAAGTGGGCATTCTACAAAAAATTCTTTGGAAGGAAAAATATCCCTTGTCTGCTAGTGGTGGTTAGGGTTTAAAAACATGGAAATAGAGTTTGAAAGGTGCCAACAAGAATTAAAAATGCTCAAGATCATTACCTTTAGAGAGAGGGTTCATATTATATCGTAGATTATTGTGGTCTCGCTGAAAATTGGGTAAGATGGAATTTTTAGAATTGTAATATGACTAAGAATGTTAAGAAAAAATGATTTCTAGAGCTATTGGGTTTGTTAGCTTTGCCAAAAGAGTGTGAAATAACAATTAGCTCTGTTTTATGTAATAGCTCAAGTGAGTGGAATGAATGCTGGGAAACACTTACTAGGGAAAGGAATTTTTTTGGTCCGTCCTTATTTCTATTATTATTTTTTCTTTTTAGAATGGAGGGAAATGTCTAAAAAAATTCTAAGAAAAATATTTTTAATTAAAAAAATAATTCTTTGCTTATGTTTTAGTTTTTTTTTTTTTTTTTTTAAATACAAATTTAGTTTTAGTATTTTTTATTTTCTAAAAACATATATTTAGTTTTTGGTATTTTTTTATAACAAAAAATATATTTTGTTTCTATAAAAATGGATTTTAAACGTTCCATTCATGTTACTTTGTGACTTTATGATAAAAGTTTAAATTATATATAAACAAGTGTAATATGTAGTGTAAAATATATAATTTAATATATTTAAAATTAATTGACTACATCAAAATTAACTATCTCTATATATATATATATATATATGTTACAGGGAAAAGTGTCTATATAGAACTGCTCTATCCCACTAAGGTGTGACAGCTTCCTTAGAAACAAACAGAGAAAAGCTACTTTCATTTTTCCTTTATGAATTATAGATAGAGAGGAACAGAAAGACCAACCTCTGTCTTGCGCTAATCTCCTGATTTGATTCCCCTCTTCTTTGATAGTCTTTAGCTACCTGCTCCCTTGCATGCCCAGCTTCACAAAGTACCTGTAAGATCACAGAAGCATAGCACTATACAAAAACATGGATCTATAATCATAAACAATCTAGTATCAGATGTAAACTGACCATACAAATGTAGCAAGCATCAATGACACAAGAGCATGGAGGAAAACTTGAATAGATTTTATTGATAAACAAGAAAGAGCCAAGAGGAGTTACAACCAGTTGTTCTGACCCAGCATCAACCTCCCAGCTAAAAAGCCCCTCTTCACCTTAAACAAAGCTTAGATCACCCAACAATCTGATGTTTGTCTCAAGAAACCAACAACAATTCCTTACAATATGCAAACTTCCAGCCTCCGGATCTCTGGGATGAGGGATCCATATATAGATATCTGTAATGGAGATGAGTCAGCTCATGATTTGATTAGTGTCTTACCTCTAATAGTTCTTGCTTCCACTTGGAGATTGATGATCTCTTACTCATCCTTGGTCGAATTCAGTGAGGCAAGTGTCACAGGAGAAGATTCTGGAAGCTTCCATTGCCTCTCCACCTCACGGAATGACACTGCCATTTGTCATTTCTCGCCCATCGCACCCCATAGAAGGGATTTTTTAAATGCAACGCACCCACACAATGTATTTAGGTGAGATGCAACGCACTTGGCGAAATGATCCTGTTTTGACCAATTCTGAGCAGTTTTTCATGGAGAACTTCTGGGAGAAGCTGTAATCTGTTGACCTTATTCCTTTAGGGGTTAGAACAACACTTTTAGGGACTTAGGAGCCCTTGATTTATGGACATTTCATGCTTGGGGTTGTAGGGCCCAAAAATGTCTATAACAGTTGCCCCCTAAAGCATGAGGTCGTTAATCTTTTGATGTCGGGTGAAATGCTTTATTATGAGGATCTGAAGTTCTTCCAAGCTGGGAGGAGACCTATAATAAGATACAATACAATACATTATCTTCATAATATTTTCATGATCTAGCTGAGGCAGGCATTCCCATGCTCAGCTTTATAAATTCATTTTCATGTACATAGGACAGACAATCGTCTGAGCGTAGACTGATGATTCTGATAGAGCCATCATCCTTTTGATTGGATGATTATCTGTGCAGAAATGATGTACATTTGATGTCTTTATTTCCCTGAATATATATCGCAGCCCGGATGGATGAAACTAGATCCGGGGTCTTCAATCTCGTTCGATCTTCACTCGAAGTACAAGTCGATCCATGTGAGAAATGTTCTGAAGTCGAACATGGAAAGACATCGCTTGATTACCAGCCAATGATGTAAACTGTTAACAAGTGCGAGAGGAATCACCGATAATGATAATGACCCTCAAGGTACTGCAGTACAATTCACGTGGTGTGAATAAAGGACTTGGCGTCAAACACCACGCAAAATCTTTCAGTCGAAGGACATTGATGTAAACCTGTCGCCGGAAGTGAGAAACTTGCCATTGAGGCATGCAAGATTCAAAGTACTGGATGGGGTGTTCCTAGATCAACTTCTTGGATAATGAGCTGATGTCGACAAGAAGTGATTCGTCACAGGAGGGCCTTAATGAATCCCACATTAATGACACGGAACGGAGCAAATGATTTTAATGGAGGTGAAAACAATCTGGTGATATAAAGTTCAGGGTGGCAGTCATGAAAGAATGGAGTATAAATGTATGGTAGTGGGTGAGACATAGGTGAATTCTCTGAATGATTTCTCTTGAACATATCGATGACACTGATGTGATGGATTGGTAGCATTAACCCCAAATGTGGATGGTATGATGGGACCATGGTGATGTGACCGGTGAATGAAACAACCCAACCCGACTCGGACACGGAGTGGAAGTTTCATGTTCAAGAGGGACTTGCTACCAACAAAGTTTCTTCAAGTTTTCTTCCCAATTTTCCCCAGTCATTGCTGACCAGTACCTCTTTATTTTTGTCAAGCTTGAGGAGGATAACATATGCTTGTTCTATAATTTGCCCTTCGGGCAAACCCATCGCTATGTGTTGTGGGGGAAAGTATCCAACTCGGAATGACCCTAACCCACTCTAAGGGTGACAGTTCCTTAGCAACAGCTGAAAGCAAAGCTATCTAAAGTTTCTTCTTTATGACATGCAAGAGATAAAAGGAAGAGATCCACTTACCGATGTCTTGCGCAAATGGTCGATCCAATCTCCTTTGATTGCCGCTTGCTCCCAGCTCCAAGTCTTTTCACGGGCCCTGCTACACGAGATCCTGCAAACAAGACAAGGAAAGGAAACTACAAGAAGCATGCATGCATAACTGATTCAAGGATTAGCATAAATCAAATACGCAAGTAAGACAATACATCATTGAAACACATGCGAATAGAAGAACCTCAAATGCTTTATTAATATATGGAAGTAAGGTTCAGGCGGTGATACAACCATGAGAGGTCCAATCCAGCATCACCTTCCCGACGGAGAGAAATCTCTTCTTCACCTCCCTCAAGCAATCACCCAATGCTCACAACCGTAAACCAACAACAATTCTTTGCACTAAATTCCGCCCTCTAGATCCCATGGGATGAGATCCTTATATAGAGTTTTGGAGTGAAGATAAGTCAGCTTGATGTGTGACTTGTTGTCCTCTTCAACTCCAATTGTTCTTCAGTTCTTCACTCGGAGTTTTTGTCTTCCACTTGGAGTTTTAGAAGCTCTTAACTCATCATTAGGCGAATCTTATCATCAAGTGTCTTTTTAGAAGCTTCCTGGGCACTGGCACTTTGAGAAAAAGATTCCTCCACATGTCCAAGTACGCCCAACGCAGGTAGCCTTTGTTCTACTTGCTATGCAACGCAGGTAGCCTTTGTTGTACCTGCTATGCAGCGCAGATGCCTAGTGGAGCAGCTGCAATGATCCAAAACTGACCTGTTTTTGAGTGTTTTTCAATGGAGAACTGATTTGCAGTGCTGTGGTTTGCTGACCTTGTTCCTCTAAGGGTAAGAACAACTTGTTTAGGGACTTTGGATCCCTTAGATTATTGACATTTCATGCTCTATGCTGTAAGGCACAAAAATGTCTATAACAGTTGCCCCCTAAAGTATGAGGTCGTTTATCGGGTGAAATGCTTTATTAGGAGGATCCGAAGTTCATTCAATCGCCGGGAGGTGACCTGTAACAAAATACAATACAATACATTATCTTTTCATACTTTCTTTTCATGATCTAGCTGATGCGGGCATTTCCCATGATCAACTTTATAAATACATTTGCCGTACATAAACAGACGATCGTCTGATAAGAGATGGATAATTCTCTGCTTTTAATTATCATCCTTTTAGTAGGATGCTCATCTGCTGCACATGTCTATGTTTTTATCTCCTGAATATATATCGCAGCCCGGATGGATGAAACTAGATCCGGGGTCTTCAAACTTGTCCGATCTTCACTCTAGTACAAGTCGATCCATGTGAGAATTTCCCGAAGTCGAACATGGAAAGACATCGCTTGATTACCAGTCAATAATGTAAACTGTTAACAAGCGCGAGAGGAATCACCGATAATGATGATGACCCTCAAGGTACTGCAGCACAATTCACGTGGCGTGAATATAGGATCTGACGTCGAACACCACGCAAAGTCTCCCGGTCGAAGGTCATTAATGTATACCTATCGCCGGAAGTGAGAAACTTGCCATTGAGGCATGCAAGCTTCAAAGTACTGAGGGGGTGTTCCTAGATCAACTTCTTGGATAATGAGCTGATGTCGACAAGAAGTGATCCATCAAAGGAGGGCCTTAATGAATCCCACATTAGTGACAAGGAACGGAGCTAGTGATGATGGTGAAAACGATCTGTGAAATATGATTCAGGGTGGCGGTCATGGAAGGATGAAAGATGATGTATGGTAGTGGATGGGACCCGGTTGACACTTTCTGAATGACATCTCTTGAACATATAACGACACTGATGTGATGGATCGGTAGCATTACCCCATGTATGGATGGTATGGCGAGACCATGGTGAAGGGACCGGTGAATGATAATAACCCAACCCGATATTTACGGAGCCAAAAGTGTCATGTTCAAGAGCGACTTGCTACCATTAAGCTTTGAGGTTCTTCCCAATTTTTCCCCAGTCATTTCTGACCAGTACCTCTTTATTTTTGCCAAGCTTGAGGAGGATAACATATGTTTGATCTATAACCTGCCCTTCGGGCAAGCCCATCGCTATGTTTTAACGAGCCTAGCGATAGGGAAACTCGTTCTTGTCTAAAGACAAGTTTGTCGCTATCTAATATTTTTAACGAGCCCAGCGACAAAGACAACTCGGTCCTTTTCATCTTTAGAGAGTCTGAAAAGGGTACATAAAGTAGACTCCAGGGGTCCTTTTTCGTCATCTAATCCCTTAAGTCCGAAAAAGTATAAAACAATACAGAAGGGATGAATGTTCGATATCTTTATCGAGCCGAACTAGACAAGCGCTCGATCTTTTTGTGCACTAATCCCTCAGGTCCAAAAAGATTAAAATCTAGAGGAGGGATAGCTCTTCCGGTCCTTTTAACGAGCTGGAAGGCCAAAACTCGGCAAACTTTTCATTTTTTACGAGTCAGTGAAAAGAGCTCAAAGAAGACTCGTCTTTTGAGGAACGAGTGATAAACAGGGATAGCAGCAGATTCCAGGTACAGGTTGGAATTTTCCAATCACGACAGTATTACAAGGATGGCTAGGTGAAATCACTCTTCGCAGCTGTTCCTCAAAATAGGTAAACAATCAAGTGGATGTGAATGATCGGCCAAATGAAAAGTGGAGGTGACGGTACACAAACACGACCAAGGCTTTTACGGCTGATGAATTTACGGTTCTCAAATGGTTATTTACCGGTACTGGGTTCATTTTTTAAAGAGCTTGAATGCGCCAAAACACTGCTCAATCTTATGTTTATTTTTTAACGAGCATGAACTATGCGCTAAAACTGCTCGGTTCTTGCGTTTATTTTTTAACGAGCATGAACTTTGCCAAAACTGCTCGTTTTTACCAGTCATAAAGTAGGAAGGTCTCATGGAAGATCTCTATTTTTTAAAGAGCTTCATCTTCCTACGCTTTGCTCCACATCCTCTCTTTGTGCAAGCCGGATATCGACTTATCTACGGGTTAGCGGGGTTAGTCCTACCTAAAACTAAAAGTCGCCCGAGCTTGCATTCCAAGAGGTTTGCATGCCCCCAGGTGTAAGTCTAATTTCAAGGTTACCCCTCAATTTGCAGGTAGAACATTTGTTTTACCAGGAGAGGCCTACCTATTTCTGGTTATCCAAGGATTGTTCCGTTAGAGATTAAACAGGACTTTCCTTGGCGGCGTCTACCGAAGTAGACAAAGGTGAGTGACCATTTGTATCAAACACATAACTTTGACAAAAGAATCTTATTCTAGAACAACCCCACTCCCAATTACCCCTTCTGAGAGCCCATCTCTCTCTTTGTCTTCTTGTCCTTCTTCTCTACGAAGATGGCTCAGAGGAAGATTCTCAAAGATGAAGGAGGGGATGGGGTACGGATTAGTCATATTCTCCCGCGGAAATTCTACTTTACACCCAAGGTTTTTTCTGCCTCCAGAGCAGACCAGGATGCATGCCCCCTGGGCTCCTGCGTTCCTTTCCCGAATCACTCGCATTCATCAGGAAGAAGAACCGGGGGAAGAGACCTTTCTTGATCGAAAAGACCATTGAGGATAGGTATGTGACTATTTGCAATGCGTGATCCCGGAAATGAAAGTTGGTCTACGAGCTTGACCATTCTTCCTTCGTGTGGAAAACACATTATTCGAAAGAGTGAGGAGACTATTGCTTCCATGCAATATATGTAGTCTCGTCCAAGGAGTAGGTTATAATCCAAGGGTCCTTGGACGACCATCAAATTCATCTTGACGGCCTTCCCTTTCAGTGTAATAGGCACATTAGGTAGAATCCCTAATGGTCGACTGGTTCCTTTGTCAAAACCCGAGAGATGCCTTGTCTCGGGCAATAGAGGACAGGATACTCACAGATGCCCCTTCATCAATGATAGTTCCAGCCATCACCATTTTGTATATTTGGACTATAATTCTAAATGGTATGCTGGCTGGTAACCGGGGTCTGCCTAGTTGGTTCCAATCAAAGGACACAACTAGGTTGCTTGGTGGTGGGACCGAATATACGGCCGGATATGATCCTGACGATGCTCCTTCCTGCGATAAAGGAGTGGGCGCTTTGCCCAGATGCTCATCAGAATCGGAGTTGACGAAAAGAATATGGACGGTGTCATCCTTATTCTCTTCGGCGGGGGTGTCAACTGAAGATGAATCCTCAGTGACTGTGGTGTTTGAAGATGAAACTTCTGAAGGGAGAACCGGGTCAACTGCCATTTCGACCTTTGGACTTTCATCCGGTCCGGATTCAGTAGGTTCACTTTCAGTGACTGACACTTCAGCTGGCCCTCTGAGCAAGACAGCTGTATTTTCAACCAACGAAGGACCTGGCGCGAGTTTTTGATATCCAGGAGGAAGTAGTACCGGTGCCACCGGTTGATCTTCCAAAACTCTCTTTTCCTCGTCTAAAAAGGGACAACGGCGAAGGGTGTGATCGCCTTCACACAGTTCGCAGGGGAATCTCATCCCTCTTCGTCGTCTGCGACCTTCCCTTTCGTTGGTCGACGGTAAGCATTCAACCTGGTTGTCAGAGGTTGACGCTTCCGAATCGTGCAAACGAGGGGACCAGTCCCTTAGTATCCGGGGAATACTGGGAAAATCACGGTGGAGGTGGTCTCCTCTACATATGACACATGGCGATTTGGGCCCGGTCCGTGCTGTGTGTGGGTTTTCGTTAGATGCCTTTTGCTTGCCCCCAGGCGCCTTTGGCTCCTTTTGCTTCTTTTCTTTCTTCTCCTTTTCCTTCTTCTTTTCTATGGGAGCTCCGCTTTTGGCGGCTTGACCTTTCGAAGAAGAAGGATCGGAGGAAGGCTCATAAGAAGTGGAAGGCTGGAGGGTAGCTCTAGACTGGTCTAACTGTTGACTCGACTGTTCAGGAACCGTGGTGGTCTGAACTACAGCGGTTGAGAATAGCCAAATTGGCAGGCCAATTGTCAGTCCTGGAAGCGACAATGTGGCCATGTGGGGCGCACCAACTTCTCCCCAAGAGGAGAAAGGGCTAGGGGTCCCATGCTGTGGAATCCCTTGATTGGTGTGTTCCATGTTCTCAACCTTAAGATCAACGTAGGAATTAGGGTGATTATGTTCCGTTTAAGATGAATTTTATATGACGACGCTTTTAGACACAACTTGCTTTTTCACTTTTTAAGAGTCGAGAAAAAGCTAAAGATGACTCTAGTCTCCTTCGATGTATTAACGAGCCCGAAGTGACAAATGCTCGGATGGACTTTTTCAGTTATAGAGTTTGAAAAAGGCCAAAAGAAACTACTCTGGAGTTCTAGGCAAGGGTGTGCCAAACCTTTCGCGAAACCACAGAATACGTTTTACGGTACGAGTGGTCGATCTTCGTGAATGCTGTGTTCACTGCATCGCGATCAGTAGGGCGGCCGACACGGCTTCCTATGGATAAAGGCTTTGTTCCTATAGGGGTCCCCCAATATACGCGACGGTACGCGGGGGCACAAGTCCGTATTAGTGCTATCGTCCCTCAGGAGGAATCACCCACCTTCGTAGAGATCAACAGTCACTATGTTTAACGATGCCGGTTCACGTCTCTACCTAGACCTCTACTGTGTTTCGTTATGTTTCAAAGCGTTGTTAGATAAATTCAGTTCTTTTTAGGTTGATCTTGCTTAGCAGTTTGCCTTTATGGATCACCACGTGATGTATGATACAACTCCTAAATGCAGTCTAAGAATGATAAGCAAGCTTTTTCAATTCTTTCAACTTATGAAAACCTTAACTACTGAAGGAAAAGAAAGACATCATCTTTTCAAACAGATCATAGAGCACACACTGATGCACTTTTCCTAAATCGACATGCAAACTGTCAAAATGCACATGCACAATGCAAGTATTTCTTTTCTTCTTCCTTAATGTTGATGTATTACAAAAAGAAAGCTGTTGTATAATTTCGAATTCAATTTCAAGTGAAAGAAAACAAGTTTTTGTCCAATAATCAAAAGAACACCTTAAGATTCACTCGTTTCAACACAAGAAATACTGAAATTCGAACCATATAACGAAAGAAAATGCTCAAGCAGCTATGAACAGCAATAAACTAACTCTTAGAATCACAACGACACTTTCTCACAGGTCTAGATTCAAGAGGTCATAGCAAGACTAGTTCACTTTCGCTATGGGAAACTGTGAATGACAGCAAGAAATACAATAAGAACAATCACGGTTTCTTCATACAACTGAGGCGGAATGAAGGCAAAGAGAAGTGGTTTCAGCTGGGTATACAGGTTGAAAACTGGCTGCAAAAAACAATACTGAAAACTGGGCAACAGACAATGGAGAATCCAAGTTGCACAAGGCAAAACTGGATCAGCGCAGGTGCTGCACTGTGAATCTGAGATGCAGCGCAGGTAGCCCCTTCGGGACCTGCGTTGCAGTGCAGGTAGCCTTTGTGGCAGCTGCACTGATGAGACAAGTCACGTCTCTCTCAGATTCCGGGTCACAGTTTGCTAAAAAATGAGCGGTTTTTGGCCAAATCAGAGGCTGTCAGTCAAGTATACACTAGAGGATGATTAAAGGAAGATGAACACTATCACAAAGAGCTAAAAAGAGTCCTTGTGGATCTGCTCTTCAAATCATAAACAGGCCCAGCACTGGGCTAGAGTAGCTGCCCTCTACTTTGCATTCGAAGGACTCGCATGCAGTTCGATTCGGTACTCTTTTCGTTTAAGAAATGAATAGCAAGAAACACAAGCTACCAACAAGACACGAGCCCCAGCGGAGTCGCCAGTCTGTTGTGGGGGAAAGTATCCAACTCGGAATGACCCTAACCCACTCTAAGGGTGACAGTTCCTTAGCAACAGCTGAAAGCAAAGCTATCTAAAGTTTCTTCTTTATGACATGCAAGAGATAAAAGGAAGAGATCCACTTACCGATGTCTTGCGCAAATGGTCGATCCAATCTCCTTTGATTGCCGCTTGCTCCCAGCTCCAAGTCTTTTCACGGGCCCTGCTACACGAGATCCTGCAAACAAGACAAGGAAAGGAAACTACAAGAAGCATGCATGCATAACTGATTCAAGGATTAGCATAAATCAAATACACAAGTAAGACAATACATCATTGAAACACATGCGAATAGAAGAAACTCAAATGCTTTATTAATATATGGAAGTAAGGTTCAGGCGGTGATACAACCATGAGAGGTCCAATCCAGCATCACCTTCCCGACGGAGAGAAATCTCTTCTTCACCTCCCTCAAGCAATCACCCAATGCTCACAACCGTAAACCAACAGCAATTCTTTGCACTAAATTCCGCCCTCTAGATCCCATGGGATGAGATCCTTATATAGAGTTTTGGAGTGAAGATAAGTCAGCTTGATGTGTGACTTGTTGTCCTCTTCAACTCCAGTTGTTCTTCAGTTCTTCACTCGGAGTTTCTGTCTTCCACTTGGAGTTTTAGAAGCTCTTAACTCATCATTAGGCGAATCTTATCATCAAGTGTCATTTTAGAAGCTTCCTGGGCACTGGCACTTTGAGAAAAAGATTCCTCCACATGTCCAAGTACGCCCAACGCAGGTAGCCTTTGTTCTACTTGCTATGCAACGCAGGTAGCCTTTGTTGTACCTGCTATGCAGCGCAGATGCCTAGTGGAGCAGCTGCAATGATCCAAAACTGACCTGTTTTTGAGTGTTTTTCAGTGGAGAACTGATTTGCAGTGCTGTGGTTTGCTGACCTTGTTCCTCTAAGGGTAAGAACAACTTGTTTAGGGACTTTGGATCCCTTAGATTATTGACATTTCATGCTCTATGCTGTAAGGCACAAAAATGTCTATAACACTATGTTTTAACGAGCCTAGCGATAATGAAACTCGTTCTCGTCTATAGACAAGTTTGTCGCTATTTAAACTTTTAACGAGTTTAACGACAAAGATAACTCGGTCCTTTTCAAATTTAGAGAGTCTGAAAAGGAACGTAAAGGTAACTCCAAAATTCCTTTTTCGTCATCTAATCCCTTAAGTCCGAAAAAGTTTAAAACAATACAGAAGGGATGAATTTTTGATAGTTTTAACAAGCCGAACAAAACAAGCGCTCGATCTTTTTGTGTAATAATCTCTCAGGTCCAAAAAGATTAAAATCTAGAGGAGAGATAGCACTTCCGGTCCCTTTAACGAGCTGGAGAGGCCAATGGCTCGGCAATATTTTCATATTTTACGAGTCAATTGAAAAGAGCTTAAAGGAGACTCGTCTTTTGAGGAACGAGTGATAAAATGGGTAGCAACTGATTCTAGGTAAGGTTTGGAATTTTCCAATCACGGCAATGTTACAAGGATGGCTAGTGAGATCACTCTTCACAACTGTTCCTCAAAATGGGTAAACAATCAAATGGAGGTGAATGATCAGCCAATGCAAAAGTGGAGGTGATGGTGCAAACACGACCAAGGCTTTAATGGCTGAAGTACTACATTCACGATGGTCATTTACCGGTGAATAGTTCATTTTTAACGAGCTTAAACGCGGGGGGAAATATTTGCTCATGTCTTATGTTTATTTTTTAACGAGCTTGAACTATGTGCTAAAACTGCTCGATGCGGGTTTATTTTTTAACGAGCTTGAACCTTGCGGTAGCATTGCTCGATTAATCTAGTCGTGTGATAAGAATGTCTCATATAAAAACGACAATTTTTAGAGTTTTTCCCCACATCCTTTCTTTATGCAAGTTAGGAAACGACCAATCCTACGAGTTTAAAGGGTTAGAGGACCTACAAATTTAAAAAATAAATAGTCGCTCTTCGCTTGCATGCTAAAAGGTTTGCATGCCCCCAGGTATAAAACAGAGTTTCAAGGTTACCCCTTCTTTATTCCGTTAAAACATTTGTTTTACCGAGAGAGGCCTACCTCTTACAGGTTACCCAAAGATTGTTTTATTCACAACGCAAACAAAACACTTCTTTGGCGATGTTTACCGAAATAGAAAAAGGTGAGTGAAGGAGGCTACTCCACTCACGTAACTTTGACAAGAGTATCTTGTTCTAGAATAACCCCCTCTTCCAATCACGGACGGGAGTACAGACTAGTCATATTCTCTCGCGGAAACCTACCCTATACCCGAAGTTTTCCTGCCGAAGCAGACCAGGGTGCATGCCCCCTGGGTTTCATTCATGTCCCCCCGAATCACTCGCGCTCATCGGGTGGACGGACTAGGGATTGAGACATTTCTTGAGTGAAAAGACCATTTAGGGATGGTATATGACTATTTTCTCTGTATGATCCGGGAAATGAAAGCTGGTCTACGAGCTTGACCACTCTTCCTTCGTGCGGAAAACACATTACTCTAAAGAGTGAGGAGACAATTGCTCCTATGCAATAAATATAGTCTCGTTCAAGGAGTAGATTGTAATCCACGGGTCCTTGAACTACCATTACGTTCATGTGAACAGTTTTCCCTCTCAATGTTATGGGCACATTGGGAAGGATCCCTAACGGTCGACTGGTTCCTTTATCAAAACCTGTTAGATTTCTCATCTCAGGAAAAAGCGATGGCGAACCAAGAGCTTTCCAAGCAGTTGAGGAAAGGATACTCACAGAAGCCCCCTCATCTATGATGGTACCAGCCATAACCATTCTATATATTTGAACAATGATTCGGAATGGTACACTAGCTGGTAAACGCCAGTCGAAGGAGACAACTAGGTTGCTTGGAGGTGGGACCGAATAGACGGCCGGGTACGACTCTGACGAACTTCCTTCCTGCGGTAAAGGAACAGGTAAATTGCTCCCATGTTCGTTGGAGTCTGTGCTTATGAAAAGAATTTGGACGGTGTCATCCTTGTTCTCTTCAGTGACTGTATCATCTGAAGATGGAACCTCTGAAGGCAAGACCGGGTCAACTGCCGCCTCGACCTTTTGACTTTCGTCTGGTATGGGTTCAGATGGTTTATCTTCAATGATAGATGCTTCAGCTGACCACTTGAGTGGGCCAGCCGGATTTTCAACCAGTGACGGACTCGGCAAGAGTTTTTTATATCCAGGAGGAAGTCGTAACGGTGAAACCGGACGATCGTCCAAAACTCTTTTAGCTTCGTCTAAGAAGGGACAACGGTGGACGGCATGATCGCCTTCACACAGTTTACAAGGAAATCTATATTTTCCTTTTTGTCTTGGGGCTTCACTTTCACTAGTTGACGGTGTGTTTTCAACATGACCATCAGAGGTTGACGACATCGGGTTGTGCAAACGAGGAGACCAGTCCCTTAAGATCCGAGGGATGCAAGGACAATCTCTGTGATAATGGTCTCCTTTGCAAATGACACATGGCGATTTAGGCCTGGTCGGTGCAGTGTGTGGATTTTCGCTAGACGACTCTCGTTTGCCCCCATTCGCTTTTGGCTCCTTCTTCTTCTTCTCTTTCTTCTTCTTTTCCTTCCTCTTCTCGGGTACTTGACTTTTGGCTTTACCAGCCCCGTCAAGCGAAGAGGAAGGAGGAGAGGAAGAATTAGAGGAAGTAGAAGGTTGGTGGGTAACTCTGGACTCGTCTAGTTGCTGATTTGATTATTCAGGAATTGTGGTGTTCTGAACGACAGAGGTTGAGAAGAGCCATACAGGGAAACCAATTGTCAGTCCTGGAAGTGACAATGTGGCCATATGGGGTGCACCAACATCTCCCCATGAGGAGAAGGGACTAGGATTTCCTCCAAGGGGAATTCCTTGGTTGGTGGATTCCATTTTCTCAACCCAAGATCAACGTAGGAAAGGGTAATGAATATTCCGTTTAAAATAAATTTTAGACGCTTTGACACAACTTGTTTTTTCAATTTTTAAGAGTCAAGAAAAAACAAAAGATGACTCTAGTCTCCTTCGATTTTTAATGAGCCTGAAGTGACAAGTGCTCAGATGGACCTTTTCTGTTAAGGAGTCTGAAAAGGAATGAAAGGGACTGCTATGGAAATCTAGGTAGAGGGATTACCAAACCAATCGCAAAAATGCAGAATACTTTTTACGGTATGGCAGTCAATCTTCCGGAATGCTGTGTTCAGTGCATTGCGATCAATAGGGCGACAGACACAGATTCCTATGGATAAAGGATTAAGCCTATTGGGGTCTCCCAAAATATACTCGACGGTACGTGGGAGCAGAAGTCCGTACTGTCACTTATCATCTCAAAGTGGAGGAATCACCCAACCATCATGAGAACAACAGTTACCAGGCTTTACGACGCCGGAATACGTCTCTAGCCTATACTTCTAAATGTTGTGCGTTAAGTTCCAAAGCATTGTTAGATTCATTGAATTTATTTTAAGTTGATCTTGTTTATGAAGTTTGCCTTTCAGGTTCACCACGAGATGTAGATGTAATTCCTAAAATGAAATCTAAGATGATAAACAAACTTTTTATCTTCTTTGTGCAATGAAAATCCTAGCTACTAAGGAAAAGAAAGACAGAATCTTTTCACAAAGAGAAAAGAGCACAATCTAAATGCACTTTCCTAAATCAAGCCAATCAGACTTTCTATATGAAAATGCACATGCATGTATTTGTTTCGACTTTCTTAGTATATGAATGCTAAAAATAAAGTTGATGCACAAATCTGAATTTCTTTTCAAGTGACAAATATCAACAAGTTTCTTTTCGAAATAAAAAATGGAGACGATCACAACATCTTACGATTTTGAAATGAATACTTGTTCTTGACACTAGAAAATTACAAATTCAGACCAAAAGCAATAGTAACAGGATAATTGACCATCAACAACAATCAAACTCTTTCCTACGATTGAAATCGACACTTGTGACAGTTTCAAATCAAAGGACGACAGTACGATTATGCTACTTTTGCAAAGGAGAACTGAAAATGACTCAACAAACACACAAAAACATCTACAGTTCTTTTGTACAAAGGAGGCGGAATAACAACAAGGAAAAGGGGTTTCAAATAGACATATACTGATCACAGGCAGCAAAATTCAGGAATAGAACTGGAAAGAATGAATCACAGAAACCAAAACTACACAGAGCCTAGTCTGATCAGCGCACCTGTAACATAGAGAATTTGAAATGCAGTGCACCTTGTCCACTGGGGAAGTGAACTGAAGTTCAGATTCTCTGAACAGTACCTGCGCTGGGCCAGAAACAAGACTCTGTTTGGGTTCCGGGTCACAGTTTGCAGTTCAGTTCTTGGGTTTTGGCCGAGCAAAAAAGAAATCAGTAATGCAATAATCAGGGGTAGATCTAAGGAGGATCTAAGAGCTATCACAAGGGCAATCAGATAGTTTGTGAATTAGTTGTTTAAATCATAAACAGATCCAGTAGATGGATTGAAGTAGCATTTATCTACTTTGCATTTGTTATGGCAAATGCAGTTTGAATACTACTTGTAAGTTTATGAAATAGACAACAAGGAATGATAAACAAACAAACTAATTCTTCCCCAGCGGAGTCGCCATTTTGTTACAGGGAAAAGTGTCTATATAGAACTGCTCTATCCCACTAAGGTGTGACAGCTTCCTTAGAAACAAACAGATAAAAGCTACTTTCGTTTTTCCTTTATGAATTATAGATAGAGAGGAACAGAAAGACCAACCTCTGTCTTGCGCTAATCTCCTGATTTGATTCCCCTCTTCTTTGATAGTCTTTAGCTACCTGCTCCCTTGCACACCCAGCTTCACAAAGTACGTGTAAGATCACAGAAGCATAGCACTATACAAAGACATGGATCTATAATCATAAACAATCTAGGATCAGATGTAAATTGACCATACAAATGTAGCATGCATCAATGACACAAGAGCATGGAGGAAAACTTGAATAGCTTTTATTGATAAACAAGAAAGAGCCAAGAGGAGTTACAACCAGTTGTTCTGACCCAGCATCAACCTCCCAGCTAAAAAGCCCCTCTTCACCTCAAACAAAGCTTAGATCACCCAACAATCTGATGTTTGTCTCAAGAAACCAACATCAATTCCTTACAATATGCAAACTTCCAGCCTCCGGATCTCTGGGATGAGGGATCCATATATAGATATATGTAATGGAGATGAGTCAGCTCATGATTTGATTAGTGTCTTCCCTCTGATAGTTCTTGCTTCCACTTGGAGATTGATGATCTCTTACTCATCCTTGGTCGAATTCAGTGAGGCAAGTGTCACAAGAGAAGATTCTGGAAGCTTCCATTGCCTCTCCACCTCACGGAATGACACTGCCATTTGTAATTTCTCGCCCATCGCACCCCATAGAAGGGATTTTTGAAATGCAACGCACCCACACAGTGTATTTAGGTGAGATGCAACGCACTTGGCTAGTGGAGCAGCTGAAATGATCCTGTTTTGACCAATTCTGAGCAGTTTTTCATGGAGAACTTCTGGGAGAAGCTATAATCTGTTGACCTTGTTCCTTTAGGGGTTAGAACAACACTTTTAGGGACTTAGGAGCCCTTGATTTATGGACATTTCATGCTTGGGGTTGTAGGGCCCAAAAATGTCTATAACAATATATATATATATATATATATATATATATATATATATATATATATATATATATATATATATATATATATATATATATAATGAGCTACATTATAAATATGTGCGAAACATACTCTTACAAATCTAATTGTTTTAGCAATGCAAACATAAATAACAGAAATTATCAAGTTGTACAAAAGATTAATTTTAAAGTTTTAACTGCCCATCTTTTTGCATTATAATGTGGGAGAAAACATAAAAATTGTTTGCAACCATTTTATAAAATGTATGAGAAACTAATATTTATATCACAAATATAACAAGTCCAAATAAAAAATAATTTGTAGAGTACACAATCCACAAGTTTTCCTCAATTTTGAATTGCATTTAGTGTGGTTCAGCTGAATTACATTTAGAGTACCCACTTTTGAACATCATGGTTGAAGCTTTACCGTGGTTCAACTTTTTGGAACTCTCGTTGGATGTGAGAGAACCTATAGGTTACTCTGAGTGCATGGAGACTTCACATATGATACTTACATTTAGTCGAGCATTATTCAAGTAATATTGACATTAGATATTTGTGTTGTATCCTTGTTTCTTTCTTGGTATTCCCATAAATTTGTCATATTGGTTCAATCCTAAGATAAATTAATTGCAACCAACATTTTTCAAATAGTTGAATCAATGTTTTGTCTATATGCTACTGATCATGTTAGCCATCTCATCAATACAATGAATCCAAGTCAAAATATGGTACACAAAGACATGATTTATTTTCTCTATAAAATGTGTTACAAAAACTCACAACAATAGCTAAAATCCACCATGGAGGCAATAATGAAGAGTATTTATGCAGTTGTTCTTAATGGCTAAACTAGATTTGAATCAGGCATGATCATGGGGTTGGATGCCACTGTTATCACTCCAAGAAACTCTCATAGGTTGTAGCTCGGAGATGCCTGGTAACATATAATCTTCAATATTGTTCTCTGAACTATTGGAATAAATGATGGTTTGGATCAAGTTAGATAACCATTCAGCCCTGTTTTCACTCAATGCATGCATGAACGCTCTCACCAATCCAAGGCTTTAGACCACCAATGCTCAATAAGTTATAAATCCAATGGATAGATGGAGAATACTAACTATACCAGCAGATTGCATACATAAACATGCATTAATGGCTAGCTACAGGCAGCAAAGGAGAACACTGACTGTATTGACAAATGCATATATGACCACGTATGGATGGCTAGCTACAGGCAGCAAAGAAGCTTGAAAATCTAATATATCAAAGAAGAGATAAGATGACAGTTATCTGGCCTTAGACATAAAGAAAACATGAACAAACTATTCAAGTGCAAGCATAGAACAACAAAGAGAATGGACATTAAACATATAAAGGAAAAAGAAGCTTATATTGCTAGAATGAAGACAAGAAGCTTGAATGAATAGAGGAGGAATAATCTCTAGAAGTCGAACCTCTATTAAATATTACTTTAAACTATTTATAACTTGTTTACAATGCTCCTGAGCTCTAAGAGGCTCGGAGTCTTAATCTGCCTGATATGCATTATTAACTAATTTGATGCCCTCTAGGCAAGCATGGGATCGGATTTTTCTCCTTCTGACAGCAAAGTAACAGATTCAGATATTTTTGTTGGCTTGTTGCGTTGTTTGGGAGTTTTTCTGTGCCAGAGATGCTCCATAACATTTGTTGGTGTAATTGTTGAGCTGTCTGAGCTCCCTGAACTTTTCGTTTCAGGCTGAAGTGTGTTGTGGCCCTTCTCTTTCCCTTTCCAAGCTCTGTTTCCCGGCAAACTGTCTCCTAGGTGCTGTTATATGATGAAATGGGTCTTGGGGCCTTTGCATTTCCCTTTAAACTACAAACAGTGTCTGTTTTGGTTATGTATAGTGCAAAAGCTGCAACACTGCTAAATATCACCAATCAAAGTGTGTTTTGGACTTCGAAATTCCTAAAATATAGTTTAATTATCCATCTGGTCTGCCCTCATTGCCATCACAAATCGCATTTTTCCTGGCCTGTGTATTGCCCTTATATAATGAAATATGTGAAAACACTAAAAAATGCGTGAAAAATGCTTTGATGAACTTCAAATATCATATATTCCACTTCCTAGACCCTTTTGAGTCTGGGGCTTATCGCAATCGTTATTGGCCAATGCTCCCTTCATATTTTTGTTATACAACAAAAATACATGAAATACATTAAAATTTGTGTTTTCACGGACTTCAAAATATATATATTTTTATTCTGAAACCCTTTTGGGTCCAGGCTTTATCGCAATTACTGCCGACCCGGTTCCCTTTGTATTTTGTTGAAACAACAAAAATACACACAAAAATGTGGAAAATTGCTTGGGCGCGGATCTCAAAATTTATGAATTCCCAATGATTATGCCATCAGGTCCGACCCATCGGGCCACCCATATGTATGTGCATAGGCCACGCCCATGTTATGTTGCCGATGTGACATAGTGATGTGATAAATCACAATCGCTAATCACTCAACGTCTGGGCCTTTATATAACATAACATGTGTTCTTCACCGCCGCGACCGCCGATGCGACCTGCCGATCCGATCATCAGTGATTGCTGATCGGCGGTGTCATGCGCCCGCCTTTAGACTGCCCCCTCTACTCGGCTGATTGCAATTAGCCACCTAGATCTGGGCCGTTGATTGGCCAAATCTAATGGCGGCTGTTCATCCCTTTGTTTAAGCCTGTGTTTCTGAGTTTTTCATAGTTTTTTAAGCATTTTAACCACCCGATAGTGCATTTTTTTCCCTTCCAAGGGCTTTCCTCTTATGCTTATTTTGATCATTAGATGATCTGTGAGAAAAAATTGAAGATTTCAAGGGCATTAATGGACTCATTGGCATGTTTTTAAGAAAATTTGGAGACTTTAATAACCTATATGGATCCATTTGTGGGCCTTTTGCCAGCAAGGCTAACATTGTCTCCTTCTGGGGATGAAATCCTCCCTGTGAGGTTTCGAGGATCACAGATCAATGCCTTTCCTGAAAAAACAAAGTCAAATATTCCTTCTAGTGTTCCATTGGGAATGGAGTTTATTTTGTAATGAAATAAAAACTGGAAAAACATATTTGCAATGACAAGGCTTTAAAGCCTTAAACGAAATAAAGTTTCAAGAACCGCCCATTTATTGGGCTACCAAAAGTATCTCCTCCTTCTAGACTGTGCAAAATGAATATTGTTCTACTGAATTTGAGCGATGATAAACAGACCTGTCCATAAGGAGTCAAACTTTCTATGATTACCTTTATTTTCCTTGAATGCATCCCATTTAAGCACCCAATCACCAACTTGGAAATTTTCCACCTTTGCCTTCCTGTCAAAGGTTTCTTTGATTTTCTTCTGATGAGCTTTTGACTTCTCAACCATCTGCTCTCTGATCTATTATAGTTCAACTAGGTTATTCATTCTTCTTACCATATCATTCTCTTCATATTGTTCTTCTTGCAAGAACTTAGCCAGAGGGAGAATGAGCTGGATGGGGAAAACAACATTAGTGCCATAAACCAGTTTGAATGGAGAATTCGCTATGGACTTTTTGATGGTAACTCTATCAGCCCATAGTGCAAACTTCAACTTGGAATCCTAGCTCCTTTTGTTGTCTTCTAAAAGTTTTTTGATTACCCTTACCAGACTCTTATTAGATGATTCTACCAAGACATTTCCTTGAGGATAATATGAGGTAGAATGCACCACTTGAATGCCCATAGATTCAATCATGTCCACCAATTATTTTGCCTTGAAAGTTGCTGCATTATTAGTGACTAGTTTGGTTGGGCAACCAAATCTAGTGAAAATATTCTCATTTAAGAACTTTATGACAACTTGATGATTAGCATTCTTAGTGGGTATAGCCTCAATCCACTTGGTGAAATAATCAGTGGCTACTAAGATCCATTTATGTTGGCCACTGGAATGTGGGCTGATCTCACCTATAAAGTCCAAGCCCGACTGCTGGAAGGGACCATTGACATGTATTAGCTTCAAGGGCAGAGATTTTAGTTGTTGTCTTCCTGCAAACCTTTGGCACTTGTCACAAGCTGTTGCAAAAGAAAACACATCAAAAATAGAGTAGGCCAATAATATCCAGCCCTCAAGATTTTGTGAGCTATGGTTTTCCAATAATGATGCCCTCCACAGATGCTAGAATGGAACTAGTGTATGACTTCCACAGATTGTTCTTTATCTAGACACCTCAAGAGGATACCTGATAGGTCTTTCCAATAAAGCAGATTTTTATTAATGTAGAATTTGGCTGATCTAAGTTTAATGGCATGAGCTTGACTTGAGCTAAGCCCTAGAGGGACTTCTAGATTTTGCAAAAAATGAACTATGTTGTAATACCATTGACATGTGGCTAGATTCTCAGCCAAAGATTGATCCTACTTTTGCTCTTCTACTGCTCCCTCTATTTGCTCATCATCTGAATTCATAGTCATGGAATTTATATCTAACGAGCTCCAATTTTCTTGAACCATAAGTTTATCCAAGCCCTGGCCTTTGACAAGCTTAGTGGGCTTCACCTCTATGTTAAACTCTATGAATTTTGCAATCCATTTAGCTCTCTTTCCATAAATATCCGGCCAAGTTAAGACATCTTTTACTGAAGATGAAGGTACATATGCAACTACTTTGGAATGTAGAATATAAATTCTGAATGCCTTTAGAGATTTTATGAGAGCATAAGCTTGTTTTTCAATAAGGTCATACCTTAGTTTAGTATCCCTTAAAGTTTTGTTGAAAAAGGCCACGGGGTGCTCTATGCCTTCATCATTTTTCTGCAACAGAACTGCTGCAAGTGTATCATAAGAGGCAAAAGAGAAGATACAAAACTCCTTAGTGTAATCGGGGCTGATTAGAGTGGGAGCTTCCATGATAGCTTGCTTGATGGCTTCAGAAGAGCTTCTTGAAGCATCTGTCCATCTTATTTATGATCCTTTCTTTAGCATGGAAGTGATGTGATTTACAAGCTCTGCAAAGTTTGGAATGAACCTCCTTACAAAGTTAATCTTACCCAAGAAGGATTGAATGTCCCTTTTTGACCTTGGGATGGACAATGTCTGAATGGCTTGAACTCTTGTTGGATCAATCTTCACACCTTCAGCAGAAACAATATGTCCCAGAAGTTTTCCTTCTTCTAGAGCAAACTGTGACTTCTTTGGGTTCACTAAAATTCCAAAATGTCTGCACTTTAGGAAGACCTTCTTCAAATGTTGTAAATGATATTTGTGGCTACTGGAGAAGACCGTTATGTCATCAAGATAAATAAGGACAAAATTTTCCTTCTCTCCTACAAAGGCTATGTCCCTGGCCCTCTAAAAAGTAGCCCCAACATTCATCAGTCTGAAAGGCATCTTGGAGTAAATGAAAGTGCCCCAAGGAGTAGTGAAGGTGGTCTTTTCTTGATCTTCAGGATGTACAACAATCTGATTGTAACCTGAATATCCATCTAAGAAAGACATGACTCTAGCCCCTGAAACTCTTTGCAGTAAGTGTTCCATCTTAGGCAGGGGATAGTTATCCTTTTTATAGCACTTGTTCAGATTTTTGAAGTTGACACAAAGCCTAATTTCTCCATTTTTCTTTCTTACTACCACAATGTTAGCTATCCACTTTGAATACCTTAGGGGAACTATGATTTTGGCATCCAATAGCTTCTTGATTTCTTTCTCAATCAAGGCAATAAGAGAGGGCTGATAGGTCTTAATTTCTACTTAAAAGGGGTGGTGTTCTTTTCTAGTGGGATCTTATGTTGAATGATGTTCGTATCATAGGTTTTGAGATCACTATATTCCCAGGAAAAAATATCAGCGAATTGCTTCATGAGGGTGCAATAGTTAGAATTCTAGGCAGAGGACAATTGAGTGGAAATTTATGTATTCTAGATGGGCTGGGCTCCCTATATTGTGTTTACGAACAACAAACTCATTTTTTGTTTCGGTAGGCTTATATGGCACATTGTTTTGTTCGAACAACTTCTCTAAAGGCACTAATCCCTTTGGTGTATGGTTACTAGGCAGCTGAACGATGTTTCCTTGGCCCATCTCGTTTTTTAACTTAAGATGGCCACATTCTCCCATGGCTTCATTTTTCTGATCGATGTGCATTTTAGAAAACTCCTCAATGACTTGCAAAAATCTATTAATTTCCCCATCATCTTCAAAAACTCTCCAATATTTGACATTGTCAGGCAGAGATGGTCTGTATTTTACCTGAACTTCATATGTCAATTTAGGAGGTAAAGGAGGAATAAACATGCTAGCAGAGACAACAAGGGATTCGGAAAGCTAGTTCTTCATTCTTGGAATATAAGAAATGCTGAAATCATTAAAAGAATCCTTGAGCCTCCATACCTCATCTCTGTATGCTTAGCTTGGAAAGTTTTATTGACCTGCTAAATAATGAGGTCTGCATCTCCAAACACTTTCAGGCCTTTGATACCCATTTCTTTAGCAGTGTTTAAGCCCATAATCAATGCTTTGTACTCTGCTATGTTGCTTGTGACCTGAAAGGTTAATTTGAAAGATAAATGAATATATTCCTATGCTAGGGACACAAGGACTACACCTACCCTTGTAGCTTCTTTAGAGCAAGCCCCATCAAAGAACATATCCCAAATCTGTGGGTTTCCTTCCTCTGCGATCTGGAAAACTGGTTTCTTGAGCTATGTGGAGGCCAACTGGGATTCTTCAATATGAAGAATACATGCTCCAAAATCAGTATCAACAACATAAATGGGATGATTAGTAGGGTTCTTCTCATCACTGATAATATAAGCCAATTGCGCTTCTCTGTATAATATCTTTCTCTCACCTCCGAAAACTGGGATAGTAGCATAGGACAGATCATTTTGTAATGATCCAACTAATCTCTTGATCCAACCTCTAGAAAGCAACATGCCAAATGGAACATCTACTACCACAATATCCATCATCATGCTTTTCACAAGCAACTGAGACAAAGTGATGGCTAGGTCCTTGATTAATCCTAGACATTTCACTTTTCTAGAGTCAAAAGAAAACAGGTCATGATAAGGCTTAGTGATGTCAAGACCCAACTCATCCATGACAGCCTTGGGCATTAGATTATGGCTGGCTCTAGTGTCCAAAAGGCAGTTGTGAAGGATTTTTTCATGAATAGTTAGAGAGACATAGAATGATGGGGAGTTGTCTTCACAATTTTCAATCATTGGGCTGAGAATAATAGTTGGCTTGTCATCTTGCAGATTTACATAGTCAGTGGAGGCTTGGATGGCTTTAGGCTCAAGGGCCTCGAGGATGGATCTTTTGAAGGACTCATTCTTCACTAGTTCAATCAGAGGCATAGGTATTCTTAGCTTCTGAATTTCTGATTGAAAACTAAAAGGAGAAGGAGACTTGTCAAGGCCTCTTACCTCATGAGCTGGAGCTTTGAGGATGATGGGATTAACTGTCGGTTGTTTTTGCTTATTAGCTTTCTGTACTGCAGGGACAACAACTCTTTGAATAGGAATTTCCTTGGAATTATTTATCTTTGACCTCAAATTATATCTTTGTTGATATACAGTTTGTAGAATAGCTTCACCATCCCATTCCTGGCTGATCTGGTCATTGCACAATGACTTTTCATAGGTAGCTGAGGTAAAAAAGGAAGCATTGCCTTTGTCTCCCAGACAATGGATCTCATCATCTTCTTCAAACTGCTCTTCTTCTATGACTGCATTTTGAAAAGGAGCCTTCACCCTTTGGTCTTCATTAGCATCTTTGTTTCTTTGCAAAATCTGGAACTTCTCATTTGTTCTTCTATATGGATTTGGATTTGGATTTCTAGGAGAAAAGGTATTAGGCACTCTACCTTTCCCCAGGTGCTACTCAACCTTCAATTTAGAGATTTCATAGGCTAATGACTCGATCATTTTGGTCAGTTTATCTATCTTAGGATCAGAGGATGATGAAGACTCGCCCCTCTGTCTTCTTCTATCAACATTTCCCTTGAGCTTCTCTGCAACCATGATGTTTGATTCCACTTCCAAGGCTGCATCCTGCATGTCAACCAAAGTAGCACATCGCCTCTCTCTCAATAGTAGGCAGAAGTCAGAATCAAAAGCACTGGCATAGGTGAGTTTAGCAGAGGTAGTAGTATATTTTACTTCAGTTGGTATCTTGTTGTACATATGGTTAAACCTCTTATTAAAATCAGATAGCAACTCACCATTTTCCCTCTTTAAGTTCCCAAACTCAATGTGGTAGTAGAGGAGATCCTTCTTATCCCCCCAATGCTTTAGGAATGCATCATCTAAAGCTTCAATATCTGCTATAGATCTTGGGGTTAGTTCTCTGAACCATTTTCTAGCCTCTCCATCTAGGCTTTGGACAAAGACTCTCATCCACACATCATCTTCACTAATGTCCAGATTATCAACATAGCTATAGAATGACTCAAGATGTTCTTCAACAGTAACACCTTCAGTCCCAGTGAACTTAGGCCTATATTTTTGATATTCTCCAGTAGGCATGGCATTCAAAGGAGTGGGCAGTATTAGAGGTCCATACCTAGAAACTATGATTCTTTCCATTTTGGTAGGTGCTTGTGGACCTGCCATAGCTATGGTGGCTAAAAGAGTACTGGCAATCTGAATGATAGAGGGCTGAGGAGTGACTAATAGGACTAAAGGAGTATGATGGATAGGAGGTGAGGTTTCCTTTGGGCTTAAACACAAAAGGAGAACCTAAAGAATAAGGAGCTTTATGAATCTCTGAGAGTTTTTCTTCACTGCTAGTATTATATGCTATACTCTCAAAATGCATTTGTTCTATTACAAGCCTTTCTTGAAGAGATATAGAAGATTGTTTAGGTTTACCTGAACCTGATGCTTCTTTCTGCAATACCTTTCTCTCTTTGATTATTTTTTCAGGGTCAAGCACTAGGTTAGCTTGTAGCTTCTGAGGATTTCTCCAAGTATGCCTCACAAACTGAGCCAGAACTTATGAAGTGGATTCGCCATGAGGTTCGGCCTCCAGTAGAGTTGCCAGATAGATGATTACAACCAAAACAGTGTCCAGACTTTGTCTATCATCAAAGCTAGATCTATGTCATTTCCCAGGGAAGCTGAGCTTCAGTTTCCTCTCCCCGACAACGATGCCAATTATGTTATCACTCCAAGAAACTCTCCTAGATTGTAGCTCGGAGATGCCTGGTAACATATAATCTTCAATATTTTTCTCTAAACTATTAGAATAAATGATGGTTTCGATCAAGTTAGATAACCATTCAGCCATGTTTTCACTCAATGCATGCATGAATTCTCTCACCAATACAAGGCTTTAGACCACTAATGCTCAATAAGTTATAAATTCAATGGCTAGATGGAGAATACTGACTATACCAACAGATTGCATACATAAACATACATCAATGGCTAGCTACAGGTAGCAAAGGAGAACACTGACTGTACTGGCAGATGCATATATGACCACGTATGGATGGCTAGCTACATGCAACAAAGAAGCTTGCAAATCTAATATATCAAAGAAGAGACAAGATGACAGTTATCTAGCCTTAGACACAAATAAAACATGAACAAATTATTCAAGTGCAAGCATAGAACAACAAAGAGAATGGAAATTGAACATATAATGGAAAAATAAGCATATATTGCTAGAATGAAGATGAGAAGCTTGAATGAACAGAGGAGGAATAATCTCCAAAAGTTGAACCTCTATTACATCTTACTTTAAACTATTTATAACTTGTTTACAATGCTCCTGAGCTCTAAGAGGTCTCAGAGTCTTAATCTGCCTGATATGTATTGTTAACTGATTTGATGCCCTCTAGGTAAGCATGGGATTAGATTTTTCTCTTTCTCACAGCAGAGTAACAGATTTCAAATATTTTTGGTGGCTTGTTGCGTTGTCTGGGAGTTTTTCTGTGCCAAAGATGCTCCATAACATTTGTTGGTGTAACTGTTGTGTTGTTTGAGCTCCCTGAACTTTCTGTTTTTGGCTGAAGCATGATGTGGCCCTTCTCTTTCCCTTTCCAAGCTCTGTTTCTAGGCAAACTGTCTCCTGGGTGTTGTTATATGATGAAATGGGTCTTGGGGCCTTTGCGTTTTCCTTTAAACTGCAGATAGTGTTTTTTTTGGTTATATACAATGAAAACGCTGCAACACTGCTAAATCTCGCCCATCACTATGTGTTTTGGACTTCAAAAGTCCTAAAATATAGTTTAATTATCCTTCCGGTCTGCCCTTGTTGCCATCGCAAGTCCCATTTAGCCTGGCTGTGTATTTCCCTTATATAATGAAATATGCGAAAACACTAAAAAATGCATGAAAAATGCTTTGGTGAACTTCAAATATCATATATTCCACTTCCCAAACCATTTTGGGTCCGGGGCTCATCGCAATCACTGCCGACCAATGCTCCCTTCGTATTTTCGTTATACAACGAAAATACATGAAATACATTAAAATTTGGGCTTTCGCGGACTTCAATATATATATATATATATATATATATATATATATATATATATATATATATATATATATATATATATATATATATATACATATATATTTATTCTGAAACCCTTTCTGGTTCAGGCTTTATCGCAATCGTTGTCGGCCCAGTTCCCTTTGTATTTCATTGAAACAACGAAAATACACAAAAAAAACATGGAAAATTGCCTGGGTGTGGATCTCAAAATTTATGAATTCCCAACTATGATGCCATCGGGTTCGGTCCATCAGGCTGCCTGTATTTATGTGCATAGGCCCTTCCCATGGTATGTTGCTGATGTGACATAGACATAGCGATGCGATAAATCACAATTGCTAATCGCTCAACGCCGAGGCCTTTATATAACCTAACATATGTTCTCCACCACTGCGACCACCAACGCGACCAGCCGATCCAATCATTGGCGATCGTTGATTGGGCTTGGCTGATTGCGATTAACTGCATAGATATGGGTCGTTGATCAGCCAGATCTAATGGCGGTTGTTCATCCCTTTATTTAATCCCGTGTTTGTGGGTTTTTCACGGTTTTTTAAGCGTTTTAGCCTCCCGATAGTGCATTTCTTCTCTTCCAAGGGCTTTCCTCTTGCATTGATTTTGATCATTAGATGATTTGTGAGAAAAAATTGAAGATTTCAAGGGCATTAATATAATCATTGGCATGTGTTTAAGCAACTTTGGAGACTCTAAGAACCTATATGGATCCATTTGTGGTCCTTTTGCCAGCAAGGCTAAAAACCACCAGTTTTACCAAATGCCTAAAAGGAATTTCATCTCATGGAGTGAAATGATTGTTGGATACGGAATGCACGAAAACAGACAAATGAAACTAGCAACAATGGAATCCAAATAATTCCATTAATGCCTTGGGAATGGGCAAACCATAATGAAAAGAAATAATAGTCACTCAAAATTCCAATAAACCACCTTACGAAAAAAAATAAAAGATTATCTTCGGAATCAAGTAATGGAAATTCATGCAAGCACGAAAGTTGAAGGTTGTTATGCCAGCGCTTCAAATAAGAACAAGGAAATTATTGCTATTTCCATTGGCAAGTACATCGGGGCTTGTAATTAACAGTAGTAAATACATCCCCAATTTATGTGATGTAAAGGTGCAAAGATGCAAATGATTTTTGTGAAATCTAAACCAAATGAAGCTGCAAATGTCTCTTGTGAAATCCAAACTAGAATGAGAGAATGAAAAGTTTGCATAGCTTTGAAGTCCTAAGAAATTGTGTCATTTGGAAACATAGGAGATCATGGGTACCAAAGGAAACGTTACTGATTTTTATATTTTTGCAAAGGCGCAAAGATAATGGAAACTTGTGCGTTGTTATAAAATCTAGATTTTATAATATTATATACTTATAGATAATATTTATTAAATATATACACGATTATATTTACACATAAAATTATTGAATGCTTAAACAAATTTATAAATCTAATAATAATAAAACCAAATCCATCCAATAAAAAAATCATTAAGGGAAAAATCAGTGTAATATGGAGAGTTGTTGCTTTTGTTTTTCAAATGGGCCAATTTCCATAGTTAGTAAAAGCCCAAAAAGTAATTTCAACTCTTTTTTTTTTTAGAAAAGAAAATATTTGTTATGGAAAAATCCATAAATAAGGAAAAAATAAATCGATAACTAATTTATGTTGGTGATTAGAGGATTTTTTTTTAATATTTTTTAATTATGAAAAATTGATTTTAAACCACATAAAATTAGTCATCCATCAATCAAAATAGAAATTAAAATTTTAAAAAATCAAAAATTAATTTTCAATTTCTAAAAAAATGAGTTTAATATTTAATTTTCCCAAAACTTTAATAAACCTTAGAAGTTTCGAAAAATTTACAATTAATTAAAAGTTAAAGCATTTTGACTTAAACTGATTATAATTTGCCTTCGGTAGGTATAATAATAAATTAATGCCACGTATTGTGTCACTGAGATGGGTATTATACATCTCTTCCTTGCTAAGTTATAGAATGTGCTTGGGTTTTCTTAATGCAAAAAAAATTCATTTGTTCTTCATTATATCTTGAGATGTTCAACTTGCACCTAATAAAACAATAAAGTTAAAATAGGTCTCCCTTCGTTCTTTGTAGATCTTTGTCCCCATTAATCTTGGTATTAACAGATTAATTGTCTTATGGTGGCCTTGAGTGGTCGCTCCCATTAGTTGCATGCTTTTTAGTTGCCTTTTAGTGACATTTCTTAGGCTTGATAACATGTTATTTAATTTATGATAAAATGTTATTATCCATATTATTGTTAAATATTAATATTAAATATGCTGGTTTTGAGCATGGTTTAGCAAAAAGTTCCAAAAAGGTTTATATATTGTCTTCTATAATGTAATGATTCATTGCTTGATGAAATTGTTATGGATGTTTTTTTTAGTATATTAACTTGTATGTGATAAAGTTAAAAGTCACATCCTTTTGAGATTTTGATTGGTCAATTTCCCTTAAGGCCATCAAATTCACCATTCGGTCTTGGGTTAAGGAAATATATGAGTCACAAAGTGGCATTGTCCAAGCACTTAAATCTTGAAACATGTTTCTTTTATTATTCACATTATACATCCTTTGTGTGTAAATTCTCCATGAAAATAGTCTTATGGAACATTAGGGGCCTCAATAGTAAAGGAAAATAAAGGCTCCTAAAATCAAAATGGGAAGCAAAGAACCCATCAATAATGTTGATACAAGAAACAAGAATATTAAGTGAGGTTCTACCTCATATAATTAGCAAATGGGGGAGGAATTGCCAAGTAGCAGCGATTGATGCTTAGAGATACTTGGGTGGAATGGCTATTATTTGGAATGATTAGGACATCAAGGTCACCAATATGTTTACCACTTTTCACATTATGACAATGCAATTTTAGTTAATTGACATTGAGGACAACTAGCATGTATCCAATGTCTATGACTCCAATATCACAAATGGAAAACCTTTATTTCTCAATTCTATTGCCAACACAAGTAATTTATACTCTCCATCTCCATGGGTTATTAGGAGTAACTTTAATATTATCAAGTCTCTCGAGGAAAAGAAAGGACAAATCAAAATGTTTACCAAGAGATTTTGTAAGCTATACCATCAAATCCATATAGTAGTCTCCATTAAAGTGCTTTAACAACAAGTCTCCAACCCACACATGTGGATCAATGAGATGTAATACATGTGTGTGTGGTGACTAACTTAATACACTATTCTAATAACTCCAAAAACCTAAGTACTTCACTCCATAACATAAATTGACCGTAGTGTGACATAAGTAAACCAAGAGTAGACATGAAACCCTTAGGCAACAAGCATTCCCTATATCCTCAATTAGGTGCTTAAATGATGAAGTGAAAATGCAAGGGGAAAAGAGGACGTCATGATTTAACCATCACAAACATGTGATCAAGTGTGACTAGGAGTGTAAATATTCATATTTTTGCTAAAGAAGGAGTGAATACATGAGTTACCATTCCTTGGGCCTTGTTTTTCTTTATTTTGCTTTTTCTTACACATAGGAATTAGGGAATGAGGTTTTCATAAGTTTGGCACAACTCATAGATATCACATTTACATGAATTTTCACTTCAAACTTAGAGTTTAGACTTAGATACATCATTCTAGTGTATCTTTAACGATTTGAGGTTTCACTTTTTTATTTTCTTTCATCACAAACAATAAAAGGGGAAATATTTTGCCAAAAATATATGAATGCTTAATCATAAAGGTCTCATGTGATGAAAATGAATTAATGATGTTATGATCTATGCAAAGGATGGGTATTCTTGAGAAAAGCTTATGCTTGTGGATGTCTCCTCCCTGGTTGAGAGGGAACGAGGATGGAGACCATATTCTCCATGTGTCATGTACTATGGCTAGGACTAACAGTGGTAAGCCTAGTAAAGACACCAGTAGGGAGAATGGTGGATTGGATAAACATTTGGGACTGATATTCTTTGAAAATTTGTACTTCGACTAGGACTAAGCACCATAAGTCAAGTACATTAATATAAAATAAGAATAGCCATGAGGATCAACATTTCCTAGTGTCAAGTATTATGACAGTTGATTAGGAAATGTTCATGTGAGGACATACCTAATGAACATCCCGGTGGGGTAAGTTCCTAGAGAGGCAGTGATGTCCAAATTTATGCCTCCCAACATTTTGCTTTGATCTAATGGAGAGATAGAACTTGTTAGTCAAGGCCTTGCTATTTTGACAATGTTGGCTATGATGATGTAAATCATCATTGATGCTTATCAATCCAAATCCTTTCTTATATGAATATTTCAACTTGAGAGTACTTTGTTGTGTCATTATGAATACCTCCCTAGTTTAGAGGGAGTGTTGAAAAATGTAACTAGTGTCAGTATTCATAATGCAATAAAATGTAATTTTTATCATTGATATTTATTATTATATTCATTATTATTATTTAATTTTGGTCAAAGCATGTTATTCATGCTTATAGAGTAAAAAAGAAATTATTTTGAGTCAAGAGAAATGTTTTTGAGTCAAGTCCCATTTGGAGTGTAAATTCTCTGTGAAAATAGTCTTATGGAACATGAGGGGCCTCAATAGTAAAGGAAAATAAAGGCTCATAAAATCAAAATGGGAAGCAAAGCACCCATCAATAATGTTGATACAAGAAACAAGAATATTAAGTGAGGTTCTACCTCATATAATTAGCAAATGGGGGAGGAATTGCCAAGTAGTAGTGATTGATGCTTAGAGATACTTGGTTGGAATGGCTATTATTTGGAATGATCACGACATCAAGGTCACCAATATGTTTACCACTTTTCACATTATGACAATGCAATTTTAGTTAATTGAAATTGAGGACAACTAGCATGTATCCAATGTCTATGACTCCAATATCGCAAATGCAAAAACTTTATTTCTCAATTCTATTTCCAACACAAGTAATTTATACTCCCCATATCCATGGGTTATTGGGAGTAACTTTAATATTATCAAGTCTCTCGAGGAAAAGAAAGGACAAATCACAATGTTTACCAAGAGATTTTGTAAGCTGTACCATCAAATCCATAAAGTAGTCTCCATTAAAGTGCTTAAGAAACAAGTCTCCAACCCACACATGTGGATCAATGAGATGTAATACATGTGTGTGTGGTGACTAACTTAATACGCTATTCTAATAACTCCACAAACCTAAGTACTTCACTCCATAACATAAATTGACTGTAGTGTGACATAATTAAACCAAGAGTAGACATGAAACCCTTAGGCAACAAGCATTCCTTATATCCTCAATTAGGTGCTTAAATGATGAAGTTAAAATGCAAGGGGAAAAGAGGACGTCATGATTTAACCATCACAAACATGTGATCAAGTGTGACTAGGAGTGTAAATATTCATATTTTTGCTAAAGAAGGAGTGAATACATGAGTTACCATTCCTTGGGCCTTGTTTTTCTTTATTTTGCTTTTTCTTACATATAGGAATTAGGGAATTAGGTTTTCATAAGTTTGGCACAACTCATAGACATCACATTTACATGAATTTTCACTTCAACCTTAGAGCTTAGACTTAGATACATCATTCTAGTGTATCTTTAATGATTTTAGGTTTCACTTTTTTATTTTCTTTCATAACAAACAATAAAAGGGGAAATATTTTGCCACAAATATATGAATGCTTAATCATAAGGGTCTCATTTGATGAAAATGAACTAATGATGTTATGCTCTATGCAAAGGATGGGTATCCTTGAGAAAAGCTTATGCTTGTGGATGTCTCCTCCCTGGTTGAGAGGGAGCGAGGATGGAGACCATATTCTCCATGTGTCATGTACTATGGCTAGGACTAACAGTGGTAAGCCTAGTAAAGACACCAGTAGGGAGAATGGTGGATTGGTAAACATTTGGGACCGATATTCTTTGAAAATTTGTACTTTGACTAGGACTAAGCGCCATAAGTCAAGTACATTAATCTTAGATAAGAATAGCCATGAGGATCAACATTTCCTGGTGTCAAGTATTATGATAGTTAATTAGGAAATGGTCATGTGAGGACATACCTGGTGAACATCCCGATGGGGTAAGTTCCTATAGAGGCAGTGATGTCCAAATTTATGCCTCCCAACATTGTTCTTTGATCTAATGGAGAGATAGAACTTGTTAGTCAAGGTCTTGCTATTTTGACAATGTTGGCTATGATGATGTAAATCATCATTGATGCTTATCAATCCAAATCCTTTCTTATATGAATATTTCAACTTGGGAGTACTTTTTTGTGTCATTATGAATACCTCCCTAGTTTAGAGGGAGTGTTGAAAAATGTAACTAGTGTTGGTATTCATAATGCAATAAAATGTAATTTCTATCATTGATATTTATTATTATATTCATTATTATTATTTAATTTTGGTCAAAGCCTGTTATTCATGCTTATAGAGTAAAAAATAAATTATTTTGAGTCAAGAGAAATGTTTTTGAGTCAATTCCCATTTGGAGTTTTGAAAGAAAAAGAAAAGGAATTTATATTTTTAGTCAAAGAATTAACACAAGACCAAGTTGGCTTCAGAGGCATCTATTCGGCCCTCTGATAGGTATATATATCAGTCAACTCGATCACTTGGAAGAAAAATCACTTATCATTTTCATCATCATCATTAATGTAATTTTTATCATCATTGTTTCCATAGTCATTATGGACATTATCATCAGTGGCATCATCATCATCACAATCACTATCATCATCATCATCGTTGTCAATGTAACCGCCATCATCTTTATCATCATTTTCATTATCATCATAATCAAAATTCATGTCAATGTCATCATATTCATTATCATCATCATCATCATTATTGACATTGTCATCAGTTTTTCATAATTGTCAATGTGATAAGAAATATCATCAATGTAGAAAATATGATGAGTGTTGGAAAATGGATACAAAAGTGAACAAAAACAATGGGGGCAATAATAGACGTAAAATTGGATGAAAAGTGAACGCAACATAAGTATATGCAAAAAAAGACAAAAAATTACACAAAAGTGGATGCAAAACAAGACAAAAATTTACGCAAAAATGGATGCAAAAGTAGGTGCAATAGTTGATGAAAACTTGAACACAAAATAGGATGCAAATGCAGATGCAAAAGTGGAAGAAAAAATGGGTGCAATAGTAGGCATAAAACTTAGCATGAATTGTGGTGAAACAAATGTGGATGAAACAATGGATGCAAAAAATGACACAAACTTGGATGCAAAAAGGAGGAAAACTTGGATGCAAAAAGAGATGTAAACATGGGCCAAACATGGGTGCAACTGTAGACACAAAATTAGATGAAAAAGTGGACGCATCAAAAGTGGATGTAAAAGTAGGTGCAAAATGAGATGCAGAAAACATAAAAAAAAAAAAAAATATTCGATGCAAACCTGTACAAAAAAGAGGATGCAAATGTGGATGCAAAAGTGGATGTAACAACAGACAAAAAAATATGCAAAGCTATATGCAAGACCACATGCAATAAGGGATGTAAACATGGATGAAACAGGGGAAACAAAATTGGATACAAAATATGGATGCAGTGGAAGTAGGTGAAAAATAAGATACAAAATGAGACGCAAAACCCCCAAAAAATTGGACGCAAAAAGAAATGCGATATTTGATACAAATATTGGATGCAAAAGAGGGTGTGAACATGGAAGCAAAATTGGAAGAAAATGTGGGTACAACAGTAAGTGCAAAACATGGCACAAATTGCGGCACAACAAAAGTGGATGTAATGATAGATGCAAAAAAAATAAGAAAATTAAGATGCAAAATGAGATGACAAAAGGGATGCAAAAATGGACTTTTGCACGTAAACATGGGTTCAACAATGGATGAAAAATAGGATGCAAAAGTTGATGTAATAAAATTCGATAAAAAAGTTGATGAAAAATGAGACACAAAACCCTATGCAAATCCTGACACAAAAGTGGATACAAAAATGGATGCAAAAATAGATGTAAAATTTGATGAAAACATATATGTATATGAGGATGCAATCGTGGATGCAAAATTAGAAGCAAAAATGGGTGCAAAGGGAGGTGCCAAACTAGGTGCGAATTATGGCACAAGAAAATTGGATGCAATAGTGGACACAATAATAAATGCAAAAGAGTGTTAGGTCTCTATACTACTAGTGTAACCCCTTATTGTTATCAGTACAACCCATTTATTATATTGTTGTGCCCATGTAGTCCCCATATTGTTATTATTGTGCCCCATAGAAGCTCACTATTGTTATTACTGTGCCCTTAAATTATTATTGTTATGTCGGCTCTGATTATATTATGACCCCTTAGACTCCTATATATAGAAAGGAGGTATTTTCATTTTTATCGTCCAAGAATTGTTCATTACAAAAGTGGATGCAAAAATAGATGTAAAATTTGATGAAAACATATATGTATATGCGGATGCAATCGTGGATGCAAAATTAGAAGCAAAAATGGGTGCAAAGGGAGGTGCCAAACTAGGTGCAAATTATGGCACAAGAAAATTGGATGCAATAGTGGACACAATAATAAATGCAAAAGAGTGTTAGGTCTCTATACTACTAGTGTAACCCCTTATTGTTATTAGTACAACCCATTTATTATATTCTTGTGCCCATGTAGTCCCCATATTGTTATTATTGCGCCCCATAGAAGCTCACTATTGTTATTACTGTGCCCTTAAATTATTATTGTTATGTCGGCTCTGATTATATTATGACCCCTTAGACTCCTATATATAGAAAGGAGGTATTTTCATTTGTATCATCCAAGAATTGTTCATTTGTGTAATGTAAATGAGGTTGCCCCCTCGAAGAGGCTTATTTCTAAGGCGTTTATATATCTTTTCTATCTTTTTGTGAACTAGTTTCATAACATTTGGTATCAGAGGCTTTGGATTCTAGGGTTTTGCTACTCCAAACACGCCATCATGGCATTTTTGCTGTAACCTTTTCACTAAGAAGTTTCAGAATCTAAAAAAAAACCCATTTGAGAAGATATCGGTATGAACCTCAGGTCCCAATTTCAGATCTTGTCTTGCTATATTTTCGAAGATATGATCTGAGGAAGGTAGGGTTTTTGAAAGCTCCAGAATTTCATCTCAAACAGGTCATCGTGGCATTTTCGCTATAATATTTTTCCTACAAAGGTTTAGACTCTGAAAATAAAACCCATTTGATCCGAAATCTTGGTAAAGCTTGGGTCCAAATCTAATATATTTTCTCATTATATTTTCAGAGATATAATCTGAGGAAGTTAGGGTTTTTGCAGACTCCCAAATTACATTCTAAATAGGTGACCTTGGGAAAGTCGTCATAACTTTCTCTCTGAGCAACCAATTGAAATTTCGTAAGAAGTTATAGAAAGATGATAGACTATAGTTTTCTTTGTATATTTTTCAGATCCGAAGGTCGAAATAGTGACACGTGACACTTCGTACAAGTTCACTCTACTGAAACATTATATAATTAGATCATCTTAGAATCATGGGCATAACTCTTTCTTGGAGAATCAAATTCTGATCATACTTATGGGGTTAGAAATAAGACTCAGAGGGCTACTACAAGACAAAATTTTAGAACTTGAATATCTAAAATTACCTAGTTACAGTCGTTTCAAGATCAAGTTCCTAAAATGAAGAAAATGCGATATGAGGAAGTTTGATGGTAAGGATATGATAAATTGGATATTACAGATGGAGCAATATTTTGATCTACATGAGGTTCAACTGTTACAAAATGTACATATTGCATCTTTATATTTAGAACCAAATCAATGTTTATGGTATAAAAGGCTTTGTTCTCATAAAGCACTTGTCACTTGGTCAATTTTCACGGAAGAAATGATAACATAGTATGAGGATACAAAGAGTAACACCTTCTTTAGCCAATTGATAAATATTGAACAAAAGGGATCAATGGTAGAGCACATTGAGGACTTTCAAAAATTGAATATAAGGGTAAATGATATTCCAGAGAAGCAAAGGATTGATGTCTTCGTAGGGAATTTATAGGATAACATTCAACATGAGGTTCGTCTTTGGGAACTTGATTCATTGGAGAAAGCATTCAGGTTGGCAAGAAAAATTGAAAGGGAAATTATGGAAACAAGGAATCCCACCACTCATGACTATAATTATGGAAGTGTTTATTCTCCTATCCTTCCACAACCTACAAGGTTTACACGACAACAATTGGAAGAAAAAAGAGAAAAAGGGCTTTGTTACAATTGTGATAGCAAATACACTAAAGGTCACAAGTGTGCTAAGAAGAAATTATTTTACATAGATTATGAAGAGGAGGAAAAAAAGGATCAAGAAAAATCAAAAGAAGAGGATATACACCAAGAACCAACCCTAGAGAAAGAAGAAATGAATCCGACCATATCTTGTAAAGCATTGACAAGAATTACCACTCCTCAAACTCGCAAGATAGAAGGACATATTAAGAAGAAAAATGTTCAAGAAGTGAAAGATCACATCGAGAAAGAAGAAATGAATCCGACCATATCTTGTAATGCATTGGTCGGAATTACCACTCCACAAACTATCAAGATAGAAGGAAATATCAAGAAGAAAAATGTTCAAGAAGTGAAAGATCACATCGAGCATCAAGAAACCAATCCAGCCATATGTTGTAATGCACTGGAAGAAATTACGACTCCTCAAACTCTCAAGATAGAAGCACATATCAAGAAGAAAAAGATTCAAGCAGTGAAATATCACATCAAGCATCAACAACAACTTCTCCAACTTTTAAAGGATAACGCCACTTTGGTGCAGAATCAAATGAAACAACGGGCATATCAACATCACAGTGAAAGAAGTTTTGATGTAGGCAATTGGGTATTTTTATGGCTACATCTGAAGCAAGCTATTTATGAGAAGGAAATGTTGGCAATACTACATGCACTTAAGAAATGGTGACCTTACCTAATGGGAAGACACTTCAAGGTAAAAATGGATCATGATAGTCTTAAATACCTTTTAGAACAAAGATTATCTTTAGAAGAACAGAAAAAATGGGTCACAAATATGTTGGGCTATGAATTTGAAATAATCTACAAAAAAGGGAAGAAAAATGTTGTTGCAGATTCACTCTCAAGAAAGGATGAGGATGTAGAAGCATTGTTTTGTGCTATTTCTATTATCCAAACAGATTGGATATATGAAGCAAGGGATGAACGAAAGAAGGACGAGGAAGTGTGTGGCTACTCATTCAAAAGTTGCAGAAGATCCCAGTTCAAACAATATTGCTAGAACTTGACGAGGAAGGAAAAATCATATTGGATCCTAGAGCAGTCATAGAAATAAGAACCTGATAGCTACGAAATCGATCAATTTCAAAGTATCTCATCAAGTGGAAGAACTTACCGGTTGAATATTCCACATGGGAGGACAAGAATTGTATATAGAAGCATCAAGAACTACTCAAGCGTTGAGGACAAAACTTTTTGAAGGAGAGGGGCATGTTAGGTGCCTATACTACTAGTGTAACCCCTTATTGTTATTAGTACAACCCCCTTATTATATTTTTGTGCCCATGTAGTCCCCATATTGTTATTATTGTGCCCCATAGAAGCCCACTATTGCTATTATTGTGCCCTTACATTATTATTGTTATGTCGGCTTTGATTATATTATGACCCCTTAAACTCCTATATATAGAAAGGAGGTCTTGTCATTTGTATCGTCCAAGAATGGTTCATTTGTGTAATGTAAAGGAGGTTGCCCCCTCGAAGAGGCTTATTTCTAAGGTGTTTATCTATCTATTCTATCTTTTTGTGAGTTGGTTTCATAACAAAGAGGATGTAAATATGGATGTAAAACAAGATGCAAAAGTGGATGAAACAAAAGTAATGAAAAATTAGGTGCAAAAATAGACACAAACCTCAATGAAAAAATTGGGGGATGCAAAAATGATTTAAAAATGGATGCAAAAGAGGATGCAAGAGATGATGCAAACGTTGATGCAAGTGTAGGCACAAAAAGTGGATGCAATAGAGGATGCAAAAGTAGGAGAAACAAAATTAGGTGTCAAACTTGATGGAAAACATGGTGCAAAGGATGACACAAAACTTGGCATAAAACCTGGCGTAAAACCTAGCACAAAACCTATTACAATACTTGGTGCTAAACTTGGTGTAAGACTTAGCGCAAAATTAAATGCAAATTTTGCATCAATTTTTGAACCATATTTGATAAATGGACACATATAGCACCAAAAATGGGCTCTAAACACAAAAAAGGAAGAAAAAAGGGACACTAATCACAGGGTTTTGTAGTGTATGTACCTATTTTGTCTCCTTCAATGATTATAAATTTAGCAGATGGATCTATTAATGCTCCTTTTTTCCTTTTTGTTGTATGATAGATTTATAAATTTTTCTATATGATGGGTTTGTTGTATAAGAGTGGGTTCCAAGTGCCCACTCTCTAAGAGAACTGACGTATTTTTATTTTGCAACATGCCACATGATTATTTTGCTTGCATTGACCATCATTGGTACCCATTGAAACATTGTGCATACTCCAAAGTAAAAAAATGTATTATTAAGACATCCTATGTACCTATTTTGTCTCCTTCAATGATTAGAAATTTAGCAGCTACATCTATTAATGCTCTTTTTGTTTTCCTTTTTGTTGTATGATAGGTTTTGTGTTATTCCTTGTAATTTGGTTAGTGCATGTTAATCATAAGCTCTATCATTCAATAACGAAGGATACATAATGTTAATTTGTGACTTTGGTTGAGCATATTTAGTATCCATAGATAAATTTCTTATAAACAAAAGCATCGAAAAATTTGACTATACAAAACAACTTCTTAATGGGTGGCATTATGAGATGAAAATAACAATAACTAGAAGCCTTTATATTGAACTAGGATTTCCATTAATACTATTTTTTTATATATGATGTGCACAAAAATTTCATTGCATTAATGGTTTGAATATGATGCAGGAGCATTAGCTCCGAAAAACACCTTGTATTTTATCTAAGCTAGGGGGTTTCATGTTTTGAAGAAATATTAAATTTGATGAGTGATTAATTAATTATTTGTGAGAAATTGTAAATGTGAGAGAAATTAGTTTCTAGATTATTTAGAATTAATGAGGGAGCCTAAGTTGGAATTAGTTTCTAAGTTTTAGGGATAAGAATCTATCTTTTAGGGATGTTGAGAGATTTAGGGATTTGTTGAGATATTAAAGGGATTGAATATTTAATTAGATCATTTTTAAAATTGTATAATTCAACAAGCCTCAAGGGCAAAAAAAAATAGTCTTGAATAGTGAGAGGGATAGAGAGTGTGGCTGGATCGCAGATTTGCAAGCCTACGAGCTTTTGTAGAGGACCATTGATTTGAATATCTGGTCGTGTAAAGGATTTTTGTATTTGATTTCATTTGGGTTTATTTATGAAGAATTTGATTTGCATTGTAATTCTGGTCGAATTGGTAGGAAGATGTTGAATTTTATGAGTTAGGGTTGTATTTTTGTTTGACAGTTGTATTGGGCCTAATTTTGGTTTAAATTTTACTTCAGGTAGAATTCCGAAGCTGGATATCTTTACTCGCATTCCACTGGAATGGATTTCAGCTTGTTTTGTTAGATTTGTGTATTTTAAAACTTTCCATCGATGTATGAAAACAGTGCAACAATTATATATTTTGAGGTGAAATGTGACAAATCGGTGGCAGAGGCTGGAAAAACCGCTGTATTTCGCAATTTACTAGGGTTCGAAGCATATCGCGTGGTTTTCAAATTGATATTTATGTGTCCTGTGTTTTAAGAGGAGGTTTTATTGTTATTTAATTCGATATTAGCCAGATCATCGTAGAATCTAAAGGTTTGCAGATTTTGAAGAGAGCGCACCATTTAAAGTGAAGTGCCAGACATAATGATTGCCAAAAATTTAATTGGCAAATCCAAGGCTATCAATCATTAAATTGTGAGGTTAATGTTTAATTTAAGAATAAGATAAATTCATGCATCGATGAGTGGGACAAGGCGAAATTGAAGATTGAAGATTGGCGTTTCTGGGTCATGAACGCATTCCTGGGAACCTGTGTTGATGGCGCATTAAAAAAAAATCGATTAAGAATTGATGAGTCGATGCTGTGGATAAACGCTACATTATATTGTGGAACATCCAAGAGAGGATGCAGAGAATAGACGAACATTCAAGTTTCTATTTATTGCTTATGAAATATTTGCTTGTGAAATTAATGTTGTATTCAAGAGATTTGTAGAGGATGAAGAGTTGATGGACCTGTGGTTTTCTTTTTTTGAACATGATCTTCTCACAGTACATTATTAGCTGGATGTTTTAGCAAGGTTGTCGTATGTTTGATGCAGCGAAAGACGGACTCTCTTATGCACTATATTCAGGCACACCAAGAGATATTTTGTGAGTTGGTTGACTTAATTGACAAGTCGAATTCATGGAGGCGTAATCATCTTAATAAAGATCTGGACAAATCGTGTGCAAAAGCGCAGAATTAACATTGGAAACCTGTTAGTAAGAATTATATTGATAGATGAAATGCGTTGAAACGCTGGTTTAACATGAATTGAAGGCAGCTACAGTATGGAACAGAAATGGGAAAAATCAATGTATGGTAGCGATAAATGCTGAATGTGGATTGGGCGTTGTGTTCGGTATATATAGTCATCGGTTTTATGGGATAGTTGTTTGAAGTTTGCTGTGATAATTGATACAGGTTTGGTCTCTTTGCGCGTTGGTTGATAGTATCGACTGTGATTAGTTTTATTATAAGAATCGATGCCAAAGGGAATACAGATTTGCAATTAGCGCTTGTGGATTGCTGGGCGTTCAACCAATCAATGACTTGGGTTTGTTTTATTATATATTTAAACATGTATGTGTTTTATTGTACGCTGCATAATCTTTTTTAACCAGATTTGAAATAATTCACACGCTGCTTGGAAATTTGTGAGCATGGCTGTATTGAGTTATATGAATGTGGATTCAAGATGTTTGGTGGGCGTTTATTCTTGAACTGATTTGAGTAAGCTGCAAATACATTTTGTTGAGAGCGCAAGGCGGTGAAGGTGAGTATTTGCATGTTGATTGGTTGTGTATTTTTTACACTGGTTCAAATGTTGAAAAGCAGAATCGATGATCTCAAAATGTTGAGTTAGGCGCAGAGGGACTTGGGTGTTGAAACATTGGGTAATTGTTTGAGTTGCATGTTTTTATATGCATGAATATGGAAATATTGGGTATTGCAGGCTCTACCTGCATTGTTTTTGGTATCAGAGTCGGAATGCTCTGCTGAAATGTTTATTTTCTGAATGAGGACAAGAAGATTTGTTGAACTGAAATGTATTTTTTGATGAATGATGAAGATTAGATTTTAAATATGATATGCAAACTACACAAATGCAGTGGACAGGATGGCAGAAACAAAAAGAGGACAAGATCATGCAAGATCTTAAGAGGTGAGATGATTTTTCTGATTTGAAATTTGTAAATGAAGTTTATGGTTGTAGAGAAGATGATGGCAGTGAACCTGGCATTCAGCTAAAGGCTGAATAAGGAGGACAATTGCAGTGTCCTAAAGAAGAAGATAAGTTGAAGAGATAGCCTGAAGAGAGCAGAGAGAGTGCTCGAAAGGTTCCAAAGGCAATGAACCAAGTACTTACCAAAATACTGAGTGAGGAGAGCTTGGTGAGGTAAGTGGCAGCATAAGAGATTGTTGTCGTAGAGGCTAGTACAACTCGTGGTGAGTGAGAAACTCATGGAGAAGATGATCATGGAGGATCAAAGAAGAGGTTCAGAGGAATGCCACAGTGATGAGATGACTGCAGAAGTCAGAGAAAGAGAGATTTCAGTAATGAAAGTGCAATTGCAGGTACTAGAGGAATGGCTGCAAGAGCAGGAAGATCAGAATAGGAAATGGCTCTTTCCACTGAAGGGAAAGAGAGTGGTTTGGAAAAAATTGTAGAGGAGGTTGAGGCAAATTGTGATTGCCTTGTTGAAAAAGGAACTTAGAGTTCTTGAGCCAGAGATGGAATTGGAGGAAGCAGTCAAGTCTGAAAAGTCTTGTGATTTAAAAACTAATGAGCTGTGTATGTTTACAGGTATAGTGCAGGGAGATGAACAAGCTTTAGAGTTTGTTCAAGAAAAGTTGAATCTGAAGGCTTTTCAGATCGATGCTGAGATAGCAAAATCTCATAAAGGAATGAAGACAGAGGAAGCAGAAAATGATAAGTACTCTGAAAAAGAAAGCAATGATGCTTTTGCTGTTACAGTACAAGAGAAAACTCTTGTGGATGCTGAAGAAGAGAAGCAGTCTAAAGCACAGATAAGGGAAGTAATAGCTGATACTGTTGAACATTTTATGCAAACTGAAAGTTTATGTATGAATGCAGGTGATGATGATATGCTTCAGCAATGCTACAAAGAAATTGCATTGTTGGAATACTTGTTGATAAATTCAGAGTATGATAGAAAGGTTACAGTAGACGAAAGAGTTCAGTACAGTGAACGAGAGCAGAAAGACATCTTAGAGACAGATGGTGTGAAGGAAAGACTGGTTGACAGTCTTGAGAATTCTTCAGAGAATTCTTTGGGTAAAGAGAATCAGCATATTGATGTGCTGATAGTGGAGGAGAATTCAGAACAGCATACTGAAGTGCTGGAAAAGGAGGACAAGGCACTGATGCCTTCTGATTTTTATTCTAACAAGTGTTTTGTGAATGCAGGTATTGTTGCAGAACATTTGACTCAGTTGAGAAGTCAAATGAAGGAAGAAGAAGTTTTCTGTTCCAAAAGACAAGAGGGTATGGATGATTGGGTGGCAGTCAGAACAGAAACACGCATAGAAGCAAGAAGTCAGCAAGTGACAACACAGATAGAGAAAGTAAAAACTGAGCAAGCCGTCTTAGCTCATCAGACAGTTAGAAATCAGCAGCCGGGAGATTTATTGGACCGAGAGATTGAAAGCATCAGAAGACTGATGATGAAAGTATCCCGGAAGAGGCCAGCAGCAAGAAAGAAAAGGAAAGACAATAAGAGAAAGACAACGAAATATTGCAAGAGCAGAGTAAGTGGAGCACTACAACACAACATATGGAAGCCTGGAGAGCAACATCAGATAGCAACAACAGTAAAGCAATTGACAAGCACAGAAAGATTACAAAATAAAATATGGGATCCAGGAGGAAATAATTATCCAGACTTATGACCAGGTGGTCATGAATTTTCTTACATGGGGAGTATGATGCAGGAGCATTAGCTCCAAAAACACCTTGTATTTTATCTAAGCTAGGGGGTTTCATGTTTTGAAGAAATATTAAATTTGATGAGTGATTAATTAATTATTTGTGAGAAATTGTAAATGTGAGAGAAATTAGTTTCTAGATTATTTAGAATTAATGAGGGAGCCTAAGTTGGAATTAGTTTCTAAGTTTTAGGGATAAGAATCTATCTTTTAGGGATGTTGAGAGATTTAGGGATTTGTTGAGATATTAAAGGGATTGAACATTTAATTAGATCATTTTTAAAATTGTATAATTCAGCAAGCCTCAAGGGAAAAAACAGTCTTGAATAGTGAGAGGGATAGAGAGTGTGGCTGGATCGCAGATTTGCAAGCCTACGGGCTTTTGTAGAGGACCATTGAATTGAATATCTGGTCGTGTAAAGGATTTTTGTATTTGATTTCATTTGGGTTTATTTATGAAGAATTTGATTTGCATTGTAATTTTGTTCGAATTGGTAGGAAGATGTTGAATTTTACGAGTTAGGGTTGTATTTCTGTTTGACAGTTGTATTGGGCCTAATTTTGGTTTAAAGTTTACTTCAGGTAGAATTCCGAAGCTGGATATATTTACTCGCATTCCACTAGAATGGATTTCAGCTTGTTTTGTTGGATTTGCGTATTTTAAGACTTTCCATCGATGTATGAAAACAGTGCAACAATTATATATTTTGAGGTGAAATGTGACAAATCGGTGGCAGAGGCTGGCAAAACCGTTGTATTTCACAATTTACCGGGGTTCGAAGCATATCGCGTGGTTTTCAAATTGATCTTTATGTGTCCTGTGTTTTAAGAGGAGGCTTTATTGTTATTTAATTCGATATTAGCTAGATCATCGTAGAATCTAAAGGTTTGCTAATTTTGAAGAGAACGCACCATTTAAAGTGAAGTGCCAGACATAATGATTGCCAAAAATTTAATTGGCAAATCCAAGGCTATCAATCATTAACTTGTGAGGTTAATGTTTAAATTAAGAATAAGATAAATTCATGCATCAATGAGTGGGGCAAGGCAAAATTGAAGATTGAAGATTGGCGTTTCTGGGTCATGAACGCATTCCTGGGAACCTGTGTTGATGGCGCATTAAAAAAAAATCGATTAAGAATCGATGAGTCGATGCCGTGGATAAACGCTGCATTATATTGTGGAACATCCAAGAGAGGATGGAGAGAATAGACGAACATTCAAGTTTCTATTTATTGCTTATGAAATATTTGCTTGTGAAATTAAGGCTGTATTCAAGAGATTTGTAGAGGATGAAGAGTTGACGGACCTGTGGTTTTCTTTTTTGAACATGATCTTCTCACAGTACATTATTAGCTGGATGTTTTAGCAAGGTTGTCGTATGTTTGATGTAGCGAAAGACGACTCTCTTATGCACTACATTCAGGCACACCAAGAGATATTTTGTGAGTTGGTTGACTTAATTGACAAGTCGAATTCATGGAGGCACAATCATCTTAATAAAGATCTGGACAAATCGTGTGCAAAAGCGCAAAATTAACATTGGAAACCTGTTAGTAAGAATTATATTGATAGATGAAATGCGTTGAAACGCTGGTTTAACATGAATTGAAGGCAGCTACAGTATGGAACAGAAATGGGAAAAATCGAAGTATGGCAGCGATAAATGCTGAATGTGGATTGGGCGCTGTGTCCGGTATATATAGTCATCGGTTTTCTGAGATAGTTGTTTGAAGTTTGCTGTGATAATCGATACAGGTTTGGTCTCTTTGCGTGCTGGTTGATAGTATCGACTGTGATTAGTTTTATTATAAGAATCGATGCTAAAGGGAATACAGATTTGCAATTAGCGCTTGTGGATTGCTGGGCGTTCAACCAGTCAACGACTTGGGTTTGTTTTATTATATATTTAAACATGTCTGTGTTTTATTGTACGCTGCATAATCTTTTTAACCGGATTTGAATTGATTCACACGCTGCTTGGAAATTTGTGAGCATGGCTGTATTGAGTTATATGAATGTGGATTCAAGATGTTTGGTGGGCGTTTATTCTTGAACTGATTTGAGTAAGCTGCAAATACATTTTGTTGAGAGCGCGAGGCCGTGAAGGTGAGTATTTGCATGTTGATTGGTTGTGTATTTTTTACACTGGTTCAAATGTTGAAAAGCATAATCGATGATCTCAAAATGTTGAGTTAGGCACAGAGGGACTTGGGTGTTGAAACATTGGGTAATTGTTTGAGTTGCATGTTTTTATTTGCATGAATATGGAAATCTTGGGTATTGCAGGCTCTACCTGCATTAGAATACTGGAACTCTCAATGCTTATTTCCTTTACCAAGTTAGATGATCACAAGTCCCCTCACATATTAACATGAGATTAGATTGTTGCAAACTAAAGGATGGGGAACATGGTTTTTTGTTTGTTTGAATGCTTCCAGTGAATGACAAGAATTTCACTTGTGGACTTATGGAATCCATTCTTAGCTAATATGCTATGACTGAGGAATCTAATCCATCAAAAGTCACTTAGGGATAACATTTGTCCCATCCACATGAAATAACTCCTTTTAGAGGCTATCAGCCTATGAGGGGAAAGCATGTGACAAGTGGGATTTGAATCTATATGGGGAGGATCACAACATCTCCTTTTATCCACCCAAGCTAGATCTCAATGGCATGGGGAACATAATTTGGCTTCCACATAATTATAAATGGTAAATGATAATTTTTGTATTTCTGATTTGTGTTTTGCAATAATTTTTGCTCTAGTAACTTTGAATTTAATGGAAATTTTGTAATTAAATGTTAGAGTTGTGTTGGAAAATAATTCAATATTTCTGGCGCTTAGTTATGCTGTTAGGCCCCTATACTACTAGTGTAACCCCTTATTGTTATTAGTATAACCCACTTATTATATTGATGTACCCATGTAGTGCCCATATTGTTACTATTGTGCCCCATAGAAGCCCACTATTGTTATTATTGTGCCCTTACATTATTATTGTTATGTCGGCTCTGATTATGTTATAACCCCTTAGACTCCTCTATATAGAAAGGAGGTCTTTTCATTTGTATCATCGAAGAATTGTTCATTTATGTAATGTAAAGGAGGTTGCCCCTTCGAAGAGGCTGAATTCTAAGGCGTCGATCTATTTTTTCTATCTTTTCTTGAGCTGGTTCCATAACATTTGGTATCAGAGCTTTGGATTCTAGGGTTTCTCTGCTCCAAACAGGTCATCGGGGAATTTGCGCTATAACGTTTTTTCTGTGATGTTTCAAAAGTCGAAAAAAAAACCCATTTGAGAAGACATCGCGCTGAACCTTGGGTCTAAATTTCAGAGCTTTTCGCATGATATTTGTGGAGTTATGATCTGAGGAAGTTGGTCTTTGTGCAGACTCCTGAATTACATTCAAAACATGTGACCTGGGTAAAATAGTCATAACTTTCTCTCTGAGCATTGGATTGAAATTTCGTAAGAAGGTATAGAAAGAGGACGGACTATAGTTTTTGGTATATCTTTTTCAAAGCCAAAAGTCGAATAATTGACACGTGGCACTTCATACAAGTTCGCTCTTCTAGAAAGGTCTATAATCAGGTCATCTTGGGAGATTGTGCATAAATTTTTCTTGGAGAATCTAATTTGGATCAGACTAGTGGCATTGGAAAGAGGACATAGAGGGCTACTACAGGTAGAAATTTCAGAACCTAAAGATCCGAAAGTACAGATTTACAGTCATTTCAAGATCGAGCTCCTAAAATCAAGAAAAAGCAAGATGAGGAAGTTTGATGGCAAGGATCCGGTAAATTGGATACTTCAGATGGAGCAATATTTTGATCTACATGGTGTACCACTGTTACAAAAGGTATGTATTGCATCTCAATATTTAGAACCGGATCAATTTTTATGGTATAAATGGCTTTGTTCTCGTAAACAACTTGTTACGTGGTCAATTCTCACGGAGGAAATGATAGCACATTATGAGGATACAAAGAGCAACACCTTTTTTGGAGCAACACCACAACAATTGGAAAGACTAAAAGATCTTTGTGACATATTGGAAAGTAAAATTATGGCAACAAGGAAGTCTACCCCTCATAACTATAAAGATGGAAGTGTGGTTTCTCCTAGCCTTCCACAACCTACAAGGGTTACACCACAACAATTGGAAGAAAAAAGAGAAAAAGGGCTTTGTTACAATTGTGATAGCAAATGCACTAAAGGTCATAAGTGTGCTGAGAAGAAATTATTTTACATAGAATATGAAGAGGAAGAAGAAAAGGATCAAGAAACGTCAAAAGAATAAGATATACGCCAGGACCCCACCCCAGAGAAAGAAGAAATGAATCAGGCCATATCTTGTAAACTATTGGCAAGAATGACCACTCCCCAAACTCTCAAGATAGAAGGACATATCAAGAAGAAAAAGGTGCAAGAAGTGAAAGATCACATCAAGAAAGAAGAAATGAATCCAACCATATCTTGTAATTCATTGGTCAGAATTACCACTCCTCAAACTATCAAGATAGAAGGACATATCAAGAAGAAAAATGTTCAAGAAGTGAAAGATCACATCGAGCGTCAAGAAATGAATCCGACCATATCTTGTAAAGGATTGGAAGAAATTACCACTCTTCAAACTCTAAATATAGAAGGACATATCAAGAATAAAAAGGTTCAAGCAGTGAAAGATCACATCGAGCATCAACAACAAGTTCTCCAACTTTTAAAGGATAACGCCACTTCGGTGCAAAATCAAACGAAACAACAGGATGAGGATGTGGAAGCATTGTTTTGTGTTATTTCTATTATCCAACCAGATTGGATAAATGAAGCAAGGGATGAATGGAAGAAGGATGAAGAAGTATGGCCACTTATTCAAAAGTTGCAAAAGATCCCAATTCAAACAATATTTCCAGCAATTAAAGAGGAAGGAAAAGTCATATTGGAACCTGGAGCAGTCACAGAAACAAGAACCCGACAGCTATGAAATCGATCAATTTCAGAGTATCTCATCAAGTGGAAGAACTTACCCACTGAAGATTCCACATGGGAGGACAAGAATTTTATACAGAAGCATCAAGAACTACTCAAGCGTTGAGGACAACGCTTTTTGAAGGAAAGGGGCATGTTAGGCCCCTATACTACTAGTGTAACCCCTTATTGTTATTAGTATAAACCACTTATTATATTGATGTACCCATGTAGTGCCCATATTGCTACTATTGTGCCCCATAGAAGCCCACTATTGTTATTATTGTGCCCTTACATTATTATTGTTATGTCGGCTCTAATTATGTTATGACCCCTTAGACTCCTATATATAGAAAGGAGGTATTTTCATTTGTATCATCGAAGAATTGTTCATTTATGTAATGTAAAGGAGGTTGCCCCCTCGAAGAGGCTGAATTCTAAGGCGTTGATCTATCTTTTCTATCTTTTCTTGAGCTGGTTCCATAACATATGCCATGGGTAGATGTTCATATTATATTGATATTATGCTAAGATTCTATTCTTCTGTACATTTTTCATCAATGATTATTTGTTCTTTGAACTTTTTTAGATGATTTGTAGTTAGAATCAAATTTGCAGTATATTGAGGTATTATCTAACTTTATTCATCATCACATACCTCTTCAATTATTTGTAATATGTATGAGATTTATAGGTCAACCATGCAAAATTGCTGATGTAATTTCATTTTTTTTCTTATACAACACTCTATTCAATATGATAAATATGCCTATTTCAACTAGAATTACATCAACTTTATTTGATAGATTTACGTTCTTTGATTTTTATCTGCAAAATTTTTTTCTCCCTCTTCGTTGCAATCTAGCGGTTAAATATTATTCCTATGATGCACTAATCATGATCATTAAACCTATAGAACTTCGTACAACCCTAAAATATTACATAAAGTAATGTACGAAATATTTCCTTCCACATTCCCCCCAATCCTCCTATTGGCATTCCATTCCACTTCTCAATGCAGTAGCTAGTTATTGTTGAGAGCTAGAGAGTGGTTTCCTTGTATCCATACACTTGCATCTTTAGATACTCATTCTTGTTGTGGGTTTGTAAGTGTTTGAATGCCCCTTGGATATTTGGTTGTTGTAGAGGATATTAACCAAGATTTTTGCTTACAATTTTAACATATGTTTAGTGGTTACATTTCAGGATCATTGTTATTGATAATTTTATTTTGAATATTGAATTAATTAATAATGAGAATCAATCCCATTTAGTTTTCTAGACCCCATAGCAGGTAGGATTCAAGCATGTAGATCATTATTAATAATTGCATCTATATACTATGTATTTTACTTTTTGGCATGTAAGTAAGTCTTTTAGAAGCAGATTTTTATGTTGTCACAACAAATTTACATGATTCACAAGGTGAGAAATCAATCTTTGGTGTAATTGCAGATTTTAGGTTTGATAATTATAGGTCATTTATGGGCTATAAATGTCTTCAAAGTTTCACTTCTAATTTAGTATTCAACTAAACATATTGAGTATCTTATACATAACTATTTTTCCCTCAACACACTTTTCATAACTTCCATAACAATTAGATAGGGATCTACAACTTCGATGCTATTTTGCTTGTTTAGTAAAAGATTTTTGAAGATGTTACAAAGTTTTATAATTTATTGAAAGTTTTAGAAATTAGAATTTATAAAGTTTCAAGATATATTTTTTAAAGTCTAATTATTTAAATGGTGCTAGCTCAATGGAAGAGCACTTTCTTTACAATCAGGAGGTTGGTGGTTTGACTCCATCATGCCCTGATATTCATATGGAATGGTGACGACCAATTTTTGGTGACAAGGGCTCTTTTGACCATCATCAATGAGCTTATAGTGACATTTTTCAACCCTCACCAAAATATGAAATGATGATGGCTAATGAATGCCACCATATATATGCATCAATAGTGACGACCATGAAAGGTATATCACCATAAATCATTGTTGTTCATATGAAATGGTGATTGTCACTATCTATGATTATAATCAGTATTCATGACGGACCTTGAATGCCACCACAACACCTATACTTTTGGTGATATGGCCTTTGGTGATCAATTTTTTGTGACAAAGACTCTTTTAACCATCACCAATGAGTTTATGGTGACATTTTCGACCCTCACCAAAATATTAAATGGTGATGGTCAATGAATGTCACCATATATATGCATCAATAGTGACGACAATGAAATGTCAATCATAATAAATCATTGTTGTTAATATGAAATGGTGATGATCACTATCTGTCATTATAATCATTATTGGTGATGAACCTTGACTGCACCACAACACCTATACTTTTGGCAATGCCACCTTTGTGACATTCAATTTTTTGGTGACAAGGGCTAAGGTCTATCGCTATTGCTCATATGAATTAGTGACGATCACTATTTGTCATTATAAATCATTATTGACGACATAACTTTAGTGTCATTACAACGCCAATACTTTTGGCGACACCAACTTTGGTGATGTTCAATTTTTGGTGACAAAGACTCTTTTGACCGTCACTAATAAGCTTATGGTGACATTTATAGACCCTCAACAATGTTATTTTTTCTTTTTGTGATATCCAAAGTTTCATTCCATAGGGATTATCATACAATACGTAGTAGTTCCTTTAGGGGCAGAGTCCCAAGATTCCTCCCCTAAAGTATGTCGTAGGAAAGGATACCTGTACTTGGAATACCTTAGTATAAATACATTCTTTCCTCCAACTTGACATTGAATTTGGTCTCTACCTTTTGTTTTGTTTAAATGTTGTAGTTCTTCAATTCATCTAACCATCATACTTTGTGAAATAGTTGTAATTATCATTTTTAAGCTAATCATCATCACCATTAAACATTATATATATATAAACACACACACACACACAATGAAGAACCCCTTGTTCCAAAATTCGACATACCTCTTTAGCCCTTCAAAAAAATAAGTGTTTCGCATACAGAGATAGAGGATGTTAGGATATATATACCCCACTTGAAGACTGAATAATAAAAGGGATAAAGACCCTCGATCTAAGCACATAATGGACATAGATACTGGTGAAAATGTTGAAGAGTAGGAGATCAATATACTAGTAAGGAATGTCACCTAAATTGGTGAGTTAGCACCTATAATTTTTCATTTGAATTTTTTGAAAACAAAAATAATGAGAGAATGAGCCCTAGCTGACTAGAGAACCCATAGTAGAAACCTAGCTAGCTTTGTGTGATTGTTGGTGTATTTTTGTGTGTAAATATTTTAGATACATGATCTACATACCCAAAAAAATTATTGGGATCTTCCAAAAGGGAAACTTATAGCTTTGTGTGGTATTAAATTAGACATAAATTGCGAATTTATAGAAATTTGTACTCAACTTGTCACATTAAACATCCATTATTTTGAATAAATTTCATATCTTATGTTTGACCTCCACTACTTCTATATCCATTGCAAAGAATTTTTTGAAAACCTTTCATAGAATGTATTAAATAAATTGATTTCAATTTAATTTTATAAGAGTGGTGATTCATGACAAATCATATTTTTTCTTTATTATTGGCCATCAACATTTAACTTCATTTCATTTTTTGAAGTATTATTTTTCTTCATCAGGTGGAATACTCAATGGCATTGAAAAATATGTTTGGTAGAGGAAGTAAAGTCCAATAAGTTCAATTTTAGAAAGAAAAGGAAAATTCATGTCTAATGCAAAATTATTTTACATCCTATTACTAGTATATACAAGAGAAGAAAATTTTTTTAGTGTTCAAAAAATGACCATAAAAGTATTTCAATATAATTAAAAGAGTATCTCAAATGTACTAATAATGTGGGGGAGTGAATTTCCCATTTCATTATCCTTGTCAATGCATTAATGTCCCACGTAACATGTATAGGAGAGAAAATCATTGGTACAACTCCTCCGTCTTTGTCATAAAAGAAAGCAATATCAAGAAACATTACCACACCTACTTTTCCTTTGTTATGGACAAAATGAATAAGTTTGTTTTTTTTGTTTTTTGTTTTTTTTTAGGGTAGCACCTGTTACCACTCAAACTAGCAGACGTCCTAGGAGGGGATCCTATAGAGAAACCACTATGTCAAGGTAAAAAAGGGAGTGATATTTGGTTGTCACCGTGACTAAAGCTTCCTACTCTTTACGAACTTTCACCAATGGGAGGAGACCCAATATAAAGGGGAATCACTATATGAATGGAACAATGAGAGGGAAAGGAGTGATTCCTAAGGCTTATTCACAAGAGAGACTAAATTATATGGTTTTCTTACTCGGGAAAGCAAGGTGATATTCTCTCTATGAAGGGCTAAGAGTATTTTGGAGGCTAGGGTTTGGGAATATATCTTGCAAAGATGATTCTTAGGCCTGGAAATCCTTATGGAGAATTGTTCTTTGTGGAATTGTTGTCAATATATTGTGGGACCACACGGGACCAGTCTGACCCAAAATTAGGTCAAGGGTATGGATTTGATCACCCAATGAGGGACTTGTCCTAATTAGGGAGGAGAAAAATATTAAAGGACACATTTTCATTGAGAATTCAGTGACCCTAATGAGGACACTAGCCAAGGAAAACTAGGGAAATAAATAGTCCTTGATTTAGGGCTTGTTGTATCTCGAGATCCTACTGTCAGATTTGATTCAAATTTGGAGGGCCTCTAGAGAAAACCTCAATGAAGTTGTGGAACAAAACTCAAAGTGCTTGGATGTCTATATTATGAGATAATCTATGCCCTAGGTGACCTATATATGCTAGGCCTAGAAAAATAGGGAGTTGAAAAGAATAAGTGTTGAAAATGATCACCAATGGAGTATTAGTGCCTTGTACTTTGGGAGAGATGGAGTCAAGGAGAATTTATAGTTTGGAATATATTCATTTAGTCAAGGAGGCCTTGAAAACAACTTCGTTTGGCCTTAGGGCATGAGAGAAATAACTTTAAGGCCTTTACACTTCAATTTGCAATATTTGATGACTTATCAAGATAAAGTTTGACACAAATTATCTCTAGTAACATTCACTCATTCATACATGGCCCATGACATGATGCAATTCTATAAAATATAAAATTTCCACAATTTCACATGAGAAAAGTAGTCAATTTGAGCCTAGTATAGTGAAAAATACCAACATGCATGTGAAAAAATTAAATAACAATAATATCATTCAAGGAGAAATTACATGTAAGAAAGAGTATATCCAATCATCAACATATGCCAATAGTGAAGCTCCAAGGCAAAATGAAAGAGATTAAAACATAAAAATTCATTCATACATCCAAACTCATCCTTCAAGAAGGATAGAAAAAATCTCACAAGAGAGGATAACCCAATCCAAGTGATGATGATCAAAATGAATCATCTCAATTATATTTATACACTCTCTAATGAATTCAATTTACCTAAATTGGCCAAATTTATCCCCTAAAATAAAATAATGTGCATAATAAAAATACTTTTGGTGACAAGCCCACCAAATAACATTTTAATGTAAAGATAAGCCTCTCAAGAGGGTTAAATGATTAATAAAGTGAGTTGTTGGGCCTTTGAGAAGGCCTAATGAAGTCCAAGGGGTGTCATGATGTAGAAATGGACTCCCAAAATAGTGGAAAAGGGGTTGGCCCCTTGTCTTCTAAGAAAGAACCTGTGGTGCTCCTAAGTGGGTGTGGTGGAACAAGGACATCCTCATGGGTCTCCAAATGGATCGAAAATTCCTGTAGACCATTTGTAAGGGCTAGGATGGTGATGTAAGCCATCCATCTATAGCGGGAGACATCTTCTAGACCCTGTAACATCCTCCAAGTGTATGTGCAAGTGTGGAGCTTGTTGGGAATGGTGAACCAAGTGCATCATTCTCATCGAAAAAGGTGGAACATGAGCAATCAATGATCGGTGCTAGGAATCCATGAAGTAATATCTGCTATGGTGGAGGCCCATAGCTCTCAACAATCACCCTGCAAGTCCCAATGTGGCCCTTTGGAAGGCTAAGACCCCATATAGGGAGACCAATCCCCAAATGAAGACCCACCTACAATCATGCATAAGATCCAATGTGTCCCCTCTCCCTCGAATACAAAGAGTCATTAGAATGCTCAATTAATAGAGCTTACAAGTCATGGGATCAATGGGGCACTTCATGGTTGAATTCCCTTCCATAGTAGGCTTTGGCATGTATAAGTGTCTCCAAGCCTAATATGGGGTTAACCAAGGCCCTATTAGGTGGTTTCAACCTCAAAAGGGGGTGACATGTCCATGGTACATTATTTAAGTGATAGGTGGAAATTATATAACAATGGAATGGAGTGGGAATCAGGGGAATCATATAGACCACATGCCAAGGTTAATGGGTATCTTTAATAAGGGAAATCCACATCTAGGTATGTGAGTGTAGTAGGTAGAAAATTGTTGTACATGAGTTACCCTGACCCTTTTTTCCCCCTTGTTCATATGCCTTTTTCCTTTTATTTATTTTTCTTCATAACTACTTAGGGCTCCAAGGGATGAGGACAATCATGGGTTCCTTAATGATAGAAGGGGCTCATCTAGGGACCATAGGAACCAAGGTAATGGCAATGGATAAGGGGTAGAGCTCATGTTTGGATTTTTCCCACACGCTAAATTTGTATTTCTCGACCATCTTCTGTATTTTGTGGTACATTCCCTGTTGAGGGTGGCCAAATTATGATTTTTCTTTTCTTTTTAGTTGAATCAACCTCTCGGGCATCGTTCTAGGTCCGAACCAAGGTGTGCACAAGGGAAGTGGAAGGCTAAACATATGTGGACTCAATGGAAACATGTGGACCTGGATGGGAAAATAGATGAATGGGGCTAAAATGAGTGGACGGGGAGTAATGTAGGTGGTATCAGGAAGTGGGACCACACAATCAAAATTCAGATTTCCCATGTAGTGCCATCCCTAAAGTTAATGGTCACTAAAGGAGATCCCATAGGACTAGGATATAAGGGTAACCATGAAATCGATCAATGGAGACAAGAATATAGGCCTAACCCACTCTTTCCACCAAATCCCCCTACCAATTCATGCCCAAAAGTACCTATGACAAGTAAGGAAAATTACTCAACTATACCAATCAAAAGCCATATCTTTGGGGTCGGGAGGCCCACATTCAAACATACATTCATAATAGATGTATGAGCTACCACATGGCTAAGAAAATGACACATCGAGTTATCTGAGGGATGCAAGGGGCTACTAGTTACCAATTGAGGACCATTTAGGAGAAACATTTTCCCCTATTCATATTAACCACAGGTGGTGGGTAACATTTGGCTCCAATTGGGACATGAGCTCTTGGAATGGTGCGCTCGAATGCGAGTTCATGAGAACACTAGCAACTTCTTGCTACCACAAACATGTTACCTACACATATAAAATACCAAGCACAGGGGGCAACATGTTTTTGTGATGTCTTATGATCACCCATGCCTAGTGTTACGCCATATAAATCAACAAGAAAAAAAATTCATTTTCAATCCAAGTTTAATATAAATGCAAATAATCTACCATGATAATATTATATGATGTTAGTTCTAATGTGAAAATTAGAATGCAATGCATCCTACCCAAACATGCATATAGTAAGGCTAATACTAAGTTTAATCATAAAGCCAGTGCAACCAATATATCATCATATCAATATACATATGCCTACTAGTATGATTACCCATGAAACAAATCCCAAAGCGAATGCAAACATAATCACATGGAGGGTGAATTGGGTGGGAGGTAGAAAAATATGATCTCCATTCAAGGTAAAAGGAAGCCCTAGGAGAAGGAGAATAGGTCAATACAGAAGTGAAGGCCTTTCCCTCTAAGTACACAATGGTGGAATGAAGGATCACTATCAATAAATCCCTATCACAATCATTGTTTATAACATTATGCTTTGTAGATGCCACAAGGTTGTGATGAGAGGGGAATGAAGGGTGAGGGAATGAAGGTGTGCAACAAATAGGTTGTTCAAGGTGATGGTAACATTGGAGATGGGAGGTTATGGAGTGATCATAATCATGAGGGTGCGTCCAAGGAGATAAATTATATTCGATGAGTGTTTATTCCTTGAATCTATACCTAGATGGGGAAAGGATTCATGGTCACCTGAGATCGTATGAAAAGGGACGAGTGAATAACTTGGGGAAGGCTCAAGATGATGAACAAGAGAAAATGGAAAATGGGAGGGTGAAGTATTGGATTCAACATCTTTTTTAGCTTTAAAATCACACTCCAAAGGCTCAAGCGATATATAACCATAAGAGGGATAAGTAGGATCCTTATCAATATCAGAGATAGGGTCTTCCTAAAAGGGGAATCAATTACTTCCAACTCACCCTTTTTATGCATGGGAAAATAATAATCCTCCTTCTCAAGGGTATATATGGATATGTCATCATAATTAGTTCTCGAGGGAAAAGGAAGACCAATCTCAACCTGATCCTCCTTGTTAGTATCATAAATGGGAGCATGGTAAAATTGAGGACATAAATTTCCCATTTCTCCTTTTCAATGTAGAAGTAATATCCAATGTCATCTTCCAAAGGGATAATGGGATTACCTGCCTCAAGGTTCTCGAAAGGAGAATCATCGGGAGTAGTGTCATTGAGAAAGGTAAGGTTAGTCTCAACTTTACTCTCCACGAACTCATTCTTCCCTACACACATGTTGTTAGAATCATCCTCTTCATTGTGTGGAGCCAACGATGACTCATATTCCTTCTTATCAGTTAGATAATCAAGGTTATCTCCCACCCCTTTAGAGAAACCTTCCTTTAGGGATTTATCATAGGTAATGAAAGGAGCGTTCTTTTCTTAAATTAAAGGGGGACTTGAGACCTCACCTTTGAAGACATATTCCTCCTCGACATTTTCACCAAGATCCCTTTCAATATTACTCATCCCATTTCATGGCTCATACACAAAGGGTCTCTTTGACTTGTCAGCCTTAGGGCTTTCCACTCTTCATGAGGGATGGCACCCCAACTTCCAAAAAGATATCTTTAAAACTATCGTACTCAGTGGCGATTTTGTGAGGGTGGCTATCATACCAATATTTAACTTGACCTTCAAGTGATAAATCCAATAACATCATAATTGTGTCACCATTGTTAATCCTTACCGAGGATAAAGCTCAAAAGAAGTTGTCAATATGGACATTAGGATCTTGATTAGGACTTCCTTTGAACCTAGGCACCCAAATTCTCATCCATGTATTTATTTTCGGACGCTCTAGAACTTCTTCGGGATCAAGGTTATTATAGGGAGAGGGAGGGAAACCATGTTGCTTGAGATAGTTCATTTTTTCGTGATTTTACACATTAGGATTAAAATAGAGTCGCTAGGGTGAATGTAGATGTCTTAATATATGCTTGCTTCACCCTATAAGCATTAACTTTTAAGTTCAATGAAGAACTAGGGCTTCATTCTTCTAATGGAGTCTCTAATAATGATATGTAAATATGTCGTATGGGGAACAATACATACATATTGTTTCCCCAACAACGAAGCCAAAAATGTTACTGCTCAAACTAGTAGGGGTCTTAGGAGGGGATCCTATAGAGAAACCACTAGGTTAAGGGCAAAAATGGGGTGATAACCCACTGTCACCTTAGTTTAAATCTCCCTACTCTTTATGGACTTTCACCAATGGGAGGAGGCCCAATATAAATGTGAATCACTAGATGACTGGAACAATGAGAGGGAAAGGAGTGATTCCTAAGGCCTATTAACAAGAGATACTCAATCATATGTATTTCTTGCTCCGTAAGCAACATAATATGCTCTCTAGGAAGGCTAAGAGGGTTCTTGAGGCTAGGGTCTGGGAATATATCTTGTAAAAATGATTCCTAGTCTTGGAAGTCCTTATGGAGAATTGATCTTTGTGTGATCTTTGTGGAATTGGCATCAATAGGTTGTGGGACCACACGGGACCAGGCAGACCCAAAATTAGGTCAAGGGCATGGAGTTGATCACCTAATGAGGGACGTGAACAATTAGGGAGGAGAAGAGGATAAACGAACAAATTTTCTTTGATATTTGAATTCAATGATCCTAGTGAGGACACTAGCAAAGGAAAACTAATGTAATAAATGGTCCTTGATATAGGGCTTATTGTATCTCAATATCCCATCATCGGATTTGTTTCAAATTTGGAGGGCCTCTAGAGAAAACCTCAGCGTAGTTGTGGGCCAAATATCAAAGTTTTTGGATGGCTAAATTATGAGATAATTGATGCCCTAGGTGACCTATGTAGGCTAGGCCTAGAAAAAGAGGGAGGTGAAAAGAATAAGCATAAAAAATGATCACCATTTGAGGATTAGTGCCTTGTCCTTTAGGAGAGATGGATTCAAGGAGAATTTGTAGTTTGGAATATGTTCACTTTGTCAAGGAGGCCTTGAAAACAACTTCGCATGACATTAGGGAATGAGAGCAGTAACTTCAAGGTCTTTACACTTTTATTTGCAATATTTGATGACTTTATCAAGATACATTTTAGCACAATTTATCTATAGGAACATTCACTCATTCATACATGGTCCATGACATGATGCAACACTATGAAAGATAAAAAAAATCCACGATTTCACATAATAAAAGCAATAAATTTGTGTCTAGTATAGCGAAAAATCCCAGCAACATGTATGTGACAAAAAACAAATAAAAAGAATAGGATTAAAATAGCACTTACATGTAAGAAAGAGTATATCCAATCACCAATATATTACAATAGTGAAGGTCCAAGACAAAATGAAAGAGATCTAAACATCAAAATTCATCAATTCATCCAACCCAATCCTCCAAGAAGGATAGCAAAAATCTCACAAGAAAAGATACCCCAATCCAAGTGATGATGATCAAAATGAATCATCTCACTTCTATTTATACACTCTCTAATGAATTTGATTTAGCTAAATTGGCCTAAGTTATCCCCTAAAATAAAATAATGTGCATAATAACAATAATTTAGGTGACAAGGCCACCAAAAAGCTCAATAACATAAAGATAATCTTGTCAATAGGGTCGAATGATCAATGAGTTGTTGGGCCTTTCAGGAGGCCTAATGAAGTACAAGGGGTGCATGATGTAGAAATGGGGTCCCAACACAGTGGACAAGGGGTTGGCCCCTTGTCTTCCAAGTGAGAACCGGTGGTGCTCCCAAGTGGGTGTGGGGGCACAAGGACATCCTCATGCATCTCCAAGTGGATCGAAAATTCTTGTAGACCATATGTAAGGGTTAGGATGGTGATGTAATATGTCCCTCTATAGTGGGATACAACCTCTAGACCCTGGAACATCTTCCAAGTGTATGGTGTAAGTGTGAAGCTGACTAGGCATGGTGAACCAGGTGCATCATCCTCATCCAAAAAGGTGGAACAAGATCAATCAATGATAAGCGATGGGGATCCATGAAGCAATATCTACTATGGTGGAGGCCCATTGCTCTCAACGCTCACCCTACAAGTGCCAATGTGGCCCTCTGGAGGACTAGGACCCTATATACGGAGACCAAGCCCCAAATGAAGACCCACCTGCAATCCTACATAAGATCTAATTTGTCCCCTTTTCCTCCATTACAACAAGTCCTTAGAATATTCAAGTAATATAGCTTACAAGTCATGGGATCAATGGGGCACTTCATGGTTGAATTCCCTTCCATAGTAGGCTTTGGCATGTATAAGTGTCTCCAAGCTCAATAGGGGGTTAACCAAGGACCCTATTAGGTGGTTTCAACCTCAAAAGGGGGTGACATGTCCATGGTACATTATTTAAGTGATAGGTGGAAAATTATATAATAATGGAATGCAGTGGGGATCAAGGGAATCATCCAAACCACATGGGTATCTATAATAATGGAAAGCCACATTTAGGTATGTGAGTGTAGTGGGCAGAAAATCATTGTACATGAGTTTCACTGAGCCTTTTTTTCCACCCTTGTTCATATGTCTTTTGCCTTTTATTTATTTTTCTTCATAACTGCTTGGGGCTCCAAGGGATGAGGATAATCATGGGTTCCTTAATGATATAAGGGGCTCATCTAGGGACCATAGGAACTAGGGTAACGACCATGGATAAGGGGTAGAGCTCATGTTTGGATTTTGCTGACACGCTAAATTTGTATGTCCTGACCATCTTCTGTATTTTGTGGTATATTTCCTGTTGAGAGTGGCCAAATTATTCTTTTTCTTTTCTTTTTAGTTGCATCAACCTCTCGAGCATCATTCAAGGTTAAACCCAAGGTGTGCACAAGAGGAGGGGAAGGCTAAAATTATGTGGAATCAATGGACACATGTGGACCTGGATGGGAAAATAGATGAATGGGGCTAAAATGAGTGGAAGGGGAGTAATGTAGGTGGTATCAGGAAGTGGGAACACACAACCAAAAGTCAGATTTCCCATGTAGTGCCATCCATAAAGCTAATGGTCACTAAAGGAGATCTCACAGGACTAGGATACAAGGGTAACCATGAAATCAAGCAATGGAGACAAGAATATGGGCCTAACCCACTCTTTCTATCGAATGCCCCCACCAATTCATGCCCAAAAGTACCTATGACAAGTAAGGAAAATTACTCAACTATACCAATCAAAAGCCATACCTTTGGGTTCGGGAGGCCCACATTCAAACATACATTCATAACAGATGCATGAGCAACCACAGGGCTGACTCAGGTGGCTAAGAAAATGACACATCAAGTTATTTGGGAGATGAAAGGGGCTTCTAGCTACCAATTTAGGACTATTTAGGAGAAATATTTTCTTCTATTCATATTAACCACAAGTGGTGGGTAACATTTGGCTCCAATTGGGACATGAGCTCTTGGAATAGTGCACTTGAACGCGACATCATGAGAACACCAACAACCCCTTGGTACCACAAACCTGTTACCTACACATATCAAATACCAAGCACATGGGGAAACATGTCTTTTTGATGTCTTATGATCACCCATGCTTAGTGTTATGCCATATAAATCAAAAAGAAAAATATCATTTTCAATCCAAGTTTAATCTAGACGCAACTAATCTAACATGATAATATTATATGATGTTAGTTCTAATGTGAAAATTAGAATGCAATGCATCCTACCCTAACATGCATATAGTAAGGCTAATACTAAGTGTAATCATAAAGCCAGTGCAACCAACATATCATCATATCAATATACATGTGTCTGCCAGTATGATTACTCATGAAACAAATCCCAGAGCGAATGCAGACATAATCACATGGAGGGTGCAGTGGGTTGGAGGTAGAAAAATATGATCTCCATTCAAGGTAAAAGGAAGCCCTAGGAGAAGGAGAATAGGTCAATCCAAAAGTGTAGGCCTTTCCCTCTAAGTACACAATGGTGGAATGAAGGATCGTTGTCAAGAAATCCCTATCACAATCATTTTTTATAATATTATTCTTTGTAGATGCCACAAGGTTGTGATGAGAGGAGAATGAAGGGTGAGGGAAAGAAGGTGTGCAACAAATAGGTTTGTCAAGGTGATGGTAACACTGGAGAGGGGAGGTTATGGAGTGATCATAATCATGAGGGTGCATCCAAGGAGATAAAGTATATTTGATGAGTGTTTATTTCTTGAATCTATACCTAGAAGGAGAAAGGGCTCATCGTCACTTGAGATCATATGACAATGGGTGAGTGAATAACTTGGGGAAGGCTCAAGATGACGAACAAGAGAAAAGGGAAAATGGGAGGGTGAAGTATTGGATTCAACATCTTTTTTAGCCTTAAAATCACACTCCAAAAGGCTCAAGCAATATATAACCATAAGAGGGATAAGTAGGATCCTTATCAATATCAGAGATAGGGTCTTCCCTAAAAGGGGAATAAATTACTTCCAACTCACCATTTTTATGCATGGGAAAACAATAATCCTCCTATTTAAGGGTATATATGGATATGTCATCATAATTAGTTCTCGAGGGAAAAGGAAGACCAATCTCAACCTAATCCTCCTTGTTGGTGTCACAAATGGGAGCATGGTAAAATTGAGGACTAACAATTTCCCACTTCTCCTTTTCAATGTAGAATTAATATCCAATGTCATCTTCCAAAGGGATAATGGGATTACTTCCATCAAGGTTCTCGAAATGAGAATCATCAGGAGTAGTGTCCTTGAGAAAGGTAAGGTTAGTCTCAACTTTACTCTCCACGAACTCATTCTTCCCTACACATGTTAGAATCATCCTTTTCATTGTGTGGACCCAATGATGACTCATATTCCTTCTTATCACTTAGATAATCAAGGTTATCTCCCACCCCTTTAGCGAAACCTTCCTTTAGGGATTTATCATAGGTCATGAAAGGAGCGTTCTTGTCATAAATTAAAGGGGGACTTGAGACCTCACCTTTGAATACATATTCCTCCTCGACATTTTCACCAAGATCTCTTTCAATATTACTAGTCCCATTTCATGCCTCATGCACAAAGGGGTCTCTTTGACTTGTTAGCCTTAGGGCTTCCCTCTCTTCATGAGGGATGCCACCCCAAATTTCCAAAAATATATCTTTAAAACTATCGTACTCAGTGGCGATTTCGTGAGGGAGGCTATCATACCAATATTTAACTTGACCTTCAAGTGATAAATCCAATAACCTCATCATTGTTTCATCATTGTTAATCCTTACCGGGGATAAATCTCAAAAGCAGTTTTCAATATGGACATTTGAATCTTGATCAGGACTTCCCTTGAACCTAGGCATCTAACTTCTCATCCATGTCTTTATTTTTGAACGCTTTAGAACTTCTTCGGAATCAAGGTTATTATAGGGAGAGGGAGGGAAACCATGTTGCTCGAGATAGTCCATTGTTTCGTGATTTTACACATTAGGATTAAAACAAAGTCACTAGGGTGAATGTATATTCCTTAATAGATGCTTGTTTCACCCTATAAGCATTAACTTTGAAGTTCAATGAAGAACTTGGGCTTCATACTTCCAGTGGAGTCTCTAATAATGATATGTCAATATGTCGTATGGGGAACCATACAAACATATTGTTTCCTCAACAACGAAGCTAAAAATGTTACTGTTCAAACTAGAAGGGGTCTTAGGAGGGGATCCTATAGCGAAACCACTAGATTAAGGGAAAAAATGGATTGATAACCTACTGTCACCTTAGTTAAATCTCCCTACTCTTTATGGACTTTCACCAATGGGAGGAGGCCCAATATAAAGTTGAATCACTAGATGACTGGTACAAGAAGAGTGAAAGGAGTGATTCCTAAGGCCTATTCAAAAGAGAGACTCAATTATATGTATTTCTTGCTCCGCAAGCAAGGTAATATGCTATCTAGGAAGGGATAAGAGGATTCTTTAGGCTAGGGTTTGGGAATATATCTTGCAAAGATGATTCCTAGTCTTGGAAATCCTTATGGAGAATTCATATTTCTGTGATCTTTGTGGAATTGGCATCAATAGGTTGTGGGACCACACGGGACCAAGCAGACCCATAATTAGGTCAATGGTATGGATTTGATCACCTAATGAGGGACTTGAACAAATTAGGGAGGAGAAGAGGATAAAAGGGAAAATTTTCTTTGATATTTGAATTCAATGATCTAAATGAGGACACTAGCCAAGGAAAATCAATGCAATAAAGAGTCCTTGATCTAGGGCTTGTTATATCTTGAGATCCCATCATTGGATTTATTTCAAATTTGGAGGGTCTCTAGAGAAAATCGTAGCGCAATTGTGGACCAAATATCAAAGTTTTTGGATGACTACATTGTGAGATAATTGATGCCCTAGGTGACCTATGTAGGTTAGGCCTAGAAAAAGACAGAGGTGAAAAGAATAAGCATTAAAATCATCACAAAATGAGGATTAGTGCCTTTCCTTTCAATAGGGATGGATTCAAGGAGAATTTTTAGATTGGAATATATTCACTTGGTCAAGGAGGCCTTGAAAACAACTTCACATGACATTAGGGCATGAGAGTAGTAACTTCAAGGTATTTACACTTTGATTTGCAATATTTGATGACTTATCAAGATAATTTTTAACACAATTTATCTATAGGAAAATTCACTCATTCATACATGGTCCATGACATGATGCAACACTATCAAAGATAAAAAAATCCACAATTTTACATAGAAAAGCAATAAATTTGAGCCTAGTATAGAGAAAAATCCCAACAACATGCATGTGACAAAAACAAATAGCAAGAATAGAATTAAAATAGCACTTACATTTAAGAAAGAGTATATGCAATCACCAATATATTCCAATAGCGAAGGTTCAAGACAAAATGAAAGAGATCCAGCATCAAAATTCATCAATTCATCCAGCCTCATCCTCCAAGAAGGATAGCGAAAATCTCACAAGAGAAGATACCCCAATCCAAGTGTTGATGATCAAAATGAATCATCTCACTTATATTTATACACTCTCTAATGAATTTGATTTAGCTAAATTGGCCTAAGTTAGCCCCTAAAATAAAATAATGTGCATAATAACAATAATTTAGGTGACAAGCCCACCAAATAGCTCAATAATGTAAAGATAATCCTGTCAAGAGGGTCGAATGATCAATAAGTTAGTTGTTGGGACTTTGAGGAGCCCTAATGAAGTCCAAGGGGTGCCATGATGTAGAAATGGGGTCCCAACACAGTGGACAAGGGGTTGGCCCCTTGTCTTCCAAGCAGGAACCGATGGTGCTCCCAAGTGGATGTGGGGGCATAAGGACATCCTCATGCATCTCCAAGTGGATCAAATTTTTTTGTAGACCATTTGTAAGTGCTAGGATGGTGATGTAATCCGTCCCTCTACTGTGGGATACAACCTCTAGACCTTGGAACATCTTCCAAGTGTATGGTGCAAGTGTGGAGCCGACTAGGCATGGTGAATGAGGTGCATCATCCTCATCCAAAAAGGTGGAACAATATCAATCAATGATCGGTGATGGGGATCCCTAAAGTAATGTCTGCTATGGTGGAGGCCCATTTCTCTCAATGCTCACCCTCCAAGTGCCAATGTGGCCCTCTAGAGGACTAGGACCCTGTATAGGGAGACTAAGCCCCAAATGAAGACCCACCTACAATCCTACATAATATCTAATGTGTCCCCTTTCCCTCCATTACAGCAAGTCCTTAGAATACTCAAGTAATATAGCTTACAAGTCATGGGATCAATGGGGCACTTCATGGTTGAATTCCCTTCCATTGTAGGATTTGGCTTGTATAAGTGTCCTCAAGCTCAATAGGGGGTTAACCAAGGACCCTATTAGGTGGTTTCAACCTCAAAAGGGGGTGACATGTCCATGGTACATTATTTAAGTGATAGGTGAAAAATTATATAATAATGGAATAGAGTGGGGATCAGACGAGTCATCTAGACCACCTGTCAAGGTTCATGGGTAGATATAATAAGGGAGACCCACATCTGGGTATGTGAGTGTAGGAGGGAGAAAATCGTGGTACATGAGATACCCGAACCTTTTTTTTTCCACCCTATGTCTTTTGCCTTTTACTGATTTTTCTTCATAACTGCTCGGGCTCCATGGGATGAGAGCATGATGTGTAATATGTAGTAGTGGATACACCCTTAAGTGTTATCGGGAAAACTAGTGTCTATTCAAAACTGCTAGTCCCACTAAGATGGGTAGCTATCTTAGAAACAAACAAACTAAAGTCACTTGTGTTTTTCTTTACGAGAGATAGATGAGAAAGAAGTAGAGAGTACCAATATCAGTCTTCTGCTTGGCTTCTTGCTTGTTTCCTTTCCCCTTTGACAGAATCTCGCCACTCCTTCCTTACTTGTCCTGCTTCAAAGAGCACCTGTAGAGTCAAAGCAGCATAATACCATCAAAGCATAGAGATCTACCACCATAAACAACATAGGATCAGATATATATTGACCATACAAATGCATATATCAACACAATATTCAGAGATATACAAGAATATGGAGGAAAACTCAAATAGCTTTATTGATAGAAGTAGTAGAAGAGAGGATTACAACCACTTGGTCTGACCCAGCGCCATCCTCCCAGCATGAAAGACCTCTTCAACTAATACAAAGCAAGATCACCCAACAATGTCTTCAAATAGAAACCAACAACACTTCCTTGTAAATTACAAAATTCCAGCCTCTGGATCTCTGGGATGAGGGATCCATATATAGATGTTTTCAGGGGGGTGAGTCAGCTTCTGGGATTTTGATTAGTGTCATCTCTCTGAGATTTCTTGGTTCCACTTAGAGATTTCATGATCTCTTACTCATCCTTGGGCGAATTTAGAGAGGCAAGTGTCAAATGAGCAGCTTCTAGAAGATTCTTAGGGTCTCCACCTAGAAAACTGCTTGTGCCATTTGTCTGCTCTCACTCATCACACCCTAGAAAAGGGATTTCTAGTATTCATCGCACGTTTTGCATGTGGCAGGTGAGATGCATCATACCCTTAGCACTGGGTAGTCTGTATGGTCCTGCTTTGACCAGTTCTGAGTAGTTTTTCATGGAGAACTTCTGGGAGATGATGTAATCAGTTGACCTTGTTCCTTTAGGGTATGAAACAAAACTTTTAGGGACTTAGAAGCCCTTGGTTTATGGACATATATGATTGGGGTTTTAGTGCCCAAATATGTCTATAATAGTTGCCCCCTAAAGTATGAGGTCGTAAATCTTCTGATGTCGGGTGAAATGCTTTATATTGAGGATTCGAGGTTTTTCGAACTGGAAGATGACCTGTAATAAGATACAATACAATACATTATCTTCATAATATTTTCATGATCTAGTTGAGGCGGGCATTCCCATGCTCAGCTTTATAAATTCATTTTCATGTACATAGGACAGACAATCGTCTGTGTGGTAGGCTGATGATTTTGGTAGAGCCATCATCCTTTGGTTTGGATGATTATCTGTGCAGCAATGATGTGCATTTTGATGTCTCTATTTTCTTGAATATATCGTAGCCCAGATGGATGAAACTAGATCGAGGGTCTTTAAAACTCATTCAATCTTCACCCGAAAGTACAAGTCGGTCCATGTGAAAAGATGTTCTGAGGTCGAACATGGAAAGAAATCGCCTGATTACCAGCCAATGATTAAGCTGTTAACAAGTGCGAGAGGAATCACCGATGATGATGATGACCCTCAAGGTACTGTAGTACAATTCACATGGTGTGAATACATGAGTCGATATCGAACACCATGCAAAATCTTTCGGTCGAAGGCCATTGATGTAAACCTATCGTCGGAAGTGAGAAACTTGCCATTGAGGCATGCAAGCTTCAAAGTACTGAAAGGGTTGTTCCTAGGTCGACTTCTTGGATAATGAGCTGATTTCGACAAGAAGTGACCCGTCATAGGAGGGCATTAATGAATCCCACATCTACGACATGGAACGGAGAAAATGATTTTGTGGAGGTGAAAACGATCTGATGATACAAGGTTCAGGGTGGCGGTCATGAAAGAATGAAGTGTGAAGGTATTGCAGCGGATGAGACACAAGCTGGGTAGGTGAATTCTCTAAGCGAATTCTCTTGAACATATCGGTGACACTAAAATGGATTGGTAGTGTTAACCCCAAAAGTGGATTGTATGGTGGACCAATGGTGATATGACCGCTGAACGGAATAACCCAACTCGACTCAATCATGGTAATGGAGTGAAAGTGTCATGTTCAAGAGCAACCTGCTACTAATAAAGTTTCTTTAAGTTGTCTTCCAAATTTTCCCCAGTCATTTCTGACTAGTACCTCTTTATTTTTGTCAAGCTTGAGGAGGATAACATATGCTTGTTCTATAATTTTCCCATTGGGCAAACCCGTTGCTATGTTTTAACAAGCCTAGAAACAGTGAGACTCGCTCTTGCCTAAATCGACAAGTTTGTCGCTATTGTTTTAACGAGTTTAACGACAAGGATAACTCGGTTCTTTTCAATTTTAGAGAGTCTAAAAAGAGACGGAAAGGAAACTCCAATATTCCTTTTTCGTAATATAATCCCTTAAGTCCGAAAAAGTATAAAACAATTCGAAAGGGATGACTTTTCAATAGTTTTAACTAGCCGAACAAGACAAAAGCTCGATCTTTTTGTGTAATAATCCCTCAGGTCCAAAAATATTAAAATATAGAGGAGGGATGGCACTTCCAATCACTTTAATGAGCTGGAGAGGCCAATTGCTTGGCAATCTTTTCATATTTTACAAGTCAGATGAAAAGAGCTTAAAGGAGACTTGTTTTTTGAGGAACGAGTGATGTTTTCGCATAGCAGCTGGCTCCAGGTAATGTTTGGAAATTTTCAATCATGGCAGTGTAAAGAAGGAGGCTAATAGGATCACTCGTCGTAGGTGTTCCTCAAAATGGGTAAACAATCAAACGGAGCCGTATGATCAGCTAAAAAGAGTGGAGGTGATGGTAAGAACACGACCAAGGCTCAAAAGTTGATAATAATGCGATCGCACTGGTAATTTACCGAAGGTGGGTTCATTTTTTAATGAGCTTAAACTCTAATGGAACATATGCTCATTGCTAGGTTTATTTTTTAACGAGCTTGAACTTCACCTAAAACTGCTCGTGATAATGGTCATTGATATTCGATTCAGTGTTAACACTATGTCCTTTTGACGGTCGTACTACCTTTTCAATTGCTCCATCAAACTGATTAGAAATGAGAACACATGCTTGAAAAATGAGTTAAAAAACTAATACCCTACTTAAATTACATGAAAAGTAACTTAAAAATAGTTTTTTACCCCTCATTTTACCATTTCATTTGGATTTGTGATTGTTGGAGCAGTTTACCCCCTTGATTTTCATCAGCTAATCCCAGGAGATTCTGTGGATGATTTTCAGTGCCGTCTGGACCAAGTAGGAGCTAAACCTGAGCTCTTCAATTGCATTCTTTCCTTTTTGAGTTCTGAGCATGTTTTCCTACTTTCTTGAGCCTATGGGGTTTGAACATTTGGTTTTTCTCCCATCACACCTAGTATACATCAAAAGGTGCGATGCATCCTAGGCTGGACACTAGCCAATCAGTATGCATCTCACCTAGTACATTGCTAGGGTGTGATGGGCGCAAGGAGGAAAACTTTTGCACTGATTTTTCATGGAAATTTTGCCTATTTTTTGCCAAATCAGGATCCTAATTCTTCTCTTGTTTGTTTTTCAGAGATTGATTGGAGCAAAAATGGTTGTTACATGGCATGAATGTGAGCATGAAGAAGAGGACATGGTTGCCTTACATGATCTGGGTATGGTAACTGCATTGCGGAACTGCAGTTTGCTCAAGTTCTTCCGCATATCTAACATGAGGCAAAAATCAAACTGTTGCAATATTTCCTCGATGCATGGGATCCTACCAACCAGGTGTTCTAGACTAGAGGCAAATCCATCCCCATGAAATTGAGGAAATCTACTTTTTGACCAGTTTATCAAGGCGTGGTGCCCCTCCCTCACTATCAGGTTCCGCCCATGGGGGCGAATCCGTGAAAGATTATATTCACCGATACTGTAGAGAAGGATCTCAGCCAAGCGGGGAAGGCAAGATCAGTATCCGAGATGTCATAGACTAGTCCTTGAGGACTATTTTATTCACCTTTGCTAGATTGGCTAGCAGCGCAACCCTTCACTTGACCAACAGGACCTATATGCAGTACGCCTTGTAATGCCTTTAACCCAAGGTATTCAACTGGTGTGATGCAGTACTTCCAGTGATCAAAGAACAGCTTACCAAGGTGAAAAATGGAAGATCCAAGAACTTTGGCTATGGTTCTATTCTGACCACTTTCACCTTGGAGAAGATCCCACTGATGCAGCCACAATACATCTCACTTGGCCTACCACCACTGATTGAGCCACAGATGCAGAGATGGGTTGACCTTATGGCCAAACATGCTGGTTAATCGCAGGTTTCATTCTCTGATGCTTTCTTTGAGTGGTTCAACCGTCAGTAGATGGTTTATGTCGAGTATCCATATGCCGGGATGGATTTCCAGGGTGACCCAGATTTGGTGTTGCCGACAGGCGAGCAGTGGGGTGTCATAATTAAAAATCTCTGACCATATCTCTATTTATTGCTTTTATAATTTTCTTGTGATTTTCAAATGTTTATCAAGACTTAATCAAAACTCATGTGCTTATGCTGATATCGGGCTAGTGCGACCAGAAATGCGCCCGAGAGCAGTAGATGTCGTTCCAGCAAGAGAGGCTGTAGAGAGGGCCATCCTTCGTGATCTGGATGTAGCTGAGACCCTTGCAGTGTTGTAGGATCAGATCAAGGGTCTCACCATTGGCATTTTAGATGTGAGGACCGATGAGCTGCCTCTGAGATTACAGTGCCATACCACTGGCGTGCCGAGCCAATCGACTAGGCTCTTGCGCATGATTACACAAGCAGTGACTAGTTATCACCAACACCATTAGATTAGGGTGACCCCTTGCATAATGCGTTTTTGGGTCATATGACCGATTTTGTCCTGGACACAGAACATTATGTACAAAATATAAATAGTTATATATATTTTTTATTTTTGGAGCTTTATTTTGGTTAAGTTATATGATCCTGATGCAATTATTGATGAAATGATTTTCTTTTACAAATGTTGCAAATGTCTATCTCATGCATAATTTGCTAATGAATTGGTTAATTTTTTTATGTTTTTGGGAATATGTTGATATTGAATAGAATCAAACTGCCTTTCCAAAATCTTGACCCTTAGGAACATACGATAGATAGCTGGATTCCGAATGGAATAGATGCTAGTAAGCTGTAGAATGACGAGCTGTGAGTCTAGCCTGACGACAAGTCGGCGTATGCCATGTGCGATGGAATCAGAGAGGAGATCTATCAACGTGCTATATTCAGTGATGTTTTTCATTGATCGACCAATACACACCCCTATGAAACTCACTAATTCGCCGCTTAGATCAAAGATGGCCCAAGCTGTAGAAGATAGGTTCCACGTACTACAACTTGTTCTGTCGGCGTATCCAACAAATGATTCCAATAGGTTCGACATCTGCAAAAAAATGCAAAAGTGGATTACTTAACCAAAACAATCACTCTTAACGAAAACAAAAAATGTAACAAAATCATATGAAGAGGTTACTATGGCGAGTCAAGCATAATAACGCTTAAGGTACAACTTGTTTCGAGGTTGCAACAGTGGAATCCCATCGTAATCAACTAGGCCGTAGGCTCCTTTTTCTAATACACACTTAACAATATAGGGACCCATCCACAAAGACTGGAACTTACCTGCTCCCAATTTATTGGATTCCTGATTGTAAAGCAAGACCAGGTCACCTTCTGAGAAACGCAGGGTTTGACATTCTTGTCAAATTGTGATTTGACTCATTTCTTATGTGCTTTGTTAGCCAAGGTAGCGTCACGATAGGTTTCATCCAGTTGGATTAACTCTAAGAAACGAGCCTCTTCCTCTGAAGTTCAGGGGAGGAGGTCAACTGCGAGCTTGAGAGACGAAATTTCGCACTGAACTGGTAAGCTTGCTTCTAGGCCATACACCAGCTGAAAGAGCGTAAACCCAGTCGCATTTCTCACCGATGTCTGGTATGCCCACAAGGTTGAGTACAAGATTAGGTGCCAACTTCGTTTATGGACTCCAATCATCCTTTGCAGCATGCGTTTCAGGACTTTGTTGATCACCTCAACTTGCCCATTAGCTTGCGGATAATACAGAGTAGATTTGTCATGGGACAGTCCTAATTTGGCAGCCAATTCAACCATCATGTGATTGCGGAAATGTGATTCATGATCTGTGACTATAGTTTTTGGAACACTGAACTTGGAGACTACATGATTGCAAAAGAAAAGAGTGGCCGTTTCGCCACTGTTGTTTAATGTAGGCATCGCCTTGGCCCATATCATAAAATAGTCAACTGTGACTATGATATAACCATGCCCCCCGTCCGATGTGGGGTTACCTTGCATGAAATATATGCCCCATTTGGTGAATGGCCCAACAGAAACTACTGGTTGCAGAGGTGCGGGTGGTATTCTGGTTTTGCGGTCGAAGATTTGACAAACATGACAACTTCTAATTGCGGTTATGCAATCTCTGAACATTGTTGGCCAGAAGTATCCTGCTCATAAAATCTTTTGTGTTGTAACATAACCAGATTGATGCCCCCACATGCACCTGAATGACAATCATTCAGGACTTTTTTGGCCTCCTCATGGGTGAGGCACCTTTGCAGAACTGTATTGACGCCACGATGGTAAAGTGTATCACCAACGACCATGTAGTCTTTTGTTTGGTATCGAGTACATCGTTGTTCTGAGCGAGAGGTGTTAGACCTATATGTTTGGGTTTGGAGATAAATGATTATATCTCCATACCACGGATCACTTGAAGATATCAGAAACAAAGATTCATCCACGATTGTTGCTTTGGATATTGAATCGTTGGATGACGATGGGAAATCACATAGTAACTCAGTGAAAACTAGAGCTTTCTTTGATTTGGATTTTACGAATTCCAGATCAAACTCTTGCAAAATTGCTATCCACTTTGCATATTTGCCCCCAAGCAACTGTCGCAACAAGATGTACGTCATGGGGTTGCAATCTGACAAAACAATAGTTTTTCGAAAGAGAACATAATGTCGAAATATTTGTATTGCTTGAACAGTTGCGAGAGCCAGCTTTTCAACCTAGGAGTATTTGCTTTTTGAATCATTTAAGTTTCAACTTAATTAATAAACAGGATGTTCAATTCCATTGTCTTCTTGAACTAAAACCATTGCGATGGTCGTATCTGATGCAGCCAGGTACAGGTTAAAGTATTTTTGATAATCAGGAGCATACATTAATGATGCTTTTATTAGGGATTCCTTTAGAGCATCAAAGGAAGCTTCCGCAACCTAATCCCAGTTGAAGGGTACTTCCTTTTCAACAGACGCATATAACCTTTAGCAAGTTCGGCGTAATTTGGAATGAACCTCCTTAGAAAGTTTGCTTTCCCTTGGAGTTTCTAAATCTGAAGCAAATTTGAAGGTGGAGGCAAATCGATGATTGCCTGAACCTTACACGGGTCGAGACAAATTCCGTCTTTTGAAACTGCAAAGCCAAGTAAACGACCAGAACTGACACAAAACGCACACTTGTGCGGATTGAGTCTTATTTTGTAGTGTTGGCAATGAAAATTATTGCTCTCAAATGTTGCAGATGATCGGTCCACTTTCGCGAATGAGCCGGAAGATCGTCGAGGTATGGTTGAACAATGTTCTTGATGTCATGGAAGGCATAATTCATTGCCCTCTGAAAAGTTTCCTCTGCGTTCTTTAAACCAAAAGGTAGCTTACGGTACGCGAATGTGCCCCATGGACAAATAAATGTAGTCTTTGATTAGTCTTGTGGGCGGATATTTATTTGATTATACCCAGAAAATCCATCCATAAATGAAAATATTTCGCATCTGGCGCATTCATCAATTATCTGGTCAATAAAGGGTGTAGGGTAGTTGTCCTTTGGACAAGCTTGATTTACATCCCTATAATCGACGCACACTTTAATAGTTCCCTACCTTTTAATCACAGGAACAATGTTTGATACCCAATCAATTAGAGAAACCGGGTAAATGAAACCAGCATGGAGAAGTTTTTCAACTTCTGTCTTGAAGGCAGCGACTTTCTTTGGGTGCACTTGCCGAAGCCGTTGTCTTACCAGTTTGACATCTAGATACATCTTAATTTCGTGTTCAACTATGCTCGAGTCAATGCCTGGAATTTCTTCATATGACCATGCAAAGACATCTCTGAACTCGCGAAAGAGAGCGTAATATACTTCCAGTTCTAAAGAAGAACAAGATTTGCCGACATGAATATTCTCTACAACATCTGGTTTGGTCGAGATATTTATGGCGATAGTTTCTTCAATATTGGACAGATTTCACTCGGAATCCACCGTATTTACAGTATTTGATAGAAAATCAAAAACTAATGGATGATTAAGGTCGTTGGAGCAATCTTCGTTGTAATCCAGAAGATGGGAACGATGGTGGTAATCTTCCCATGGTGCCCCCTCTATGATCATTGACTGAACAATTCCTTCATCTGTAGAATGTACATGCGACCAAGGATCTGAAGAGGTACCATACTCCTTAGACCTATCTACCCAAACGCTTGATGAGCATTCATTTGGGTTTGCCTCCCATGCCGAGAACATTGATTGCTACAATATTTCTATTGGGCTTGGAGGCAATACCTGGTGATGATCCATGCTAACATCGTGTTCGGACATCTTCTGAATGGAAGATACCATATTGCAGGTTCCCACTGTGGCCACTTCCGCCAGGTTGTTTGGAGGCGGTAGGGAAAAAGTACCCATCAATGTAGGGTCTTTTAGTAGGCCTACTCCGATATTTTGAAGCAACTGAGAGCTTCTGTGGATCATCGGGATGCTTCCTGTAACTTGTGAACTGTTGGGGAGAAAGGTTTGCTGGTCAACGATTGTAATTCCTCCTTGAAAAGGAAATGCAATCTTTCTGAAGTACGTTGACACAACAGCGGCCATAGCATAAATCCAAGGCCTTCCCAGTAGGATGTTATAATCGAGATTTCCATCGATAACTTCAACATCAATTTCTATTGTTTTCCCCACCAGTTCAATTTGTAAGTTACTCAAAATCTCGTATGGAGTGTATGTTTTTCCATCGAATGCTTTTAACGTCATTGACAATTGCGACAAGGGTGGTGATCCTAAAGTTTTCCAGCAACTCATTAACATAATACATGTAGATGCACCCTCATCAATAATTGTTTGATGAACATTTTTGTTGAGGGCTTTCACTTGAATGAGGAAAGAAAGTTGAGCTGGTAACTGAGGTTCATATCCTTTATGATTAAAGGCCACAAGATTGGAATCCTCTGGGTCAATCCCACCTATTGCTGATAATAGAGCTTGCTTTTGGGAGGGGAAATTTTGCAGTACTTCAAGTGTCGATATAGCGAACGGTGATTGGGCCAGGTCCTCTACTATATTATAACTATGTGCTGCTCTGGCACGAGGATTAAATGTAGATTTGTGTACTACTCCCTTTGGCGGCTTTATCGTTAGCTGAGGAATTATGGGTGGCACAACTTCGATCGAAGTTGTTGTCAAACTACTAGTTTGATCAGTAGCCATGTTGTTCGACAGCTATGGATTCCCGTAATCTTTATTCCTTGTCAATATCAAAGCATCATTTTGCTGTTTTGAAATGGACAACATAAGCAATTGGGATGGGGAAGCATTGTCGCTAGTGACCAGATTGGTTCTTGGGTTCAGAAATGGGTCAATCAATACTGCTGAAGTTCTTGAATTTTTAAAGATTTTATTAACTTCAGCTTTATATGGACAATCTCTCATCCAATGGTCCTCATCGCATATGAGGCATGGCTGACTAGGTTCTTTTTCCCAGAAGTGTTTGCAGAAGATTTTTCAGGAGACGAATCGTCCTATTTCTTCTTTTTTCTCTTCCCTTTCCTCTTGCCCCCTAGTTGCTTCAGTTCTTTGCCTTTGTCAGTCGACATGGCATTAACCTCTGAGGCTAGAAGTTCTTCATTTGCATTTTGACCAGAAACCTTGTGGGCTTTCTTAGATGTAGCCTTTGTTGATTTCGTGCTTGTCGTACCTATCACACCATCGCCAACATGAGAGTCTTTGTTTGATTTAGGAGGAGGAGGAACAGAAAATTCTGGTCTGGGAGCATCAGGGCTTTTGTCATAGAGCATGCTAGACTGAGTATAGATCAAGTCTAGATATTGTGCACGAGCAATGAATTGCTCTTCAGTAATGACTCATCCCTTTGCCACATCTTCTGTAATAGAAGGTAATAATGACTTAATAAACCATTTAACTAGTGGCTGATCAAGAACATATGTTTTTACCATTCTACGATGACATCGCCACTCATGAATATGATCAGATATGTGAGTGGCCATCGTCTGCTTGAAATTGGTAAGAAGCTCTGTCCCTATTCCTTACCATATGTGTAATTGAAAATGGGTTTAAAAGGTGGTGGAAAGGGCGCCGAAGTTATCAAATGGAGCTCTAGGCAATTCGATGTAACATTTTGCTGCCACACCAGTTAATGTTCGCTAAAAAAGGCGAAGCTTAATCGAATCATCATTTAGAGTGTTGGAGGAACACCATAGATGAAAGGTCATCACATGATTCGATGGATCTTCACCCAGATTTCCATTGAATTTAGGAATATCTAATGGAAGTTTATGAGGAATCGCTGGCCACCAAGGGGCATAAGCAATTGGATCGTTTGTTAGCCGATTTAGATCTGGTAACTCTAAAGTCGCCATGAAGGGCAATTGTTGATTTAGGTTTGGCAAAGCATACCCAAGATAAGATGGGATTTCTTGAGTAGTGGGTCTTTGCATACCATCATAATGCATTTGATGCTGATAAATTTGATAAGGTTGCTGGGCATAACCAATTTGGGATGATTGATGATAACAGTTTTGAATATACAGCTGCCCATTACTTGCAAAGTTTTGTTTCTCAGGTCCTTGGTACACTTGCTAGAATTGTGGTTGTTGATGTTGCACTAGCCATGGTTGTGAAACCATTTGCTGTTGCCCAATACTGGATGTTTGACCAAGATGAGGGATAATAGTACCCATTTGAGCCTGAGTCGCTCCAGTTAAGGAGCCACCAACCAGTGATTGCGGTTGCATCGTGGAGACAAGAGGCTGTTGTATTACGACCTAAGAAACTTGAGGTTGGCATACAATGGGCAACGCTTGTACTTGCGACAACATCATAATAGCTGGTGTAGTGGGGATATTCGACATAGGTAGACTTGGTTGCATTAAGTATACAACTCTTGGTTGTTGAGGCAGTATTGGCACCCAACCACTGGATGTGATTCCAATTTGACCCGAATTCGGTTGTGAACTCTCATATGGTTGTTCTCCCGAAGGGAACAATGAAAGGGAATATTGCCCCCCATACGGTGGCAATCCAGTGTTCATAGGAACAATTGGCCTTTGGAGACTAGACTACCCAAATTGATACTGTTGTGAAGGATCAATTTGTTGAGACTTAACATAAGAAATTCCAGATATCATTCTGGATGAACAAACGGGAACAGACCATACTGTAGAAACAGTCCCTGGGTGCACTCCCTCTAGCGGTTGAGAGCTAGTTGGGATAGATGGTATGCCAGCAAACATCGTCGGAGTGGTGGCAGGAGGTTTTTCTACCACTGTATCGGATGACACAGTCCTAGACGTCGATGGTTGTCCAGACATATCGAGTCTATCCAAAAGACTTCCTAGTGATTCTACAGGAAGTTGCGATGAAGGGGTATTAACTTCTAAAGCAGAAGGATATAGGTGGATCCATGTCCCAAAATGCGATGGAGTATTGGATGGAAGATCCTCCATAATCTCTTCTATAGCAATCAATCCAGGTGGAAGAGGTAGACCGTCAGGTTCATAAAATATTTCTGGTGCCAAAGAAGGTATAGATTCTGTAGAGACAGATGCTGGAGGGGTAACAGCTTCCGAATCAACCCTAGATGGAGCTGGTTCAGGAATAGAAGTGTTTACTGCTACACTAGGATCAGTTCTAATGTCCTCTTGTAACTGCGGAACTTCTTTTGTAGAGGAAGGGATACCAAAAATGGTTGGAGTAATTGGAGTCCCAGAGGATGTTGAAACACAAGTTTCAAACAAACAAGGAGACTTTGACCCAGTTAAACGAGTCCGCTTGGCCCGAAATGGCTTTGTTTCTGGAGTCAAAGACGGTTTACTCATTAGTCTCTGCGAACAACGGGGTTTTGATTGACTTTCTTCCATGATTGCGGATTATTTGATCAACTCAAAATAAGAGGGAAAAAAGTTATTCTAAATTAAATGAATTTTAGACGCTTTGACACAACTTGCTTTTTCAATTTTTAAGAGTCGAGAAAAAGCTAACTATGACTCTAGTCGCCTTTGATTTTTAATGAGACTGAAGTGACAAGTGCTCAAATGGACCTTTCCTTTTAAGGAGTTTGAAAAGGAATGAAAGAGACTACTCTGGAAATCTAGACAAAGGGATTACCAAACCAATTGCAAAACTGCAGAATACTTTTTACAGTATGGCAGTCAATCTTATCGAATGCTGTGTTCAGTGCATTGCGATCGATAGGGCGGCAGACATGGCTTCCTAAGGATAAAGGATATATCCTATTGTGGTCTCCCAATATATACTTGATGGTACGTGGGAGCACAAGTCCGTACTGGCACCTGTCATCTCAAAGAGGAGGAATCACCCAACCTACGATGGAAGTGACAGTTACTAGGCTTTATGAAGATGGAATATGTGTCTAGCCTAGACTTCTAGATGTTGTGCATTAGGTTCCAAAGCATTTTTATTTTCATTAAATTTATTTTACAGTTGATCTTTCTTAAGAAGTTTGCCTTTAAGGTTCACCGTGTGATGTAGATATACAACTCCTAAATATGTAATCTAAGATGATAAACAGTCGTTTACTCTTCTTTTTGCAATGAAAATCCTAGCTACTAAGGAAAGAGAAGCGAAATCCTTTCAACATAGAGCAGAGAGCACACACTAGATGCACTGTCCTAAATCAAAATCAACAAGCAGTCTAAATGCAAATTCACATGCATGTATTTGTTTTCTACTTTCTTAATGTATGAATGACAAAAATAATGCTCAATACAAATCTGAATTATTTCTTCTTTCAAATCGACAGTACTAACGATTTTCTTTTCAAAAAACGAAAGGAATACAAGACGACACTTTGCGATTTTGAATTGAAAACTGCTTTCGACACTTGAAATACTATAAAGCCAGATCAAATACAAGAGTAACAGTGTAATCGACTATCAAAAAGAGAAGGATTCTTTTGTTTCACTGAAAACGACACTTGTGACACTTTCAAATCAAAAGACGACAGTTCAATTAAGTTACTATTTTGTAAAGGAGAATTGTAAATGGAAAAAAATACATAAAAAAAATTCACAATTATTTGTATACTAGAGGCTGAATAATGCAAAGGAAGGGGGTTTCAACAGTGGTCTACTGATCACAGACAACAAAACTCCTGAATAAAGCTGAAGAAAGTGAAGAAAAAACCAAAATCTAGAGATAGAAACAGTCTTACCTGATCATACCTGTAACACAGGGAAACAGGGATGCATCCCACCTACTGCACACGGGAGGTGTGATGCATCCAGTCTGCCAAAAGGAGACAATGCGATGGTCCAGGGATGAGAATTTAACTTGGTTTTTGGTCACAGTTTGCAGCTTAGTTCAGGGATTTAGGCCGAGCTAATGATAGTCAGTAAATACAAAGTATAGGGGCTGATCTAATGAGGTTACTTGAGCTACCTCTAGGACACTTAGGATGTTTGCAAGTCAGTTGTTCAGTTCATAAAAAAACCCAGAGATTGACTGAAGCAGTGTTGATCTACTTTTCACTTGCATAGCAAATGTAGCTCGAAGGCTAGCTGGCTTAACTTCAGGCTCCATCTATAGTTTATGAAGCAAACAAATAGAGACAAGCAATCAAACTATTCACTCCCCAGCGGAGTCGCCATTTTGTTATCGGGAAAACTAGTGTCTATTCAGAACTGCTAGTCCCACTAAGATGGGTAGTTATCTTAGAAACAAACAAACTAAAGTCACTTGTTTTTTCCTGTATGAGAGATAGATGAGAAAGAATCAGAGAGTACCAACCTTAGTCTTCTGCTTGGCTCCTTGCTTGTTTCCTTTCCCCTTTGACAGAATCTCGCCACTCCTTCCTTACTTCTCCCACTTCAAAGAGCACCTGTAGAGTCAAAGCAGCATAATACCATCAAAGCATAGAGATCTACCACCATAACCAACATAGGATCAGATATATATTGACCATACAAATGCACATATCAACACAATATTTAGAGATATAGAAGAATATGGAGGAAAACTCAAATAGCTTTATTGATAGAAGTAGTAGAAGAGAGGATTACAACCACTTGGTCTGACCCAGTGCCATCCTCCCAGCATGAAAGCCCTCTTCACCTCATACAAAGCAAGATCACCCAACAATGTCTTCAAAGAGAAACCAACAGCAGTTCCTTGCAAATTACAAAATTCCAGCCTCTGGATCTCTAGGATGATGGATCCATATATAGATGTTTGCAAGGGCTGAGTCAGCTTCTGGGATTTTGATTAGTGTCATCTCTCTGATAGTTCTTGGTTCCACTTAGAGATTTCATGATCTCTTACTCATCCTTGGGTGAATTCAGAGAGGTAAGTGTCAAATGAGCAACTTCTAGAAGATTCTCAGGGTCTCCACCTAGCAAACTGCTTGTGCCATTTGTCTACTCTCACTCATCGCACCCTACAGAAGGGCTTTCCAGTATGCATCACACTTTTTGCATGTGGCAGGTGAGATGCATCACACCCTTAGCACTGGGCAGTCTGTATGGTCCTGCTTTGACCAGTTCTGAGTAGTTTTTCATGGAGAACTTCTGGAGGATGATGTAATTAGCTGACCTTGTTCCTTTAGAGTATGAAACAACACTTTTAGGGACTTATAAGCCCTTGGTTTATGTACATATATGATTTGGGTTGCAGTGCCCAAATATGTCTAGAACATTAATGTGGGGCAGTTCAATAGTCACCAGGGGTTGGGACAATCATGGGTTCCTTAATGATAGAGGGGGCTCATCTAGGGCCCATAGGAACCAGGATGATGGCCATGGATAGGGGGTAGATCTCATGTTTAGCTTTTTACCACACACTAAATTTGTAATTCTTGACCATCTTTTACATTTGTGGTACATTTCCTATTGAGAGTGGCCAAATTATGTTTTTTCTTTTCTTTTTAGTTGCATCAACCTCTGGGGCATTGTTCATGGCCCAACCCAAGGTGTGGACAAGGGGAGGGGAAGGCTGACCTTATTGGGTGCAATAGACACATGTGGACCCAGAAGGGAAAATAGATCAGTGGGGCTAAAATGAATGCAAGGGGAGTAATGTAGGTGGTATCAAGAAGCGCGACCACACAACCAAAATCAGGATTCCCCATGTAGTGTTATCCCTAAAGCAAATGACCAGTAAAGGAGATCTCATGGGACTAGGATACAAGGGTAACCATGAAATCAATAAATTGAGACAAGAATACGGGTCTAAACCACTCTTTTCGCCGAATCTCCCCGCCAATTCATGCCCAAAAATGTCCATGACAAGTAAGGAAAATTACTTAACTACACGAATGAAAATCCATACCTTTGGGGTTGGGACACCCACCTTCAAACATTCATTCATAACAGATGGGCAAGGGACCACATGGCTAGCTGAAGTGGCTGAGAAAATGGCACATTGTGCTATTTGGGGGATGTAAGGGGTTTTTGGCTGCTGGTTGAAAACCATCTAGGAGAAAAAATTTCTGCTATGCATACTACCCACAGGTAGTGGGTAACAACACCCACAGGGGATTTGAACCAATGACCTATTGTAATATCACCTTAACATTGCACCCATTCACTATCAATCCAAATCCCCGTCGGAGGACAGAAGGAATAAGCTACCTAGATGACCAAAATAATTTTAAGTGAAGTCTCGGTTACCTAATAACCTCTTGTTTTTATAACACCTCTAAATCATTCAACCCTTGACATAATCCTACAATAAATATTTTTCATATAGATACCCTTAAAAGACATTACATATTCTAAGATATCACCTTTATTCTGAAAGGGAAGAGGAGATAGAACCACCATATTGAATCAAAATATAATATTTATTAACCCATTTTCCAAGAAAGGGGATTAGTTACATGACATTTCTCTCTTTCTTATTCTCCCCCTTGTTGCTTGTTATGTAATAGGTCCTCCTCTTTTATGCCATTCTAATCATTCCATATGATAACCATTTATTAATTCATCTAAGTGATTAAATTGTATTACATTCATCATATTTTATGGAAATAACTTATATAATAATTATTTACTAGTCATACATTGGCATCATGATCCTGATTTTTATATGCATTAGTTTCCCACCTATTGTATTGCGTTGTATAATGAATGAAATGAAAGACAAGAAAGAAAATAAACACAAACATATAGAGAAATATAACAAAAAACATATTAGTATAGTGAATAATCAACTATTAATAATAAAATAATATAATATTATAGAACACAAAACTAGCTAAAATGGTGGTAGCTATCTTTAGAGAAGAGATATGGGGACTACAAGCATTGGTAAAAGTTATCAAAAGAGCATGAATGAATGGTCTATTAACATAAATAAAGATCGATAGTGGTCCAAAAATCCAACCCAAGAAAATGAAATTCCAAATGGTTTATGGGCCCTAACGTGGTTAATTGGTATATCTTTCTAATCGTGCAACTTTTGCATACAAACTTCATTTTAGGCACACCATAGCTAGTTGTGTAGAGAATTTTAGTTTTTGGCCCAGCCCAGTTGCAAGATCATGAAATCACATCAACTTTAATGCCCAACCCAATATGTTTCATGTCATTGTCTTAAACATGGATATTTTCATACTTAAAACACATGAACCTACTCTAGTCACTTTTGTTGATAATAACACAAGCAACGCACAAATTTAACATAGGATATTTTTGGTCCAAAGACATTGGAAAAATCTTAGAGGAAAAACTAGTCCACAAGAGAGATATTTTAATGAGCTCATAGAAAATTTACAAAGAAAAACATATGAAAATTTCCATCAATTAATAGCCAACTTATCTCACTAATTATGCCCTCAATTTTTGTGTCAAACACTTAAGAAGACATACTATAAATACCTCGATTTCTATGCCAAATTTGTCCCATTTTGAAAGCATATGAGATCCTAAAAAATGGCATCCAACTACTATACCACTATTGTATAGATCGTTCCAACAAAACAAAAAATTAATGCCTTCATTTCTATGCCATGTGCCTTGAAAAATGTGCCTAGATTTCACTATACTCCAACATTCATTGCACTATAAAAATTTTTAAGTTCTATTGAAATTTCCTAGGGAGTTGTGCCAATATCTTCTAGATATATGTGCCCAAATATCTTTTCCTCGCTTCTCCTTCTTTGTCCAAAACTTTCTTCAACTCTCCCTTTCTCTGTCACTCTTCATTAAATGAAGAAAAAAATGTGTTTCTTTACTTTCCGAGGTTTACTTTTATAACACATTAATGACCACATGCCCTAACCCTAGAATCTAATGACCAAGATTAAATCTTGACATATTAAGATCAAGGGTCTTGACTTATTATCTCATTGATATGACTTTAATCACTTAAGTCACTCAAATTTTATAAAGTCACTTTGTCATTTTTAGTTATTAAATAATAAAATTCAATTTTATAAATTTATATAATTACTTTACAAAGTCAAGTACCAAGAAATTAAATTTGCCTGGTCACTTTTGCATGCTAGGCATTGCAAATGCAGAAGTACCTATGTACTACCAAAATATAATACTCCATCTTAGTGAGAGAGGTACTTTTGGCACCTCCACCACCAAAACCTATCTCAAAGCCATCTCAATACCTATAACTACTCCCTCTAACCTTGAAGCATGTCCTGTGACTTGACCTAAGACCTAAGATGAGAACTTGCCATAATCATTCATGCTCCAATGAGTCCTATCACACTCCTGGGCATATATGAATGTTATATCATACCAATTGAGTCTCATGCTAGTACATAAATAATCAATCCTGCTATTCACCTATCCCCTTCGATAACTATCCATGATCCCTTCAGATGCACCCATATGTTATCCCAATGACATGTATCATTGACCTTGTCTGATGCCAAACATTATTGTTGCATCCAAGGTCGCTCCCTCAAAATATAGAAGAACCTATCCATCCCAAAACAAAACTCTACATTCATCATCCTCCAAGGACAATATTAAGAGAAAGTGTACAATCACCCTAGGAACAAATAACATCCTTGATATCTCCATAAATCTTCTTGACTCTAGCTGAAATATAAAATATCCAACCCCCTTTAATGCATGTGTGGTGTTAGCTCCATAACTCAAATGGAAATCTGAGCCTATCTTTGAAATACTGCGGAACGTTGACCTCATCCCTGTTGTGTGAATAGATTCTCTATTGTCGACTAGCTATAACCCACTGTCATCATACATAGAAGTGCTATTGTCTGAAATATAAGTAATAAGAGGAAACTTTTTCTCAAATTTAGTAGCAAAGCCATCAATCTCAGATGACATTGTCATTTCTACATGTTCCTCTTTCTTCTTCTTATTCTTGTATGAACATTGGCTTATATATTGACCAATCTTGTGGCATTCTTTATCATTTCACTTTGTTCATGTCCCTCACAAAAGTATATCCCCCGCTTCCCTTTACCTTACCTTTTCCTTCTGTCGCAAGAGACACATTCTCCTCATATCCTCATTCTCTTCCACCATGTTGCAAGAATAATAATCACTAGTCTAATTTTATCATCTTTAAGATCCCAATGTCATCATTTTTTGCTGAAGAAAGAGACTATCCTTCTATTCCATTAATCAAAAATAAAGTTACAACATTTACAAAAAGCATTTACGCTTCATGGACTCAGGAAATAATAGAGGCATTCTGACATAGAAAAGGCCCTCCTCTCTACAAAAAGCAATGCTACCCTCTCAAATAATTCCTAAGGTTGGAAAATATGATTCTCTTACCAAATATCAAACTTCGTTAACCCCCCACTACATTAGCACGAAAAGCTTGATAGTACTGGTGACCCCACAAAATAGCACAACCAAAACTGACCGTCCATTGGATCTGCGAAATCGAACGGCTCAGATAAATATCGCATTGCCGAGATGACTGATTGATAATGCGCGATGGAGGGTGGTATTTCTAACCACCCCTTGCCACGTGTTGGGAGCCCAATGGAATCGCTCCCAAAATCCCAATACCACTTACCATTCTGAAGCCAAGCAATCACCTGGAAACAACTTTGTGTCTGGTTTTCCTCTTCGTATGAGGAATGCAGGTAAATAACTGCCGCCGGAAAGAACCAACCACCCTTCCCAAGTGAGCTCGCTACGGAGCTTGCCTCGGAGGCTATCGCTGACTAAAAATTTACCCATGTGTTGCAATCCAAAGGAAAGATGAGGCAGGTCAACTCACACCAGGGCATTAAGCGACCAGTTTGAGCTTTCCTTCTTCAAGGAACCAACTAGAGTACTGTGATTGAAAGTGCTTAGAAAACTTCATTCTATACCTTTCACTCTTGCCCAATATCTAGAAATTTCTCTGTCCTCTGTCGCTTGTTCATTGCAGAGAGCTTTAAATCTGCTCTGAGGTGTCTCCTGCTACTTCATCTCAATCCTGCACTCTTAATTAATCACTCCTTGGTTGGCCAGTGTATCTGCTAGTTTATTGGCTTTTCGCCGAGCATGGTTGAAACTCACAGTGCAAAGACTCAGGAGATGATTTTGAATTCTCTGATACACTTGAATTAGTCTCCAGTGTTTTGAAACCTTCTCTGGTGCTGTTCCACAACTGATTCTCTTGACCACGTTAATGGAGATCTCTGAATCTACTTCTATATTGACATTTGAGCAATGATTCAGTTTTAGAAGCTCTAGACAATGTTCCAATGCCATTAATTCAGCCATATTGTTGGTGGCTTTACCTAAATGTGGAAAACAAAGATGATGTTTCCTTCTTCATCTCTTAACACTCCTCCATAGCCAGTTATTCTAGGGTTGCATTTTGAAGCACCATCAATATTGCATTTTAGATAACCTTTCGGTGGAGGATGCCACAAATCCTTTTCCATTTCCAAATCATTTTCCTTTTTGCATAGTCCACGGGGAATTATCTCATGCATTCCTAGTTGCATGAGAGTTCTCAATTCATTCTCTATGGGAGGATTCTTGGGATAATTGTGGATAGTGGCGCTAATTGTCTCCTTAATCCGTTTCAAGATTAGATCCAACAAGCGAAGAGGAATAGTTTTTTCCTCCTTGAAAATTATTTTATTCCTTTCTTTCCAAACATTCTAGATAATGAAGCTTGGCATAAAGGTCTAGGCCAAATTAAGGAGCTCATTCTCCGAAAACTTTCTTCTCCACTTGTTTAGGGTATTAATTATACTTCCTTTATCTCTATATGTCTGTTGAAAAATGGTGGCAAAAGAATCCCACAACCCAATGGTGTATGTGCAGCTGTTGAGAATGTGCTCCATTATTTCCTCTTGAGCTTCACATAACTGACATCTAGAAGGCCCAATAACACCCCTTTTCTGAATATTATCCCAAGTAAAGATTTTCTTGTGATGAACTAACCACATGAATAGCTTGATTTTCATACATCCTTGGTGGCTCCAAAGTTGTTGCCAGGATTTTGCTGGAACACAGGAATCTAGGTTTAGGATGATTCTTTTTGCTTCCCTAAGATTTTTGGTGCCTTCCTTATTTAGGTCCCATATTAACTTATCCTGACCCTTTATTACCAAGATCTTTCTTTGTTTTAATATACTCATGAGTGACTCTGCCTTTATTTCTATGGGACTGTCATCTCTGCAGTCTATGCTTCTCCAGTTTCTCCACTTTTCAGAGTTGTGAGGAAGATTCCAGAAATCTTTAACTTTGATTAATCCTTGGGCATCTGTTTCTTGCTTGAGGCTCATAAAGTCCTCTCTTAACAGCATTGGTTCCTGTTTCCATCTGTCTTCCCAGAAGAGAGCTAGATCTCCTTCTCTAATTTCCCAGAAACTGTTATTTTGTACTAGGCTTATGTTTTCCTAGGCTTTATTCTAGATGTAAGAGCCCTTTATGTTTCCTGACATTCTTATAAGATCTCTTGTTTGCTAGGAGATTGCATATTTTTCTTTCCAGGTCTTAGCCCATTGAGCTTCTGGTTCTTTAACCCATCTCCACTAGAGCTTGGCTCCCAAAACTTTACTCAGAATATCCTGATCATCTAAGCATAGGCCTCCGTGACTCTTGGGTTTACAGATTTTATCCCAAGAAACAAGGGCCCATTTCTTCCTTGTTTCCTCTGTGCCCCAAAGGAAACCTCTCTGGATATTCTTGAATTTCTGTAACACACCTTTGGGGGCTGGGAAGGCTGATAAAAAGCACACGGGGATTGATTGCAGAACGACCTTTGTCAGAATCAACCTACCAACTAGGTTCAACGATCTGATAGTCCATTTTTTGACTTTCGCTTTCATCTTGTTGAGCACCGGTTCCAAAATAATTTTGAAGAAATGTCTGGTTGTAAGGGGAATTCCCAAATACTTTGAAGGGAGGAAATCCCTTTGAAAGCCCAGAATTTTGGAGATATTGCTCTGAATTGCAATGTTAGTATTTAAGAAAAATATTTTAGATTTGGAGAGATTGACTTCCATACCTATAGCCAAGGCAAAGTAATTTAGTATTTGTTTGTATGATGAAGCTTCTTTGACTGTGGGAATTCCTTGCAACATGGTGTCATCCACAAATTGTTGGTGAGTCATTACCTGACCATTCTCCGTTAATTGAAGGCCCTTAATCTTTCCCAATGCTTTGGCCTATTTAATGGACCTTCCCAGTCCTTCCATCATAATGATAAAGAGAAAGGGAGAGAGAGGATCTCCCTGCCTGAGGCCTCTAGAAGGAGTGAAGATCTCTGAGGGTGAACCATTCACCAAAATCGAAAAACTAGAAGAAGTTACCAGAGCCATAACCCATTTGACCCAGTTGTGATCAAACCTAAAAGTAGTAAGGATATTCTTGACATATATCCATTTCACCTTGTCATACGCTTTGGAAATATCTAATTGCATGATCATACCAGCCCGCCTCTTGCTAGTTAGCATGTGAACTACTTCATGGGCTTGAATAATGTTATTTAGGATTTGTCTACCTTCCACATAACTAGATTGTTCCCCTAAAATTAAAGAAGGAAGTAGAGGTTTGAGTCTACTAGCCAAAACCTTAGATATAATTTTGTATACCACATTGCATAAAGCAATGGGTCTATACTTATCAGCAGTCATGGCTGAATCCTGTTTGGGGATCAAGGAGATGAAGGAGGTGTTGAGGGCTTTCAGAATAGTCCTGTTTCTTCTGGAGTCCTCCGCAACATTTAGAATATCATGTTTGAAAATGTTCCAGCAAGCTTTAAAAAGTCTACATTGAAACCATCTGGTCCTGGAGATTTTCCATTCTACACGCCTTTAATAACTTCATTGACTTCTTCTTCCGTTACTGGTTTGTTCAGGTTAAAATTGTCCTCTCTAGACACCAGCTTAGGGATATTTTTTGTAATTTCCTTGATGTATTGCTCTTTGTCTAGATCGTTTTCCTCAGTGATGCCTCTGAAATGCTGTACCAACACAGTTTCAATATCCTTATGAGAGGTCTGAAGCTCCTCATTCTCATTCAATATCAAATAGATTCTATTGTGAGCTCTATTGGACATGGTGGATCTATGGAAAAGTATAGTATTACGTTCACCTTCTTTGATCCATTGAACTCGAGACTTTTGTCTCCAAAATATTTCCTCTTGTTTGCATAATTCCTCCCATTCTTGATGGTGTTTATCAGCTTGCTCACTTTTGACTTTATCAAAATCATCTGTGATCAGTGCTTGATTGAGTTCCTGAAGTTTGATTTCCACTAATGTTTTGTCCACAAAAATGTTACCAAACTCCTTGTTCCACTCTTTGAGCCTGAGTTTCATGTGCTTGAGTCTTTTATGAAGGAGGAACATTTTAGTGCCCTAGATATGCAAATCTTCGGACCACCATTTTTCAATGTTGCTGATGAAATCTGGGTGGGTGAGCCAGATATTCTCAAATCTAAAGGTTCTATTCCTGGGAGAATCGATCCCCTTGATCTCTAATTGAATCGGCCAGTGATCAGAGCCTCCAAAGGGGAGAACACTAGCTGTTATTTCTTTGTTTGTGAGCATAAGTTCCTCTGATATCAAAAATCTGTCTAACTTGGAGGCGACATGTGCCTCACCTCCTCTTTTGTTGTTCCAAGTAAAAAGGCCATTGTGCGTTTTTGAGTCCACCGGTTTCATATCATCTGTGAAGGTTTGGAATGCTATGGAGTCTTTACTTAGCAGTCTGGTACCTCCTTTTTTTCGAAAGAGATTTAATCATGTTAAAATCTCCTTCCATGACCCAAGGTATTTCTTCATGTCTGCTTCTAAGATCTACCAGGGATTCTAGAAACCTAATTTTCTCATCAATTCTTTGAGGCCCATAAACGTTTGTGACCAGGAAGGTATCCAAAACCCCTACTGGTTGAATAATTACTGATAAGTAATTTCTTGATGCCTCAGCATCTGCTATGCTAACTTTTTGTGGGTCCCATAGAGTTAGAATGCCCCCCGCTGTGTTCTCTGCTTTTACTTCTATAAAATCAAATCTATTAAGCCATTTACTATGGATTTGTTTTAATTTTTGAATAGAGTATTTTTTTTCCTGAATGAAGATTGTGTCTGGCATTGCTAGTTTCATTCTGTTACTTAGCATTCTTTGTTTTCTTTTACTACCTAGACCTCTGATGTTCCAAGATATGAACTTCATAATTAAATATTTTAAAAGAGTAACTGGTTAAGTCTTTCATCTTACCCGAATCTATCATTAGCTTTCCACACTCCATCAAGAGCTCATTTTGCTTTTTCCCGCCCCTCTTGTTTCCTGGATTTCTATTCGCTAATCTTGGAATTGATTTCATCATTTTCACACATTTGTGCTTTTGCTTGTGAATGTTTTTACCTTTATCCAACCCTCTTTCCTGAGTTTTCCATAAAAACAACTGCTATATTCTGTTGCATTCTTCTTGAGGAAGTGAGTCTATTCCTTCCTTGGTTCCCTGCATCAAGAATCCTTCTAGATCTAGGTTTTCCTTATCGAGAATTTCCTATAGTTCATGATCTTCCATATCTATGTCGCTTTGGGTCATTTCCTCGTCTAACTCCATTTTTGTTTCACTCATATTCTTCTCTTTTTGATAACCAATATCTTGAGAATGTTTTTTGTCTTCTTCCTTCTCTTTTTCATTAGGATCTTCCTCCTGAGATTGGTTTTCTCTCGTGATTATTTCATTCTCTTCTAGCACTTGAAACTTGTTTTGACTGACCTTATGCCCCTCGTTGTGTTGTTGCTTTATCCCCTTTCTTCCCCCTTTCCTCTAATTGCCACTTTCTGAAAGTTTTTAGTGTCCTTCGTTGTATTAGGTTTCCCTTTGTTATCTACCTTACTGAGAAGGCAGTCTCTAAACAAATGTCCAAGCTCATGGCATCTACGGCATCTAAATGGGATATGCTCATAGTCCACAGTCTGCACCCACTCCTCATCAAAAACTTCCAAGATAACTTCATTAAGAAGAGCTCCTAATAGATCCATTTCCACACATATCCGTGCAAAGGAGGTATATTTTCCTCTTCTTGTGGCTTCAGAAGCTTTGACAAAACGTCCTAGTTTATTTCCAATGGCAACTAGCGATTCTGTTTGCCAATAATCCAGAGGTAGAGAATAGAGCCTTACCCAAACAGGAACCAAAGTGAAAGTTTCCCGCTTAGGGACAAATTTCATCCTCTAAGGCCTCATATAGAGACCAGCTGCTACATAAAAGTTGGGTCCTCCTTTGAATATTCTGTCTTTATCTTTGATGTTTGAGAACACCACTGTGAAGAATCCCTTTGACCCAAGATGTAGGTCAATGCTTCCTTTGGGTTTCTAGTGATACTTGATCCACGTTTGTAAAGCTTTTTCAGTGGGCCATAGTCCCATGAATTTACAGATAATGGCGTAGGTCCCCATGTGTTCCCTGTGCGCCTGTAGAGCAGGATTATTTAATATTATTCTAGGAATGATTTCTGCTTTTGGTTTGCAAGGTCCCTTTTGTTGTTTTTCTCTTGAACCCTGACTTTTGTCTTCTTCCTCCTTGTCCTTTGTGCTACTGTTTTCCTTGGTCTTGGTCCAATCAGTCTCCTTTTCATTATCCCTATTCCTACCATCTGCAAAACCTTTGCTGCTCACCAATAGTGTCTTACCTCTGCTAGCTGCAGTGTCTTTTTAGGAGGGAATCGAGCTCCCTCCTCTTCCGCCCTCCATTAGAAACGATCTTCTACAACTTTCTAAAACCCTAGCTAATCGCGTAGAAATGATCCGTATCAATCCATGTAGGATTCAGTATTCAAGATCCCAATGTCATCATTCTTATATATTTTGTTTAATTATTTTTTCCAAAAATATTTATAGCTTTAATATTTATGATTTTTTAAGATTTGTATATCATATTAATGATCCAGAAAAATGATAATACAATTGTTAATTGAAATTTATGGAGATAAATTGTTACCACTTTGAATTCTAGAAAACAATCTCATGCCTCAATAAATCCATAGCTTCAAATTTATGAAGCATAAAATTAATATGTAGACAATAGTAATTTCTTTTTTTTGTTGCATTACGTTTGCACGAATATCGAAGTTATTTTCATAATTGTAAATCAATGTTTATTAATGTCAGGCCAGGGTAACTCCAGAATGAATGAGCGGAAGAAAACACTGATTGATTTATTCATTAGCTAACTATCAGTTATATACATAAATATGAAGGATCAATTCATCTTCTTGATGACTGTCCAGTTCACCCATCCGTTGAGGATTAGGTGTCAACATTCCCCCCCTTAATCTGAAGGGATGTTGGTGAGTCCAAGCATTGTTCTGAATCTTTCAAGCTTTTCTCTTCCAAGCGCTTTGGTGAAGATGTCTGCAATTTGCTCATTTGTGGAACAATGACGGAGATGGATAGTTTTGGCCTCAACATGATGTCGGATCAGATGATATTTAGTATTGATGTGCTTAGTATGATCATGGAACTTTGGGTTCTTGGACAACTTTATTGCAGAGGTGTTATCAATCATGAGTGGAGTTGATTGTATTTGTTTTACCTGCAAATCTTCAAGAAATTTCCTGAGCCACAAAATTTCTTTCGTTGCTTCAGCTGCTGCCACATATTCTGCTTCTGTTGTGGAATCTGCTGGAACTGATTGTTTGCGTGATCTCCAGGAGACAGCTCCTGATCCAAGACTCATAGCATATCCTGAAGTAGATACCCCAGTTTCTTTGTCTCCATCGAAGTCTGAATCAGAGTATCCAATCAAGTTGAAGTCGTCCACTTGTGTATACTTGATTCCAAGGTCTTGAGTTCCCTTCAAGTACCTTAGAACTCTTTTTGCAGCAGACCAATGTCCCTCACAAGGCTTTTGCATAAACCTGGAGAGGATTCCAACAGCAAATGAAATGTCTGGTCTGGTAGTAGTGAGGTAGATGAGACTTCCTACAAGCTGTCTATACTTTGTTGCATCCTCAAATTCCTTTCCTTCAATAGATGTGAGCTTCAAGTTTTGTTCCATTGGAGTAGAAAGAGGATTACACTCTGTCATGCCAAATCTGTTTAACAAATCTCCAATGTATTTCTTTTGAGAAAGAAATATGGACTTTGGATGTTGGGTTACTTCAATGTCAAGATAGTAATGAACATAGCCCAAATCAGTCATTTCAAAAAAATTTCCTAATTCTTTCTTTATGGATGCAATATAGCTTTCATTGTTCCCTGTCATTAAAAGTGTTGGAAATAATACTGAGAGGGGGGGCGAATCAGTATTATCTAATTCTTTTAATAAATCTTCCTTATTTGTTCTTTGAATTATTTTTGCATGTCAGTACCATAAAATAATGAGCATGAACAAAGAAAAACAGATAGTCACACCAAAGAACACAAGATGTAAGGTGGAAACCCAATGTGGGTGAAAACCACCTGCTGCAATATGTCTCTATCTTATTTCAAATTAGAAACTCCTTTTACAATGGTTTTGTACTGGTGCAGTCCTTTACCAGTACGCAGGCTGCAACCTGCAGAGAGCTACAACTCTCTCTCGTTTTCCAGTCTCCCCTGAAAGGGAGCTACAACCCCCTACTTCTTTTCTTACAAGTACCACTTTTCATAAATTTTCAAACTGGATCCATAAGCATCAAATGATCATCAAGTATAAGAGAATCACCCAGTCAACTGTAGTAACCAGATCAACAATAATAGGACCAAACCCAGAGCACAGCAATGATAAACAAAGATTTTAAGAGAAGTAACCACCCTGCTCAACTGCTCGCCTGCTTACGTAAGCACCCTGCTCAACTGCTTGCCTGCTTACAGTACGCACCCTGCTCAATTGCTTGCCTGCTTATAGTACGCACCCTGCTCAACTGCTCGCCTGCTTACGTACGCACCCTGCTCAACTGCTCGCCTGCGTACCTCGCTCTGAGTCCATTGAACTGCCTGCGGACCTCCGCACCTGCAACCCTTCTGTGCCTGCGTATGTACGCACCTGCAACCCTTCTGTGCCTGCGTATGTACGCACCTGAAACCCTTCTGTGCCTGCGTATGTACGCACCTGCAACCCTTCTGTGCCTGCGTATGTACGCACCTGCAACCCTTCTGTGCCTGCGTATGTACGCACCTGAAACGCTTCGTTCCTGCGTATGTACGCACTTTTCTTTCACTGTATCTGCGTACCTTCGGGCATAGATGATTTCAAGACTTCAGAAATAACCCAGACAGTCAGATCTACAGATCTGAACATGCGCCGAAGAGATCTCAATCCATCAGTAGATTCGCCTTATTTAGATCTAGACATACTCCCAAGAGATCATAATATTTCAGATCTAGCCCTCATAAGATATTCAACCCAAAACATGCTCAAGCCAAATGATCTCCTTTGCTTTATATAGGAAAGCTCTTCCTTAAATCATGGATCAATACCACAAGCCGACACCATAATAACACAATACCGTCGGCTAAATACCAAGAGTAAAACATAAGAAAACCCCACATGTGAATTTCTTTGCCTTGAAATGTGTGCACTGGGGGTACGCACCTCCTGAACGGGATAACTGTGGGTATGTACGCACTTTATGTAACACTGACCTGCGTGTACGCACCTTATGTAAGGTGTACCTGCGTACCCCTTATTTTCTTCAATATTTGATAGCTGATCATCAATCTCTGCTGCTGACTTGAAGTACTGTGATCTATCACCTGAATGGGTTGCCATCAAGGACAACACTTTAGCCATAATGCCAACGATCTCCCCCTTTGGACTTGATGGCAACCTCAAAAACTTCAGCTTCATTCTCCCCCTTTGACATCAAGGGCAAAGGGTTATGCTCCCCCTAAGAACATGCTCCCCCTGAATATGAACCAGATCTGCAACGAAGAACCATAATCCACCATGAAAGAGATAGAGACATATTGCAGCTACTTCCAAGATCTCCTTCTGCACATCCTCCATAATGCCAACAATGCATTATATGCTCCCCCTGAACCTGTACCATCAATCAGAAGAGGTTCAGCAATAAGATGATGCATCAACAACCCCCAGCTTTTGCCTGAGGTATTCAAAAGTGTCCCTGGGCAATGGTTTGGTGAGAATATCAGCAACTTGTTCCTTAGAAGGAACATACTCCAACTTGACCTTCTGTTCAAGCACTTGTTCCCGGAGAAAATGATACTTGATTGTATGTGCTTGGTTTTTGAATGCATAACAAGATTCTTTGAGATGCTGATTGCACTTGTGTTATCACATAAGATGGGGATAGGTGGTGTACAAGTGATTTGAAAATCCTGCAAAGTCTGCATCATCCAAAGGAGTTGGGTGCAACAAGATGCAGCAGCAACATATTCCGCTTCAGCTGTAGACAAGGCAATCGAACTCTGTTTCTTGCTGAACCAAGATACCAGTCTGGAACCCATAAAGAATGCACCACCACTTGTGCTTTTCCTGTCATCCACGCTTCCGGCCCAATCTGCATCTGTATAAGCATGAAGTGTAAGATCTGTATCTCTAGGATACCATAAGCCATAATTTTGAGTCCCTTGAAGATATTTGAAAATTCTCTTCACTGCCTGAAGATGAGTCTCCTTCGGATTTGCCTGAAATCTTCCAACTATTCCAACTGCATGCATGATGTCCGGTCGGGTACCTGTCAAATAAAGTAAACTTCCAATCATAGATCTGTAGGTTGGTTGATGTACTGCTGCAGATTCATCATTTGCACTGAGGCTACATCCTGTGACCATGGGTGTACATACTGGTTTTGCATCTTCCATGCCATATTTCTTCAAAATCTGTTTGAGATACTTGGTTTGAGATAAAAAAATTCCTCCTTCTTTTTGTTGGATTTGCAAACCAAGGAAATATGTCAGTTCTCCTAGCAAGGACATTTCAAATTCTTTCTGCATGACCAAGGCAAAGCTTTGACTCATAGCTTCTTCATTGCTGCCAAAAATAATGTCATCTACATACACAACAAGTATTAGCAATTTGTCATTTTCAACTTTTATATAAAGATTGATATCTGCTGATCCTTTTGAAAAGCCTTTTTGATGAAGATATTTGTCCAAACGGTAGTACCAAGCCCTTGGAGCTTGTTTGAGACCATAGAGAGCCTTTTTCAATCTGCATACAAGATTTGGATCATTTCCAAGAATGAACCCATCTGGCTGTTCAATGTATACTTCTTCTTCCAAGTCTCCATTCAGAAAGGCTGATTTCACGTCCATTTGAAATACTTTGAAGTTTTGAAAACTTGAGAGAGCAAGGAACATTCGGATGGCCTCAAGTCTTGCAACAGGAGCAAAGGTTTCTTCAAAGTCTATTCCTTCTTGCTGCGCATACCCTTTACAAACAAGTCTGGCTTTGTTTCTAATTACTTCCCCATTTTCATTCAATTTATTTTTGAAGACCCATTTTGTTCCGATAACATTCTTATCCTTTGGTCTAGGAACCAGCTCCCAAGTGTTGTTCTTTTCGATTTGCTCAAGTTCTTCATCCATTGCCTTCACCCAACATTCATCTTTGCATGCCTCTTTCACATTTTGTGGTTCAGTAGAGGAGAGTAATGCCAAATAGCTTGAAGCTTCTGCAACTGTTCTTCTTGTTTGTACACCTGCTTCTTTCTGCCCCATAATCTGAGATTCTGGATGATTCTTCTGGACATATCTGGATGGAGTCTTTTCTTCTATTCTTGTTTGCTCCTCTGGTTCTTCTTGAGTTTCTTCTTGAGGTTCTTCTTCTTCATCATTCTGTCGTTGGGGGTAGCCTTCATCTTCTTCGATGTCTTCATGATGTACTTGCCTAGGAATGTATCCCTTCTCATCAACCACTACATCAATGCTGTCAACAATTCTGCCAAGTCTTTTATTGTAGCATTTGTATGCTTTGCTATGTGGAGAGTAACCAAGAAGAATGCCTTCATCTGCTCTAGGTTCAAGTTTGCCAAGCTGCTCATCAGTATTCTTGATGTAGCATTTGCTCCCAAAGATTTTGAAGTGCTTTACTGAAGGAGTCCTACCACTCCAGAGCTCATGAGGAGTTTGAGTGCTGTTCACTCGAACATTTGTTTTGTTGAGAATAACAACCACAGCATGTGCAGCTTCACCCCAGAAAGTTGCGGGAGTTCCTGACTCATCAAGCATAGCACGAGCCATTTGTTGGACTGTTCTATTCATTCTTTCCACAACTCCATTTTGCTGAGGAGTTCTTGCTGTAGAGAATTCTCTTCTTATCCCATGTTCTTCACAGAAATCGAAAAATTCATTTGAAGTAAATTCCCCACCTCTGTCAGATCTGAGGCACTTAATTTTGTGACCTGATTCATTTTCAACCAAGGCTTTGAAGGATTTGAATTTTTCGAATGCTTCATCTTTGTGCTTCATAAGTCCTAACCAGACAAACCTGGAGAAATCGTCAATGAATAATATCAAGTATTCTTCTCCTCGAGGTGTTCTTTTCCTGAAAGGACCGCATGTATCTGTATGTACTAGCTCAAGAGGCATGCTAGCTGATCCTTCTTTCTCTGGAAAGTTAGTTCTGGTTTGTTTTCCAAATTGACATGATTTGCATATGGTGTTGTCAGGAATTTTGATATCTGGAAGATCGCGAACTACCTGATATTTGCATGCTTTCCTTATTTGTGAAAAGCTTAGATGTCCCAACCTCCGATGCCATAACCAGTGCTCATCATCCTTGCTCAGATAGCATTGTTGTTGTCCTTCTTCAAATATGTACAGATTATTTGGAGTTCTTTTGCCTTTGATCACTGTTTTACCTGTATCAAGATCACGAACAAGACATCCATTTGATCTGAATATAACCTCGGTTCTTTGATCACACATCTGGCTGACACTTAGAAGATTATGCTTCAATCCATCAACATACAAAACATTTCCAGCCTTGACCTTTTCTTTTAACTGAGCAATGCCTTTTCCTTTTATAGTCGCAGGAGTATCATTTCCAAAAGAGACTTTCTTTCCTTTTTCTAGAGCAGAAAATGACTCAAGTTTTTCTTTATCACCTGTCATATGCTTCAAACATCCACTGTCAATGTACCATAGATTTTCCTGTCCCTCTGCATAAAATGCTATCCCACATCTTTCTGTTTGTGGTTCCTTTATTCTCCATGTTTTGGTGCTTGAGGCTTGTTCCTTTTTCTGCTGAAACCTGCTCCTGCATTCAGAGTCTTCATGACCAAAGTTATTGCAAATAGAACATTCAACTTCATTTTCAAGAACCGAAAAGTTGTTATAGGTCCTTTTTTGTAATCCCGGTCATACTTCTTTGTTTTTGAGCTTCCCTAGTCATGATCGTTTTATATGCAACACATTGAGCTGCTTTGTGACCAAAGTTATGGCAAGAAAAGCATTGTCCATTGAAGAAACTTCTGCGGTTATCGAATCTACCAGCCAATTGATTGTAATTTCTATTGTCATCTATTCTTGAACCAAATTGAGAAGATTTTACCTGTGGCTGGTTGTAGCTTTTGTTCACCCTTAAGATGGATTGCCCCTGATAGTTTTTGTTTGTAATTCATCCCTGCTTTACCTGATGATCTTCATTGTGCTTTTGCTCATTTCTTCTTGCTGCATCAAGATAACTTTTTGAGGTGGATGCTTGAGAAGTTTCTCCATTATAGCCCAGACCTGTCTTGTTTAGTGGAGACCGCTGCACATTGATAATCTCATCCAAAGTTTCAGATCCTTTGACAAACTTGAGATTAATAGCTTTTGTTTTCTCAATCTCTTTTCTAAGACCAACAATTTCACCTTCTAATTTTTCAAGATGTTTTTCCTTTTCATCAATTTGAAATTGTAGAGTATCAATGATCATGTTCTTTTCTTCTATACATCTCTTGAGTCTAGTAATTTCATCATAAAGGTTATCCACATCTATAGCATCCATATAATCATCATCTTCAAATGCCATTAACAACTTATATTCATTACCTTGTTCATCTTCATCACTGTTTGATAGACCATCACTATCTTCATGAGTGTAGTAGCTTTTCTTATTTGCATTCTGTTTCTTGTTCCATCTAGCAGGTTCCTTTCCTTTATCCTTATAAGGACATTTTGCAGCATAATGACCTACTCTTCCACAAGCAAAGCATTTAAAAGGTAACTTACCTCTGAACCTTCCAGAACCCCTTTGAAGATTTATGACAAAATTTGATTCTTCTTCCTCTTCTTCTGGGACGTGGCTTGCTTCATAATAATCTCCTTTGCCTGATGCCTTGAAAGCAGCTTCTCTTCTGTCTGATGGACCTCCCTTTCTCATTTCATAAGCAGTTAGAATTCCATGTAGCTGAGACATAGTAAGAATTCGTAGATTTTCCTTTTCTTCTATTGCAGATACTTTAGATTCAAACTTGGGGGACAATGATCTTAGAACCTTTTCAACCACATTAGCCTCTTTTATTTCTTCACCCAAATTTTTCATACAATTAACAACCTCATCTACCCGAAGAAAATAGTTAGCCACACTTTCATCATTATACATTTTGAGAGTCTCATACTGAATTCTGAGAGTTTGAAGTTTAGCACGCTTTACCTGTTCATCTCCTTCATAGCTCGTGACAATTTTGTCCCATATCTCTTTTGCGGATTTATAGTGCATTACCTTCATGAATTCTGATTGAGATATACATCCTAATAGAGTACTGACTGCTTTCGCATTTGTTTCATACTTCTTTTTCTCGGCTGCATCTGTAGGAGTAGCTGAAGGAAAAGCGTAGCCTGTCTCTACGATGTCCCAAACTTCTGTACCAAGAGATTGAAGATAGGCAGTAACTCTTACCTTCCAATAATTGAAGTTTGTCCCATCAAAAACCGGTGGCCTGATTGATGCTTCTCTCTCGTAGTTGCTCATGATGAACGATCTACCTTCAAGCGATCAAGCTTCTCTGAAGGACCTGCTCTGATACCAATTGTTGGAAATAATACTGAGAGGGGGGGTGAATCAGTATTATCTAATTCTTTAATAAATCTTCCTTATTTGTTCTTTGAATTATTTTTGCATGTCAGTACCATAAAATAATGAGCATGAACAAAGAAAAACAGATAGTCACACCAAAGAACACAAGATGTAAGGTGGAAACCCAATGTGGGTGAAAACCACCTGCTGCAATATGTCTCTATCTTCTTTCAAATTAGAAACTCCTTTTACAATGGTTTTGTACTGGTGCAGTCCTTTACCAGTACGCAGGCTGCAACCTGCAGAGAGCTACAACTCTCTCTCGTTTTCCAGTCTCTCCTGGAAGGGAGCTACAACCCCCTACTTCTTTTCTTACAAGGACCACTTTTCATAAATTTTCAAACTGGATCCATAAGCATCAAATGATCATCAAGTATAAGAGAATCACCCAGTCAACTGTAGTAACCAGATCAACAATAATAGGACCAAACCCAGAGCACAGCAATGATAAACAAAGATTTTAAGAGAAGTAAGCACCCTGCTCAACTGCTCGCCTGCTTACGTAAGCACCCTGCTCAACTGCTTGCCTGCTTACAGTACGCACCCTGCTCAACTGCTTGCCTGCTTACAGTACGCACCCTGCTCAACTGCTCGCCTGCTTACGTACGCACCCTGCTCAACTGCTCGCCTGCGTACCTCGCTCTGAGTCCATTGAACTGCCTGCGGACCTCCGCACCTGCAACCCTTCTGTGCCTGCGTATGTACGCACCTGCAACCCTTCTGTGCCTGCGTATGTACGCACCTGAAACCCTTCTGTGCCTGCGTATGTACGCACCTGCAACCCTTCTGTGCCTGCGTATGTACGCACCTGCAACCCTGTGCCTGCGTATGTACGCACCCGAAACGCTTCGTTCCTGCGTATGTACGCACTTTTCTTTCACTGTATCTGCGTACCTTCGGGCATAGATGATTTCAAGATTTCAGAAATAACCCAGACAGTCAGATCTACAGATCTGAACATGCGCCGAAGAGATCTCAATCCATCAGTAGATTCGCCTTATTTAGATCTAGACATACTCCCAAGAGATCATAATATTTCAGATCTAGCCCTCATAAGATATTCAACCCAAAACATGCTCAAGCCAAATGATCTCCTTTGCTTTATATAGGAAAGCTCTTCCTTAAATCATGGATCAATACCACTAGCCGACACCATAATAACACAATACCGTCGGCTAAATACCAAGAGTAAAACATAAGAAAACCCCACATGTGAATTTCTTTGCCTTGAAATGTGTGCACTGGGGGTACGCACCTCCTGAACGGGATAACTGTGGGTATGTACGCACTTTATGTAACACTGACCTGCGTGTACGCACCTTATGTAAGGTGTACCTACGTACCCCTTATTTTCTTCAATATTTGATAGCTGATCATCAATCTCTGCTGCTGACTTGAAGTACTGTGATCTATCACCTGAATGGGTTGCCATCAAGGACAACACTTTAGCCATAATTCCAACAAAAATATCATCTACATATACCACAAGATATACAACTGTTTTGCCAACTTTCTTGACAAATAAAGTTTCATCATCAAAATCAAAATGATTGAAGTTGAGTTTCAGAAGATGCTCTGTTAGTTTTTCATACCAAGCTCGTGGTGCTTGTTTGAGGCCATACAAGGACTTCAAAAGTTTGCATACTTTATGTTCATGTCCTTTCACAGCAAATCCTTCAGGCTGAGACATAAAAACATTCTCTTTTAGATCTCCATTCAAGAATTCAGTTTTTACATCCATTTGATGGACTTTCCAACCGTTCTGAGCAGCTAGTGCAAAGAGTGTCCGGATGGTGGCCCATTTTGCTGTGGGGGCAAAAGTTTCCTCATAATCGACCCCTTCCTTCTATGCAAAACCTTTTGCCACAAGCCTAGCTTTGTGCTTGTCAAGTGAGCCATCAGCTTTGTATTTGTTCTTGTAGACCCACTTGCAGCCAATTGGTTTGGTTCCAAATGGAGGATCAACCAGCTTCCAGGTGCCATTCTTTATGAGGGCATCATACTCCTTCTGCATCGCTTCTTTCCATTCATCATGAGAAGCAGCTTCTTTGAAGGAAGTTGGTTCAAAATCTGTAGACAAGTTCAATTCACAATCATAAGTAACATCCATATCAACAGGTGAATTAGAGTTATCTACATCACCTCCATCTTGTCGGTTTGTATTTATGGTTCCTGTTTTTCCAATTTCATCAGGATGAACACTTTCAAGTGTCTTTGTCAGCCACTTTGGGGGACCTTTCTGAGATGGTCCAGGCTACTCTGTTGATTGAGTTGGGTCTGAATCAAGATTGAGTCTCCCAATTCTATCAATTACATCACTTAAAGCATCATCCGTTGTTGGAGTGTCATGCAGGGGAGATTGTTCTTCAGAAGAAGATTCCACATGTTGATCTAGTATAGGAATCCCCCCTTCAAGATGTGGAATCTGATTATCAAACTCTTGAAATGATTTCGGTTTTGTGAATTTATCCAAGCGATCAAGTTGCCGCTCAACAACACTGTCAGATTTGGATGATTCAAGAAAAATGACATCTCTAGATAAAACAAAATTTTTATTTACTTCATCATAGAGGCGGTATGCTTTAGATGTGTTTGAATACCCTAGGAAGATACACTTATGACTTCTAGCACCAAGTTTGTTTCTATGTACCTTTGGTATTAAAGCATAACATGTGGAACCAAAAATCCTAAGATGTTTTACCGAAGGAACATGTCCATACCACAATTCATAAGGAGTCTTGTTTCTTATAGCACTAGATGGACATCTATTCTTTATATATGCAGCATATAGAACAGCATCAGCCCAAAACATTGTCTTTACATTTTTGAAGAAAAGCATGGATCGTACCATATTCAAAATTGTTCTGTTCATTCTTTCAGCTACACCATTCTGTTGAGGATTATAAGGCACAGTTGTTTGATGTTTAATCCCATGTTGGCGAAGATAGTGTTCAAATTCATTTGATGTATATTCTTTTCCATTATCAGTGCGAATAGACCCAATATGAGATTGTGCATCATTTTCTATCCATTTATGAAAATTCTTGAATGTTTGAAAAGCATCAAATTTTTTCTTCAATAAATAAACCCAACACATTCTGGTGTAATCATCAATAAATATCATGATATATTTATTTCCATTTGCAGAAGAAACAGGCATTGGACCACATAAATCTGAATGAATGAGTTCCTATGTGCTCTTGAATGTGAATCATGAAAAGACTGTTTGCTATGCTTTCCTAGAATGCAAGCATCACATTGCTTATGTTTTCTAGGAATTGTAGGCAAACCAGCAACACCATTTTTCTTCAACAAGCGGAGACTATCATAGTTTAAATGTCCAAATCTAGCATGCCATAATAAACTTGATGGAAGTGTACCTTCTTCATGATGAGAAATATATGAGAAATGTTGTGCATAAGCAGAAGTTCCTTGCAGTTTAAGAAGTCTTTCTTCTTCTATACCCCTCATGACAAGTGAGTGGTCAGATGCCTTTCTTACCTCAATCTTGCCATCAAACATATGAATGGAGTGACCTTGCTGGTGGATGTAGACCAGGGACAACAAGTTTCTTTTGAACTATGGGAGATATAGAACATGATCCAGAAGAAAGTCTGGAAGACCAGGCAGTTTAAGCCTGATTGTGCCAAGCCCTGATGGCTTGATTTTTGACTGATCTGCAAAGTATACTGCTCCATCAACATTATCAGTGAAATCTTCAAAAAAATCTTTCCTATGAGTCATATGACAGGTTGCTCCTGAATCAAGCAACCAATCATTTTTCGAAGAAGCAAGTGAAGCATTAAAAAAATCTTCATTTACTCCAATGTTACATTGTGCCTCAATATAGTGAGCGGATTCAGGTGCTTTACCTTTGTCTGTGTCATCAGATTTACCTTTCTGCTGATTTCTTCTCTGCTCAATTTTGTCCCATGGTAGCTTGCATGTAGAGGCATCATGTGATCCATTTCGTTTGTAGCGAATGCAGTGTAGATCTGCCTTTTCTGCTTGAGAATGTCTGCCCCCCCTGCCTCTGAAGTATCTTCCTCTTCCTCTTTGTCCACCTCTTCCTCTTGTAGAATCTTGAGCAGGATGCTTTTCTTTATGAGCAAGGCAAACAGTCTCTTCAGAAGATTCAGGGACTGTTTTCTTTCCAAAGGCTTTCTCTCTTTCAGCAAACTTTTTCACAAGAGAGTCAAAGGTTATATCTTTAAGATTTCCATTTGCTTGTAAAGACTCAAGATAATTGGAGTAGGTAGGATAGAGTGCTTTGAGAAAGGCAATAAGAGAGATATCCAGCTCAACCTTAGTGGATTTAATATCATGCATTATAGACTTTATTTCAGATGCAAGAGCAAGAGGATCATTATTTTTCAGTTCAAGAGTGAAGAGTTTAATCATGAGCTGAACAACTTCTAGTGCAGAATGTGTATCATAGAGTTCTTTCAGCTTTTGTAAAGCTTCAAAGGCAGTGGAATAGGATGAAATATGACGACTTACTTCTTCATTTACAGATGCTGCGATCAATGCATAGGCTTTGCTGTTCTTGTTTTCCCAAATGACAAGTTCTTTATCTGATGTAGGCTGCACAGGGTCTTTGTCTTCTTCTCCGACACACACTCCTTTCCACAGCTCATTGTAGATGAGGGTGTGTTTTACCATCCGAGACCATTCTGAATAGTTCTCCTTGCCAGTGAGAACTATTACTACCATAGAAATGATTGAATGCATTCTGTAAAAAATATCTCTGCTAAAAAACTTCTGTTGAAAAAAAAAAAACTTCTGCTAAAAAAAAAAATCCTTATGCCACAGCCTTATGCACTTTATTTTCTTCTAACATTTGCATCAGCATTTCTTATATCAACATTTCTTATATCACTGCAATATTACTATGTTTTGAGAGAAAAAAAATCCTCAATGATCACTTCAACATATATCAATATATCATGCAATAATACAGATGCTTTGATATAAAACACTCGGTCAAACTGCCGGAATTCGAACACCCAACCTAAAGAAATCCGCAGCCCACTAGCATTTCACAGAACCCAAAAAGGAGCAATGTGGCAAGCCAATGTATAAGAAAGAAGTCGGAGATGCCAAAATTTTCAAGCAAATAGCGGAGGCTCACCTCGGTCAAACCCCCAACCGCTAAATATCCGCCATTGGTTTGGCAGTAGGCGGAGGAGCGGAGAGGTATATTTTACATGGGAAATAAATGTGGAGCAGATACACACCGTATATTCAAACGCTCAGGCAGCATAAAACTGCGCAATACCATAAGGAGGCTCGAATAAACGATGATGGATTGTATCAAAATTTCAATATACGAATACTATCACATAAAACTGCGTAATACCCAGCGTTAAAGTGCAATGTTTGTTTCTAACTCGTCGATTACGCCCATTCATAGTTCCTTTGCCAACTCCATACAATGCTTCCGCCACAGATACAGAATAAGGGAGCACCAAAGAAGGAAAACGAGTTCTCTCTGATAGTCTGAGATACAAACGATGATACCAAACAAGTTTCTGCGACAAGTCGGCTTTCCCTGAACTTTACCAGCTTAAACAAACAACAACTTGTCAACAGCGGCTTGCTAGATTTGTGAAAATGGGGAACGCTATCACTTTCACCAGGGTTCAAGTCTCTCTAATAGTTTCACCTCACCCATATTCAAGGCCAGCATTTGCATATACAAAAAATAATATAACCCAGAATTTGACTGATTCGAAAAAATGTTGCTTATTCGCTAAAAATGGCCAGCTTTTTAAAAGCATAACTGACGCAACTCTACATTGGTCTGATTCAAAAAATCGCTAGTTATTCCAAGTCCTCGTATTCTTGAAAAAATGCCAAACTGTTGGCAAGAAAACATACAAAAACCCACAATAGCCAAATGGGCACAGACAATCACAAAAAACCTCAAACCCAAAACTGCAGGATCGAATAATCACAAATCAGGCAACACCAATCAGACCACAGAAGGCCACACCGTTCAAAAATTCATCGGGCAATCAACACAGGGACTCAGACAGAACCCTGTCAGGACAGAGGCAGCGCTGGTGCGCCAGAGAGCAGAGAGCGTTATGTCAGGCAAACGCTCAGGCAGATGCAGCGCTAGTGCGCTAGAGAGAAGAGGAGTTACAAAGAATTTGGGACTGGGACCTGCGTTCTGATACCATGTCAGGCCAGGGTAACTCCAGAATGAATGAGCGGAAGAAAACACTGATTGATTTATTCATTAGCTAACTATCAGTTATATACATAAATATGACGGATCAGTTCATCTTCTTGATGACTGTCCAGTTCACCCATCCGTTGAGGATTAGGTGTCAACAATTAAAATGGTATAGTTTATTTTATTTATTTATAAGAATTATATAAATTATCATGCTTTTAACCCAATTTTATGGTTTGAGGTCTTATTTGGCCTCTTCCTGAGGTAGTGGCCCATATTAACTTAGTATATGCAATAGATTTGATAACATGTTTTTTCATAGTGAAGTAATGCAAACATTACTGAGCATTACTTTGCTGGAAATAAATGTTTAACCTAAATGTTTCATACCATGGCCTTTCCATATTTATGACATCTGGGCATTTATCACTTCGTAGCTTATGACATATGGGAATTTATCACTTAGGTCTTCACAACGACTAGAAGTGCTTGGTGAGCACAAAGGGACCCTACTCTAGATATAGCTTTTAGAGAGCTTGTTATCTCCTACAACTCAATTTGGAATGGAATATACTAATCAATCTGCAATCTGCAATGGGATTAGTTGTTGGTTCTAGAATAAACCCTACTCTGCAGGCTCTACTCCTAAATTATGATCCAAATTTATGAAGGAACGAAATGAAATACAAATATAAATAAAAACAAAGAGCTACAATGAATACAAAACTTCAATTCATTAATAACAAAGTACTGAAAAATTGTTTACATGGAGAATGGAAATAGAATAGCTCGGGTGATGGTAGCTTATCTCTGAGAAGCAATGTGTGGCTACATGCCTTCTGAGCTATGTTACAATGAGGCTTGGAGGCCTATTTATTATTGAGAAACAATGGAGAACCCTAAACATCCAAAAACCTAACCCTAGGAAATGAAGTGACAAATGTATGTGGGCTTTGTTGGGGTAAATTGGTACATCAACTTCTTGGGGTTGTAACTTTGACATATGATGTTTGTTTGATGTGTGTGGTACCTTGATAGGTAGATATATATGGGGAATACAAATTTTTACTATGAACCCATTCCACAGGCTGCAAGTTTCTCATTTTTCAAAAAAAAAATAGCGTTGTTTACGGCCTCAAACGGCTCCGGAAGTTCAAGACCTGAAGAACTAGAAAAAATAGTAAATTGTGCTACATTTAAGGAAACTGAAAGAAACAATTTTGGGGATCCAAGTGGAATAGTTGGGTGGCCAACAATATCCACTTGGATTAGTCCTCCCCCATTAGGAAGAAATGGTCCCCATCGCGTTCAGTGCCTTCACGAGATGGGGAAACTTTTGCTGAACTTGGTCCATGGTGACCCACTTGCCCTAGTGCAGGAGTTGGACAACTTTGACAACTCAACGCAGTTGGACATTATATTGGTGAGTGTTCTTGATATATGTGTCCATGATCTAATCAAATGTGGTCTGTTTCATGCAGTCTGGGTTGAGCTATGTTGGTGTTAGTTATTATGCAATGTCTGATGTGTCCAACAATGGTGGAAAGTATGGTTGAAGGTAGCCCATATTAACTACTAGCTGAACGCCAAGGAATGGGGGAATGTAGAGCTTAAAAGAATTATCTCCCACAAGCTTGGTGATGGTGTAAGAACCGTCTCAAAGTGGTTGGATTTTTTGATGGGATCTGACAAGGCATTCTTTCTGCAAATGCAACCAAACTTTGTTTCCCACTCAAAACTTATGTGGCACCCAATGTTGATCATGTCGTTACTTGTAATTGGAATTGGATTTATCTAGGATTTCATGCACCTACTAGTGGATCTGTTGGATGTGTTCAATAAAATTGGCTGATTTATCATCCTTAGACTGTGCATGTGCATATTCTGTTTATGCAGTCGCATGAGGCATGACAACATCAATCATACCCAATGGTTGAAATCTCAAACCCACTTGAAAGGGACTGCGGTGAGTAGAGCTATGGAGAGATTTGTTATAATTGTGATGCACATAAGGAAGGCTCTCATTCCATGTTCGTGGATTCTTGAAGTTGTACATGTGTATTATGTGCACTATCATCCTGTTAATGACCTCTATTTGGCCATCAGTATGAGGATGGAATGAAATTGACTTGGTGAGCTTGGTGTCCAATAATTTCCACTTCCTTGACCCAGAATGTGCTCAAGAATATACCATCCTGATTTGATATAATGGTTTATGAAATCCCAAAATGTACTCACACCCATTCAAAGAAGAGTTTGGCAGTGTCTTGTTGGGTGTGGAGCTTGATTATCTTCTTTACTTAGAGGTATCGCCACATTGGACCCCAGTTTGTAATGTGGTGGCAACGTCGCCCATAAAATATACGTTGTAGGGGGAGTCCAAGGGGCAGTGCCCCCGAAGCTAAAAATAGATGTAGAATTACCTTGTAAAATGTTGTAATTTCATAGTCAATCTGGGCCGTTCATTAGGCAGAGATATGATGGTAGATGTTATGTTTAATTTACAAGTTTTTCCCTAGAAGGCACCCCCTCGTTATATATGAGTGAATTATATTACGTCTATGTAGATCTGTATTCTGAGCGAGAAGAGAGAAGAGATTGAGTGACAGAGAAGAGGGAATTACAACGGATATGCTGTAGGTTGTATCTCTTCAGTTTGCTGGATAATAGAAAAGGAAGGACTGGCTGTTTCTCCTTGGACATAGCCGAAATTGGGTGAACCACGCATATCTATGTCTCTCTTGTTTTATGCATTTTCTGTGTTTATATTTCTGCAATATTTTATGTGTTCTATTGCTTTGTAATATATATTTTCTAACATGTCCTATGTTATGGTACTCTTCTTCCAAGTTTCGAATATAGCCATCTTAGAAAATCTGTCCACAACCACAAATACACATTCATTGCCATCCTTGGTAGAAGGGAGGCCAGACAGATAATCCATGGAGATGGATTCCCAGGGTTGGTTGGGAGTAGGCATATGAGTGTAGAACCATTGCTTCTTGATGGTTCGTTTGGTGATGTCAGATGTAGTGCATGATATGATATATTTTCTTACATCCTATCGGAGTCTTGACCAATAAAAATACTTCTATAGTATGACCAAAATTTTCTTCACACCAAAGTTAACTGTGACAGGATTATAGTGCACCTCCCAAATTAGTTTGGCATGCTCGCTTGAAGGAATTCAAAGTTGGCCCAGGTAGCATAATAATGTGCCTTGGAGGTGTAAATCAGGTACTTTCTTTCCATCCACTATCATCTTTTATGTGGTGGCAAACTCCATATAATTCTTTTATAGTTGCGACCATCTAGAGGTCTCGTGGCCTCAAGAGTTGAGAACAATAGTTAGTGATGCAACTGGGGGCCGACTGAGGCAATCTACAACATGATTGGCGCTAACCTTCTTGTATTTAATGTTCAAGTAGAATTGTTGTAGATATGTAGACCACTTTTGATGATGATCGTTTTGCAACTTCCCTTGCATCTGTATCAACTTAAGAGGTTGGTGGTATGTTTGGATAACCGTCTCCTTCCCCAAAATGTAATGTTTCCATTGTCGGAAAGCCTGCATGATAGAATACATCTCTTTATCATAGGTGGGGTACTTCCAAATTGTATCAGAAAGTGTCTCACTGTGATAGGCTTCTAGATGCCCTTGCGGGGTGAGAATTGCACCAATATCATATTCAGAGGAATTTATCTCGATTTAAAAAGGTTATTGTAGGTCTGGCAATGTGAGTATAGGTAAAGAGAAGAGGTGGTGCTTTTGCTCAAAGAACGCCTCCTGTTGGGACTCAGACCAGGAATAAATTTCTTTCGATCTGCCCTTGGTAACTTGACTCAAAGGCCAAGTGATATGGGAGAATCCCAACACGAACCCTTTGATAAAATTTGGCAAGACCCAAAAATATGTGAAGCTATGTTAGAGTGGTCCAGGTTGACCAATCCCGAATGACTTGGATGTTAGTCAGATCCACATGCACGCCTTTCTCATCTATGATGTAACCCAGATATTGGACCTGGCTCATGCCAAAGGTGCATTTCTCTAGGTTGGCACATATTTTGTGCCATTGCAAGGTTTGAAGGACATGTCAAATCTGTTGCAAGTGCTCTTCCCAACTCTTGCTGAAGATAAGAATATTGTCTAGATATACAACCACAAATGAGTTAGTGAAGGGCCACAAGATGTCATCCATCAGCCTCATAAAACTTGCAGGGGCATTTATCAACCCAAAAGGTATGATCAACCATTTAAAAAGGCCCTCCTTGGATTTGAAGGTGGGGTTCCATACATCTATGGGCTCTATTGGAACCTGGTGATAGCCAAATTTTAGATCGATCTCGCTTAAATACTTGGTCCCCTTGAGTTGGTCAAGAAGGTCATTAATCCACAGGATCAAATACCTATGAATCATACTATAAGTGAAAAAGATGTACTTTCCTCTTCTCGGAGGGCTCGTGTAGCTCAACAACATCCCCCCCCTCTCGTGAACTAGCTACCAGAACGAGTGGCTCACTACGTGAGATCAATGCTAGCACCTATGCCCTAAGACATGTACATGGGCAAGGCTCCTATGGAAGCTATCCCCACAAAAAAAACAAAAAAAGGTTCTCCTTTACAGAGCTGGTCTCAACCCGCCTATGAATAAGAACACATGAGGTCATGAGTCTCCTACAGAATGTCTAGGCATGAAATAAATTTCTTATGAGTTATTCTTGTATGATGGTTTGTGTATGAATGTCTGGGGTATTAAGTCTGCTACGGTGTTGTCCCCACTTGTTAAAGACAATCAAGAGGAAGCCAATTGAAGTCCTATAGGTCATGTCTTGGTCTCCCCAATAACTCTAGTATAAAGGAGTACTCAAATGTGAAAAATCTTGGTTTAGTATATTAAGCCCACCAAACTATAGAAAGGGTCTTTATCTGAGTGATTACCTGAGTGATTACCTGAGCGTGGTCCACCCAGATAATATCCTTTCCTAGCACCCACCACCATAAAAGATAAGATAAGGAGGTGCTCCTACCTACCTACCCCCCTGTCAAATCAATATAAAATCAAGGGATGTAGGTCATAGGTTTACCATAGCTTTATCTATCTTCACAGCTAGCACCCCATCCTTCAAGGTTGTAGTATTATGCTTCATATCATAAAATCTATCGTCAATCATTCACTAGTCAGATCACATTTAGGTGGCTAGGAAGGGGCATCCAGAAGACAGAATCCAAACCTACCTTTGTTCCTTTAATATTTGGAAAAACAGTTCTCATCTCAAGTATTCATGATAGGAAGGAGGTATATGCACTTAACTCGAGAAGGGGTTACAATTCTAGGTTTTCAATGGCCAAGAAAACAGGTTGGGCAGGGCACACCCCATCTGAATGTTTAAACATTGCCAAAGCCTAATGCATTATACCTTATGACAGCTTATCGAGCAACCCAAGAACTTAGATCGACTATCTCTTGCCAGATACCCATTAAAAACTAGAAATCATTAACATGACGGGGATGGTTGGGTTGGCTTACCTACTAGCTTGCTTCACAACTTGGATCGAAGAGGGATTGACGGATGCACAATTTTGACTTTTGATGGGATTGAGTGGGGGTTATTTAGTTAGTGATTTACCAACTACCAGGTGGGGCGGGCCAATATACGGATCATTTAGCAGTTCAGGTGCACCAAGAGACAACAAGTATCTTCTTATTGGGTTCTTAAGCTGCTGACCAATATATGTTGAAAAAATGTTGTCTGTGAAGAAGGTGGACTGAGAGAGAGGTTATTTAGTTTACTTTCCGGTTGAAACCACTTGTCATAATTTTTGGTGTTTGATCAATATAACACTTTCCTCCTCAAGTGGTGGGAAGGAATAACACTACCTTCCTCTTCTAAGGGGGTTTGTGTAGCTCAACTACATCCCCCCTCTCGTGAACTATCTACCAGAATGGGCGTCTCACTACGTGAGATTAGTGCTAACACCTATGCCCTAAGACACATACATGGGCAAGACTCCTGTGGAAGCCTTCCCCACAGAAAAAAACAGAAAAAGGCTCTCCTTTGTGGAGCTGGTCTCGACCCGCCTATGAATAAGAACACACGAGGTCATGAGTCTCCTACAGAATGTCTGGGCATGAAAGAAATTTCTTATAATTTATCGTGTATTAATGTCTGGGTATGAATGTCCAGGGTATTAAGTCCCCTACAATGTTGTCCCCACTTGTTAAAGACAATCAAGAAGAAGCCAATTGAAGTCTGGTAGGTCGTGTCTCAGTCTCCCCAATAACACTAGTATAACGGACTACTCAAATGTGAAAGGTCTTGGTTCAGTATATTAAGCCCACCAAACTATAGAAAGGGCCTCTACCCGAACGATTACTCGAGTGATTACCCAAGCATGGCGCTAGGGGTGATTTTAGGGGCGAATGTTCACCCTTTGGCGAAATTAAGGGGTTTTAAATTTTTAGTGGGTGAATATTTTGTATCATAGTACATTTTTAAAAATCACCTCAAATAGGCCACCTTATTTTAAGGGAGAGGGTAAAAAAGGTAAATTTAGCCCTTGAAATTGGGAGTTACAACCATCCATTCACCCATTTTCAAGAATAGGTTTTATTTAAGTGAATCCATTCGCCCATTTTCAAGAATAGGTTTTATTTAAGTGAATCCTATGGGCCAAAGGCCCAAATACCATATTTATAAAAGAGGTATGGTAAATTAATAAAAATATAAATAAATGAGAGGTATGGTAAATAAATAAAGCATTTTTTATATTTACTCCATATGTCACCTTATATACATGCAAGGGTGTAAACAAATAAAAATATAAGTAAAGTGGAGGTATGGTAAATAAATAAAACATCTTTTTATACTTACTTAAAAGGTATGGTAAATAAATAAAAATATAAATAAACTAGATGCATGGTAAATAAATAAAACCTCTTTTTATATTTAGTCCATAACCCTCGTTCTATTTATGAAGGCTCAAGAAAGAGGTTTTATTTAAGTGAATCCTATGGGCCAAATACCATATTTGTAAAAGAGGTATGGGAAATTAATAAAAAGATAAATAAGCGAGAGGTATGGTAAACAAATAAAACATTTTTTTATATTTACTCCATAAGTCACTTTGTATTTATGAATGGTATGGTAAATTAATAAAAATATAAATAAACGAGAGGTATGGTAAACAAATAAAACATTTTTTTATATTTACTCCATAAGTCACCTTATATTTATACTATGGGACAAATACCGTGGACTAGATTATTATTAATACCATGCAAAAAAACATTATTATCCCTAATATTAGTATTAATAAAAATAAAAATGGCACATGGTATTGACCCATGGTATTCACCAAAATGGCACATGGTATTGACCCATGGTATTCACTTGGAATGTAGCCTATTTAAATGGGGGAATTAAACCAACATAGATCCATCTTTACTCTGGATCTACTAACCCCCGAGAGGTATCAAATATCGTGATATGCAAACTAGCATAGAGTGAAAAAATATTTGATCTGATCAAGAGTAAAAATGGATGTTGTAATTTAGTGTATGTTAAACATTTTAGCTTGGTTAAAATAAAAATAAAATAAAAATCAACTATTAGTTTTATTAATTTTTATAAATTACTAATAGTAATTTTTAAGCTCCAGGTTTATGATAACCCATGGTATTCATGTGAGCATAGACTATTTAAAGGGGAAATTCTATCTTAGATCCATCTTAATTCTGGGTCTACCAAGTGCTCACAGGGATAAATAGATTTCATCCCCTTAAGAGTGGTAGATGTGGAGTTAAGATGGATATAGGTTGGTTTTATGATAATGAAGATATTAAATAGACTTAGGAAATTATATTGTAAAAACATCTTAAGGTGAATGGTTAAAGCATAGACATTGGACAAGTATATTTGTATACTTCTGTTTTAAACTGAAACAAATCCAGGGCTAAAAGGAATGGATTGATTGCACTAGTCATCCTTCTATAACTTTCGAACATATGTTGAAGTAAACAGATTGTAATTTGGGTAATTTTTCTAATTGCAAACGGGAACATACTTGTGTATTGGCAGGGTGGTTACGAGGTCCCTAGAAGTGGAGTAAACATATTGTAATTTGGGTAATTTTTCTAATTGCAAACAGGAACATACTTGTGTATTGGCAGGGTGGTTACGAGGTCCCTAGAAGTGATGAATTTGATTTTTTCTTGGTTTTATATATAGTATTAGGTTTTTTCTCATGCTTTCTGTGAATGGCACGGGTGAAATTTATCCTACACCCACTAGGTTATCGATATGTAATTTCGGTAATTTTGATTTCAAAAGATATTTTAAAGAAATGCAATGATTTCATTTTTGTATTCAATAAACACAAGATTTTATAATTGAGTAAAATATTCGCCATGCCTGGTGAGAGATTCGCCAAAAAATTATATATACATATCATATTATTGATAAAATCGCCTTCCATTTTTCCTGTATACCATGGAGATTCGCCCATTTATTATACATGTAAATTTGGGGGGGGGGTTCTTAAAATTTTCCCTGCATGGCGCACCTAGATAATACCCTTTCCTGACACCCACCACCGGAAAAGATAAGATAATGAGGTGCTCCTACCTACCTGTAGAGCTGTAACAAGGGTCTCTTTCACCTCTAGTTATGCCACATTAATAAGTCAATCCGGGAGCGCTTTGTTATTTCAAAGAGTAACTCAATCCGAGGCTATTCGTCAGAGTAATGCTTAGTAGTACAGTGTCTAGAAAATACAAGAGTAAACGGCTGCTAAACTTATGACTAAATTGCTCTAAAAAGGATAAAATCACACAACGCAGCTTATCAGTCAAGGGTACGGAAGCGGTAACCCATCCCTCTAGAAACTGATGGAAAGGAAATTAGAGCATGGACCATAGGTCTGGGAGCTAGGCAGCGACTTGCTGAGGCTCACTACAGCCTTAGACCTTCTCTCACACCAAGACAGTAAATGCAAGTAAATGGAACGGCAGAAAGTAAAATGGAACAGCAAATGGGAAATGGAACAACAAATTTGAAATGGAACAGCAGTAAATGGAATAGCAATCCAATAAACTAAATCTCACGAGTCAGACTAAGCTTGCTCTATTGAATTAAACTCACATTCTGCAATCAAATAGCAATCTTCTCTCTAAAGCAACTTCAATGAATTATACTTTATGGAACAGTATTCACAAATGAATTATGGAACAACAATCATCAAACATATATACACAACACGCTTACTATAGCAATCTGATGATTAAAGAGAATATGACTATGTTTCCAAATAGAATAATATTACTTCCGGATTCCAATAATTGAGATTTCAAATGAATCCAATACAGCAATATTCAATATGAAGGCTCTGTAATAGAAACAGTTGGCTTAAGTTGCTAACATGCAATCAACTCTGAAAAGATTCACTCATACAATACAGAGTCACTACATAAATCTCTTGAAAGAAACCATTAATGAATTAATCGTAACAGAGCATGGAATAGCATATGAAAAACGCGTCAGATTACCAAACTGTAAAGATAAACAAACCACACAGAAACCAAATTATAATGATACAAAAGCAAGTGTCCTTCGGAGCCGGGCCCTTAGCTTCCAACGGTACACCGCCTTAGATTACTCCAGACGCAGAGATGAAATAAACACCAAGTCTTTTGTATTAATGCATTAGCAAATATACAGGAAAACAAGTCTTAGAGAGAGTCGATGATCAAAGTTGAGTCTGAAATTCACAGTTACATATATGAAAAAGAAGGTCCTTTGCTTAACAATGCTGTATCTTTTTATAAGAATAACGGCGGAGGTATCTAAGTAGCAAAAATAAGCAAAACAGCGATTCCTCAGGATCAAAGATCCTGAGGGATTCGCCAAGCCGTTAATCCTTTACTTTTCTTCCCCTATTCCGCCGAATTGATAATTCTTCTTTCTTTCCAGGGTCGTCTTGCTTCGATTTGTTCGATCTTGTTCGCATCTGGTTCCCTCCTAAAGGGACAACAGTTATTTCTCCTTTGTCTTTTCCTTTCGAATGGTAGCCCTTCGTTTCCACCCTTTCCTGCATGGAAAAATAACAATTATCAGCGATTAAGCTTTCCATACTAATTCTCACATATTCTATTAAAATTCTTTATTTCTTTAAGTTCATTATGCAGAAAGGGTTACAATTGTTACTGAAAAGTCACTAAATTGTTCGTCAAAAACATACCTTTCCAGTGCTCCACACTACCTATCTCGCCATCAAATCAATATCAAATCAAGGGCTGCAGTGTTGAAATATGGCAACAAGAATATTTCAATTTAATTTGTCCTTGAATTAAATTGTGAATTAAAATCAAATTTGTCTTAACAACTACTTGGAAATAGTTAATTAATTCATCTTGGATTAATTAGTTGGAGAAATTCAAGTTAGAAGTCTTTCTGAAGTCATGCAAGATTTATCACTTAAATTAAGGAGACAAGATTGAGTTATTTGAGTTGTAATTAGTTAACTTAGTTTACTGAGTTAAGTCTAGTTAAATTAGTTCCAAACTGTTTGAGGAACTAATAGAGAGTTAACAGTTAGTTAATGCATGCATTCCCTCAACTAGTGTACTCCAATTAATTGAAGATTCCCTCATCAGAAACTCATGCATGTCTATTATGAGAAAGACCCAGTGGAGATTAAAGACAAGGAAAATGTACTATCAGTTGCATGTGTTTTCCTATAAAGAAAACTCATGCATGCAATCAAGGCATCATTCCTTGAAGATTGCACAGTTCTGACAGTGTGTGAGATCAGAGTGTTCCACTTGGTTGAAGGAGAGTCATCCCAGAGGAATAGCGCAAGGAAATAGGAGATTGGATGGCAGAGAGGAAGGCTTGAGAGAAGCTTTGATTGTCTGTGAGCATCTGTGAGGATTGTACTGAGAGCTCGCTAGCTATGAGAGCTAAGGCTTTGTATAATTCCTATGTATTTCCACCTTGTATGATAATACAGATAGTGGGGTTTTTAGCTGAGGCTTTCCCAAAAGTATTTTCATGTGTATTTTTCCATTGATTCTTCTTCTTCTGGTTATATTATTCAACTCGATCTTTAGGCTTCTAAAAATTGATAGTAGAAGTAGGTTATAGTATTCTGCTTTGATTTATATTGCATTATCAAGTTAACCTGCACCGGATTTTCTACATGGTATCAGAGGTAGGTTTCGATCCTCCAACCTATGGGTTATGGGCCCACCACACTTCCGCTACGCAGAAAGAGGAGGTCCCCTGAGAGGTATGCTGGATACATGGCCCTTGCTGGGGAATGTGTTGAGACCAAGCCATCTTCCTTTGAGGAAGCAGTACACCAGCCGATTTGGGTTGATGCTATGGTGGAGTATGACTCCATAGTTCGTAATAGTGTTTTGGACTTGGTTCTGAGATCGGAGAACAAGTCAGTTGTGATTTCCCGTTGGATTTACAAGGTAAAGCAAGCTACTAATGGTAGTGTGGAGAAGCATAAGGCAAGATTTGTTGCCTATGGCTTTTCACAGGTCGAGAGGATCATGTTGTTGTACTATATTTCAATAGAGGAGCAAGATGCTCACATTTTGACAAAGGCATTGTCAAAGTGTAAATTCAAGTTCCATAGAGACAGGATCAGGGTGGTAGATAATCCCTTTCTTGTTGAGAGGGAGTGTTGAAATATGGCCACAAGAATATTCCAATTTAATTTGACCTTGAATTAAATTGTGAATTAAAATCGAATTTAGTCTTAACAACTACTTGGAAATAATTAATTAATTCATTTTAGATTAATTAGTTGGAGAACTTCAAGTTAGAAGTCTTTCTGAAGTCATGCAAGAGTCGCCCCTTAAATTAAGGACATAAGATTGAGTTATATTTGAGTTGTAATTGGTTAACTCAGTTTACTGAGTTAAGTCCAGTTAAATTAGTTCCAAACTGTTTGAGGAACTAATAGAGAGTTACCAGTCAGGTGATGCATGCATGCACTCAACTAGTGTACTCCATTTAACTGAAGATTCCCTCATCAGAAACTCATGCATGTCTATTATGAGAAAAAATAAGTTGAGATTAAAGACAAGGACAATGTACTATCAGTTTCATGTGTTTTCCTATAAAGAAAACTCATGCATGTAGTCAAGGCATCATTCCTTGAGGATTGCACAGTTATGACAGTGTGTGAGATCAAAGTGTTCCACTTGGTTGAAGGAGAATCATCCCAGAGGGACAACGCAAGGAAATAGGAGCTTGGAGGGCAAAGAGGAAGGCTTGAGGGAAGCTTTGATTGCCTATGAAAATCTGTGAGGACTGTATTGACGTCTGGCTAGCCGTGAGAGCTAAGACTTTGTATAATTCCTATGTATTTCCACCTTGTATGATAATACAGATAGTGGGGTTTTTAGTTGAGGCTTTCCCCAAAGTATTTTCATGTGTATTGTGCCATTGATTCTTCTTCTTCTGGTTATATTGTTCAGCTCGATCTTTAAGCTTTCGAAAATTGATAGTAGAAGTAGTTTATAGTAATGTGCTTTGATTTATATTACATTATCGGGTTAACCTGCACCAGATTTTCTACGTGCAGGTCATAGGTTTACCATAGATTTATCTATCGTCATAGCTAGCACCCCATCCTTCAAGGTTGTAGTCTTATGCTTCATATCATAAAATCCATCAGGTATTCATGATAGGAAGGAGGTATATGCACTTAACTCAGGAGGAGGTATATGCACTTAACTCGAGAAGGGGTTACAATTCTAGGTTTTCAATGGCCAACAAAACAGGTCGGGCAGGGCACACCCCATTTGAATGTTTCAAAATTTCCAAAACTTAATGCATTCTACCTTATAATGACTTATCGAGCAACCCAAGAATTTAGATTGACCTATCTCTTATCAGATACCCATTTCAAACTAGAAATCATTAACATGATGGGGATGGTTGGGCTGGCTTACTTATTGGCTTGCTTCACAACTTGGATCAAAGAGGGATCAACGGATGTATGATTTTGACTTTTAATGGGATTGAGTGGGGGTTATTCAGTTAGTGATTTACCATCTACCATTTGGGGTGGGCCAACAAACATATCATTTAGCAGTTTAGGTGCACCGAGAGATAACAGGTATCTTCTTGTTGGGTTCTTAAGTTACTGACCAGTATATGTTGAAACAGTGTTGTCTGTGAAGAAGGTGGACTGAGAGAGAGGTTATTTAGTTTGCTTTCTGGTTGAAAACACTTTCTAGAATTGATCAATATAACACTTGCCTCCTCAAGTGGTGGGAAGGAATAATGCTACCACAGGAGGAAGTAATGATAACACTTGCCCGAGTCAAAGGATTGCTACAAAACAATGATCCATGTCCCACACCTTCAGCACCAGAGTAGTAGTCAACACTTGCTTAATCCTAATAAATTCATGTTTCCATTCCTTTTTCCACACAAGTTTCTTACCCTTTTGCTACAATGAAGTCATGAAATTAGTGATCTTGGAGAATCCTTCTATGAATCTCCTAGAGTACCTGGCTAACCCAATGAAACTATGCACTTCATCATGTGCATTCTTTGATGCCAGCCATTCCATGATGGCCTCATTATAAACAGGATCCACTATAATACCATTCCCCATAATGATATGCCCAAGATAGTGGATCTTAGTTTGATATAAAGAACACTTAGAGAAATTCTAATAGTACACGTGCTCTCTTAAACAATTGAAAACCAGCCTCAAAGGCTCCTCATGCTCCTATGAAATTTATGAATATATAAATATATCATCTAGGAATACCTTAACAAACTTTAATATTTCTTGAATTCACGAACCTGTCCAATTGGCATGGCTTTTTTATTTGACCAACCTAACCTTAGACAAACTACTTACCTTACTTTTTTTTACCAACAACTCTTTACCCATCGTCAGATCTAGACCTACCCTGTAATTAATTTATTAGTGCATGGATACTTCTATTTACCTTTCTTCATTGCATGGGATGAATCAACCTTTACCCTTACCTTTATTACTTTACTTCCTGGTAGCGTGTTAAAAAGCCCCACCCAATAAGTAACTAACATGTTAGTCGATAAGTCAAGTCTTTGTGTCCTCCGGAGACCAAACCCAACTTAATCAGGGCATATAGATAGGCATATAAATAGCTCACCATAATGAAGGCATAGAGATATGTATATGTCACACCCACTCGTTCCTACAGGTAAGGCAAGGTATTGATACTATAGGTCACTACCTGTCTCTGCTTGTCTCTGCATTACCTATTCATGCAGGTAAGGAAGGGGTATGTCTTCTATAGGTTACTATAGTGAGATAGGTACAGAGGTTGGTCATTGAGAGGGTCATACAGGTTATTAGTGACCAGTTCTCGATCCACCGTGTCCAGTTTGTATGTGTCCCACTTCATAGACTGTTTCAAATCCAACCATAAGGGCATTGGCAAATAGTGAAGTCTCAGACATACCCGAGAGATTCAAATCCTAGCGGGAAAGGAACTTACCCCTATGGAAACGCAGTTCCTACCCGTCCTAGGGTACCCATAAGATCCCATTGGACAATACACTGGGAGTAATTACACTAATACTATATGATGGGGCTAATCCCACTGGCCCTAATCCACTATAATAGCTAGGCTATGCTAATAACATAGTTACTGATGAAACGAGAAAATGACCTAGTAACCGTTTTTTTTTAGGTAGCAAAAAATCACTTGATTTTGAAAAATGGTTATTCAGGATACTCATTTCTTTTTGTGCATATTTTTGTCACTTTATATTTTTTTATGTATTAAGTATGAACAATTTTTTTAAATGTTAGTGATTTTCATGCTGATTTCAAAAAGTGTTGATGCAACATCAACACATTTTTTATAGGGCTTATTTTTTACACTTTAAATTTTTTTATGTATCAAGTGTGAACAATTTTTTTTTTGTTAGTGATTTTCATCTTGATTTTGAAAAGCGCTGATGAGCATCAACCTTTTTTGTTTAAAGGGCTTAGTTTTTACACTTAAATTTTCTAATGAATGAAGTGTGGATAATTTTTTTAAATATTGGTAATTTTCATTTAGTAATAAAACATAAAAACAAAAATAAAAGAAACATGACAAAAAAAATCAAATATGTATGTATGTATGTATATATATATATATATATATATATATATATATATATATATAGATGAAACATAAAACAAAACTAAAAACATGACAAAACTAAAAATAATAAAAACATGCTAGTAAAAATAAAAAATAAAAAAATAAAACATAACAAAAAAATAAAAAAAACATGGCCAAAAAATAAAAAAAACATAAAATATTATTGAATTTAGGCTTCTGTGATCCATATCAAGTTTAGAGAATATTCTTTGGCGAAAATCACATTAGGATTCTTTTGTCAACGTGTTTCGAACCAACTAATGTGGTTCATCGTCAGGACAAGTTGAATGAACAAATCTCACTTTGCAAATTAAATAGATAGAGTGGAACATCCAATGGCTAAATCTCATGAACAGGTAATGACTATAATGACAACAGCTAAATTTGACCTAGAAATGGTAGGTTTGGACCAAGATTAGGGGTAAAACCTATATTTAATCAAAAAAGTTACTATGGTTAGTTATATTCCGATTAAAATAAAAGTAAATTGACCATTTTATGAATTTATAATTATAAATATATACCAAAATAAATTAATTTAAATTAATAGATAGTTATCAAATATATTATCTATATAGATATTAAAGTAATTAATAGTGAGATATAAAAATTATTATAAATATTAGAGTAATATATAAATGGTTAGTTATATTCTTTTATTAAAATATAAGTTAAAGGGAATATTACATATATTTATATATATTAAAATAAATTTTAAATTAATAGTTATGTATAAAAGATATTAAAGTAATTAATAGCTAATAATAATATTAATGATACTATTAAAAATAATATTATTAATAATATTGTGAATAATAATAATAATAATAATAATAGAGTAAATGATTATAGTTCTATGAATAATAAGATAATTAATAATAATAAGTATAATAAGTTAACACTTCTTGACTTGCATATAAACAATAATTTTAAGTTTAAGAAGAGTCATAAGATAAATGATATTAATCCTCCCCCTCCCTCTCATATTAATAACAAAGTCATTAATTAATCTAGTTTCTCCTTTTCCCCTTATGTTTTTAAGGTTTTAGGCAGAGGTTTAAACTTTTCCTCGGTCCCTAAGAAGATCCTTGTGGATGACATTATTTGTGACATAGAAATTGGGATTCGTGGTTTACCTGATAGTATTAAAAACACTATTAGGCAAGATTGTGTTGTTGTCCTAAGGAAGGTTAAGCCTCTTAAGAGCAACCTTAGCAGGGATGAATTTGAAGCCCTAAGATCCTTAAATCAGAACAAAGATATTGTTGTTCTAAGAGCTGACAAAGGTGGAGTGGCTGTCATTCTTAACAAGGAAGACTACCACAATAAAATGTTGGAGCATCTTCATAATAGTGGAAGCTATAAGAAGCTTTCCAAAAACCCACTAAAGAAGATCTATAGGAATGTGGCCCTTGCCATTAAATCCAGTAACTCAGTGAGTCCCCTTCACCATAAACTCATTGAGAGCAATCCCATCACCCCTAAGATCTATGGGCTTCCTAAAATTCATAAGGAAGGAGGCCCCCTTAGGCCCATTGTCAATACCATTGGAGGTCCTACCTATCTTCTTGCTAAGTTTCTTGCATTGAAGCTTAAACCCTTAGTTGGTCATACAGGGTCCTTCATTAGAGACTCAGCTTCCTTTATTGAGGAGCTCAAGAACATCAAGCTGGACTCTGGAGACATTCTTGTCAGTTTTGATGTTGTTTCCCTGTACACCTGCATCCCTATAAATGAAGCCATGGAATTGATCAATCTTCTAACAGATCCTGATACTGCTTGGTTGGTTTTTATTTTTGTTTTTGTTTTTGTTTTGTTTTGTTTTGTTTTTTGTTTTTTTGTTTTTTTTGTTTATATATATATATATATATATATATATATATATATATATATATATATATATATATATTAATGTTTTTTTTTGTAATTATTTAACTTTTTTTTAAAATGATGTTTTTATTTTTATTTTTAACTTAAAAAATGGTTTTATTTTATTTATTTATTTTTATTTAAATTTTTCGTTTTTACAAGTTAAATTTGATTATCCTTTTTACATTTTTATGGTTTTGTTGTTTGTTGTTTGTTTTTTTTTTTTAATGATATTTAATTTATTTTTTGTCATGAATCCTCCCCTTGCTACCCCTAGTCGGTTGAGTCTAAGGGTGGCTACGGAAATTTAATTTTCAATTTTTTTTTTTTAATGTTGTATTTTATTTTTGTAATTTTTTTTCTTTTTTTTTTTTTTAGTATGGTTAATTATGGTTTTTTTTTTTTTTTTTTTGTTTTTTTAATGTCATTAATATTTGTTTTTGTATTTGTTTTTAATATTTGAATTTTTGCATTTCCATATATTTTTTTATATTTGATTTTTTTGTCATGTTTTGTTTTGTTTTTGTTTTTTTTTTTTAAATCAATATTTGACTCTCTCTCTCTCTCTCTCTCTCTCTCTCTATATATATATATATATATATATATTCTTTATTTTTGGTAGGGACTGTGTCCATGCTTGTCTAGCAACTTGATTCCATTATGTGAAATTTGATAGGTGATTTTAATTTTTTCGTTATAACGAGTCGAGTCTACCCCACAATGTGTTAATTTCATGGTTGGTCTTTAAGTTTTCATTACAATGGGTTGAGCTCACCTACATTCCATGTCAATTTGATAGTTGATTTTTAAATTTTTTTTTTTGCAATGTATCAAGTTGTTTTAATAGGCTAAGATTTCAAAATTGCTATACATTTAGCATTGAAAAAAATACTTTTTGTATAATAACTCTTTCATTTAGGTGTTCATTTTTAAAGTTCTTTTAGTCATAAATTTTTTCCATAATGTCGTGCTTAAAATATTTTGAAAATTTAAGTTTGTTTTGTAGTCATAATCTTTGGTTTTAATTCCATGGTTGAAAAATTGTCAATATTTTAATGTTTTTCTAAGTCGTGATATTTTATTTTTAATGTTATGGTTGAAAACAATTATAGATATTTTTTCTTAGCACCATGCTTGAAAATTGTTGGAATTTTGAGGTTTTTCAAAGTGATATTTTAAATTTAATGTCATGCTTAACAATCGTTGGAATTTTAAGGTTTTTCAAAGATGTGACATTTTATCATTAATGTCACGCTTAAAAATCATTGGAAATTTAAAGTATTTCAGAGTCACGATATTTTATTTTTAATGTCATTATTAAAAAATGATGAAAATGTACCCTAAAAAAAAAAAATGTTATTCCAACATCAACACTTTTCGATTTCAAGGTGTTTTTTGCACCAAACAAAATGGCTTTTATTGTTTTTTACTGTTATTTTTAAAAAATATTGAAAATTCACTCAAAAAAAAAATGGTGATGCAGAATCAACACTTTTTATTTTTGGGTTGTTTGTTCATGTTTTTTTGGGATTTTTGGGCTCAGTACATGTTATGAGGTAATAGTTTCCGTTTGATTGGTAACTATGTTTAATACAAAGACTATTACATTGGCTTACCTGAGGCTACTCGACTAATACAATGGAAAAGCTAATACAATGATATACTGTAGGAATATTCATCCACAGGTGATCCAATCGGAATCAACATGAATAATGCAGAGAGGGTGGGCCATTACCATTGCTTCACCTTGCGCTACCTCACTAGCCATTTACTTATACTATTCACATTTACTACTTGCATCAACATCTTGCCCCACTTTTCCACAATCCCCACATCTAACGTTACCTCCTTCATTAGCTATCTATTTGCATTGCCTTTATTTGCTGCCATAACCCTTAGTGTAGCCACCCATGTCCTCCCTTTATCAAAGGACTCTTAGACCATACTCAGAATCCATTTTAGGCCCTCACCCATCGATTCCTCTTTCTCTTGCTGGCTATTTATCTAACTCCCTTATCTCTTCATGTCATTCTTGCCATCATAGATATTAGCATCGAACCTCCCAAGCCATCAATCAACTAGACCGTCATTCCATATAAGTTGGTGCTTTGTGCCTAGTACGGATGTGCTCCGCAGGGGAAACCTAACCTATTATGCTCAACAGTGACTTGAGATAACCAAATTAGGTAGGGTAGTTTACCACTCATTGGTTGATATTCAATGTAGAGCCTCCAGGTCTCATCCTTCTTTTGTACAAGTACAATTGGGATCCCATAAGGTGAGGAACTTAGTCAGATGTGCCCTTTTTGTAGCAACTCCTGTATTTTTCACTTTATCTCTTCATTTTCTAGAATGTAGTGGGGGTATATAATCGTATTGGGTAAAGGTGATCTGGGGGTCAAATCGATCAAATGCCTAACCTGATAGAGCAAGGGCACCCCTATGGGTGAGGAGAAGTTGTCCTTGTATTCTTCCATGACGTTATCCACCTGTTTCTACTGCATGGAGGAACCATTCGTGGGGGCCATGAATGTGGCCACAATCTTCCCCTTACTTTGAGAGTGACTAAAAAAGAAAAATAAAATCTTGGTCTGGGAGATGATCTTACTGCATTGCTTAGCAGATATCAAAGAGATAGCGGTAGGTGAGGCTACCTCTAGTATCATATATAACTTATTGCCCAAAGTAATAATAATAGTGTGAGGCCTAGCCTCATACACAACATGACACTTTCAAAAGTATGGTTGGCCTAATAATACATCACACTTTAAGAGGAGAAACGTCACATAATACCTCATCTGTGAAGGGTTTAATGTTGTAGGGAAGACGACAATATTGGCTGACGCAAAGATCTCATCCTTGGTGGAGCCACTTGATGGTGTATGGTTGTGGGTGTGGCATGGTTAGTAGGCCCAACCTCTTAACAACCTCTACTAATATGTCGTCCTTTTGGCTATCATTATCGACAATGAAATGCAGTAGAGACCCCTTCATCCACATCTGTGAGTGGAAGAGATGCTCCCCTTCCTATGGATCTTTGGGCTTAATCTTTTGCACCTTGTTGGTGGAAATAGTGGCTATACGCTCTACATCAATAATTTGCTTCCCTTTGTCATTCCCCTTGTCAAGGTCTGACTCAGATTCAGAACATGCATATGATTTTGAAGCCTTTAGCTCGGCCACTAGTGACAGCTTGGCGCGTCAGTCACTTGTGTTGTGAGTGGGGCTTATGTGGAATGTTGGCTTGATGGGCCCTAACCTAGGTTCAATGTTAGTCAGCCAAGAAAATCCCTACACTACTGGCCCTTTCGGAATTAGCCCACGGAGCGCGGACCGAAGTCTCACCCGAAGTAGTATGGGGGGATGCAGGAACCAAGTTTCTGCACCTTGAGATGGTCGTGATGTCGATCTACACTTCCTGATCCTGCCTTCCCGCAGATTGATAAGATTTTATGGCTTATCGATGTTCCTTCTCTTCTGTCCTTCAGTACCTCCGTGAAGATACATAACTGAGCTTTTCACAACCCTAACCAGAGGTCCAAGCACTTACGCACCTCTGTGGTTATGTGTTGGGTCCCTATAATACTAGTTATTACCCCATTACTATTGTATTTGTATCCCTTATTAATATTGTTGTGCCCCTATTGTCCCCATATTGTTATTACTGTGCCCCATAGAATCCCTCTATTGTTATTTTTGTGGCTTTATATTATTATTGTTAGGTCGGCTGGCTTATATTGTGACTCCTTAGACTCCTATATATAGAAAGGAGGTTTTGTCATTTGAATCATCCAAGAATTGCTCATTTATGTAATGTAAAGGAGGTTTCCCCCTCGAAGAGGCTGAATTCTAAGGCGTGGATCTCTCTTTTCTATCTTTTTGTGAGCTAGTTTCATAACATTTGGTATCGGAGATTTGGATTCTAGGGTTTCGCTACTCCAAACCGGTCATCGTGGAATTTTTGCTATAACTTTTTTCTGCGATGTTTCAAAAGCTAAAAAAAAAAACAATTTGAGAAGAAATCGTGCTGAATATCGGGTCCGAATTTCAGAGCTTTTTGCTCTATATTTGTGGAGATATGATTTGAGGAAGTTGGTCTTTTTGCAAACTCCTGAATTACATTCCAAACAGGTGACCTGGGGAAAATCGTCATAACTTTTTCTTTGAGCATCAGATTGAAATTTTGTAAGAAGTTACAGAAAGAGAACGGACTGTATTTTCTTGTATATCTTTTTCAAATCTAAAGATCGAAACAGTGACTTGTGGCACATCGTACAAGTTTGCTCTACTGAACTAGTCTATAATCAGGTCATCTTGGGAGATTGTGCATAACTCTTCCTTGGAGAATCCAACTTGGATCAGACTAGTGGCATTGGAAATAGGACACAGAGGGTTACTACAGGTCACAATTTTAGAATTGGATGATCTAAAATTGCAGAGATACATCAGATCCAATATCAAGCTTCTACAAAGTGAAAAAAGGTGTGTAGTTTCTTTTAAAGTTTTTCATAAGCTTGGTTTGAAAAATTAGTTTGAATCGGTAATTGATGCCTCGAGGAAAGAAAATGCAAACACCTAGTAAGAAACCCGAAAGATACGCATGACTTATGAATAAAAGGAAGAAATGCAACATGATATATCAAAATTACGAGACCAAGTGCAACAAGTGTCACTTGCACAAAAAGCAACAGAATCTAAGATGGATGGTTTAAGGAAAGATGTAGAAGCTAAGATGGATGGTTTAAAGAAAGGTGTAGAAGCTAAGATAGATTATTTAAAGAAAGGCGTAGAAGCTAAGATGGATGGCATGGAAGCTAAGATGAATGGCATGGACACTAAAATTGATGGCATGGACGATAAGATGGAAGAATTGAAGATAAATATGAATAAGTTGCTACAAGAAATGGTCACTAATGGTGAAAGGGTAGTAAAGAAAACTCATGATGAGAACAAAAGAAATGTTAATCATGATTCCATAGACTCTAATTTTGGATCGAAGACCCACCATATTCCAAAAATCGATATGAGGAAGTTTGATGGCAAGGATCCCGCAACATGGATATTACAGATGGAGCAATTTTTTGATCTCAATAATGTGCAAAACACACAAAAGGTACGTATTGCAACTTTATATTTGGAACCAAATCAGTTTGTATGGTATTAATGGCTTTTCTCTCGTATACAAATTATCACTTGGGCAATTTGAACGGAAGAATTGACAGCACATTATGAGGATACAAAAAGCAACACTTTTTTTAGCCAATTGATAAGTCTCAAACAAAAGGGTTCAATAATGGAGCACATTGAGGAGTTCCAAAAATTGAACATAAGGGTAAAAAATATTCCAGAGGAGCATATGATTGATGTGTTCATATGGACTTTAAAGGATAATATCCAACATGATGTTCACCTTTGGGAACCTGATTCATTAGAGAAGGCATTCAGGTTAGCAAGAAAAATGGAAAGCAAAATTATGGCAACCAGGAAGCATACCACTCACAACTATAAAGATGGAAGTGTTGTTGCCCCTAGTCTTCCACAACCTATAAGGTTGACACCACAACAATTGGAAGAAAAAATAGCAAAAGGGCTTTGTTACAGTTGTGATAGAAAATACATTAAAGGTCATAAGTGTGCTGATAAGAAATTATTCTACATAGATTGTGAAGAGGAAGAGGAAAAGGAGAAAGAAAGGTCAAAAGAAGAGGATATACTCCAATAAAAAAGCCTAGATAAAGAAGAAATGAATCTGACCATATCTTGTAATGCATTGGCAGGAATTACCACTCCTCAAACCATCAAGATAGAAGGACAAATCAAGATGAAAAAGATAATAGTGTTGATTGATTCAGGAAGTACACACAATTTTATTCATTGTAAGGTAGCAAAAGAATTGAATTGCTTCTTATATCCAGCACCAGAGTGTCAAGTGATGGTTGAAAATGGAGGAACAATAAATTGCTCTGGAAAGTGCCATAATATCAAGCTATCCATGGGAGAATATGTATTGACTAGCCCAATGCTTTCCATTCCAATGGGAGGTGTTGAAGTTGTACTAGGAGTCCAATGGCTACAATCCTTGGGTGCAATGCTTTTAATTTTCAACAACTTTTCATGAAATTTTCTGTGGAAGGAAAGGAAGTTGAATTAAGGGGTATTGCAGGGAAACCGGGAAAGATAATCAACTCTAACGGTATGACAAAGCTTCTAAAAAAGGAACAAAGAGGTGTAATTGCACAATTATGTTCACTAGATGTTTCCACATTGGAATCATCTATTTCTCTAGATCTCCAAAAAGCCTTGGAAAATCATTCCAAGGTATTTGAGACTCCCAAAGGTCTCCCACCTATTCGTGATCATGATCATGCTATTCATCTGATTCCAGGAAGTGTTCCTCCAAACATCAGGCCGTACATATATCCTTATGCCCAAAAGAGTGAAATTGAACGTATGGTTGCAGAAATGCTAGAGGCTGGTATAATTCAACCGAGTCAAAGTTCTTTCTTTTCTCTAGTAGTGTTGGTGCACAAGAAGGATGGATCATGGAACATGTGTCCGGATTATAGGGAGCTCAACAAGCTCACTATTAAAGATAAGTTTCCCATTCCTGTCATTGATGAATTACTGGATGAATTGCATGGATCAATTTACTTCACCAAGTTGGATCTTCGTTCAGGATATCATCAAATCAGAATGAAGACTGAAGACATACCGAAAACAGCTGCTAGAACTCATGAGGGTCATTATGAATTTTTGGTCATGCATTTTGGCCTTACCATTGCACCTTCAACATTTCAAGGTTTGATGAATTTCATTTTCAAACCATTCCTTAGAAAATTTGTGTTAGTATTTTTTGATGATATACTAATCTACAACAAGTCTTGGAAGGATCATGTTGAACATGTTGACAGGGTGCTACAATTATTGGAGGAGAAACAATTATATGCAAAAAATATCCAAATGTTTCTTTGGAGTACAAGAGGTGGAATATCTAGGTCATATTGTATCTCATGAAGGAGTTAAGGTAGACCCTAGCAAAATTAAAGCCATTAAGGAATGGAAAATCCCCACATCCATAAAGCATATGCGAGGATTTCTCGGGTTGACAGGGTATTATCGCAAGTTTGTTAAGAATTATGGGAGAATAGCAGCACCTCTAACAACATTATTGAAGAAAGATGCATTTTCATGGACTCCAGAAGCAACAAAGGCCTTCGAGCATCTTAAAGAGGCAATGTGCCAAGCACCAGTCTTAGCTACACCAGACTTCACTAAAACCTTTATTGTGGAATGTGATGCTTCAGGAAATGGAAATGGTGTTGTTTTAATGCAAGATGAAAGACCCATTGCTTTTGAAAGTCGTCCAATCAAGGGAAAATTTTTACACAAAGCTATTTATGAGAAGGAAATGTTGGCAATACTCCATGCACTTAAGAAATGGCGACCCTACCTAATGGGAAGACACTTCAAGGTAAAAACGGATCATGATAGCCTTAAATACTTTTTAGAACAAATATTATCCTTTGAAGAGCAACAAAAGTGGGTCATAAAGATGTTGGGTTATGACTTTGAAATCATCTACAAAAAAGGGAAGCAAAATGCGGTGGCAGATGCACTCTCAAGAAAGGATGAGGATGTGGAAGCATTGTTGTGCGCCATTTCTATTATCCAACCAGATTGGATAAATGAGGCAAGGGAGGAATGGAAGAATGACGAAGAAGTGTGGGCACTTATTCGAAAGTTACAACAAGACTCTAGTACGTCTGATACATTTAGCTGGCAAAATGATTTGTTATGGTACAAAGATCGCTTATACCTCTGTAAGAATTCCCAGCTAAAACAAAAGATTCTTTTGGAATTGCACACTTCTCCCTTAGGAGGCGACTCAGTATTTTTAAAAAATTACCACAGGGTTAAGAAGGAATTTTTTTGGGAGGGCCTTAAATCAGATATTCAAAAGTTTGTGGCAGAATGTTTGGTTTGCCAACAAAATAAAGTTGAAACAATTAAGACACTGGGTCTATTACAACCTTTATCCATTCCAAGCCAACGTTGGGAGGAGGTTTCAATGGATTTTATCACAGGTTTACCCAAGTCTGAGGGAAAGAGTGTCATCATGGTGGTAGTTGATAGACTTACCAAGTATGCACACTTTTGTGCATTATCACATCCATTTAAAGCAAGTACAGTTTCTACTGCATATATGGAAACAATTCAAAAGCTACATGGAAACCCAAAGATTATTGTAAGTGACAGAGATCCCATTTTCACTGGAAATTTTTGGACAGAATTATTTTCTTGTCTTGGTACTCAGTTAGCTCATAGCTCATCTTATCATCCTCAATCTGATGGGAAAACTGAGATAGTAAACAAATGTTTGGAAGGATATCTTCGTTGCTTTGTATCTGATAAACAGACACAATGGGTCAAATGGTTGCCTCTGGCTTAATGGTGGTATAACACTTCCCTCCATACAACAACAAAAATGACCCCATTTATGGCACTTTATGGATATCATCCACCATCCATCACATCATATTTAAGAGAAAATTCTAAGGTTCAAGTAGTGGAACATCACATCGAACATCAACAACATGTCCTCCAACTCTTAAAGGATAACCTCATGTTGGCACATAATAGAATGAAACAACAGGCAGATCAACATCGCAGCGAAAGAATTTTTGATGTAGGTGATTGGGTATTCCTACGGCTACAACCACATAAGCAAATGTCCCTCAAGCAAGCTAAAAAGGATAATAAATTATCACCAAAGTATTATGGTCCGTACAAGGTGTTGCAAAAGATTGGTACTATGGCATACAAATTGGAGCTTCCTGCAGCTTCTCGATTGCACCTAATTTTCCATGTTTCATGTTTAAATAATGTTATAGGTGACAAGCTCCCAGTTCAAACAATATTGCCAGAACTTGACGAGGAGGGAAAAATTATATTGGAACCAGAAGCAGTCATAGAAACAAGAACTCGACAGTTACGAAATCAATCAATTTCGGAGTATCTTATCAAGTGGAAGAACTTGTCCGCTGAAGATTCCACATGGGAGGATGAGAATTTTATACAGAAGCATCTAGAGCTACTAAAGCGTTGAAGACAACACTTTTTTGAAGGAGAGGGGCATGTTGGGTCCCTATAATTCTACTGATTACACCATTACTATTCTAGTTGTATCCCTTATTAATATTGTTGTACCCCTATTGTCCCCATATTGTTATTACTGTGCCCCATAGAATCCCTCTATTGTTATTTTTGTGGCTTTATATTATTATTGTTAGGTCGGTTGGGTTATATTGTGACTCCTTAGACTCCTATATATAGAAAGGAGGTTTTGTCATTTGAATCATCCAAGAATTGCTCATTTATGTAATGTAAAGGAGGTTGCCCCCTCGAAGAGGCTGAATTCTAAGGCATGGATCTCTCTTTTCTATCGTTTTGTGAGCTGGTTTCATAACATTACGTTACTGTATAAGTTCCCAAGTTATCTTAAGTGTTATATTGTTGGCTCTTTGGGGCCTGACCCAGGTTCAGAAGTGATTTAGCCAAACCAATCCCGAAACTACCGGCCCTTTCGGCAACAGTCCATGGAGCGCGGACTGAGGTCTCACCCGAGGTAGTATGGGAGGGTGCTGGAACTAGGTTTTCGCACCCTTGGGATGTCTTGATGGGTCTTGGAAGGCTTGCGATCCCACTCTACGCGCTGCACTACTTCCGCGCAGCTATTTGTCCAGTGCAAATACCTTCGTACGGCTTGAATGAAGAGCGCGAATGTTCTTTACCCTTTACTGTGCTTATTATTATTATAGATCTTGAATTAAATTAAGTGGGCCCAATAATTTCATTTACCATTCAACATAAACAGACATGCGCGCAATCATAAACTATAAACAGATGCATAAACAGAAATATAGAAACAGATACGCGATGTTCCAAAACCAACTTATCTTTATTAATGCTTTGTCCAGTTACAATCCACTTCCTACCCTGCGCACACAGCTGTAGGGGTATGCGCACATAGATGTAGACTCTACTAGGCCTTTGTGCACACAGTTGTAGAGCCTCTTTCTACTACCTCGACCCAAGACTTGGACTTACAGACAGAGCGAATATCACATTCAAAAACACATATCCCTTCAGATTAGAACTAACACACACTACCTTCTACCCTTAGAGCCTCTCTCTATTTATACATTCCCATGGTTCGCGGACCATGGGCAAGCCGACTCACTTTACATTACCTTACATTATTTGAGGGCGAACAACCCTTTGACTTGACTCATTACAATTCACGCTCCGTGCACTTTGTGGAGCCTTTACAATATCATTACCCAAAATTGTGGGCTTTAAGCCCCAAAACCACTACGCGGGGGATCCGTTGCCCAACATACCTACTCTACCATGCATTTATATTTATCTTCGCATAAACTGATATTCTTGCTTGCTTTCAATTAACATATATAATCAAATACATTCGCACATTAGATAAGCACTATAATGTAAACCTAGATTGTATCATAATATAATCAGATAGATTAAATAGAGACAAAATACATAGTGATTTGCAGAATACTTCTCTTTACTGATATCTCAAGTTCAGTACAGACTCTATCCACCCTGTGCACACAGCTACAAGGGTTGGTGCATTCAGCTGCAGACTTCCACCCTAGGCCTCTGTGCACCCAAGAACACTTAGAACTTCTTACCCAAAAACTCTTCTTTTCCTACTTCTCTTTTCTTAAACTCTTCTAAGACTCACTTTTTATAACCGAGGGCAGACAACCCTTTACAACTCTTGACATATTCATGCTCCACGACCACAAAATGTGGAGAATTTACATCTTTATTACAAAATTTGGGCTTTCTGCCCCAAAACATGGGCTTTTAGCCCAAAAACTAACTGTTGGGGGAACCCGTTCCTGATAGGCCCCCAACACAAACATGGTGACTTACCCTCAAGTCACTCTGCGAGCACGGAGATCTTGGCGCGAAGACCCCCTAGCTCTAATTGTATGACTGCTACCTCGATGGTGCACTGCGCGATCACCTGCTTTATATCCTCAACCAACTGATTTGTTGCTGGCCATGCACTATTAGCCTAAAGCTTCTGCTGAGTCTCCTGTAGACTAGCCAGCTTGCCTTCAATAGAGGTCATGATCAAGTAGGCCTCGTCCAACCAAGGCTTCAAGCACGCCTTCAACACTACCTCTTTGTACTGAGCTGCATCTACCTATTACTTCAATGCCTTGGCCTCTTGTAGCTTCACACGTCTTTGTGTGAGGGCGACAATATGCGTTATCCCTTCTACCTCGTCGTAGCACTACTGCAACTCTCGCGCCTCTGTTTCCAGCCTCTCCATAGTAGGGTCTTCTTGTAGGCTGGTTAGTACTTCGAAGGACTATTTGAAAAGCATTGTGTAGTGCGCCACTGCACTTTCGACTACCGCTATTGCCTCTGTTATGATAGTCGCATTCTGCTCCTTGAGTTCCAATGGAGTCGAAGGTTGGGCCTTCAACTGCAACTCTGCAATTTAGAGGTTCAGCTCCAGCTGAACCTTTGCGAACTCTGTGCGGGCATCACGCACCCCCATAGCAAGTTTGCGAATGCGCACATCTACCGGATCATCCTAGGGAATGGCCAACTAGGGACCATTCGGCATGCTTCCTCCATGACCTACAATATGCGCTTGTTCTTGTCCGTGACATCATTTGTAGTGGCGATGGAAAAATCTTGATGTATGGCCATCCAAGCATTGTTAATGTTCTGCTCGCTGATCACCTGTAAAATGTGTTGTTTGCAGGCCCTCAGTTCCATGATCACCCCATCCTGCAATAGGTGGAGCGCCTCGCTAGGAAGAGCTACCAAGTTCAGCCCTACTCCCTTGAGGGTGGTGATAGCGAGCCTGTCACCTTCGATTTCTGTTGTAAGTGCTCCATCTGGAAGCACTATGGCTCGGGAGTCCCTCGCGCGCAGCATCTCGACGGCTTTTATAGTACCAATGGCCAAACTAGTGGATCCCACACTGGTCTGTGATGCCCGAATCTACAGCTCTCACAGATTTTCCTAAATGGCCCCCAACACCTACTATTGTTGCTGCTCAAACTGTTGAAACAATTCTGCGGTGGCATCTCGCACTATATCTCCATTGTCATTCAGATCCCCCTTTGTTAGGGTGATCGGGTCCACGGATGTCTTGCTAGCCTTGGACTTCTTCCATGGCCCAAATTTTTCTTGTCCCTTGGATGCTTGATATGGAATAGAGACATCTGCAGGTCCGCTCCTCCCTGCTCTGTCTGATCATCCTCTTCTTCCTCTTCCTCTGAGGAGGGTGACTTCTCCTTGTCATAGTTGTTCTCCTCTCCTCCTGTCTATCCGCTTAGCTCTTGCATGGTAGCGAGGTCTACCTTAGCCTTATCCTCAGCCGCCTTTCACCTTTTCTCAGCCAACTGCTCCATATTGAGCTTAATTTCTTCCTTCTTCTGCTACGTGGTTGTCTTGTTGGATCCCACAGTCAAGTCCGAGGCATTGTGCCATTCTATCGGCCAGCTGTCAATGACCGCTTGAATCACATCATCCATCGCCAAGTAGGGCAAGTCATACCACTTCTTCTCAGGATCCTTCCATTCCCTTATGGATATGTGGTGGAAATTAGCCTTGAATTCTGTGTACAACTACAATTTATCAAAGAGAGTAGGCGACAACGGCGGCTTACGATTGACGACCATGTGCACGTTCATCTCCATCAAGATCCAAAAGATCTTACTGTCGTCGATCTGCTGAGGATCCTTAGTTTCCCATAGCAAAGCATACTTCACGGCCTCAGGTAGGTCCGGCGCAACCGAGGGAAATTGACTAGCTTCGGGTAGCTCCGAGGCTACCAACATGATGGACAGCAAGAGTCACACCTAGTGGAAGGTCTTGTTGAGATCCTGTGCCTTTCGACAGTTCGTGAGGAACTCAATGTAGAGGTAGTGCGCCCAATTAAACTGAACCCCCTCCAAGCATTGGGCCGCTAGAGGCACGACGGGTGCCGGTACTTCATCGGAGCGACACTTCCACATGACCTTCCCTACCTAAATATGGGTGGCCACTTTGATTGCAGGGTTGGAAATACTTGTAATAGCATAGCCGCGTGGCTTCTTTACTAATATGAACTTCTTCTTCATGGCCTTCATGATGGCCATCTCGCCCGCTTTTCCACCAAACATCATAGTCAGATTCTCCCCTAAATATGGCAGTCTCGTGATCCGATGGATCAGTCTATCAGTGATGGGTATTGGCTCCTCTAGCCAAAAACACCCATCATGTACCAAGCACAACAGTTGCTTGATTACCAACAAGGTAATGGGTGTGCGATTGTAGTGTGGCACCCATAGCAGGTTGAGAAGGCTTGCCTTATCCACGCCTTTGAGCCACTTCCGTGGTTCCAACGCAGTCATCCTGGTGGTCTTATGGAGAACGCGGTGCATTAGCTGGTCTATCGCCAAGTGAGGGAATCGCTCGGTGTCAGCTAAGTCCTAGTCCTCCAATTTCAACATTGGAATCTGCCCCAAGTGCGGTCCTTCAAAAACAATATGGTCTGGCAGCAGAGGTGTGTACAAGGTGACCTTGCTCTCGTCAATGTCCTTAGGCACCTTGGCCTTGCCCCTATGTGGAGGGATGTACTTAGGAAATTTAGTAATGGGGTCAGACCCCTCAACTTCAACGTCCTCCGTTTCCACCCCAAGATCCTCATCGTCCATTGGGATATCCTCAATTTCTTCCTCCTCTAGTTCTAGGTTAATTGTTTTTCCCTTTTCTTATGCGGTGGGCTTGTCCTTCGGCGAGTTTCTTCTAGGTGACGTGCGCACCAGCTACGGTGTCGTGGCCTGCTTTCCTTTCTTGCTTTTTGCACTCTCCTAGGTCGGGGTAGGCCTTGGTCTAGGCGACCGTGGCAACTTGGGGACTTCAGCTGGTATCTCTGCAACCTCCGAAGCAGCTCCCTCTACTTCCATAGCAACCTCTAGCACAGCCCCTTCGGCTGTCACTGCTTCCCCAATATCTACAGCTTCTGCTAGTGTTGACATGACACTATTCAATAGTTCTTGTGTCACCTTTAGAAATTGCTCAAATGCCGAACTCGCTATCAGAGCTTCAAAGAATTCATGGTTCATACACATATGAGAGCTCAAAAACTCAATGCTCAAAATGCCAAGTGTTCTTTGTTGGGTAGCCACATGTAATTTATAGGCCATTTTGAATTCAAATTAGACCGTTCCCCCTAAAATCAGTTCATTAATGCTAGATTGGTGGCAGATTTTCAAGGATCTCGCCCATAAATTTTGTCTTAAATGCCACCCCCCACTCCATTTTGCCATTTTTTTGTCATCAAATCATGAACAATGACTTTAATAGTCACTTTCCGGCTAACTTGTGTGGTTTTTTCCTGGGTAGCACAACCTTCTACACACTTGTGTGGTCTCTGTGACATCTCCTCATTCTACATAGTTTTCTCATTGCGCAGTTCCCCAACCCAGGCAGTGTAGTTTATAGTCCCACGCCTCCTTTCAGCTGCCTGGAGTGCTAAGACCGTGCTACCTTCATATAGTCACCTCGACAAATCACCAATGTATGGCTTCAATCAACTACCATTCACCTTTCCTGGGCAGGGCTCCCCATTTAACTTAACCAACTGAACTGCTCCACCATCAGTAATCTCTTTGATGACATAGGGCCCTAGCCAGTGCATCCTAAATTTCCCTGGAAATTTATCAAACTTGTTTTCATATAGCAAAACCAGATCATTTACCTTGAAGATGCGTAGTTTAATGTGTCGATCATGCCATGCCTTTTCACGCTCCTTTTGAACTTGTTGATGAAATCTAGCTAGAAATCGGTCCTCCTCAAGCTCTGCTAGCTGCACGAGCCTCTCTTCCAAGGCTCTGTAGTCTTCCATCCCTGTGAGTGCCGCTATGTGCAGACTATATACAATGTATTCCATTGGCATCACAACTTCTATGCCATACACAAGTCTGAAAGGTGTTTTCCTAGTCAACTTCTTGCAAGTCGTTCTGTAGGCCCATATCACCGCTGGTACATGCACATCCTAGTCACTTCTCTGAGCATTGCAGACCTTTGTCAGTGCATTCTCCAGTATCTTATTGAAGGCTTCCACTATCCCATTAGCCTGTGGGTGATAAGGCATGCTCTTCTAATGATACACCTGAAATTATTTTATCAATGCGATGATTGTTTCATTACGATCGTTCATCAAGATCTTTGGACAACCAAATCTTGTCAATACGTATTCAAAAAGAAACTTCGTTTTTCTTTGCCGGTACATTCCTTCACAGTAGGGAAATTTTAAGAACCCCCCTAAATTTATATATATAATAAATGGGCAAATCCCCATAATACATAGGAAAAATGGAAGGCAATTTTATCAATATTATAATATGTATATATAATTTTTTTGGCGAATCTCTCACCAAATTATATTATCTTGTAAAATCATGGCGAATCTTTCATTGGATTATAAAATCTTGTAAGATCTTGGTGAATATTTCACTTAATAATAAAGGCTTTGTAAAGGGCTAACAAAGTTCATAATGAGTATTTCTTGTAATGGCTTGAAGTATATTCCTTATATGGAATATAAAGATATTTCTTATGGAAAGTCAATTAGGTTTAGCACAGGTGGTAGGGAGAAATCCTACATGTGACAATGTGTTGGACTCATAATGAGTATTTCTTGTAATGACTATGAGCCTTGTTTCCTAAGCAATCCCTTGAGGACTGAAATATGTATATTACTCATATGGAATATAAATATATTTCTCATGTATTGGAATATAAATATATGAGTGAGGAGTGGGAAATGAGCCACAATAAGTCCTTAGAAAATTGACATGAAGAAGATAAGTGCAGAAAATAAAAAAGGTGAAAATGGAAAAATTGAGAAGAAATACAAGGGAAAAATGGTGAAACAACAAATTAATAATCCATGGGAGGAACAATGACTAGAGATAGTGAGGGAAGATGTTCCCTCAACCTAGGGGTAACAAAGGTAGACATTAGAACTCTCACTTATGCAAGTGTAGCTAAACAAACATTAAGCTCTATGCCAATCATGAGAGGTAGGAAATCTAGGAAAGAAATGTGAGAACAAGAATTTAAATGGAATAAAGCATTGGGATTACAATCCTTGCTCGTTGAGTTTGGGTACTTCCTTTTAGGCCTATTGAAAAATTAGGAATGATCTATCTATGTATCTTGTTATATAACTAGTTTGTAAAATAGTTGCCAAGTAGCTATGTTAGAGCATGGATTTTGTGAAATGTTTTTTACTCATCCTACCTATCTTTAGATGGAGATGAACAAATATGAGTATTGGAGATGGAATTCTCCCATTTTTTTTGTTGTAACAAATTGTACAGGTATAGCCATGTCCATCATTAAGTATGCCCCAACTGTATCGAAAATATTCCCAAACCAAAAACTTTTTAGTACTAAAAAGCATAAAAAATCCAACATTACATACTAAAAGAACATATTAATAAAATATGCATGGTGAAAATCAACACGAAAGGTTATAGCGCATAAAGGTTTGCAATAGAAATCAGCCTTAAAACTCATGCAACCAAGAAAAACAACGATAATAAGCCTGTGTCTCCCTTGGAATTTTATGTATCAAGATGAAACCCCAAAACGCAAAGCCCTAGCCGAAAATAAGTGAGAACCCTTTGCATCAGTCAAAATTGAGGTTTCTACCCTGCAAAAATGCTCAACATTTGAAAGCGACGTCCTTAAAATGTAGAGCCCTACATATATTCACAAGAGCTAAGAAGGAAGATGAGATTTTACTATTTGCGAGTAGGTAAATAGCCTGATCATGATTTAAGTAATGTTTTGTTAAATTTCGAGGGTTGCGGCTTGCAATTCAACTCAAAAAAATTATATTGTAATTAACTTATTTATTCTTTATCTTACAGTATTTTTTGAATTGCCAGTTTTTACATCTTAGTATCATCCTCCCAGCAATCTGAGTGCAAAGAAGCCTATCATGTGGCAAGGAATCTTTCTTTCTACTAGGGTTTTGGATTTTAGACAATCATCGGAAAACTTGGCTCAATGTGAATAAAAATAAGTTTTGAATATTTCGTTTTTAAATATGTACTAATTAAAAAGATTTTATATAACATTTGAAACTAAGGAGAGATTTAGTTTTTAGTTTTGAATATTTATTTTTTAAATGTATATTAATTAAAAAGTCTAGGGAGAGATGTAGTTTCGAGAGATATTAGTAGATAAGTTTTGTTATGATTTGCTTAGTGAATTTCAGTTTTAAAATTGTCTATATTGACAAAAATTATTACAAAATATGTAAATTTTAAATTGAATATACATGGTCACCTTAGGTACTATGATTGTTTCCTTAACATGATAAAAAATGAACTAGCTAGAATCTAACAACACTTTAGGATACCTCTAAGGACACATATAAAATAATAATTAAAGTTATGATATTAAAATAATAATTTATGTTTTAATTTAACGGAGTCAACATAATATTATATTGCATGATGGTTAATTTTCATATATATATATATATATTAGGCAAACCCTTGTAACTTGAAATGACCTCTTTAGTTTTGGAATTAAATTATATATATATATCTATATATATATATATATATATATATATATATATATATATATATATATATATATATATATATATATATATATAATTATGTTTTGTGAGTGACCTCTTTGTGGAAAAATATCATGTTTGAGTGATGATTATATAAATAAACCATTACAAATTTAATTATATCTCAAATTAGAATTTGAAAGTGAAGATAATCATTCACTCACAAATTTGGACAACCTGTAATTATAATTAGCAAATCACTTTCCCTTTATATAAAATTGTCTCATCAATAGTTTTTATATCAAGTTAATTAATTATAATTTAAATGAATTTAAAAAAAAAAAAAAAACCATTAAGATAGAAAGTGATTAAGTCGTTAATATACCATATTTTACTATACACAAACTATAAAATATAAAGCAACAAAAAAACATTTTTCTCATGATATTAGAAAACCTGAAATCTCCCAACAACTACTAGTGCTTCTAGCTTTTTTTCAGCCCCATAATTTATATTTTTCATATTATTGATTTTATTTTAATTTAAAATGAAAAAAAAAAAATATTAATTAAGTGGATAGATGTCTTTGTTTTGGAATAGGGTTTCACAATCATGATCAACCTATGCAAACCTCCCAAGTGATATGTAGAATATGGGCACTTAATAGGCAAGGGTCATAGATGCTTCACCTGATCAAAACCATAATCAAAAGTAAACCATATCCCTATATAAAAAACCTTACATTTTTCAAATCCAATAAACTATATGCCTATGTAAAAAAACCTTACATTTTGCAAATCAGAGTATACTACTTTAAGAATTCGCAATATACCTCTCTTTTGAGACACACCAACCTAGATCCATCCTTAGTTAAGGTGAATGGGAAATGAGAATCAAAACCTAGTGAGTGGGAAATGAGAATCAAAACCGAGGGTTTCGAGGGATACCCAGAGGAAGAGGGAGAAGATGGATCTAGGCTAGTTTATGAGAATCAAAACCTAGTGAGTGGGAAATGAGAATCAAAACTGATGGTTTCAATGCATAGGAAGAGGAAGATGGAGAAGATGGATCTAGGCTAATTCAATTCCCCCTTTAAAAAGACTATATTCCACATGAATATCATGGGAAATACCATGGGTTCTCATAAACCTGGAGCTCAAAAACCACTGGTAACTTCACAAAACAAGACAACATCCTTGGATGCAATAAAAAAAAACCTCCCAAATGATAGCTAGAATATGGGCACTTAATAGACAAGGGTCATAGACGCTTCACCTGATCAAAACTAGAATATAGACACTTAATAAGAAAGGGTCATAGACGTTGCACCTGATCAAAACCATAATCAAAACTCATCAAAACCAGAATATGGGCACTTAATTGGCAAGACCATAATCAAAAGTAAATGATATCACTATGTAAAAAAAATATTACATTTTGCAAATCAAAGTATACTACTTTAAGATATCTCTATGGAAAAAAATCTTACATTTTGCAAATCCAAGTATACTACTTTAAGAATTCATAGCATACTTCTCTTTAGATATACACGAGCCAAGATCCATCCCTCTCTAAGCTTGAGAGATCAACAAATCTTGAGAGATCGACAGTTAAGGCTAATGCGAAATGTGAATCAAAACTAAGGGAGAGAGAGAGAAAGAGGGAGAATGAGAAGATGGATTTAGGATGGTATAATTCCCCCCTTTAAATAGACTATATTCGACATAAATACCATGGGTTCTTATAAACCTTGAGTTCAAAAACTAGTAATGGACAAAACAATATCTCTTGATATAATAAAAAAAAAATAATGTAGAATTTTCATTTTTACATAGAGTTATTTTTATTTTTATTTCAAATTTACCTTTACTCAACAAAAATTGATTAAAAAAAATAATAACCTAAAATTTTTACATAAAATAATAATGTAGACTTCTCATTTTAACATAGGGTTATTAATTATCAAATCTCTAGATAGATCCAAAGTTAAAATGGATCAAGTTTGTTTAATTATTAATTATTATAATTATTTATCTTATTTATTTAATGTAATTTCTATTTTTATGTAATTTCATTGAGTCAAAATATTTTAATTTTTAATTAATTAATTAATTAATTAATCAATTTTTTTAATTTGATTGAGTCATAATGTTTAGATGACATAACATGACATTACAATATTTTTTCCATACCAAAAATATAATAACATTAAATTAAAAAGAAACTATAAAATATTTTGATTGTAAAATGAGAAATGGTTTTTGGGCATGCAGTATTGATAAGTCATGGTATTGACCCATGGTATTGTAACAAAGCATGTTCACAACTTAATAATGTCCATGGTAAAGTGGGGGTGAATATCCATGGTTTAAAAAATTGTTATATTATAAGTATTAAATTTTTATGTGCTTATTAATAAAGTTTAAATATGGTTACAAAATTATTAGACTAACTTATATGGTAAAATGGATCTTAATTTATAACTATTATTTATATCTCATATATTTGAAAGTGATAACGGATTTAGATATATCTTAAAAGTAATTATAATATTTTTGCTTTTAGATTTAATTAAGAAATGTTATAAAATTAAATTCAAATTTATAAATATTTTGATTGTGAAATGAGAGATGGTTTTTGGGCATGTGGTATTGGTCCATGGTATTAAAAAAAATTGCGCCCAATGTAAGGTATTAAATCATTTTAATCTCCCAAACTAGGGGAAAATATCAAAATTTGGCAATTTTAAGGGAACACGATTTCCCAAAACCAGCGAATCGGGCCAAATGAAGGTTCGGTTAGTTTATCTGCCCATTTTTTATTTTGGGCTAAAAATAAAAAAATAAAAAAATAATATATATATATATATATATATATATATATATATATATATATATATATATATATATATATATATATATATATATATAAAATTGGGGCTAATTATATGAAAAGGGTTTTTAATAAAAAAATCGCCCTCTTAAAATGCAAAAACCCTGAAATTTCGCCTTTGGGCTATAATTCGCCCCTAAAATTTACCATGCTTCACAAGTTGTGCCTCTGCCCACCTGGTCAAGTACTCAGTCGTGGTGATGATGTATCGCACACCTGTTTTCTTTCCTAGAGGCTGAATTGGTCCCACAAAGTCAATCGAACATTTCTCGAATGGCTGTAAAGTCACTTGCGGCATCAACGGAAGTTCATCCCTCCGTGATGGCCTACCAGTCCTTTGACATGCATCATAGGCCCTACAATATGCTTTCACGTCCTTATGCAGAGTTGGCCACCACAATCCAGCACGCAGAACCTTCTGCGTTGTTGCTTTTCCTGCATAATGTCCTCTTGCAACTCCCTCATGAGCCTTCGCAAGGATGTTTCTTCACTCAAAATCAAGTACATAGCATCGCAATATTTCATCTGACCCCATTTTGTACAAGTGTCCTGCAATGACAGAGAAGTCTATTGCACATACTACTAACTCCTTCTTCTGTTGGCTCGTATACCCTTCTGGAGCAGTCCCCATTGTCAGAAATTGTATGATATCTTCAAAGTGACTGTCCGCGACGTGTACTGCAAAGAGTTGCACGTCAGGCAGTCCTTCCTCCAAATTAGTGGGCTCCTCTCCCGTTTCGATGCACGACAGATGATATGGTCCTGTGTTCAATCGTCCAAGCTTCACAATAACTTCAAAATCATACCCCTGGAATAATAACAACCACCTGCAGATCTTCCCCCCCCCAACACAGGCTTATTAACCAGGTATTTCAACGCAGAATGATCCGTATACATCTTAAAATGCCCACCCAGTAAATAGTGCCTAAACATTTGGAGCGCATATACCATGGCTAGTCCTTCACACTCTGTAGTGGAATAGTTCTTCTCAGCCTTGGCCAACTCCCTACTCGTGAATGTTATAGCATGTTCCAATTCCCCTTCGCTTGCTTGTGTTAGCATGACCCCTAGCATAATACATGAGGCTTCCATGTGCACATGAAATTTCTTCTTCCAGTCCAGGAAGACTAGGATTGGCACAATGACCATTTTTTCTTTCAGCACGTCCAAGCTCTTTTGGCATTCATCACTCCAACAGAACATAGCATCCTTTTCCAACAAATTCTCCATGGGCATGTTGATCTGGGCATAACTCTTGATGAACTTCCTATAGTACCCGGTATGCCCTAGAGTTGTGCACAACTGTTTCACATTCCTTGGCGGCTTCAAGTTGATTATCACCACGATCTTCGCGGGCTCTACCATCAATCCTTGTTTGCATACCACATGCCCCAATAGGATCCTAAAAGGGACACAAAACAGACACTTCTTTAGATTGAGTGCGATATGATATCTATGACATGTATCTAACATTAAGCGTATACTTGCGGCATGATTCTTTACCAATCCAAACATTGTCCAATCGTCAAAGTACACCTCAAGGAACTTATGAATGAAGTCTTTGAATGCTGCATTGATTACATGCAAAAAGATTGTTGGTGCATTCTTCAGCCCAAAAGGCATTACAGTATACTGAAACCATCCCCATTCCATCACAAAGGTTGTCTTGCTTCTATCCTCACACGCGATGTTGTTCTGATGATACCCAGAGAATCCATCCGTGAAAGAGTATGCTTCTTGGCTGCCTACATTATCTAGGACTTCATCAGTGAACGGGGTCGGGAAGGGGTCATGCACACAAGCATCATTTAGCTTCCGAAGATCCATGCATATCCTTATTTCTTCTTTCTGTTTCTTTTCCTGAACCACTATCGGGCTTACCCAATAGGATTCTTCTATTGGTTCAATAATTCCTGTCGTGAGCATCTTATCTAACTCACCTCAAACCCTTTCCTTATACTTAGGATTAAGGTGGTAAGGTCTTTGTTTTATAGGCTTCACATCTAGTTTTAGGGTGATCTTCATAACACCCATGTCTCCTATTATCCCTTTTAGATAAGAAAATTTTATGGGGAACAAATCCTGATATTCATGGAGGAGCTCAGCAACCTTGTCTACTATCGCATCATCCCAATAGTCCCCAATATTTGCAAATTTTGGTTCTACCTCTGTGCCAATGTTGACCTGCCTGGTTTTTAGCAGTGCAGTTATGTCAGGATCCTCTATCTACAAACCTTTAACATCATGGTGACCTTCAATTTCTGGAATATTAATCTTTCAGGGATCCTCATCTTCTTCTTCAACGGTCACGTTATAGCATTCCAGTGCATGGCTCAGCGGGGTAGTCCAATCAGGTTGGATTAGGTCCAAAGGATCTTGCGGTATCCTAAAGATCGTTGCTTTAACCTCTTGTAGTGCCGCATCAATACAATCAAACCCATCCTCAAAGTTGAACGTTAGTAAAAATCCCTGGCGCAAGATGTCTTTAGTGCCATGGCAGAGCTCAATTTCCAAGTACTAATTCATTGGTATGACGCCCAGGGTATGACAAAACATATGGACCCATTTAGGCTGAGGTTCCGCTCCATAAGCCTTACTCCATTTGGCCAGGTGATCACGCGGGTCATCCCTTGCATCATACTTATCTGTCATCTGCACTTTTGGCTACCCAAAATGTATTCTCATCATCCTCCTATAGTCGCACCAATCACCGAAACTATCCTTGTGCATACCCTACCATCTTGCAAGCATAGCGCGCAGTACCCAGTCCAAGGCATGGAAGCAATGTTTCTTTGGCACTTCTCTTTAAAATGCATCCAAAAAGAAATCAACATCCGTTAGCCCATCATAATGAGGCAGATCCTTGACTTCAGATGACACACAACACAACAACTTGGTCATCATATACAACGCAGTGTAGATACTTCATGCAGCTGGTTCTGTTAGTGCTCCAATTCTTCATTTGAATCTGACATGCAGGAGCTTTCGTAGTCCCATGAAATACGTCAATCCATTGTTGGATTCACCCAATCCTAGTCTCACGCCGTTATCTTGTAAATATGGTCCATATCATCATCACTTTCATAATCTTGGACTGTTTTTGTATAACGCGGTCCCTCCATGGGATCCAGTGGCACCACTACGCGGAGCGACTTGTTTTCAAATATCATCTTCCACTTCTTCAGGTTGATTACCCCATTCATGTCAGTGGCCCAATCGATTCCAAGGAGTGTGGGGTAGGTATTACTACCATCCACAATACTTATTACCTCAAAATATGCTAGTGCACTTGCACCCTCGATGTCAACTATGACCCCTTGCAACCTCCCCATTGGGATAATTTTTTTTTGATTCGCCATTCTTAACTATATCGGAGACCACTGGAGCGAAGGTCTCCCAAATCTTTCCCAAGTCTATTTTGGCAAAACATTCGCGTCGGACCCCAGATCTAGGATAACTTGGTCCATCTCGTATTCCCCTATTTGTGCGGTGAGTCTCATCTCCCACCCGGTCCATGCCTTGTGCTTGCCAAGCTTCCTGACCACACATGGTTCACTAGTAGTGCCATCCTTGCTAGTGCACTGATTGATCAGTTCCTACAGGCCCTTCACAGCCTCATTGTCATGAATCAACTTCATGTAGGTCTCCAAGAATGTGGTAATCATAGATGGGTCCATTTCCTTACCTGGTTTCTCTTGACTTACTGAGGTAGAGGCCTTAGCGAAGCTTTTATTTGCTTCCATAAATGTTTCTTTTGCACGCTCCAAATCAAACCCAGACTCCTTTTCAGTGCTTTATGGACCCATTCACCTTCTGCAAGTTGGTTCCCTTTATCCTCCCTAGTTGTGGTTCCACTTCGCAGCGTGCTGCTTACCTTAGGGTCTCCCTTGTGAGGCTCGGCTCTCATCATCTAGAGGTTCTGCATTGGCTGCGGAGGCTACACCCCCTTTTCGTGAATCTTAGCCAACAATATAGGGCAATCCTCAGTCGTATGGTAAAACTGAGTACAGTAGCAACATCACAGTCGCGTCGGATTCAAACAGTCCCTCACATAGTGTCCTTGTCCTCCACAATTGTAACAAATAAGCTGCCCTCGACCTCTACCAGGCCCTCCTCCACCTCGGCCTCGACCACGCCCTTGATACTCACCTTGTGTTCCCCCAATGCCTTGGTTTGGAGGTTGCATTTCTGTTTGCACCCTGTATGTAGGTGTCCTATCCATCATCAATTTGTAACTTTGATAATTGCACTCATCATGACCTATTGATTGACATAAATTGGAAAACAATTGCCGTGGTGTTTGTACAAATTTCTATAGAAAATGGAAGTTATCAGTTGTATGTTTCCCTGCTACCTGACATATAGCACACCATAGCGCAGACCTTGCACTTGGCCCTGCCGCAACCTCCGGTCGTAGAGGCATTGTTCCTCCTGCTGCAACATAGTTAGTGAAGACTGGGCAGTGATCCTTGTCATGCCCCTGACCCTTGCCTTTTATGCACCAAAATTCTTCGCACGCCTCTGGCCGAGCTGTTCTATCCTACTTTAAACTTTTCCTCTCGAGACAAAGGTTTTGCAACTATGCATGAATATGTTGAACCCTTAGATTCAGATCTTGCATCGACATTTCATGCAATCTCATTGCAATCTCCAAGGCTTCTGCCTGAGTCGTAATCTTCTGTTGTGATAGTGCAACCCTTAGGTGAGGCAAGAGCGAAGCCACGAACCATTCGCGGTGCTGCCCATCTGTTAAATTCATATTAGATTTACAGATTTTACACTTCAATCTCTGATCCAACTCCCAAGGGGTCTCACATAGTTTCATCGCGATTTCATTAAATCCCACAATCGACTGTGCTTCATACTTAGGCCTACTGAATTCTTTATTTAATGCGGTCTAGATCTCTACCAATGTAGCTGCCTGGTTATCATTAGAGTATTTTATGTACCAGGTTAGCGTGCAATTCTGAAAAGCACTAACCAACGTCGCATTCTTCCTATGATCATTTTTGATGCCCTGAGCTTCCCATACAACCTTTATGACGAACCAAAATTGGTCCAGGTCCTCATTCCCTATGCCCTCGAATACAGGTAGTTTTACAGAGTTTGCCATATTGGAAAGTGGAGATGGCGGTGGTGTGGGTGATGGGGTGAGTGGTGGAGGCAAGCGTGGAGGTGGTGTTGATGGATGGGATGAGGGTGGAGGCAATGTAGGTATTTGCGGGAACCCATGTCTTATCAACTGACTAGCGTTTAAGGGAGAAGTCTGCGGTGCTCCTTCGTCATCACTTAAAGGAGGTCTGATCAGCAGACTATACTTAGGACCTTTTCTTCCTCTGTCCCTAAAAGGTTTTCCGCTTCACGTAGCTCCAAACATCAAGGTAACCGCATAACCTGATGTTCACACAAGAGCATCTTAATCCAAGTATTCAATAATTTTAAATAATTACCTCAAGGTCATTTAAAGAAGCGATGCTCTGCTTCGTTGTAACTGACAAAGGTATCAACCATGAACTCTGTCACAAATACTCTTATGATGCGGTCGAGCCAATGGTCGACAGCGGGCGTGATCTTATCTTCAGAAGTTTCCAACCTCCTTACTAGCTCTGGTGTCCAAACAATTGGACTGTCAAGCCTCCACCTTCTTTGGCCGCCTGCCAACTTCGCGATCCACTTGTATAACTCAACTGATAAGGAACAGAAGAATATTTCATGTATTTATGTGTACATGTATCTATGCAACCATTATTCTTTCGTCAATCGCGGATTCTTGTTTTCTTGCGCCGTGAATTCATGGATCTTCCTATCCAACCAGATTTCGATTTCTTTCTTAGTTGGATTCCAGTGGTTTGACAGCACACATCTCTCATGCAAATCCCAGTCCCAGCAACGGATACATTTGTTGGCTTGATGGGCCCTAACCCAGGTTCAGTGCTAGTTAGCTAAGAAAATCCATACACTACTGGCCCTTTCAACATTAGCCCGTGGAGCGTGCACCAAAGTCTCACCCGAAGCAGTATGGGGGGATGCATGAACCAAGTTTTCGCACCTTGAGATGGTCATGATGTCGATTTACACTCCCTGATCCTGCCTTCATGCAGATCGATAAGATTTTAGGGCTTATCGATGTTCCTTCTCTTCCATCATTCAATACCTCCATGAAGGTACCCAAATGAGCTTCGCACGGCCCTAACCAGAGGTCCAGGAACTTATATGCCTCTATGGTTACGTTACTGTATAAGTTCCCAAGTTATCTTAAGTGTTACCTACTTTACCATGCATTTATAGTTGTCTTCGCGTAAACCTATATTCTTGCTTGCATTCAATTAACATTTATAATTAAATACATTCGCGCATTAAATAAGCACTAAAATGTAAACCCAGATCATATCATAATATAATCAGATGCATTAAATAGAGACAAAATACACAGTGATTTGCGGAATATTTCTCTTTATTGATATCTCAAGTTCAATACAGACTCTATCCACCCTGTGCACACAGTTGTAGGAGTCCACGCAGTCAGCTATGGACTTCCACCCTATGCCTCTACGCACTCATCTGAAGAGCCTCTACCTATGCTAAGACATGAGAACACTTAGAACTTCTTACCCAAAAAGTCTTCTTATCCTACTTCTCATTTCTTAGACTCTTTTAAGACTTCCTTTTTATACAATCCCATGGTTCGCAAACCATGGGTAGATCTTTACAGCCGACATGAGACTTTACAAAACAAGGGCAGACAACCCTTTACAACTCTTGACATCTTCGCACTCTGCAACCACAAAATGTGGAGAATTTACATCTTTATTACAAAATTTGGGCTTTCTGCCCCAAAGCATGGGCTTTTAGCCCCAAATTGACTCTTGGGGGAACCCATTCCTAACATGGAACTCACACCACTTCCTTGTGTCCTTCTTTGTCTTCACGGTGCTATTCTTTGCTAGTGGCTTTAATGGGTTATCCTGGGTCACCCCGCCTTTGATTTGTCCTTTATTTGGGGATACCTTTTCCTTGCTTCAGATACAAAAACCCAAAGTCTTGATTCTTTTTTTAAAATTTATGCTCAATCTTGAGAGCATATCAGTATGTGGCGCCAAGCGAGGAGATGTCTAGGAACTCCATCTCCTCATGGATATATTTTTCCATACAACCATGAGCTTGAGTACCAAATGCCACTCAAAATCCTTAATACCCAACTTCGTGCGAAGGGTATGAAAGATATTTGTGAACTTCGACACGTCTTTGTCCCTTCCGTGCCATGGTGTGGTCCATTTTATGTACTTATCTTCATAGCTCCTGATATGGTAATATTGTTCCTTAATGGAATCACAGAAATAATTGCAAGTGGGTGTGGCTGAAAACATTACAGGTTCCCTCTTGTCCCTCTTCTCACAATAGGTTTCCCACTAGTCCTTGACACGGGGGGCAACTTTGAGGAGTGAAAAAGTGATATTTTCCCTATTGGAAAAATCATGAATTGAGAAGTATCCTCCCAACAGATTTATCCATTTATCTATGAAATCTACATCTATATGGCCTTAAAATATGGGAATGTCAAAGCTAACTTTTACATTAAAGGGAGTGGTGCCTCCAAGGTGATTGTTGGACGAATATGTGTCGCATGTGGGCATCCGTCGAAGGATCTGGGCAAAATTCTCCATCATCTCGTTCCTTTTTCGCTTGAGGGATTCTTCGAGCGACATTTTGAAAGGATCATTTCTCCCTTGTCTTTCTTTTATTCATCCATTTGAAGTCCCTAGGGTAGACAAGGCTGGTCTTGTAAAGATTCAACCAGTTCAAGCCCTAACTCCTGATACCTCGATCTCGTTGGGTACATGCACAAAAAAATAGAGAAAGAGAAGATTGCCTTGATACCACTGATCTAGATTTATGCAGGAACAAAATGAAATATAAATATAAACAGAAATACAGAGCTACAATGAAAACAAAACTTCAATTCATTAATAAAAAAGTACTAAAAATTGTTTACATGCAGAATGGAAATAAGTTAGCTCAGGAAAATGGTAGCTTATCTATGAGAAGATATGTGCGGCTACATTCCTTTTGAGCTATGTTACAATGAGGCTCAGAGGCCTATTCATTATTGAGAAATAATAGAGAACCCTAAACATCCAAAAACCTGACCCTAGGAGACGAAGTGCCAAAAATATGTTGGCCTCGTTGGGCTAAATTGGTACATCAACTTCCTCGAGTTGTAACTTTGGTATATGATCTTCGTTTACGATACCTCCTTAGAAATATTTATCCAAAGATTACAACTTTCGACTAGAAACAATTACTGCAGGCCATGAATTTGCTCGTTTTCCAAAAAAACATCATTTAGGGCTAAAAATGGCTCCGAAAGTTTATGACCCAAAAAAATGCCAAAAATAGTAAATTATGCTACAATTAAGGAAACTGAAAGAAACAATTTTCGGGCCCCAGTGGAATGGGTGGGTGACCACCAATATCCACTTGGATCAAATTACCATCTTGCATGTGGAGTATGACCTTCTTGCCACAAGTAATGATTTCCATCAATTGATATTTAATGCTTTTTTTCTCTCTACAAGGAACAAAAATGAAACAAAATAGAAAGATAATGTTAACCTGGGAGTTAATACTTTGTGCCATGGGAAAATTACTCATAGTTAATAATTTTAAAGCATGAATTTACTATAGGTTTCAAGGTGATTTGAGCTCATATTTTTCTATAGGTTTCAAGGCGTTTTGGGCTCAGATTTTACAATTTTGTACATTTCAATGATATGTTTGCATTTTGTAGTGATCCTAACACTCACATACTCCAATGAAAGCATTCATGGATGGGAAAATTGAATGACACTCAAATGTAGTGAAAAAATTATAGTAAAGCATGAAAAATACCTTCATTGTCCACCAAATTTTGCAAGAAAACCGTTGACGACATCTTATGGGAAAATAAAATTCTAATTGTATAAAAAAATTAGAATGATTTTGAAGTTATAGAAACCATGTGTTCTTGGAGAAAGAGGATCCCACTTTCAACAACATCCCACTTTCAGCAAATGACTTGCCTAAAAAAAGGGCACCAACTTATTTCAATTTGAGTTAAATGTTCCATGTGCAAATAGAGACCCTAAATAACAGAATTTTATTCAATTTGAGTCAAATGTTCCATGTGAAAATAGGTACCATAAATAACAAAAGTTTAATAAATAAGAACAAAATTTGAATAACACATAGTACATGCCAAAGAAAATCCATTGAGCCATTTTTTAGGGAAATAAAATCAATGATTGAGAGAGCACACATAGTATATTATTAATGAATGTTTTTCCCAACTCCTTTAGGTCCAACTAGCAAAAGTCATTTCTATTTATATTGGCAGTCTTAATAAGCCAAGCCCCAAGTTTGTATCTATAAGTTCGTTGAACGTGAAGAACAAATATGTTTGTAAGCTCATTAAATGTGAATAATAAACATATGTAGTCAACAATCGTGTGACAAAAAAATTAAAACCAACAATGAAGGACCTAGCATTTTCATCCAACAAAACATGCATTCATCCACCCATCTTCTTGTTTACTCTCTGGCACTGCAAATCACAATCTGGCTCTGTTTGGTCTCTTCCCAAACTAATAAGTAGAAATGTATTCATTTATATGGTGGAGAATCAATTCATGCAAGATGAGAGAATGTGTTCACAATAATAGATAGTAGTAAGAACATCAACACCACTACCTTTGTCAATAACATCACTATCATCAGCAAAAAATCTAACCCCTAGTGTATGACCCAATTGCTTCAGTCGATTAACCCTTCTCAACCTTTCTTTGTTATCTGTATTAAGCATGCAAGACGGGGCTAACACAGGTCCGAAAGGGATCAAATGTAGGTATGAGTAGTACTATATAGAAGACTATGCATTTTCCTCTTCTAGTCTCAACAAATAAGAATGGGTGGGAAGAAGATAGATGACACTTCATACATATCCTATGTGCACTTGAGACAACATGAACCTACTTATGCTAACTCATTATTAATGCATAGAACTCATTCACATTGAACTCACTTTTGTATAGTTGAGACAGGTGGGTTACATGCTGATCTAGGTGGATGTTGGTAGCAAACCACCTATCCCACTTGGACCCCGACAACTGTCTCTTTCATTTTTTCAGTTTCCTTAATTGTAGCACAATTTACTATCTTTAGCAGTTATTTCAGGTTCTAAACTTATCGATCTGTTTTGAGGCCCTAAACAATGTTTTTTTGGAAAACAAGGGCCAACTTGGGTCATCAATTGATGTTGGCCATTCAAAGGTTGTAGTCCTTGGATATATCTTTATAACGAGGTATTGTGCACGTCAAACAGAGATCATATGCCAATGTTATGACCCCAGGAAGTTGATGTACCAATTTACCCAAACGGGGTCCATAGTTTGGTGTTTCATCTCCTAGGTTTAGGTTTTTGGATGTTGAAACAATATCATCTATGAAGAAGGTGGACCGAAAGAGAGTTTATTTAGTTTCTTGCCGATTGAAAACACTTGCCAAAATTTTTGGTGATTAATCAATATTACACTTGCCTCCTCAAGTGGTGGGAAGGAATAATGCTAATTTCCTCTTCTTGGGGGGCTCCTGTAGCTCAACAACATCCCCCCTCTCGTGAATTGGCTACCAGAATGGGTGGCTCACAACATGATATTAGTGATAACACCTATGCCCTAAGACATGTACATAGGCAAGGCTCCTGCGAAAGCTATCCCCACAAAAAAACAAAAAAAGGCTCTCCTTTTCGGAGCTGGTCTTGACCCTCCTATAAATAAGAACATATGAGGTCACGAGTCTCCTATAGAATGTCTGGGCATGAAAGAAATTGCTTATGAGTTATCTATGTATGAAGGTATGGGTATGAATGTCCAAGGTATTAAGTCCTCTACGGTGTTGTCCCCACTTGCTAAAGACAATGAAGAGGAATCCAATTGAAGTCTAGTAGGTCATGTCTCAGTCTCCCCAATAACACTAGTATAAAGGACTACCTGAATGTGAAAGGTATTGGTTCAGTATATTAAGCCCAACAAACTATAGAAATGGCCTCTACCTGAGTGATTACCCAAGCATATCCCACCCAGATAATATCCTTTCCTAGCACCCTCCACTGCAAAAGATCAGATAAGGAGGCGCTCCTACCTACCTACCCCATTGTCAAATCAGTATCAAATCAAGGGCTATAGGTCATATGTTTACCATAACTTTATCTATCGTCACAGCTAGCACCCCATCCTTCAAGGTTGTAGTCTTATGCTTCATATCATAAAATCCATCAGGTATTTGTGACAGGAAGTAGGTACATGCACTTAACTCGGGAGGAGGTATATGCACTTAACTTGGGAAGGGGTTACAATTCTAGCTTTTCAATGGGAAAGAAAATAGGTAGGGCAGGTCTCACCCCGTCTGAATGTTTTAACATTGCCAAAACTTAATGCATTCTACCTTACAATGGCTTATCGATAAACCCAAGAACTTAGATCAACCTATTTCTTGTCAAATACACATTGTAAACTAAAAATCATTAACGTGACGAGGATGGCTGGGCTGGCTTACTTACTGGCTTGCTTCACAATTTGGATCAAAGAGGGATCGACAAATGTACGATTTTGAATTTTGATGGGATTGAGTGGGGGTTATTCAGTTAGTGATTTACCAACTACCAGGTGGGGCGGGCTAACGGACGGATCATTTAGCAGTTTAGGTTCACCAAGAGATAATAGATATCTACTTGTTGGGTTCTTAAGTTGTTGACCAGTATATGTTGAAACAGTTTCATTTGTGAAGAAAGTGAACCGAGAGAGAGGTTATTTAGTTTTCTTTCTAGTTGAAAAAACTTGCCAAAATTTTGGTGATTGATCAATATAACACTTGCCTCCTCAAGTGGTGGGAAGGAATAACACTACCATGGGAGGAAGGAATGATAACACTTGCCCGATTCAAAGGATCGCTACAAAATAATTATATATGTCTCACACCTTTGGCACCAGCGCCGTAGTCAACAACCGCTTAACACTCATGAATTCATGTTTCCACTCCTTTCTCCACACAAGTTTCTTACCCTTTCGCTACAATGAAGTCATGAAATTAGTGATCTTGGAGAATCCCTCCGTGAATCTCCTATAGTACTTGGCTAACCCAATGAAACTATGCACTTGATCATGTGCATTCATTGATGCCATCCATTCCATCATGGCCTCAATATTCACAGCATCCACTATGATACCATTCCCCATAATGATATGCCCAAGATAGTGGATCTCTATTTGATATAAAGAACACTTAGAGAGATTCTAATAGTACACGTGCTCTCTTAAACAATTGAAAACCAGCCTCAAAGGCTCTTCATTCTTTTATGAAATCTATGAATATATAAATATATCATCTAGGAATACCTGAAAAAACTTTAAGCTTTTTCGAATTCACAGACCTGACCAATCAGCATGGATTTTTTATTCGACCAGCCCAACCCTAGAGAGACTACTTACCTTACTTTGGTTTACCAACAACTCTTTACCCATCGTCAGATCTAGACCTGCCATGTAATTAGTTTATTAGTGTGTGGATACTTCTATTTACCTTTCTTAATTGCACGAGATGAATCAACCTTTACCATTACCTTTATTACTTTACTGCGTGGTAGCATGTTAAAAAGCCTCACCCAATAAGTAACTAAGGTGTTTAGTCAATAAGTCAAGTCTTTGTGTCCTTCGGAGCCCAAAACCAATGTAATGAGGGCATATAGATAGGAATATAGATAGCTCACTATAATGAAGGCATATAGATATGTATAGGTCACACCCACTTGTTCGTCCAGGTAAGGCAAGGTATTGATACTGTAGGTCACTTCTTATCTCTGCTTGTCTCTGCATTACCTGTTCATATAGGTAAGGCAGGGGTATGTGTTCTATATTTCACTATAGTGAGATAGGTACAAAGGTTGGTCATTGAGAGGGTCATACAGGTTCAGATCATTTAGACATCAACGTTACAACTAGCTAAGGCAGTGTCCTATTAGGATCCGAGTAGACATATGTCTTATTTCCCATGGGGTGAGAACATATACTCAGTTACTAGTTCTACGTGACCAGGAGGTTGTTACTGCCCAAAAGTATCATTACACCCTGCCCAAGAGGTTATTAGTGACCAGTTCTCTATCCACCTTGTCCAGTTTTTGTGTGTCCCGCTTCACAGACAGTTTCAGAACCAACCATAAGGGCATTGGCAGACAGTGAAGTCTAAGGCATACTCGAGAGATTCAAATCCTAGTAGGAAAGGGACTTACCCCTATGGAAATGCAGTTCCTACGTGACCTGGGGTACCTAGAAGATCCCATTGGACAATACGCTGGGACTAATTACACTAATACTATCTAATGGGGCTAATCCCACTAGCCCTAATCCGCTATAATAGCTAGGATCTGCTAATACAACGGCTATTACGTTGGATTACCCTAGGCTACTCCACTAATACAATGATATACCATGGGAGTTTTCTTCCACAAGTGATCCAATGGGAATCAATGGGAATAATGCAGATAGGGCGGGCCATTACCATTGCTTCACCTTGTGATACCTCATGTTGAAATATGGCAACAAGAATATTCCAATTTAATTTGTCCTTGAATTAAATTGTGAATTAAAATCGAATTTAGTCTTAACAGATAATTGGAAATAATTAATTTATTTATTTTAAATTAATTAGTTGGAGAAATTCAAGTTAGAAGTCTTTCTGAAGTCATGCAAGAGTTATCCCTTAAATTAAGGAGATAATATTGAGTTATATTTGAGTTGTAATTAGTTAACTCACTTTACTGAGTTAAGTCCAGTTAAATTAGTTCCAAATTGTTTGAGGAAATAATAGTGAGTTAACAGTGAGTTGATGCATTAATGTACTCAACTAGTGCTACTCCAGTTAACTGAAGCTTCCCTCATTAGAAACTCATGCATGTCTATTCTGAGAAAGACCCAATTGAGATTGATGTTCAAGGACAGTGTACTATCAGTTGCATGTGTTTTCTCATGGAGAAAACTCATGCATGCAGTCAAGGATTCATCCTTAAGGATTGCACAGTTTTGAAGGTTTGTTATTCCACTTGGTAATAGGCTAATCATCCACAAGGAACAACGCAAGGAAATAGGAGCTTGGAGGGCACAGAGGAAGGTTGGAGAGAAGCCAAGATTTCCTGTGAGCATCTGTGAGGATTGTACTGAGAGGTGGCTAGCTGTGAGAGTTAAGGCTTTGTATAATTCCTATGTATTTCCACCATGTATGATAATAAAATAGTGTGGGGTTTTTGTTTGAGACTTTCCCCAAAGTATTTTCATGTGTATTGTGCCATTGATTCTTCTTCTTCTAGTTATATTGTTCAGCTCGATCTATAAGCTTCCACAAATTGATAGTAGAAGTAGGTTATAGTATTCTTCTTTGATTTATATTGCATTATCGGGTTAACCTATCACATATTTTCTACATGGTATCAGAGCTGTGAACAATATACTGAGAAGAGAATTCAAAGTTTGAAGTTCGGGGTTGCAGGTACAAATTGAATTCATATCATACTTCAAGGTTGGCCAATGTCATTCTATGGCTTGAGATTCGAGTATGCCTTGGAATGTAGCTCGAATTACATAGCATGGAAAGATAGAATGGAGGTTGTATTAGAAGACAATGGCTTGAAGGAATTCATTGATCAAGAAATCCCAAAGCCAACTTCAACTAATGCACAAGATTTGGCTGAGTGGAAGAAGTGTGTGGCAAAGGCGAGATGGATCATCCTTGAGGGAGTTTGAGACCATATTGTCTCAAGTCTCCATGGGAAGGATACTCCATTTTCAATGTGGAAGACATTAAAGGACCTCTACTAGAACAATAGCGACTAGAGGAAATTGGTGCTCAAGGATAAGCTTTGAAGAATCAAGATGGAGAAGGGTGATACTATTTCCACATATATGAACAAGATCACCACCTGCAGAGATGAGCTTGGTAGAGTGGGAATAACTACTGCTAATGATGATTTGGTGAGCCTCACTCTCCTTGGCCTTCCAAAGAGTTGGAATAGCTACCTAGACTCTGTGAATGGAAGGGAGAAACTTCCAGATTAGGAACGACTGTGGTTGGATCTTATGCAAGAGGGGATCATGAGGAGCACACGAGATGGTTCTTCATCCAAGAATGATGATGAAGAAAATCTAGCCTTAGTAAGTAAGGAAAGGAAAGGGAAGGGAAGGCTTCCCATTTCAAATCGAATTCTTCTCATGGAGGGAAGAAGGGTGACATGTCTAAAGTAAGATGCTTTAATTGTTACAAGATGGGACATTATGTGACTAATGTCCCATCGAAGAAGTCCAAGAAGGGATCCTCAAAAGGATCATAAGGTGAGGCATTAGCCTCTCAGTTCAAAATGGACTTTACCCTCATCGAATGCATGGTGTCATCGATGATGGGTTGTGTCTGGTATCTTGAAAGTGGAGCCTCATTCCACATGACTGGCGATAAAAATTTATTCAGTGCCTTGGAGGAGAAAGACCTCAATATGCGCATAGAGATGGGAGATGACAGAAGTTATAGTGTTTCAAGAGTGGGCACGGTTGCTTTTCAGAGGGAGCATGGAACTCCTCTCACCTTGACAGATGTGATATATGTGCCTGGACTAAAGAAGAACTTGGTATCGGTCGCGATGTTGGAGGAAAAAGGCTACGATGTTGTCTTCAGTAAAGGAAAGGCGTTCTTAAGACACATAGCCATGGGTCATACCAAGAGGATAGGGATTGGGCCATTTGCATCATGGGGATTTGAAGATAATGCAGCAGATATCTACAGGACTTCCCAAAGTTAAACTTGAGAAAATTGACACATGCAAAGGTTGTACCTTGGGAAAGTACGCCAAGTCTTCCTCTCATGATCGAGACACTTGAGCAAAGACTATCTTAGAGCGAGTTCATACTGATTTGTGTAGACCATTCTCGACGGCATCCACAATGAAGCAAAGGTATTATGTGATTTTAATTGAAGACTATTCTTGTAAATGTTGGATTTATTTCATGCAGAAGAAGGACCAAACCTTCACAAAGTTTTGTGAGTTCAAAGCTTTGGTCAAGAAAGAGTCAAGGAAGAAGATCAAGGCCTTGAGAAGCGACAACGGTGGAGAATATGTCTCTCAAGAGTTTAAGGACTTCTGTGTAGCGAAAGGAATTAAATGAGAGTTGACAGCACTTCATAACCCACAGCAAAATGGGGTGGCCGAGAGGAAGAACATAACTATTCCAGGGGCAACACGGGCAATGCTGCATGACCAAGGCCTACCACTTCACTTGTAGGCTGAGGCATGCAACACAATGTTCTATTTGCAGAATAGAAGTCTGCATCACATGCTTGGGATTAAGACACTAGAGGAAGTTTTCTCTTGTAAGAGACAAGATGTGGGTCACTTCAGGATCTTTGGCTCATCGGTATATTTCCATGTGACAAAGGATGCATGGAAGAAGCTTGAGCCGACAACAGAGTTGGGGATATTTGTTGGGTACACTGATACACCTCACAACTATCGGGTGTACTTGCCTACCAGTCGAAGGATAGTGGTTCACATAGATGTCAAGTTTGATGAGTAGAAGGCCATGTGAGTTTCCCTTAAGAGGGAGCTCCAACTACAGGCTATGGAGGAACTATTGGTTCCTAAGGAGGAGGAGCCTTAGACTGATGCGAAGCAGCCGTAGGCAGAGGTTCCAGGAGTGGAGACATCTGCTCAAGCAAAGTCTTCTAGAGATGGATGGAAGCACACAAGAGAAGCTGACAAATTGTTGGAGGATGCGAGAGAGAATGTGGGAGCACCATCTTCTCAGCACTAACAGAGGAGGTCACCTGAGAGGTACACTGGATACATGGCCCTTGCTGGGGAATGTGTTGAGACCGAGCCATATTCCTTTAAGGAAGCAGTGCAACAACTGATTTGGGTTGATGCTACGGTAGAGGAGTATGATTCCATAGTTCATAACACTGTTTGGGACATGGTTCCGAAACCGGAGAACAAGTCAATTGTGAGTTCCCATTGGCTTTACAAGGTAAAGCAAGCTACTAATGGTAGTGTGGAGAAGCATAAGGAAAGATTTGTTGCCCGTGGCTTTTCACAAGTCAAGAGGATCACGTTGCTGCAGTATATTTCGACAGAGGAGCAAGATGCTGACATTAAGGCATTGTCAAAGTGTAAATTCGAGTTCCATAGAGATAGGATTGGGTCGGAAGATAATCCCTTTCTTGTTTAGAGGGAGTGTTGAAATATGGCAACAAGAATATTCCAATTTAATTTGTCCTTGAATTAAATTGTGAATTAAAATCGAATTTAGTTTTAACAGCTACTTGGAAATAATTAATTAATTTATTTTAAATTAATTAGTTGGAGAAATTCAAGTTAGAAGTCTTTCTGAAGTCATGCAAGAGTTATCCCTTAAATTAAGGAGATAAAATTGAGTTATATTTGAGTTGCAATTAGTTAACTCAGTTTACTGAGTTAAGTCCAATTAAATTAGTTCCAAACTATTTGAGGAACTAATAGTGAGTTAACAGTCAGTTGATGCATTAATGCACTCAACTAGTGCTACTCTAGTTAACTAAAGATTCCCTCATCAAAAACTCATGCATGTCTATTCTGAGAAAGACCCAGTCAATATTAATGTTCAAGGACAGTGTACTATCAGTAGCATGTGTTTTCTCATGGAGAAAACTCATGCATGCATTCAAGGATTCATCCTTGAGGATTGCACAGTTTTGAAGGTTTGTTATTCCACTTGGCAATAGGCTAATCATCCACAAGGAACAATACAAGGAAATAACATCTTGGAGGGTAGAGAGGAAGTCTGGAGAGAAGCCAAGATTTCTTGTGAGCATCTGTGAGGATTTTACTAGGAGCTGGCTAGCTATGAGAGTTAAGGCTTTGTATAATTCCTATGTATTTCCACCATGTATGATAATACAATAGTGTGGGGTTTTTATCTGAGACATTCCCCAAAGTATTTTCATGTGTATTGTGCCATTGATTCTTCTTCTTCTATTTATATTGTTTAGCTCGATCTTTAAGCTTCTGTAAATTGATAGTAGAAGTAGGTTATAGTATTCTGCTTTGATTTATATTGCACTATCGGGTTAACCTATCATAGATTTTCTACACCTCATTGAACATTTACCTATACTATTCACATTTACTACTTGCATCAACATCTTGCCCCACTTTTCCATAATCCCCACATCTAACGTTACCTCCTTCATTAGCTATCTATTTGCATTGCCTTTATTTTTTGCCATAACCCTTAGTGCAGCCACCTATGTCCTCCCTTTATCAATGAACTCCAAGACCATACTTAGAATCCATTTTAGGCCCTCACCCATTGTAGAAATTTTGAATAATTTAACACATATTCACAGATATTATCCTGATCATACAATTATAAGCGGAACATGTATAATACATAATCTCCTCTACGTTGATCATCAATTTACAGAAGTAGAAACATCCACAGGCACACATAGAAGCATCAATCAAACTCATAAACACAGTATGTATCCCGGGGAAAGCATCTCGCTAAAAACCCCACACTATTTGTATATTATATTGATTGAATCATGTAACAATACAAAGCATAATACTTCTCACAAGTATCTCCACCTGTTACACACAATACAGCTCAGATTTGATCTCCAAATCTCCCCCGCTGCTTGCCTGCCTCCACTGCTCAATACCTGCTCAAGAACTGATGAGAATTGCTTCCCAAACTCGATTTTACACTGCAAAATAGTCACCCACACTATGTTGGACGTGAGAAACAGCTATAATATCATGAAGATACGTGGGCAAACTCATTGGCATACTCAATCCTTCGATTGTGCAAATCATCATGCACAACTATAGTCACAACTGATAGCAATCTGATCCTCTAACACCTGTCCCTGCTGAACTGAACATGCACTGACATGCAACTGAGTTAACTGATGTATTCTATAGTTGCATTATGAGTTAATAACTTGTGAATTAATTAATAACTAATTCACCCAACTCATCTTTAGTCTATTGATCAGTTAGACTAAATACAACCAGTTTAACAAAGCTAAACTGAACACAACTCCATCAACTGTACCTCCAGTCCACTAAACTCAACTCACTTGAGTTCTAACTGAAGTCATGCATGCAACAACTCAACTGACTCATAAGAAAAATGAATTTCCTTCTGACAGCTGCATGTGCCACTTCCGTAGCTCAAACTGAAGTGCTCCAAGAGAATAAGATTAAGTTTATAGTCCAAATATTATTGTGAGATAATAATATTTGACTTTTCTATTTTTGACTTTGATCACTCACACTGTGATCACTCACACTGTAATCACTCACACTGTGATCACTCACACTTTCATCAAAAATAGAAGTCCATCTATTTTTCCCAACTTGATCAATCATCCATAGACATGATCCATATGTCTAAAAATAGACATAGTCTAAAAATAGACTTGCGCCAAAAATAGCCTGCGGGCCCACTTAGTGAAGGCGACTCTTTTCACTAAGCTCCATCATCTTGTTGTATTCTCAACAAGCATTTCTTGTTGCACACTTTTCAACACTCCCTCTCAACAAGAAAGGCTTCCTCTCAAACCCGATCCTGTAACTCTGGAATGTTCTCCATGCAACACATCTGGTCGGTCCACTTGCTCTGTCATCAAAGTCTCTGACTGTTATTGCCTCTGTCGACTGAAACTCTGCATCTATGTGCTCTTCAGTATCTGACTGCTCTAGCCTCTGTCACTTTGATCTCTGACTGCATCCGTGCTGCTGCTGGTTCTATCTCCCAGCATTGCATCCGCACTGCACCTCCCAACTGACCTCCCTGTTGGGATAGAAACACCCTCTGATGCTGAAGCTCTACCTGCTGCTGACAAGTGCTCCCTCTCTGACATCTGCGCTACTGCAACATCTCCATGCATCTCACACCATTGCACACCTCTCTGTGCCACCTAGCACTGTGCAAAACACTTGTGCCTCTCGCATTGCTACAGCCTGCTAGCTATGCGCTGTCCTGGGATTCCCTGCACTGTCGCTCTCTCTGCCGCTCCATCCGCATCTGTCTCTACCCAATCAGTCAGTTCCTGCTACTACACATCTAGGGCTCCCGTAGCAAGGTCTCATCCAAGAGGTTGGGTACCTCAAGGATCTTGCCCCTCCTCCTTGGGACAATCAATCCACATCACCCCACCCCCTACCTGGAGGTATGGCTGCATGCGATCTCTCAGCCCACTTGGCTTGAATTTTCCCCCTACTGGAGGTCTCTGGATGAGTAGATGTCTCTACTCGATCTCCTTTCAGCTTCCCCTGTTGTGGCTCCTCCACAACCTCCTGAAGCTACTGCACCAATCGTGGCTCCTCCACAATCGTCTGAGACTTCTTCTGACTCTGCATGTTGAGAGGTAATATACGCTCCCTCTCAACCACCAAGTCTCCATCAGTTGCCTTGCTGCTCAAGGCTTTGCATGCATCTTGAACCTTAAGAGCATACATGTTCTTGACCCATGAACCCATCTCATGACAACGAAAGCATCGCACCTTCGACTTGTCAACTTTCTTCCCATCACTGGAAGAACAAGATTCGAAAAGAGAAACCTTCTCCTTCCCCTTCTTCGCCTTACTCGCTAAGGCACAGTTCTCCTCATCCTGCATGGATGAAGAACCGTCTCTGGTGCTCCGTCTAATCTCCTCCTGCATCAAATCTGACCATGGTCGTTCCCAATTTGGCAGTTTCTCCCTTCCATTCACCGAGTCCTGGTAGCTATGCCAACTCTTAGGAAGGTCAAGGAGTCCTAGACTCACCATCCTCATCATCAACAGTAACCCCCACACTTCCCAGCTCATCTCGACACTGAGTGAACCTCGTGAGATACTGGGGCATACTATCTCCATTCTCGAACTGAATGTTTCTCAGTTTTATCTCTTGCTTTGGAATTAAATTCGAATTCCACCAGCACAAAACTCAACTGCTTCCGATCTAGAATTCGTGAGAACAAATTATTTCTTGTACAGAGATCGATTGTATGGGCATTCACCGGATATTTCACCTTCCAAAAGAAGGATGAATCCAGAGGCTACCTGGCCCGATTACAGACTCTTCCTGAAGAAATAAAATGTAAACACTTCCTGAATAATAGATCCGATGATCAATCCTCGCTTGATATCCTGTAAAAATCTCTTCTACAAATCAAGCAGCTCCGATACCATGTAGAACCTTTTTCTCTCGCATCATCTTGTTGTATTCTCCTGGTATTCTCAGAGTCAGCTCTATATAAAAATGAAGGAACAAAATGAAATACAAATATAAATATAAATATAGAGCTACAACAAGAACAAAACTTCAATTCATTAATAACAAAGTACTAAAAATTGTTTACATGCAGAATGGAAATAAGCTAGCTCAAGTAAAGGTAGCTTATCTATGAGAAGAGATGTGCGGCTACATTCCTTTTGAGTTGCTTTACAATGAGGCTCATAGGCCTATTCATTATTGAGAAACAATAGAGAACCCTAAACATCCAAAAACCTAACCTTAGGAGATGAAGTGCCAAAAATATGTTGGCCCCGTTAGGGTAAATTGGTACATCAACTTCCTCGAGTTATAACTTTGGCATATGATCCTCGTTTGATGTGTATGATACCTCGTTAGAAATACCTATCCTAAGATTACATATTTCGACCAGAAACATGTATTACAGGCTACGAGTTTTCTCGTTTTCCAAAAAGAACATCGTGTAGGGCCTCAAAATGGCTCTAAAAGTTTATGACACGAAAAAACTACCAAATATAATAAATTGTGCTACAGTTAAGCAAAATGAAGAAACAATGTTGGGGCTCGATTGGAATAGTTGGGTGACCACCAATATGTTAGGTAAACTTGACTCAAGATAGAGTCAAAGTTGACCGCTCACTTGGTTGGATTGGCCAGGGTTTTGGACAATGCTAATAAGATCTTATTAGGTTGGGTTTTTCCCTGGATTTGGGGTTTTCCTAGATAAACATTTGTGTTTATGTGTTTATGGTTGTTGCTGGCTATTTTTATATTTATTCCTCTCAGTAATTATTTATGTTATGCAGTAAATTTCTTAACACAATATCCAGCTAGATCAAATTACCATCTTGCATGTGGAGTATGACCTTCCTGCCACAAGTAATGATTTCCATCAATTGATATTTAATGCTTTTTTTCTCTACAAGGAACAAAAATGAAACAGACAAAAAAAGGATAATATTAACATGGGAGCTAATACTTTGTGCCAAGGGAGAATTATTCACAGTTAATAATTTTAAATCATGAATTTACTATAGGTTTCAATGTGATTTGAGCTCATATTATTCTATAGATTTCAAGGCGTTTTGGGCTCATATTTTACAATTTTGTACATTTCAATGATATTTTTGCATTTTGTAGTGATCTTAACCCTCACATTCTCCAATCAAAGCAATCATGGATGGGGAAACTAAATGACACTCAAATGTAGCAAAAAAAATGATAGTAAAGCATGAAAAATACCTTCGTTATCCACCAAATTTTGCAAGAAAACCGTTGACGACATCTTATGGGAAAATAAAATGCCAATTCTATAAAAAAATGTAGAATGATTTTGAAGTTATAGAAACCATGTGTTCCTGGAGAAAGAGGGTCCCACTTTCAACAACATCCCACTTTCAACGAATGACTTGCCTAAAAAAGGGCACCAACTTATTTCAATTTGAGTCAAATGTTCCTTGTGCAAATAGAGACCCTAAATAATAGAATTTTATTCAATTTGAGTCAAATGTTCCATGTGAAAATAGGGACCATAAATAACAGAAGTTTAATAAATAAGAAGCAAAGTTGAATAACACATAGTACATGCCAAAGAAAATACATTGAGCCATTTTTTAGGGAAAGCAAATCATTGACTGAGAGAGCATGCATAGTATATTATTAATGAATGTTTTTCCCAACTCCTTTAGGTCTAACTAGAAAAAGTGATTTCTATTTATATTGTCAGTATCAATAAGCAAATCCTTAGGTCTGTATCTGTAAGTTCATTGAATGTGAAGAACAAATATATTTGCAAGTTCATTAAATGTGAAGAATAAATCTATGTAGTCAACAATCATGTGACAACATAATTAAAGCTAGCAATGAAGGACCTAGCATTTTCAACCCACAAAACATGCATTCATCCACCCATCTTCTTGTTTAATCTCTGGTGCTTCACATCACAATCCGGCTATGTTTGGTCTCTTCCCAAACTAACAAGTGGAATTGTATGCATTTATATGGCGGAGAATCAATTCATGCAAGATGAGAGAATGTGTCCACAGTAATAGATAGTAGTAATAACATCAACACCACTACCTCTGTAAACAACATCACTATCATCAACAACAACTCTAACCCCTAGTATATGACCCAATTTCTTCAATCGATTAACCCTTCTCAACCTTTCTCTATTATCTGTATTAGGCATGCAAGACAGGGCTAACACAGGTCCAAAAGGGATCAAATCTAGCTATGAGTAGGGCCGTATAAAAGACTATGCATTTTCCTCTTCTATTCTCAACAAAGAAGAATGGGTGGGAAGATACAGATGACACTTCATACATATCCTATGTACACTTGAGACAACATGAACCTACTTATGTGAACTCGGTATTAATGCATAGAACTTATTCACATTGAAATCACTTTTGTATAGTTGAGATTGTTGGGCTGCATGCTGATCCAGGTGGATGTTGGTGGAAAATTTCCTATCCCACTTGTACCCCCACAACTGTCTCTTTCATTTTTTTTTTTCAGTTTCCTTAATTGTAGCACAATTTACCATTTTTGGGAGTTTTTTTGGGTCTTGAACTTCCGGAGCCATTTTGAGGCCCTAAACAACGTTTTTTGGGAAACCGGGAGCCAACATGGGTTGTGGTGTAATATTGTCCATTCAAAAGTTGTAGTCCTCGGATAGATGTTTCTAACGAGGTATTGTGCGCGTCAAATGGAGAGGGTATGCCAAAGTTACGACCCCAAGAAGTTGATGTACCAATTTACCCAAACGAGGCCCATAGTTTGGCACTTCATCTCCTAGGGTTAGGTTTTTGGATGTTGAAACAGTGTCATCTGTGAAGAAGGTGGACCAAGTGAGAGGTTATTTAGTTTTCTTGCTATTTGAAAACACTTAACAGAATTTTTGGTGATTGATCAATATAACATTTGCCTCCTCAAGTGGTGGGAAAGAATAACTCTACTTTCATCTTCTCGGGGGGCTCGCATAGCTCAGCGACATCCCCCCTCTCGTGAAATGGCTACTAGAACGTGCGGCTCACTACGTGAGTTCAATGCAAACACCTATGCTCTAAGACACATACATGGGCAAGGCTCCTGCTAAAGCTATCCCCACAAAAAAAAAACAAAAAAAGGCTCTCCTTTGTGGAGCTAGTCTCAACCAACCTATGAATAAAAACACATGAGGTCATGAATCTCCTACAGAATGTATGGGCATGAAATAAATTGCTTATGATTTATCTATGTATGAAGGTCTGGGTATGAATGTATGGGGTATCGAGTCCCCTGCAGTGTTGTCCCCACTTGTTAAAGACAATCAAGAGGAAGCCAATTGAAGTACGGTAGGTCATGTCTCGGTCTCCCCAATAACACTAGTATAAAGGACTACCCGAATGTGAAAGGTCTTCGTTTAGTATATTAAGCCCGTCAAACTATAGAAAGGGCCTCTACCCAAGCGATTACCCAAGCGTGGCCCACCCAGATAATATATTTTCTCAGCATCCACAATTGCAAAAGATAAGATAAGGAGGTGCTCCTACCAACCTACCCTGCCATCAAATCAATATCAAATCAAGGGTTGCAGGCCATAAGTTTACCATAGCTTTATCTATCGTCACAACTAGCACCCCATCCTTCAAGGCTATAGTCTTATGCTTCATATCATAAAATCCATCAGGTATTTGTGATAGGAAGGAGGTATATGCACTTAACTCGGGAAGGGGTTACAATTCTAGGTTTTCAATGGCCAACAAAATAGGTCGGGAAGGGATCACCTTGTCTGAATGTTTCAACATTGCCAAAACTTAATGCATTCTACTTTACGATGGCTTATCGAGCAACCCAAGAACTTAGATCGACCTATCTCTTGCCGGATACCCATTGCAAACTGGAAATCATTAACGTGACGGGGATGATTGGGCTGGCTTACTTACTGGCTTGCTTCACAACTTGGATCAAAGAGAGATCTACAAATGTATGATTTTGACTTTTGATGGCATTGAGTGGGGGTTATTCAATTAGTGATTTACCAACTACCAGGTGGGGCAGGCCAACGGATGGATAATTTAGCATTTTAGTCACACTAAGAGATAACAAATATCTTCTTCTTGGATTCTTAAGCTACTAACTAGTATATGTTGAAATAGTGTCATCTGTGAAGAAGGTGGACCGAGAGAGAGGTTATTTAGTTTGCTTGCTGGTTGAAAACACTTGTCAAAAGTTTTGGTGATTGATCAATATAACACTTGCCTCCTCAAGTGGTGGGAATGAATAACGCTACCATGGGAGAAAGGAATGATAACACTTGCCCGAGTTAAAGGATCGCTACAAAATAATGATCCATGTCTCACACCTTTGACACCAGAGAACTAGTCAACAACTGTTTAATCCTCATAAATTCATGTTTCCACTCCTTTGTCCACACAAGTTTCTTACCCTTCTGCTACAATGAAGTCATGAAATTAGTGATCTTGGAGAATCCCTCTGTGAATCTCCTATAGTACCTGGCTAACCCAATGAAACTATGGGCTTCATCATGTGCATTATTTGATGCCAGCCATTCCATGATAGCCTCAATATTCACATGATCCACTGTGATACCATTCCCCATAATGATATTCCCAAATTAGTGTATCTCAATTTGATATAAAGAACACTTAGAGAGATTCTAATAGTACATGTGCTCTCTTAAACAATTAAAAACCAGCCTCAAAGGCTCCTCATGCTCATATGGAATCTATGAATATCTATATATATATATATATATCATCTAGGAATACCTGAACAAACTTTAAGCTTTTTCGAATTCACAGACTTGACCAATCAGCATGGCTTTTTTATTCGACCAGCCCAACCTCAGACATACTATTTACCTTACTTTGGTTTACCAACAACTCTTTACCCATCGTCAGATCTAGACCTGCCTCGTAATTAATTTATTAGTGCATGGATTCCTCTATTTACCTTTCTTAATTGTGCATGATGAATCAACCTTTACCATTACCTTTATTACTTTACTGCATGGTAGCGTGTTAAAAAGTCCCAGCAAATAAGTAACTAAAGTTTTTATTCAATAAGTCAAGTCTTTGTGTCCTCCGGAGGCCAAACCCAACATAATGATGGCATATAGATAGGCATATAGATAGCTCTCCATAATGAAGGCATATAGATATGTATAGGTCACACCCACTCGTTTGTACAGGTTGTTGAAAATAGCAACAAGAAATGCTAAAAATAGCATTGCTATAGATAGCATTTCGGGATACATTCCAATTTTAATTAGTCCCTAAATTAAAATTAAGAGTTAAAATTCGAATTTGAGCTCAGTAGCTATTTGTAAAATAATTAACTAATTCATCTTAAGTTAATTAGTTGAAGAAAATCAAACATGAAGTCTATGTGAAGACATGCAACAGTTATCCCTTTGATTGAGGAACTTATCCCTTAATTAAGGAGATCAGGATGAGTTGTACTTTGAGTTGTAATTAGTTAGTTCAGTTAATTGAGTTAAGTCCAGTTAAGTTAGTTCCAACAGTTTGTGGAATTGATAGTGAGTTCAGTTAGTCAATGCATGCATGCATGCAACTAGTGTAATCCAGATAACTTAATATTCTCTCATAAATAACTCATGCATGTCAGTTCAGGCAGAGACCCAGCTGATATCAAAGGATGGGATAGTGTACTATTAGCTATAGGAATATTCCCATGAGGATATCTCTTGCATGCAGAAGGAATTCTTTCCTTGAGGATTGCGTAGTTATTTCAGAGGTTAGTGAGCAGTGTGTGAGGAAATTACACACAGGTGGCAGCTTGAGGACCTAGGAGAAATTGTGCAAGGAAATAGGAGGCTTGGAGGGTAGAGGAAAGGCATATGTGTTGTCTATTTTGTCTATGAGTAGCAGTGAGGGATTGTACTAAGAGCTGGATAGCTTGTGAGCTAAATCTTTGTGTAATCTTGAGATATTTCCACTTGTATGATAATACAGAGATTGGGTTTTTTAGCTGAGGCTTTCCCCAGAGTATTCTTAGTATTCTTCTGTGTTCATGTGTGATTGATTTCTTTTTCATCTGTTATATGTGTTTTATTTGATCTTGCTCAAAATCGATTAAGCTTCCACAAGTTTGTTGTACAAGTAGATCAAGTATTTTGCTTTAGTTACATTGCATTATCAGGTGATTTACAGTGAGAATTTCTACATAGGTAAGTCAAGGTATTGATACTATAGGTCACTTCTTGTCTCTGCTTGTCTCTGCATTACTCGTTCATACAGGTAAGGCAGGGGTATGTCTTCTATAGGTCACTATAGTGAGATAGGTACAAAGGTTGTTCATTGAGAGGGTCATACATGTTCATATCATTTAGACATTGATGTTACAACTAGTTGTGGTAGTGTCCTATTAGGATCCAAGTAGACATACCTTTTCTTTCCCATGGGGTGAGAACCTATACTCAGTGACTAGTTCTACGTGACCATGAGGTTGTTACTTCCCAACAGTCTCATTACACCCTACCAAGGAGGTTATTAGTGACTAGTTCTCGATCCACCATGTCTACTTTGTATGTGTCCCGCCTCATAGACAGTTTCAGAGCCAACGATAAGGGCATTCACAGACAGTGAAGTCTCAGACATACCCGAGAGATTCAAATCCTAGCAGGAAAGGCACTTACCCGTATGGTAACGTAGTTCCTACCTAGATTGGGGTGCCCAGAAGATCCCATTGGACAATATGTTGGGAATAATTACATTGATACTATCTAATGGGGCTAATCCCACTGGCCCTAATCCGCTATAATAGCTAGGCTCTGCTAATATAATTGATATCACATTGGCTTACCCTAGGCTACTCCACTAATACAATGGAAAAGCTAATACAATGATATACCATAGGAATATTCATTTGCAGGTGATCCAATGGGAATCAATGGGACTAATGCAGAGAGGGCGGGCCATTACCATTGCTTCACCTTGTGCTACCACAATGGCCATTTACCTATACTATTCATATTTACTACTTGCATCAACATCTTGGCCCACTTTTCCACAATCCCCACATCTAACATTACCTCCTTCATTAGCTATCTATATGCATTGCCTTTATTTGCTTCCATAACCCTTAGTGTAGCCAGTTGTGTCCTCCCTTTATCAAGGGACTCCTAGACCATACTCATAATTCCTTTTAGGCCCTCACCCATCGATTCCTCTTGCTCTTCCTAGATGTTTATCTAACTCCCTTATCTCTTCATGTCATTCTCGCCATCATAGATATTTACGTTGAGCCTCCCAAGCCGTCAATCAACTAGATCGCCATTCCATATGGGTTGGTGCTCTATGCCTGGTATGGATGTAATCCGCCAAGGGAAACGTAACCTATTATGCTCGTCAGTGACTTGAGATAACCAAACTAGGTAGGGTAGTTTACCACTCGTTGATTAATATTCAATGCAGAGCCTCCAGGTCCCATCCTTCTTTTGTACAAGTACAATCAGGCTCCCATAAGGTGAGGAACTTAGTCAGATGTGCCCTTTTTGGAGCATATCCTGGATTTTCCGCTTGATCTCTTCATTTTATAGAATAAAGTGGAGGTATATCAACATATTGGGTAGAGGTGCTCTGGGGGTCAGATCAATCAAATTCCTGACCTGATAGTGCAAGGGCACCCTTGTGGGTGAGGAGAAGATGTCCCTGTATTCTTCCATGACCTTATCCACCTACTTCTGTTGGATGGGGGAACCCTTCCCGGGGGCCATGAATGTGGCCATGATTTTCCCCTTACTTTGAGAGTGACTAAAAATTAAAAATAAAATCTTGGTCTGGGAGATGATCTTATAACATTTCTTAGAAGATATCAAAGAGACAGTGTTAGGTGAGGCTACCTATATTATCCTATATAAATTATTGCCCAAAGTAATAATAATAGTGTGAGGCCTAGTCTCATACACAACATGACGCTTCCAAAAGTATGGTTGGCCTAATAATATGTCACACACTTCAATAGGAGTAACGTCACATAATACCTCATCTGTGAAGGGTTTAGTGTTGTAGGGAAGATGAAAATATTGATTGATGCAAAGATCTCATCCTTGGTGGATCCACCTAATGGTGTATGGTTGTGGGAGTGGTGTGGTTAGTATGCCCAACCTCTTAACAACCTATGCTAATATGAGGTTCTTTTAGCTGCCACTATCGACAATGAACTGCAACGGCGACCACTTCACCCACATCTGTGAGTGGAAGAGATGTTCCCCTTCCTATGGATGTCCGGGCTCAATATTTTGCACCTTGTTGGTGGAAACTGTGGCACTGCGCTTTGCATCAATAATTTGCTTCCCTTTGTCATTTCCCTTATCAAGGTCTGACTCAGATTCAAAATATGCATCTGATTCTGAAACCTTTATCTCATGCACCAGTGACTGCTTGGCGCAATAGTCACTTGTGATGTGAGTGAGGCTCATGTGGAACTCACACCACTTCCGTGTGTCCTTCTTTGTCTTCACAGTGATATTCCTTGCTAGTGACTTCAATGGGTTGTCCAAGGTCACCCTGCCTTCGATTTTTCCTTTTTTGATTGGTTTCAGGATACCTTTTCCTTGCTTTAGATATGCAAACACAAAGTCTCGATTCTTTTGTTCAAATTTATGCTTGATCTTGAGAGCATATTAGTATGCGGCACTAAGTAGATGTCTAGGAACTCCATCTCCTCCTGGATATATTTGTGCATACAGTCGTGATACTTGAGTACCAGATGCCACTCAAAATCCTTAATACCCAACTTCTTGCGAAGGGTATAAAATATATTTGTGAACTTCGACACATCTTGGTCCCTTCCGTGTCGTGGTGTGGTCCATTTTATGTGCTTATCTTCATAGCTCCTGATATGGTAATATTATTCCTTAATGGAATCTCAGAAATAATTCCAAGTGGGTGTGGTTGAAAACACTGATGGTTCCCTCTCATCCCTCTACTCACAATAGGTTTCCCACCAGTCCTTGACATGGGGGGGAACTTTGAGGAGTGAAAAAATGATATTTTCCCTATTAGAAAAATCATGAACCGAAAATTATCCTCCCAACGAATTTAGCCATTTATCTACGACATTTGCATCTATATGTCCTTCAAATATGGGAATGTCAAAGTTGACTTGTACATTAAAGGGAGTGATTCCTCCAAGGTGATTGTTGGACGAATATGCGTCGCATGTGGGCATCTGTTGAAGGATCTGGGCAAAATTTTCCATCATCTCGTTCCTTTTTCGTTTCAAGGATTCTTTGAGTGATATTTTGAAAGGACTATTGCTCCCTTGTCTTTCTTTTATTCATCCATGGGAGGTCCCTAGGGTAGGCGAGGCTGGTCTTGCAAAGGTTCAACTAGTTCAAGCCCTAACTCCTGATACCCCGATCTCGTTGGGTACATGCACAAAATATAAAGAAAGAGCAGACCACTTTGATACCACTGATCTAGATTTATGAAGGAACAAAATGAAATACAAATATAAACAGAAATACAAAGCTACAACGAAAAAAAAAACTTCAATTCATTAATAACAAAGTACTGAAAATTGTTTACATGCGAAATGGAAATAAGCTAGTTCAGGAAATGGTAGCTTATCTATGAGAAGAGACATGTGGCTACATTCCTTTTGAGTTGTTTTACAATGCGGTTCAAAGGCCTATTCATTATTGAGAAACAATGGAGAACCCTAAACATCCAAAAAACTAACCCTAGGATGGAGTGCCAAAAATATGTTGGCCCCATTGGGGTAAATTTGTACATCAACTTCCTCAAGTTGTGACTTTGGCATACGATATTCGTTTGATATGTATGATACCTCGTTAGAAATATCTATCTGAGGATTACAACTTTCAACCACAAGCACCTATTTCAGGCTACAATTTTTCGTGTTTTCCAAAGAAAACGTCATTTAGGGCCTCAAAATGGCTCTGAAATTTTATGATCCAAAAAAACTGCGAAATATAGTAAATTGTGCTACAATTAAGGAAACTAAAAGAAAGAATGTCGGGGCCCCATTGGAATAGGTGGGTAACCACCAATATCCACTTGGATCAAATTACCATCTTGCATGTGGAGTATGACCTTCCTACCACAAGTAATGATTTCCATCAATTGATATTTAGTGCTTTTTTTTCTCTACAAGGAGCAAAAATGAAACAAAACAGAAAGGTAATCTTAACATGGGATTTAATACTTTGTGCCATGGGAGAATTATTCATAGTTAATAACTTTAAAGTGTGAATTTTTAATAGGTTTCAAGGTGATTTGAGCTCATATTTTTCTATAGGTTTCAAGGTGTTTTGGGCTCATATTTTACAATTATGTACATTTCAATGATATGTTTTCATTTTGTAGTGATCTTAACACTCACATTCTCCAATGAAGGAAATCATGGATGGGAAAATGGAATGACACTCAAATGCAGCGAAAAAATGATAGTAAAGCATGAAAAATACCTTCATTATCCACCAAATTTTGCAAGAAAACCATTGACGACATCTTATGGGAAAATAAAATGCCAATTCTATAAAAAATGTAGAATGATTTTGAAGTTATAGAAACCATGTGTTCCTGGAAAAAGAGGGTCCCACTTTCAACAACATACCACTTTCAACAAATAACTTGCCTAAAAAAAGGGCACCAACTTATTTCAATTTGAGTCAAATGTTCCATGTGAAAATAGGGACCATAAACAATAGAAGTTTAATAAATAAGAAGCAAAGTTGAATAACACATAGTACATGCCAAAGAAAATCCATTGAGCCATTTTTTAGGGAAAGAAAATCAATGACTGAGAAAGCACACATAGTATATTATTAATGAATGTTTTTTCCAACTCCTTTAGGTCCAACTAGCAAAAGTGATTTCTATTTATATTGGCAGTCTCAATAAGCCAAGCTTTGGGTCTGTATCTATAATTTCATTGAATGTGAAGAACAAATATATTTGAAAGTTCATTAAATGCGAAGAATAAATATATGTAGTCAACAATTGTGTGACAAAAAGAAAACTAGCAATGAAGGACCTAGCATTTTCAACCCACAAAACATGCATTCATCCACCCATATTCTTGTTTAAACTTTGGTGCTACAAATCACAATCCGACTTTGTTTGGTCTCTTCAAAAACTAATAAGTGGAAATGTATGCATTTATATGGTGGAGAATCAATTCATGCAAGTTGAGAGAACGTGTCCACAGTAATAGATAGTAGTAAGAACATCGACACCACTACCTTCGTCAATAACATCACTATCATCAGCAACAAATCTAACCTCTAGTGTATGAACCAATTGCTTCAATCGATTAACCCTTCTCAACCTTTCTCTGTTATCTGTATTAAGCATGCAAGACGGGGCTAACACAGGTCCAAAAGGGATTGAACCTAGGTATGAGTAGGACTGTATAGAAGACTATGCATTTTCCTCTTCTAGTCTCAACAAAGAAGAATGGGTGGGAAGAAGACAGGTGACACTTCATGCATATTCTATGTGCACTTGAGACAACATGAACCTACTTATGTGAACTCGTATTAATGCATAGAACTCATTCACATTGAACTCACTTTTGTATAGTTGAGTCAGGTGGGTTGCATGTTGATCTAGGTGGATGTTGGTGGAAAACCACCTATCCCACTTGGACCCCTACAACTATCTCTTTCAGTTTTTCAATTTCCTTAATTGTAGAACAATTTTCTATTTTTGGCATTTTTTCGGGTCGTGAACTTCCGTAGTCATTTTGAGGCACTAAACGATGTTTTTTGGGAAAACATGGGCCAACATGGGTTGTGGATTAATGTTGACCATTCAAAAGTTGTAGTCCTCAGATAGATATTTCTAACGAGGTATTGTGTGCATCAAACGGAGATCGTATGCCCAAGTTATGGCCCTGAGAAGTTGATGTCCCAATTTACCCAAATGGGGCCCATAGTTTGGCGCTTCATCTCCTAGGGTTAGGTTTTTGGATGTTTTTTGTTTTCCATTATTTCTCAACAATAAATAGGCCTTCGAACCTCATTGTAACACAATTCAGAGGCATGTAGCTACCACATCTCTTCTCAGAGATAAGTTACCGTCGTCGGAGTTAGTCTTATTTCCATTCTATTTGTAAGCATATTTCAGTATTTGATATTAATGAAATGAAGCATTATTTCTACTGCATATTTGTATTTATGTTGATATCTGTAATTTTTTGCGTTCCTGCATAAATAGGGATCAGTGGTATCAGAGTGGTCTACTCTTTCTCGGTTTTTCTTTGCATGTCCCCAACGAGGTCAGGATATAAGGAGTTAGGGCTTGAACTGGTTGAACCTTCGCAAGGCCAGCCTCGCAAATCCCGATGGCCTCCCATGGCGGATGAAAAGAAAGATGAGGGGGTAGGAGATATTTTCAAAATCTTGCTCGAAGAATCCCTTGAATGACAAAGGAATGCGATGATGGACAACTTTGCCTAGATCCTTCAGTGGCTACCTGGGGGCGATGCATCTACTTCCAACAGCTACTCTGGAAATGCCACACCCTTTAAGGTACAAGTTAACTTTGAAATCCCCATATTTGAGGGTCAGATAGATGCAGATGTCGTAGATAAATGGTTAAATTTGCTAGAAGGCTATTTTTCTATTCATGATTTTTCCATCCGGGAAAAGATCACTTTTGCACTTCTTAAAATTTCTCCCCACGTCAAGGACTGGTGGGAAACCTACTGTGAGAAGAAGGATGAAAGTACGACCTCACTATTTTCAGTCGCACCCACTTGGAATTCATTCTGGGATTCCATCAAGGAGTAGTACTACCATGTCGGAAGCTATGAGGATAAATACATAAAGTGGACTGCACTGCAGCAAGGAAGGGACCAAGATGTGTTGAAGTTTACCAATATTTTTCATACCCTTCGCACCAAGTTGGGTATCAAGAATTCTGAGCGGCATTTGGTACTCAAATATTGTGTTTGTCTACATAGGTACATCCAGGACAAGATGGAGTTCCTGGACATCTCCTCACTTGGCACGACATACCGATACGCTTTCAAGATCAAGTAGAATTTTAAAAAGAAGAAGCAAGACTTGGATCCATGAACTTGAAGCAAGGGAAAGGCTTCCCCAAACCGCAAAACCAAGGACAAAGCCAAGACAGTGTGACCCAATAAAACCCATCGAAGCCACAAGAAAAGAACATTACCACAAAGTCAAAGAAGGACACAGGAAAGCGGTGTGAGTTCCACAAGAGTCCCACTCATAACACAAGTGAGTGTTGGGCCAAGCAGTTGTTGGTGGCTGGGTTGAAGGATTCAGAATCAAATGCATGTTCCGACCCTAATTCAGAACTTGACAAGAGGAATGACACAGGGAAGCAGATCATTGATGCAGATCACCAAGATCTAGAATAATGAGCTCGAAGATCCAGAAGAGGGGGAGTGTCTTTTCCACTCACAAATGTAGGTGAAGGGTTCGCCACTACAATTTATTATCGATAGTGGTGGCAAAAAGAACCTCATTTCAGTAGAGGTCATGAAGCAGCTGGGCCTACTGACCATACCACATTTGAAACCATACAACATCGGGTGGCTTCACCAAGGACGAGGTCTCTGAGTCTGCTAGTAGTGCAGCCTTCCCTACAACATCAAGCCCTTCACATATGAGGTATTGTGTGATGTTGCACCTCTTGATGTTTTTGATGTATTATTAGGCCAACCATACTTGTGGAAGTGACATGTTGTGTATGAGTCAAGGCCTCACATTGTCATTATTTCTTTATTCATTATACAGGATACCGGAGGTAGCCCCACCTACCACCATCTCTTTGATCTTTGCTAAGAAATGCAGTAAGATCATCTCCCAGACTAGGAAATTTATTTTCTTTCTCATTTGCTCTCAAAGTAAGGGGAAGATCGTAGCCACATCCATGGCCCTCGAGAAGGGTTCCTCCACATGGCAGAAGCAAGTGGATATGGTCATGAAAGAATATAGGAACATCTTCTACTCACCCACAGGGGTACCGTTGCACTGTCAGGTCAAGCATTCGTTCGATATGACTCTCGAAGCACCTCTACCCAACGGGCCTATATATCGCCACTCCATTATGGAAAATGCCAAGTACAAGCAGCAACATGATCAGCATTGGGTTCCACACAAGTTTCAAGTGGGCGAAAAAAGTCTGGTTGCATCTGCAGAAAGAACACCTTACAAGAGCCCATTGGAAGTTCATACCACTCCGATATGGTCCTTACACCATCAACAAGGTTGTGGGAAGAAATGCTTTGAGGCACAACATTCCCCCATTCCTTTGCTTTCACCGAGTTTTCCATGTGGACCGCCATCGACCGTGCTTCCCACCATTACTGGACACATAAGAGATTGCAGAACAGCTCACCATGGACCAAGTTCAACAGAAGTTTCCCCATCTCATTGAGGCACTCAACGCACTGGGGACCATTTCTTCCTAAGGGTGGAGGAATGATCCAAGTGGATGTTGGTGGTCAATCGCTTATCCTACTTGGACCCCCACAATTGTCTCTTTCAGTTTTCAAGTTTCCTTATTTTTAGCACAATTTACTATTTTTGGCAATTTTTTCAGGTCCTGAACTTCGAGATCCATTTTGAGGCCCTAAACGATGTTTTTTGGGAAAACGGGGGCCAACATGGCTCATGGGCTAATGTTGATCATTCAAAAGTTGTATTCCTCGAATAGATATCTCTAACGAGGTATTGTGTGCATCAAACGGAGATCGTATGCCAAAGTTATGACCCCAGGAAGTTGATGTCCCAATTTAACCAAACAGGGCCCATAGTTTGGCACTTCATCTCCTAGGGTTAGGTTTTTGGATGTTTATGGTTTTCCATTGTTTCTCAACAATAAATAGGCCTTCGAGCCTCATTGTAACACAATTCAAAGGAATGTAGCCGCCACATCTATTCTCAAAGATAAGCTACCATCACTGGAGCTAGTCTTATTTCCATTCTGTTTGTAAGCATATTTCAGTATTTGATATTAAAGAAATGAAGCATTATTTCTGCTACATCTCTGTATTTATGTTTATATCTGTAATTTGTTGCATTCTTGCATAAATCTAGATCACATGCATCCAACATGTCTACTTGACAAAATGATTATATACAAAAGGGATTTGAACTTTGAATCTCATGCTTTACATATTATGGTGTCTTTAAAGCCCACATTTTTACTTCATCCTAAAGGCAACTCCTTAAAGCCCATATTTTTACTTCATTCTCTATCTGATGGAGGCAATTTAATTCGCACACCACTCACTCTAGTGCCTTCTTTGTTGGGCTAGGTTTTTGGTCTATGAATGATCTCCTTCATTTTTGTACTCCTAGGTCTTTGTCATTGTCTATCTCCTTCTAGGCTTATGTTCATAACTAGCTCAATGACAAGATAACAAGAGCATGGTTTCATTAATAGAAAATCAATGATTCAATTACAAGGCAAGGTTAATTAGTGAGAGATCCTTGTGTCATTTGTAATCCAAAGCTTATGCCATTACAGTCTATAGGTATTTAATAGTTCTCATGTTCCATTATAGTTGGTGGTTATGCATTCTGCCCACTTATATAGATATATTTCTCTCAAAAATATATGAAGATTCACAACTTTCTTAGAGTAATCAGCTACTTCAAGATTATCAAATTGACAACAAATAGTTGAAAATTTAAACAAAGGCTAATCATTAGCATTAGTCAATTTTTGATCTTTTATATCAAAAAAGAAGGGATGAATACATTTTTTATGCGTGCTTTAAAAGTTTATAGAATTTTATCTTTGACTCAATACTGTTGTATTTTGTACTGGTCTAAAATTTGGTTTGCAAAAAAACCCTAGGTCATGGAAAATTTTAGGGCTAATGTTCGCCCAGTGGGCTAATTTTCCATGATTTTTCCACAAAAAAGATTCGCCAATTTCCAATTTTATAAAAGACGATTCGCAAATTTTAGAATATAAAATTATTTTACCTTAAAAATCGCCAACATTATAGAGAGACTATATATAAAATAATTATAAATTTGATAATTTTACAAATATATCAACAAACATTTATAATTTGCATATTAGCGATTAGTGAGATTCGCCAATGTTTTAAACTTCAAGAAAATCCATCCTTAAAATTTCCTTGCCCTAGGTAATTCTGAATTTTGTATAAAAAGCTTTGGATTTACATATTTCATGGGGCATATGGCTAATCTAAAATGGACCTTTTGCATGGTTTATAAAGCAATGAGGGATTGTTTTAGAGAATGCCCTTCATTAGGTGACAACACTTGAAAACTTTGGTATGTAGCTCAACATGTTTTTATAGCCCCTAGACAACTCTCAAACCTAGGCTTTGAACAATCCTATAGCTCAGTTAGTAACCTCCTTAATTTGGCCTGTTGAACATTTTTTTGTGGTAAGGCATTTTTTTGTGTTGGTGCTTGTGTATTCTTTCATGGATGTGCTTGGTGCACCTATTTTTTTAGTCTAAAGTGATTTGATTGAGTTCTGATTTCCCATCTATTCTCACATTTTTCTCATATTTACACAGTTTGAACTCTATACAACTATCCCATGGCCTATAATCTTCTGTTCGGTCATAGTTTTTACCACCTAAAAATGGAAAGTTCAGTTTACATTTTTGTCACTGCTCCAAGACCTGTGAATTTGGGTAGAGCTTGGTATTACCTTTTCTTTCACATGGTGGAAGGATGTTTGCAACTTCTGACTTTTCAATATATGTATTACATATTTGGAGGCATGACCGATGTGTCTTCATATGGAAATAATCCAATAATACTTCAAACACAATCTAATCCAACATTTTCCACCTTGTTCACCACACCTTCACACTAAATGTTGGTGAAGATGTGTTCAAAAATTCCAAATGCTCAACCTGCTTCCTCCAAATCACCATCTTGATTTGACTTATGTATTGAGGAGAATCGTCTTTTGTATAACCTTGACACTTCATGAAAGGAAGCATGTGGAGTTGAGATCTCTCAAGCCATTGTTCATCCACTAAATTTATTTTTGCAATTTGACTCCTAAATATGTTTGGCAATATATTGAGCTTTTAGTACTTGTTATCCTTGAAAGTAGATGATTTAATTCAAAATTAGTTCCTATAGGAAAAAAAGTTTATTTTTGCAGTTGTAGTATTCACAGACCTTGGAAGTAGGTGATTTGATTCCTAATGAAAAAGTAATTAACTCGCATTATAGAATTTGAGGCATAATAATTTATAAACTTTTGCAAAATCATACTCTAGTAAAATTTGATAATTTATATCATCCCAATGCTAAAAATAAAAAATAGAGAATGTTTGCAAAAAATAACCTCCTTTGGTAGCAGAAACATGACAAACACAAGACATTGACCAAAAACAATTGACTTCCTTCCACATCTCTCAAAACATTCATAAGTATACTCACCAGTGACAACACTAGGAAGTAGTCAAAAAGTTTTGTAAATATCTTCCAAACATTTGCTATAAAAAACAACTAACAACTAACCTAAATAGATTGACCTAAGATTTTATGTTGTACCCATTGTGTGCAAACCCTAATAATGAGTAAAAGCTTTTGCTTCATGAAATCAAACAATGTCCAAACTAGTCTATGCCAAACATGTGAACATATTCCCATGAAGATCCCTATAAGATTTGACCGGAGAGGCCTACCACAAGGTTAAGGATGCAAGGCATGAAAATAGTACCTATCTCAGTCTATAGCATCCTCCATAACGAGTTGATTGCCATCCTAGAAAGGATTAGGTGCCAACAATAGATGTAGGTCACATATTTTTAGAATACCTTTCTCAACTAAGGCAAGAGTAACAAAAAGGGATGAGAAGAACAAAAGGTCTAGGTACACCCTTGGTCCAAAGGGACATATCACTCTATGTATCACTAGTGTCATAAATTGACACAAATAATGGAAAATTGTTTGATCTAGGAACACAACTAAATCTGGTAGTGGCAATGGAGCTAGTAGTGCAAGGCACATGAATCAATCTAGAATGCCAGAATTGCACATATGGGGAGAATACTCTTATGATTCACATAAGACTAGCTCAGTGAAATAAAGATACTATGAAGGATTCACATAACACTTGGCATGTTTTACTTGATTGGAATTGTGTGACAAATTACTTAGGTAAGACATTATTTAAACTACTTACGATTTTCTCTCTTGGTCGATTTTTTCATTTTTTTTACTTTGGAACATTTCAATTATTGTACAAGCACTTTAACTTATATGTTTGCAAGTATCTTTTGCTCAAATTCATTTTAAAAGGTTTGATATAAACATAACTAAAACAAATTCTCTAACTACTTTAGAAAAATGTGTGACAAATGTAAAATAAATTCAAGGTAATCTCCTTTCTCAAATTTATCTAAACCTTTTAGGAACATTCACCTTAGAGCACCATCCTTCTTAGGTCTGATTTTCTGACAAGTACTTGTAGGTTAAGAGTTGGGGAATCCTCCCTTGGCTAGTCTAGCTTTTCTTTGCAAGTTAGGAAGCCTAAAGAGAGAAGAAAACTCTTTTAGTGAAAACGCTTTGGGGGGGTTTTCCTGAATTGTTTGTGCTGATTTGACAGGCTGATTTTCCTTTCATCACATAGCTATTAGATTTTGCATCAACAATTAAAAGTATATTTTTTGGAGGTATAGTACTTTTGAAAGCTAGTTTTTGATGAGTTTTTTGTCGGATTTATGGCTAAGGTATTATTTATGGATTACTCTACTAGGGATCATTCTAACATTATAATAGCTTTGTCTACAGTGAGATAGATGGTCCTTGTTTTGTTGATGTACATATGTTTTTTTGTATAATGTAATAAGTCTTAAAAAAAAAGGAATATATGCATATAATAAGATGCCTTTTAGACTGAAAATGTATCTATGAAGTTGGGTCATAGTACAATTGTTTTAAATGTTGGTAATAAGGAATGTGTGTGCACTTAGGAAAAGAAATCAAATTCAATGTATAGTAATGTCCACAGAACACAAAAATAGGTCAAAGGGACTACAAAGTACATAAAGCATTTATAGCTAAAAAACTGGGTGCATGAAGCATATTCTAAAAGGAGACAAAATGAGTAGAATATAGCAAATTAAAATTACATCAAACATATAATTGGGTTAAACATAGAAGGTAAACCCTAGAAAGTAGGAAGAATTAGCAAAGAAATATTGTCTAGAGAATAAGGTTAAGAAACTCTAGGAAAGGGGGAGTTGGTCTTGCTCTTCATCCACTCCTTATATCCAAGACCAAGGAACCACTAGCAGTAGAGAATAATCTTGTAATACATCTATGGATTGGTGTTTTTTAGTGATGTTTCTCTTAAGTGAGATTAATACTCCTATGTGTTCTCTACCTTACAAAGTTTTGTGCTTGGATGGTGTAGGGCAAGGAACAATGTTAAACGGTGCTTGGATATTGTAGGGAAAGGAACAATGTTGGAAGGGCCTAGTCCTGTCCAACTAAGTGCCTACAAAGAGATTTAGAAACCCATATATCAGGCTAGATGAAATGAGAAGGTAATTTATGTAGTCATAGAAGGCTCTAAAGCAATAGACATGAGAATAAAAGCCTCTCTAATGTACAGTGTGAGACACCAATAGTTAGGTTAACTTAAGAGCTAAAATTAAAATCATGGTAAGAAAATTCTTAATGATGAAAATAAAACCCTAAAACTATGAAATTTCAAACTGATTTCACCTCTAAAAAATATCAATTCTAAATGCTAAATTCTGCAAATCATCACACTAAAAATATGATAGCAATTACACAAATCTGAACTCTCAATCTGACATTTATATTCTCTTAACTAAAGAAATATAATGCTAAAGCTCAAAACTCATAGTATCTAACCATCTAAGTGGAATACCCTCTCCTTTATATAGTAAGAGGAGCTAGGTTTACAATCAATGCACTCCATCCTTGTACTCCATCCTTGTGGTTTGCCTTGGGCTAGGATAGGAAAACCCTTAACCTAAATGTGCCTAGTGGAATGCACCCAACATGCATCAAAAACTACTTAGAATAGATTGGCCAAGTAGGGAAGCCTAATGGCATGTAAGCATGTGTCTTCTAGCCTTCTGAAAGGTGCCCCATCTAAATCCAAAGGACTCCTCTCTCATGCACTCCGTGTAGAGTTAGATCAACAACTAACTAAATATAAAACAACATACTTCTAATTACACAAAAACAACATTGTCAAGAACAATGATGAAAACTGGAGACACACTAACGCTAGCACATGCAAACCTTCATCTTGCATGCACCCTATACCTCTCAAAGCATACATAAGCAATGAAAATTCTAACGGTCATATAACCTGAACTATTGATAACAGAACCATTACTTGCCGTATTACAACAATGGGATTAACTTATTTTCATTGCTTAATGACCTTGCTGAAACTGTGACAAATAATGGAGAATATCTTAGAATAGTGAATTGATGCACCCCTCGGGATAGGAAATAGTTTCTATTTCCTAGCGTATGGTTCTAACTTCCCTAAATCCATGATTGCTATATAATGTGTGATGTACATGGACAATGTAGAGCGTTCTGCAGAGCTAGACTCTCTTGGTTCGGACTCTCTGTGGTACAACTGACTAGTGGATGTTTTTTTATTAATTCAAACATTGTTTTTTAATAGTGAACAGTAGAGATTAATAACCATAACTATCACATAAGTAGTGTGATTAGAATACCAATTATCTTAGTTCATGTCATCAAGCTAGGCTATCTATGTTGTGCATAATGTAACGATTACAAGATTGAATCTACTAGCTTAGATCTTGATAGTAACGTATTCATATCCCTAATTATCACAATGCAGTTACTACCAATATACATATACCGCAGTCTTTTGGAATATGATTAGGGTAATAGTAATGCTTATGGTGATAATGGTTACATATTATTCCTATCTAATAACACTTATGCTATCTCTATCAATACTTGCTTACAATTATGGTATCTCTCTAACCAATTCCGCTAATCCTATCCTTGTAGGTTGATCAGTACACGTGTTATCCCAGATTAATGATCTCTAAGATTGGTTATGTTCAAGCTCTTACCTAACTATTTACACTCACTCAATATGGTAAGCTTCTACATGATCCATCTTTACAATGATATAAAGATTACAGTCTTATTCCCATAGGGATTACAGCTCGTAACTACCCTTATCAATCTAAGCTCTAGTTCTACATACAATATGGAGTTCAACCTAGATAAGCACATATGAGCTATAAGTAGTTGCCTAATTATCACCATTGTTATAACTAAGCTGCTTGTATCACTAGCTTTCATGAACTTAGAAGTTGCGGGTAATTGCATAATTGATTGCAGTGAACATATGTAACTAATGTAACAGTACGAGCTTAGATAGAACCAATAAGCAGGTACTTAATCTGAACTTATACCTGAAGAGTGGATAGGTGAAATGCCCTCGAGCCATAATCGTCCATAATGACGGGTCTTTCAATTTGTTTAGAGCACTACCAATACCAAAGTTGTAAGAGATCTCAAAGTTGTAAGATATTTCGTGGACTTGCTGTTTCACAGCTCCCTTTGTTTTATATATTCAGCTCCCCTTGTTTTATATATTCAGCAAACTCAGATGGCAGATAGACTCAAATTTTACACACTCAAATGGAGAGAGACTTGATCAACCATGATACATAGTCAAAATTAACTTTTTCAGCCGCAAAAAGAATCATGTAACTGCTGCTCTATGCGGTCTAAACATGAATGTAATGAAGAATATGTCAAATTTACAATACCTCCGTTCATATAAATCAAAATATGTTTTAAAAGCTGGAGTTGCCATGGCCACCTCCATTCTGTCTGGTGATATACCACCAATGAGAATACTGCAACACACCGGAGTGATATATCACCAATGGGAATCCTGTAACACATAGGAATCCAGGGCAACCACGTGGATAATCGACCTCAAATGGTAGGAGAATTGAGTTGTTGTATATATTTTTCCACTAGCTGGGAAACAGGTCCATGAATAATGTTGAGATTTTCTGTTTTAGTCAAATAGGCAAAAATCTCTGAAGGATGACAACAATAGGGATTCAGTTCCTAGATTAGCTCCAGGTTGTTGGGAGGGAGTTAATGCCTCCTATATTTGATGTGAGGGAGTTATGAGGCTGTTAGATTCTCTATGCTATTTAACAGGCAGTCATTCGGATGGTTGCTAAGAGAGTGTGAGGATTTCTTGATGTAATCTCCAATTTTGATTAATAAACTCCTGATGCCTATGTTTGGTGGACGTAGCCCAGATTGGTTGGGTGAACCACGTTAAAAGCTGTGTCTTATGTGTTTGTTGATTTATTCTGCTGTGTGTTTAATTAATTGTTGTGCACCTGATCCAACAAATGGTATCAGAGCGATGTTGGAGTGCTGGTGCCTGGTGCTGCGTGGAGCTGCTGGTGCGCTGACTAAAACCTGCGTGGAGGTGTGATTGCGTTGCGTGGTGGAGCGTGTATTCAATTAGTGCTGTGCGCGTTGGAACAGAACTCCAGTGCTGGTACGGGAGTCTATTATGCGCAGAACTGCTGGTATGTTTTTGGGTGAACGTACCAAACCACCTGCTGGACCTGCGTATGACGTGCTGGAGCATTCTCATGCTGTATGCCTTTGACTGCTAGTGCGTGGAGAGTCTGCTGGTGCGTATGACTGTGCAGAGCTGCCTGACAGCATTACACGGTGCTGTGGTGGATAGCTGTTGGTGCTGCCTGGAGGGTGATGTCCGCTGGTGGAGGTAAACAGCATTAATACATATTTCTGCTGTGAATTTTTTGTTTTTTTTTAATACAAAAGTTTCAAAAGCTTAGAACAGTGGGGGTATGGATTGATATCAGCGTGGATTTCATTAAACAAAGCCTGCATATTATAAACCAGCATGAATATATATAATGGCAACATACACGGTATAAAAGAAACGGCGTAGTTTGCCATATATGCGTTATGGTTATATATATGTTTAAAAAGTTAACGCATGTGATATATATACCATGTTAAGGTCATGGCATGTGTAAATGGTGGATTTTTTACATATATATGTTTAAAATGAAAAAAAAGGTTGAAACGCATGTGTAATTGGTGGAATTTAAAGTGGGTTAACGTATGTTCAATGGTGGAGTAATATGAATGGTGGGGTGTTAAAAATATATTGGGGTATATATTTTTGGGAACCAGAGTTTTCAATACAGTACTCCCACGACATTTCCAGGATATTTGAAACAAAAGTTAATAAAACAAATATTTTTTTGTTTTTGGCGGAGGTCTACTGTAATAAGGCAGTTTTTTTGTTGTGTCAAAACAAAGGCATAGGCAGAAATTTTTTGTGTGTGAAGGGAAGATATTTTGTTTCAAAGGCATAGGCAAATTTTTTTTTTTTAAATTGTTGGTTGGATATTGGAGATTATTGTGTTTTTTGTTGATACAAATGGCGAAAATTCAAAGTGCCCGGTTTGAAATTGAGAAATTTAATGGCAAGAATAATTTTGAGATCTGGAAGGTCAAGATGCACGATCTGCTGGTTCAACAAGGTGTGGCGAAAGCACTGTTGGGGAAAAACAAAAGACCTCCTTCCATGATGGAGGATGAATGGGATGAGATGGACGATAGAGCTCTGAGCGCAATTCGGTTATGTCTGGCGGACGATGTTCTGTTCAACATTGTGTCAGAGAAAACCGCCGCAGGCTTGTGGTCAAAGCTTGAGAAGCTCTATATGACGAAATCTTTGACAAACCGAATTCTCCTGAAACGGCAGCTTTACAGTTTGCGGATGAAAGAAGGTACCTCAATTGCTGATCACCTGAATGTTTTTAATACCTTGTTGGTGCAATTAAACAGTCTAGATGTGAAATTTGATTCAGAGGATAAGGCGATAACTTTATTATGTTCTTTGCCTGAATCCTGGGATCACTTTGTTACTTCCATAAGTTTTAGTACATCATAAATTCTTGAGTTTGACGATGTTGTTGGATCCTTGTTGGCTGAGGAGACGAGGAAGAGGTCGAATGCAGACACCTCGACATCAGAGGTAATGATGGCCAGAGGTCGCTCACGAGAGAGACACTCCGGGGGAAAGCATAGCGACTCTCGTTCAAAGTCAAAAGGAAAGAAGCCCAAGGTGAAGTGCTGGCATTGTGGCAAGGCTGGACATCTGAAAAAGGATTGCTGGAAGCGAAAGCAAGCTGCTAAAGAAGGCTCTTCGACAGAAAAGAAGGAAGCCAACACCACGGATACAGGTTCAGTATCAGGTTCAGGTATGAGTGATGAGGTATTGTCAGTTAATATTTCAAAACATGATCAACATTGGTTGTTAGATTCCGGGGCATCTAACCACATGTGTATACATAAAGATTGGTTTAAAACATATAGATCAATTGATGATGGTGTTGTGTACATGGGTAATGATGTAACATGTAATATTGTTGGGATTGGAAGCATACAACTACAAATGTTTGATGGCACAACCAAAATATTAACTAATGTGAGGCATGTACCAGATTTAAGAAAAAATTTGATTTCATTAGGAGCACTTGATTCAAATGGATATAAAACTGTAATTCAAGGTGGAGTTATGAAAATCTATAAAGGTATCTTACTAGTGATGAAGGCTAAGAAAGTAGGAAATCTATTTCAGTTAGAAGGTAGAACTGGGTCAGATCATGTGTCTGTGTCTGAACATGACAGTAGTTCCATTCACTTATGGCATCAAAGATTGGGGCATATGAGTGAAAGAGGATAGAAAATTTTGGCTGACCGAAAGTTACTTCCTAATCTAAGATCTGGAAAATTGGATTTCTGTAAACATTGTCTGTTTGGTAAACAAAGTAAACAAAAGTTTAAAACAGGCAAACATACTAGTAAAGGCATACTTGATTATATCCATTCAGATGTTTGGGGTCCAGCTCCTACAGCTTCATATGGTGGTTCATCTTATTTTGTATCATTCATTGATGACTTTTCTCGGAAAGTTTGGGTCTACATGTTGAAAAAGAAGTCTGATGTTTTTACAGTTTTCAAGCAGTTTAGAGCATTGGTAGAAAATAGCACTGGTAGAACTATAAAATGTTTAAGAACTGACAATGGTGGTGAGTTTTCCTCCAAGGAGTTTGACAGCTATTGCAAGGATGCAGGGATCGAGAGACATAAGACCACGGTTTATACTCCTCAGTAGAATGGAGTTGCTGAACGCATGAACAGGACTCTTCTAGAGAGAGCAAGGTGTATGCTGAGTAACACCGGGTTGCCGAAGGAGTTGTGGACGGAAGCAGTGGCAACTGCTTGTTATGTGATAAATCGATCTCCATCAACGGCAATAGACTGCAAGGTTCCGCAAGAGGTATGGACAGGACACCCTTGTGACTATTCTAAACTCAGAGTGTTTGGTTGTGATGCATATGCTCTAGTGCCCAAACATCAGCGAACTAAATTAGATCCGAAATCGAAAAGGTATATCTTTGTTGGGTATGGTGATGGAACAAAGGGATTTAGATTGTGGGATCCTACTACCCGCAAAATCATCATCAACAGAGATGTAAGGTTTAATGAATCCTCTCTTGTACAGTTAGATGTAGATAGAAGATTGAAACAGGATGATGTATCTGATTTCCAGCATATTCAGTTTGACAGCATTTCTAATGATAGTCATAACGACCATAGTTCAGATTCTAGTCATGAACAGGTTTCAGAATCAGATTATGAACAGGGTTCAGATGGAGGACATGAACAGGTCTCAGATGGCGATCATGAAGAAGTTCCTACAGTTGATAGACAGCCAGCTGTGGAAGCACCAGAAACATTCTTAAGGAGATCTACAAGGATCAAACGTCGTCCGAGAAGGTATGATGATCATGTTACTTCAGTTGCTTTGATCGCTAATGATGATGAACCTTTGTGTTATCAGGAAGCTGTAGAAGGTTCAAATAGTGACAAATGGAAAGCAGCCATGAAGGAAGAAATGATGGCCTTAGGTAAGAATGGCACGTGGGATCTGGTTGAACTTCCCAAAGGCAGGAAAACTGTGGGATGCAAGTGGGTGTTCAAGCTGAAACGGGGTGTGAATGATACGGAAGACAGGTACAAAGCTCAGCTGGTTGCAAAAGGGTTTTCTCAGAAAGCTGGCATAGACTTTCATGAGATATTTTCACCAGTGGTTAAAATTGTTTCAATTAGAATTGTGTTAGCATTAGTGGCTTTGTTTGATTTGGAGTTGCAGCAATTAGATGTTAAGACTGCATTTCTACATGGTGATTTAGATGAGGAAATATATATGGAACAACCGGAAGGGTTTGTTCAGCATCGCAATGCGAAATTTGTCTGCAGGCTCAAGAAGTCATTATATGGCCTGAAGCAGTCGCCTCGGCAGTGGTATAAGAAGTTTGATTCTTTCATGTTGAGTCAGAAATATGTAAGAAGTGAATATGATCATTGTGTTTATTTTAAGCATTTAAATAATGGCATGTTCATTATCTTAGTGTTGTATGTTGATGATATGCTTTTAGCAAGAAAAAGCATTGAAGAAATCAACAGGTTGAAGACTCAGATGGCAAGGACGTTTGATATGAAAGATCTAGGAGCCGCAAGACAGATTTTGGGCATGGAGATTTTCAGAGACAGGAGTAATGGTAAGCTGTGGCTATCACAACAGAAGTATGTTGAGAAAATACTTTTGAGGTTTGGTATGAACAATGTGAAGCCTGTGTCGATCCCTTTAGCTTCCCATTTTAAGCTTTCTTCGAGTTTATGTCCTAATACAGATGAAGAAAAGGATTATATGTCTCGAATTCCTTATGCCAATGTAGTAGGATGTTTGATGTATGCGATGGTGTGTACGCGACCAGATATTTCTCATGCAGTTGGGGTTGTCAGTAGGTACATGGCAAATCCGGGTAAAGAGCACTGGTCAGCAGTAAAATGGGTGCTTCGGTACTTGAGAGGCACAAGTAGTTATTGTATTTCTTACAATAAGAGTAGTGAATTTGTTTGCGGATATGTTGATTCCGATTTTGCAGGTGATTTGGATAAGAGAAGATCAACTTCAGGGTACGTCTTTACTCTTGCAGGTGGAGCTATAAGCTGGATGTCAAAGCTACAGAACATTGTTGCTTTGTCCACTACTGAAGCAGAATACATTGCTGCTTCTCATGTTTGCAAAGAAACAGTTTGGTTGAAAGGTTTGCTTGGTGAGTTTGGTAGGTTACAGGATAACATCAGGTTACTTTGTGACAGTCAAAGTGCAATACATTTGGCTAAGAATCCGGCCTATCATAGTAAGTCAAAGCATATTCCAATCAAATATCATTTTGTAAGACAAGTTATCACTGAAAGGGGAGTTTCTATTGAAAAGGTGCATACAAAGGAGAACTGTGTAGACATGTTCACGAAACCAATTTTGTTGGAGAAGCTACGTTGGTGTTTGGCTTCTCTTGGCTTGCAGAAAAGATAAAATAATAATAACAGGGCATCAGGCGAATTGTTGTCAAGGTGGAGATTGTTGAGATTTTCTGTTTTAGTCAAATAGGCAAAAATCTCTGAAGGATGACAACAATAGGGATTCAGTTCCTAGATTAGCTCCAGGTTGTTGGGAGGGAGTTAATGCCTCCTATATTTGATGTGAGGGAGTTATGAGGCTGTTAGATTCTCTATGCTATTTAACAGGCAGTCATTCGGATGGTTGCCAAGAGAGTGTGAGGATTTCTTGATGTAATCTCCAATTTTGATTAGTAAACTCCTGATGCCTATGTTTGGTGGACTTAGCCCAGATTGGTTGGGTGAACCACGTTAAAAGCTGTGTCTTATGTGTTTGTTGATTTATTCTGTTGTGTGTTTAATTAATTGCTGTGCACCTGATCCAACAAATAAATTCACCCCAATTCAGCCATAATCGATATCCAACAATTGTGTCTGAAACAATTCCACCATAATCGAATGAAGTAGTCCATGAATAAATTCATTGAATGACCCCAATTCAGCCATAATCGATATCCAACAATTGTGTCTGAAACAATTCCACCATAATCGAATGAAGTAGACATTTGCATAATCCCCACAGCAAGATCAAAAGTTCACTCACCGAATTCTATTTCCACAGACTCGGCAACCAACAAACACATACATACGTCTGTGTCATATTTATTGTTGATTTTTGGTAACCCTATGGAATTGCAAAATTATTTGTAAATGATTCTCCGAGTCAATAATGATTCTCTTGGATACTTGTGGGGTATAATTCCTTCACCACAAACTATACAGTTAGCTTTTCCTCACACATTAACCTCATACCATGATCTGTTTTCAACTCGTTAGTTTATTCTCAATACACATAAAGATATCGCCAGTGACTCAAAACGGAAATTCTATCTAGCGTTGTTGAACAAATAAATATACCATAAACAATATAGAATTCACTTATTCAAAGACAATTTTTGAAAAATTGGATTACAGAGAACATTATAAAACGCATATTTTATTCATTGAGATAATTTATAATTTATGTTTCGATAATGCGATAGACCTTGGCATTTCGGTATAAAATTCATACGTTGGGAAATCTTGATATACACACCACTTTCGAGTAATTACATTATTCTGTTAAAACTCGACACTCGTTAGGTACAAGATTCATACCTTGTGAAATCTTTCTGCATTTTGGTCTTGCTAATATTTTCTTTTTCCCATAAAACTAGTCTTTGTTATTTTACTTTGAGCTCTGAGTAGAGCAGAATCTTAATCTTTTTTTTTTTTTTTAATGATTCAACCCTTACAGAGGATGAAATTACTGTGCTAGCAACGCGCAAAGGTTCACTCCAATGAGCATGTCTATCAGATGTACCTTCCACCAGTGGGGGCTGTTACCGCCATACCAACTCTTTAAAGCTGGACCCTAGACTCCAGTTACCAGTAGCAAATTATGCCCCCTGTCCCACTACCTATGCCTCCATATTCAACATCGCTACATGTGTTTCCATAAGCAGCAAACTCTCCACCGAAAGAGGGAGCTTCTCCATAACTGGCCGTGGCATAGGTAGGCGTAGGGTTTAAAAAGTTGGCGTTGCCATAGCCACCTCAGGTCCATTTGTTGCCAGGTGATATACCACCAATGAGAATTTAGCAACACATGGGAATGCAAGGCAACCACGTGGATAATCGACCTCAAATGGTAGGAGAATTGAAACCAATGTTGTAAGTCATGAAACTTCATTTGGCTCGGAAACAATTACACCATAATCGAATGAAGTAGAGATTTGCATAAGCCCTACACTAAGATCTTTTAAACGAAACTCACAGAATTCTATTTCCGGAGACTCGGCGACGAACAAACAGGCATATATCCGTCTATGTGGTATTGTGAAATGACAAAATTATTTATGAATGCTTCTCTTCGTCACGCGTTACATGTGAATGTACATTGCTTTCGAGCATCCGTTTACTTATAGTTAATTTTTGGTCACACTTTTTTTTGTGAAATAACGAACTTCTCTAATGATTCTGTTGGACACACATTACTTGTGGGTTGTATTTTTGACTGACGTTCTATTTTTGACCGATTCTATGTGTGTACATTTACTTATAGTTAATTTTTGGTCACTCTTTTTGTGAAATAACGAGCTTATTTGTCGAGAATGATTCTCTGGCACACACGTTATTTGTGGGGTTCTATTTTTGACCGATTCTTTATGTACCGCACAGTTGTAACAGAACCAACAAAACATTTTTTTCACGATTTTGTTTCACGGTATTGCGTTTACCGTATATCGTACTGTGATCTGTTTTCAACTCGAGTTAGTTTATTCTCAATATACTTAAAAACGTAAAATGTGGCCAGTGGGTCAAAACGGAAATTCTATGAAGCCGTGCTGAACGGATTAATATATATATATATAAACAATATACAATCCACTTAGCATAAAAATATCGTCCATGAACATATAAATAGGCCATAAACAATATATTATTCACTTAGCATAAAAATATCATCCCATCATTGTTCAAAAGATAATTTCTGAAAAATGGATTACAGAGAACATTTGAAAACACATATTTTATTCATTTGAGATATTTTATAATATATATTTCGATGACGATAGACTTTGGCATTTCTTTTATTTTCTTATTAATTCGGAAGAGGAGATTGGATATTTTCTTCACACCAAATATTCTAAAAATATATATTAGACACATGATGAAATTGTGCAATTTTCTAAAATATTGAAAAATAAGTTTTTTATATATAAAAAAAATATGTTGGCGCTACGTCTATTGGAAAATTAAAAATTATGGGCTGACGCCCCTCGGCCCATTGCAAACTTTGATCCCAAAATTGATCTTGTGACCATCTGGCCAGACCCTTACTTGACGGATTGCGCTAACCCGGATTTAAAAAATATGTTATATATATCTATATCTATATATATAATTGGAATTTCACATTTTATAGTTAATTATGTTATTTTTATTAATCACTTTAAATTTTATGTTATTTTTGTTATTTTTATTAATCATTTTAAAATTTTAGTATAGTTATGTTATTATTTTTATTTTCACGAGTATTATTGAAATAATGTAAAATCTCTTTAAAGTTTTTAGGGTTCATATTCAAGTAATTATTGACATTGTTGAAATTTTATACTTTAAAAACACTTTTTAAAGATAGTTATATTGTTTTTATTTTTATTGATCTTATTAGGTTATTGATTTCATTGATTTTTTTAATGGAAAATGTAGTTGAAGTAATATGGAAAATATTTTCATTAATAATTGAGTATATAATTTTATAGACTCAAAAAGTATATGAATGAATGTTAAAGTTTTCTATAAGATTAAAAATATGAGCATCCATATATCTATGTTTGGCAAATTTAAAACATTTCCAGTTCCATTTTCTTATTCTTTTTAAAGATAGTTATATTGTTTTTATTTTTATTGATCTTATTAGGTTATTGATTTCATTGATTTTTATTAGGTTATTGATTTCATTGATTTTTTTAATGGAAAATGTAGTTAAAGTAATATGGAAAATATTTTCATTAATAATTGAGTATATAATTTTATAGACTCAAAAAGTATATGAATAAAGGTTAAAGTTTTCTATAAAATTGAAAATGAGCATCCATATATCTATGTTTAATAGTTCTTATTCTTCTCATTTGGTGGATGCGTTGGTGATGAAACAAACCAAATCCACTTCAATTTGTAATTTAAACAAGGAAATGATATCGAGCATTAATGAAAACGGAAGATTTAGAGTAGAGTTTGGTAGTTAGGTGAGATTAGGTAGTGCCACTTACTAAGCCACAAACAAAAAGGGGTCAACTTCTTTGTATCTATTGAGTTCATTGTAAAGAAAAACATATATTTTACATAATTTAATTTCACCTTTTCATGTCTAAATCTCTTTTGTATGCTTAAAATTTTAACATGATATTAGACACAAAAGATAGCAAAGTTGGCTTTCATTCATTTAGACAAAAGTTTCAGATGTTAGTATTATTTTGTTTTTTAAAATTCAATATGTTTTCAAAATCAATGCATAACATCTAGAATAGTGTTGGAGTCCATGATTCTATTCAAATGCAACAAAATTTTGCAACCATTCTCCTTAATTCAACCCCAAATGAAGACAAATTGCCCACAAGAAACACAACAAAGTAGGAAAGGCCACCTTTTGAGAAGGAACTTAGAGTGAATGATAGACTTAATGGAATATAGAAGATGCATAGGTCAAAGGGAAATATCTAAAGGAATTCAAGATTAATGATATCAATGATTATATATGTCTATTATTCATTCAAGTAGAGATATTTATTTTATTTAGTTTCAAAAATCAAGAACACAGACAATGGAAAACTTTTTAGATTCACAAGTGTTCATACATAAATAATCTTTATACATCTAAGTATAAAGAGAATAGAGAGAGATAATTTTTTTTAGTAGTCCTCTAAACATATATGGATTTTATTTCTTTATAGCATGGAAATATATATTTTTTTCCAATAGGTGACATATTGGTTGCATAACAAGCCTTTCAATAATATTTTCAGATAGCTTTCAAAAAGGTACATGTTTTTGAGATTTATGCTAAAACCTAGTGAGACTAAGGGGGATATTATGAATATCAACGGCAAAATTAAATAATGAATTTTTAATTTGAGTGATTAAATTTTAAAATACCAAAGAATTAATGAAGGCATAATTACTCATGGATTATCATCCAAATGATTCATGAATTTGGGAATTGCACTCGTTCAAGAATTAAATAAATTAAGGAATTTGGAAATTAGGGAAATCAAAGAGTTCGTTTGATTCAAGAGTTTAGGAATTTCATGGTTAATTTTTGTATGAGCGATGAGACAATTTGATTGAGTGCCTATATAATCCAAACAATACAAAAGTGAAGTTAATTAAGTTTTCAATTTATTATTGGTCAACATGTATGGATTTGTAATTAAAGGGAATAAAAAATTGTATTTCCCATGAGTGGATGGTGTTAGATTAATAAAATTCAATAACAATAATAACTAGTAATTGCAGTAAATGTTGCAAAGGAAACGTGGTAAGCCAATAGTATATTGCACTAATTAATGCTTCTTTGACGACTGTTGAAAGACAAAAAAATATCAACAAAAGGTAAGGACCATGTTACAATGAAATTTTACTGCAATATTGCTTCCTTGAGCCTTACAAATCATGAGGCCTATGTTGAAGTTAAAGAACTTATCTAATTATGCCAACAAGAATGCCTTGTAAATAAAGAAATAGATCGTGATTTTATAACTTTGAAATCAGAGGTAGTTTTGATCCAACTCCTCCACATTTCTTCTTGATCACTTCCTCCTCCTATAGGAACCTTAATCAGTACAAAGAAATTTTTTATAGTTTGAAACATGTGTCTACAAAGGACTGTAACAATTTTGTAAATAAATTTTGAATTTCTATGTGAATTCAGATCTACCCTTGAATAAAATTGCACATATCTGCAACCTAGAAATTGAACCCAAGAATATCATCAACTACACCTCTTCTTGAGAAAATTGTTTGTGTTTCTCTTCTGACTATTGAGTGGCCTATGTATTATTTCCTTCATGATCCTTGAAACTATTCAAAAGATCACAATGTTTTTTTACCACTAATCTCCTTGGTGTTTTCCAAGTTCTTTCTTTAATCCAATAAATTATTCTTAAAAACCCATGTCATGGAGTTAAAAAGAATGTAGAGATCATTCAACAACATTTAAACCATTTTATCTTGAAAATCAAGAGTGGTCCATAAGCACCACAATGAAAATACTATTTTTTACATCAGAAGACCACACCTCACCTTGGTTTAAGAATTCACCCTAAAATTTATATAACCTACTAGTCTATCTAATTGGTTAAAACATGAAAGAGTTATTGTGAATTTCACATTTTAGACAAGAAACATAATGATAATTTTGACAAAAAAAGTTGGATGAAGAAAAAAAATGCATGTGGAAATTGCACATAGTGACCTTTGTGGTCCCATGAGAATTCAATGATTGGAAAGTTCAAATTATTTTATGAGATCCATCAATGCCCTTTAAGAAAATTTTGGTTTTTCTTTCTCAAGTATAAGTCATTAGCTTTGAAGTCAAACCCATATTATTATACATCATAAAATTAAACAGATATTAGCTCAAAACATGCATAATATCCAAACCCTTCTCAAAACATTTTGAAGCTAAAGAAAATCTGTAATCCGATAGTTTACAGTCAATGAATCAGTTGTCCCATGTGAACCCATGAAAATGTAAGCTAGCAGTGACGTCATGGATATGGAACACTATATATTCTTTGTATATACAACATAATTTGGTGCATTTTAGGGCTCACAAGACATTTAGAGTGAATATAAAGTCCAACCCACTTAATCTAAACTCATAATATATAAAAGGTCTCTCTAGAGATTCTATTTCCACAGACTCGGCAACCAACAAACACATACATACGTCTGCGTCATATTTATTGTTGATTCTTGGTAACCCTATGGAATTGCAAAATTATTTGTAAATGATTCTCCGAGTCAAGAATGATTCTCTTGGATACTTGTGGGGTATAATTCCTTCACCACAAACTATACAGTTAGCTTTTCCTCACACATTAACCTCATACCATGATCTGTTTTCAACTCGTTAGTTTATTCTCAATACACATAAAGATATCGCCAGTGGCTCAAAACGGAAATTCTATCCAGCGTTGTTGAACAGATAAATATACCATAAACAATATAGAATTCACTTATTCAAAGACAATTTTTGAAAAATTGGATTACAGAGAACATTATAAAACGCATATTTTATTCATTGAGATAATTTATAATTTATGTTTCGATAATGCGATAGACCTCGGCATTTCGGTACAAAATTCATACGTTGTGAAATCTTGATATACACACGCCACTTTCGAGTAATTACATTATTCTGTTAAAACTCGACACTCGTTAGGTACAAGATTCATACCTTGTGAAATCTTTCTGCATTTTGGTCTTGCTAATATTTTCTTTTTCCCATAAAACTAGCCTTTGTTTTATTCTTTTTTATGTTTTCTATGATTCAACCCTACCCTTCCAGAGGACGAAATTACTGTGCTAGCAACGTGCATAGCTTCACTCCAATGAGCAGGTGTATCAGATGTACCTTCCACCAGTGGGGGTTGTTACCGCCATACCAACTTTTTAAAGCTGGACCCCAGAGTCCAGTTACCAGTAGCGAATTATGACCCCAGTCCCACTACCTAGCCTCCATATTCAACATCGCTACCTGTGTTTTCATAAGCAGCAAACTCTCCACCGAAAGAGGGAGCTTCTCCATAACTGGTTAGCAACACATGGGAATGCAAGGCAACCGCCTGGATAATCGACCTCAAATGGTAGGAGAATTGAAACCAATGTTGTAAGTCATGAAACTTCATTTGGCTCGGAAACAATTACACCATAATCGAATGAAGTAGATATTTGCATAAGCCCAACACGAAGATCTTTTAAACGAAACTCACAGAATTCTATTTCCAGAGACTCGGCGACGAACAAACAGCCATATATCCGTCTATGTGGTATTGTGAAATGACAAAATTATTTATGAATGCTTCTCTTCCTCACGCGTTACATGTGAATGTACATTGGTTTCGAGTATCCGTTTACTTACAGTTCACTTTTGGTCACACTTTTTTTGTGAAATAACGAGCTTCTCTAATGATTCTGTTGGACACACATTACTTGTGGGTTGTATTTTTGACTGACGTTCTCTTTTTGACCTATAATTAATTTTTGGTCACTCTTTTTGTGAAATAACGAACTTATTTGTCGAGAATGATTCTCTGGGACACACGTTATTTGTGGGGTTCTATTTTTGACCGATTCTTTATGTACCGCACAGTTGTAACAGAAGCAACAAAACATTTTTTTCACGATTTTGTTTCACGGTATTGCGTTTACTGTACATCGTACCGTGATCTGTTTTCAACTCGAGTTAGTTTATTCTCAATATACTTAAAAACGTAAAATGTGGCCAGTGGGTCAAAACGGAAATTCTATGAAGCTGTGCAGAACGGATTAATATATATATATATATAATCCACTTAGCATAAAAATATCATCCCATCATTGTTCAAAAGATAATTTCTGAAAAATGGATTACAGAGAACATTTGAAAACACATATTTTATTCATTTGAGATATTTTATAATTTATATTTCGATGACCATAGACTTTGGCATTTCTTTTATTTTCTTATTAATTCGGAATAGGAGATTGGATATTTTGTTCATACCAAATATTCTAAAAATATATATTAGACACATGATGAAATTGTGCAATTTTCTAAAATATTCTCATTCATTTTTAACCCTCTGAGGTCCCTTTTAGAAGAAATGAGCATGTTCAACTACCTGAACTTTAGCTTCATGAAAGTGTCTTAAAATGTTTTATCTTCTTAACATTAAACTGTTTGTAAGGGAAATGAGTCTGTTCAATTACATAAATCTTAAGGGAAATGAGTTTGAAAGATATATACCTCCAATGGGAATCCAGCAACACATGGGAATCCTTTTCTGTTGTGTCAGGTGATATATCACCAATGAAGAAATTCCCATCTCAGTGTTCTAGACCTACAAAATAAACAATTAAGAAGACTTGGAAAAATTGTGCAGATATTTAAGAGATAATAAAAGAGATTCGGCAGAAAAAAAAAGGAATTAGGGGACTAAAATGCAGAACGATTATAATAGAGTTTTAACATGCACTAAACAAAGTTTTTCGTTAGAAATCACATGAGAGAATTTTTTTGTCGAAGCATTTCAAACTAATAAGTGTGGTTCATCATAAGGACCAGATGAAGACCCAGACCATGGCAAAGGCTTAAATGGAGAGCAATAAAGGCTATATTTGAATAATAATGTTTAAATTATAATATTAATTTATTAATATATTAAAAACAAATATTATTAAGTAAAGTAAACTGCTAGTTTTTGAAAAATAACATTTAAATTAATTTATTAAAACCAAATATTACTAGTTGTTGAAAAATAATATTTAAATTAATTTATTAAAACGAAATATTACTATTTTTGAAAAATAATATTTAAATTGAGGTATTAGTTTATTAATTTATTAAAAACAAATATTAATAAGTAACAACAGCTAGTTTTTAAAATAAATAAATAAATAATCAAAGTCAAACTTTAAAGGAGGAGAGTCAAAAATTAAAAAAACCAGTGAAGACCCTAATTGAGACAAGATCATTGGATAAATAAAATAACTAATGGAAATAAATTAAAAATAATTAATGGAAAAATAAATAAATTACAACAAAAATATACATAAGTCAAAATAAATATATATATATATATATATATAAAAATAAATAAATAAAAATAAATAATATATATATATATAAGAGAAAAATAATCAATAAATAAAAAGGGTCAACAATACAATACGGGGCTTGGGCCCATTAAACAAATAACAAAATCAATATGGGGCTTGGGCCCATTAAACAAATAACAAAAATACTAAAATGAGTTAAGAACAAAAATAAAATCTAATGAAGAATAAATCAACCACAAATACTATAAAAATGATGTCAATACCTACATAGATTAAAAAAAAAATTAGGAGGACAAGACAGGGACCCAACTTCTACTAATATTCCAACCATCATCTCTATTCAAATTATTGGGTCTTTTTTCAATTTCTAGGGCCTTCCTCAATTTACCATGATGAAAATGACTAACCTTAGCAACGAATTGGGCCTCCTCAATGCAGATGTGAAGCTTGAATTTATCTGCATTGTCCGCCAAAGCAGAGGAGCCAGTCCTGCCATGCTTGATGTCAGCGGCATGCTCACGAATCCTTTAATTAATCGAGCGACTAGTCTCACCAATTAATTGAGAGTGAAGAGTGACGTGTATCGAAAGATCTACATATATATATATATATATATATATATATATATATATATATATTGGAATTTTACATTTTATAATTTTAATTATTTTATTTTTATTAATCATTTATTTTAAATCATATTTTAAAATTTTAATGTAGTTATGTTATTATTTTTTATTTTTCAGGGGTATTATTGAAATAATGTAAATCACTTTAAAGTTTTTAGTGTTTATATTCAAGTAATTATTGACATTATTGAAATTTTATATTTTAAAAATACTTTTTAAAGATAATTAAATTGCTTTTAGTTTTATTGATCTTATTAGGTTATTGATTTTATTGATTTTTTTAATGGAAAATGTAGTTGAAGTAATACGGAAAGTATGTTCATTAATAGTTGAGTATATAATTTTATAGACTCAAAAGTATATGAATGAATGTTAAAGTTTTCTATAAGATTAAAAATATGAGCATCCATATACCTATGTTTGGCAACTCTAAAACATTATCTTTATAATTTTCCTAATATTTTTTATCCTTCTCATTTTGTGGATGAGCTGATGATGAAACCAACCAAATCCACTTCCATTTGTAATTTAAACAAGGAAATGATATTGAGCATTAATGAAAACAGAAGATTTAGAAGGAAATGATATTGAGCATTAATGAAAACAGAAGATTTAGAGTAGAGTTTGGTAGTTAGGTGAGATTAGGTAGTGCCACTAACTAAGGGACAAACAAAAGGGGTAAACTTCTTTGTATCTATTGAGTTCTTACAACTTCTTTGTATCTATTGAGTTCATTGTAAGATAAAAATATATTTTACACAATTTTATCTTTTCATGTCTAAATTTTTTTGTATGCTTAAAATTTTAACATGATATTAGACACAAAAGAGAGCAAAGTTGGCTTTCATTCATTTAGTCAAAAGTTTCCTATGATAGTATTATTTTTTTTTTTAAAATTTCCATATGTTTTCAAAATCAATGCATAACATTTAGAATAGTTTTGGAGTCCATGATTCTATTCAAATGCAACAAAATTTTGCAACCATTCTCCTTCATTCAACCCCAAATGAAAAATGGCCCGAAAGAAACACAACAAAGTAGGAAATGCCACCTTTTGAGAAGGAATTTAGAGTGAATGATAGACTTAATGGAATATAGAAGATCCATAGATAAAAGGGAAATATCCAAAGGAATTCAAGGTTAATGATATCAATGATTATATATGTCTATTATTCATTCAAGTAGAGATATTTATCTTATTTAGTTTCAAAAATCAAGAACATAGACATTGGAAAACTTTTTAGATTCACAAGTGTTCATATATAAATAATCTAAGTATAAAGAGAATAGAGAGAGATCATTTTTTTAGTATTCCTCTAAACATATATGGATTTTATTTCCTTATAGCATGGATATATATATATATATATATATATATATATATATATATATATATATATATATATATATATATATAATAGGTGACATATTGGTTGCATAACGAGCCTTTCAATAATATTTTTAGATAGCTTTCAAAAAGGTACATGTTTTTGAGATTTATTCTAAACCCTAGTGAGACTAAGGGGGTTATTATAAATATCAATGGCAAAAATAAATAATGAATTTTTAATTTGAGTGATTAAATTTTAAAATACCAAAGATCTAATGAAGGCATAATTACTCATGGATTATCATCCAAATGATTCATGAATTTAGGAATTGCACTCATTCAAGAATTAAATAAATTAAGGAGTTTGGAAATTAGGGAAATCAAAGAGTTGTTTTGATTCAAGAGTTTAGGAATTTCATGATTAATTTTTGTATGAGCAATGAGACAATTTGATTGAGTGCCTATATGATCCCAAACAATGCAAGAGTGAAGTTAATTAAGTTTTCAATTTATTATTGGTCAACATGTATGGATTTGTAATCAAAGAGTAAAAAAAATTGTATTTCTCATGAGTGGATGGTGTTAGATTAATAAAATTCAATAAGAGTAATAACTAGCAATTGCACTAAATGTTGCAAAGAAAACATGGTAAGCCAATACCATATTGCACTAATTAATGCTTCTTTGACAATTGTTGAAAGACAAAAAAAAATATCAACAAAAGGTAAGGACCATGCTACAATGAAATTTTACTGCAATACTGCTTCCTTGAACCTTACAAATCATGAGGCCTATGTTGAAGTTAAATAACTTGTCTAATTATGCCAACAATAATGCCTTGTAAATACAGAAATAGATCGTGATTTTATACCTTTGAAATCAGAGGAAGTTTTGGTACAATTCCTCCACATTTCTTCTTGATCACTTCCTCCTCATATAGGAACCTTAATGAGTACACAACAATTATTTATAGTTTGAAACATGTGTCTACAAAGGCTGTAACAATTTTGTAAATAAATTTTGAATTTCTATGTGAATTCAGATGTACCCTTGAATAAAATTGCACATATCTGCAATCTAGAAATTGAACCCAAGAATAGCATCAACTACACCTCTTCTTGAGAAAATTGTCTGTGTTTCTCTTCTGACTATTGAGTTGCCTATGTATTATTTCTTTCATGATCCTTGAAACTATTCAAAAGATCACAATGCTTTTTACCACTAATCTCCTTGGTGTTTTCCATGTTCTTTCTTTAATCCAAGAGATTATTCTTAAGAACCCATGTCATGGAGTTAAAAATAATGTAGAGATCATTCAACGACATTTAAACCATTTTATCTTGAAAATAAAGCAAGTGTGGTCCATAAGAACCACAATGAAAATACTATTTTTTACATCAAAAGACCACACCTCACCTTGGTTTAATAATTGACCCTAAAATATATATAACCTGCAGAAATTTTGAATAATATGACACTTATTCAACAGAGATTATCCCGATTATACACTATTGCAGAAAACATGCATAATACATAACCTCCTCTACGTTGATCATCAATTTGCAGAAGCAAAAACAATAACATGCACATATAGAAGCATCAATCGCACATATCAACACAGTATTTTCCCGGGGAAAGCATCTCGCTAAAACCCCCAACTATCTGTATATTATATTGATTGAGAACATTAACATTACATAGTACAATACTCCTCATAAGTACTCAGTACTATCTCCACCTGTTACACACAATACAGCTCAGATCTGATCTCCAAATCTCCTCCGCTGCTTGCCTGCCTCCACTGCACAATCCTACAAGAGAATGAATGAGAATGGTTTACCAAACTCGTATTTAACCTCCAAAGAATCACTCACACTGGGAAAGACGTGAGCAGAGGTTATAATACTTGGTATTTGCCAATTCATTGGCATACTCAATCCCTTTGATTGTGAAAATCATCATGCACAACTATAGTCACAACTGATAGCAATATGATCCTCTAACACCTGTCCATGTTGAATTGAACATGCACTGACATGCAACTGAGTTAACTGATGTATTCTATAGTTGCACTATGAGTTAATAATTAGTTTAACAACTCATCATTAGTCTATTTGCAGTTAGACTAATTACAACTAGTTTAACCAAGTCAAACTGAACACAACTTCATTAACTCTACAATCAACTCCACCAAACTCAACTGATTGAGTTCTAACTGAATTCATGCATGAAACAACTCAACTGACCCACAAAGAAAGCGTACTTCCTTCTAATAATTGCATGTGCCACATCTGTAGCTCAAACTGAAGTGCTCCAAGAGAATAAGATCAAGTTTATAGTCCAAATATTATTATGAGACAATAATATTTGACTTTCCTATTTTTGACAGCCAGTCTAAAAATAGACTTTGATCACTCTTGTTGTGATCACTCCTGCTGTGATCACTCCTGCTGTGGTCACTCATGATGTGATCATCCCTGCTGTGGCCACTCCTGCTGTGATCATCCCTGCTGGGATCCAAAAATAGAACTTGCGCCATACTTTGCCTGCGGGCCCACTTAGTGAAGGCAACTCTTTTCACTAAGCTCCATCATCTTGTTGCATTCTAAACAAGCATTTCTTGTTGCACACTTTTCAACACTCCCTCTCAACAAGAAAGGCTTCCTCTCAAACCCGATCCCGTAACTCTGGAATGTTCTCCATGCAACACATCTGGCTGGTCCACTTGCTCTATCATCAAAGTCTCTGACTGCTATTGCCTCTGTCGACTGAAAACTCTGCATCTTTGTGCTCTTCAGTATCTGACTGCTCTAGCCTCTGTCACTTTGATCTCTGACTGCATCTGTGTTGCTGCTAGTTCTATCTCCCAGCATTGCATCCGCACTGAACCTCCCAACTGACCTCCCTGTTGGGCTAGAAACACCCTCTGATGCTGAAGCTCTACCTGCTGTTGACAAGTGCTCCCTCTCTAACATCTGCACTACTGCAACATCTCCATGCATCTCGCACCATTGCACACCTCTCTGTGCCACCTAGCACTGTGCAAAACACTTGTGCCTCTCGCATTGCTGCAGCTTGATAGCTATGCGCTGTCCTGGGATTCCCTGCACTGTCGCTCTCTCTACCGCTCCATCTGCATCTGTCTCTACCCAATCAGTCAGTTCTTGCTACTCCACATCGGGGCTCCCATAGCAAGGTCTCATCCAAGAGGTTGGGTACCTCAAGGATCCTGCCCCTCCTCCTTGGGACGATCACTATATATCGCCCCACCTCCTACCTGGAGGTATAGCTGCATGTGATCCCTCAGCCCACCTGGCTCGAAGTTTCCCCCTACTGGAGGTCTCTGCATGAGTAGATGTCTCTACTCGATCTCCTCTCAACTTCCCTTGTTGTGGCTCCTCCACAACCTCCTGAAGCTGCTGCACCAATCGTGGCTCCTCCACAATCATCTAAGACTTCTTCTGGCTTTGCATGTTTAAAGGTAACATACCTTCCCTCTCAACCACCAAGTCTCCATCAATTGCCTCACTGCTCAAGGCTTTGCATGCATCTTGAACCTCAAGAGCATACAAGTTCTTGACCCGTGAACCCTCCTCATGAGAACGAAAGCATCACAATTTTGATTTGTCAACCTTCTTCCCACCACTGGAAGAACTTGATTCGGAAAGAGAACCCTTCTCCTTCCCCTTCTTCACCTTACTCGCTAAGGCACAGTTCTCCTCATCCTGCATGGATGAAGAACCATCTCTGGTGCTCCGTCTAATCTCCTCCTACACAAGATCCGACCAAAGTCTCTCCCATCCTAGCAGTTTCTCCCTTCCATTCACCGAGTTCTGGTAGCTATGCCAACTCTTAGGAAGGTCAAGGAGTGCTAGACTCACCATCCTCATCCAACAGTCACCCCCACACTTCCCAACTCATCCCGACATTGGGTGAACTTCATGAGATACTGGGGCATATTGTCTCCATTCTCACACTTAATATTTCTGAGTTTTATCTCTTGCTTTGGAATTAAATTCGAATTCCACTAGCTCAAAAACTCAATCACTTCCGATCTAGAATTCGTGAGAACAAAGTATTTCTTGTACAGAGATTGACTGTCTGGGCATTCACCGGATATCTCACCTTCCAAAAGAAGGATGAATCCAAAGGCTACCTGGCCCGATTACAGACTCTGCCTGAAGAAATAAAATGTAAACACTTTCTGAATAATAGATCCGATGATCAATCCTCGCTTGATATCCTATAAAAATCTCTTCTACAAATCAAGAAACTCTGATACCATGTAGAAATTTTGAATAATATGACACTTATTCAACAGAGATTATCCCGATTATACACTATTGCGCAAAACATGCATAATACGTAACCTCCTCTACGTTGATCATCAATTTGCAGAAGCAGAAACAATAACATGCGCACATAGAAGCATCAATCACACATATCAACACAGTATTTTCCCGGGGAAAGAATCTCGCTAAAAACCCCAACTATCTATATATTATATTGATTGATAACATATAACATTTCATAGTACAATACTCCTCACAAGTACTCAGTACTATCTCCACCTGTTACACACAATACAGCTCAGATCTGATCTCCAAATCTCCTCCGCTGCTTGCCTGCCTCCACTGCACAATCCTACAAGAGAATGAATGAGAATGGTTTACCAAACTCGTATTTAACCTCCAAAGAATCACTCACACTGGGAAAGACGTGAGCAGAGGCTATAATACTTGGTATTGGCCAATTCATTGGCATACTCAATCCCTTTGATTGTGCAAATCATCATGCACAACTATAGTCACAACTGATAGCAATCTGATCCTCTAACACTTGTCCATGCTGAACTGAACATGCAATGACATGCAACTGAGTTAACTGATGTATTCTATAGTTGCATTATGAGTTAATAATTAGTTTAACAACTCATCATTAGTCTATTTGCAGTTAGACTAATTACAACTAGTTTAACCAAGTCAAACTGAACATAACTTCATTAACTCTACAATCAACTCCACCAAACTCAACTGATTGAGTTCTAACTGAAGTCATGCATGCAACAACTCAACTGACCCACAAAGAAAGCGTACTTCCTTCTGACAACTGCATGTGCCACATCTGTAGCTCAAATTGAAGTGCTCCAAGAGAATAAGATCAAGTTTATAGTCCAAATATTATTATGAGACAATAATATTTGACTTTTCTATTTTTGACAGTGAGTCTAAAAATAGACTTTGATCACTCCTGCTGTGATCACTCCTGTTGTGGTCACTCATGCTGTGATCATCCCTACTGTGGTCACTCCTGCTGTGATCATCCCTGCTGGGATCCAAAAATAGAACTTGTGCCATACTTTCCCTGTGGGCCCACTTAGTGAAGGCGACTCTTTTCACTAAGCTCCATCATCTTGTTGCATTCTCAACAAGCATTTCTTGTTGCACACTTTTCAACATAACCTACTAGTCTATCTAATTGGTAAAAACATGAAAGAGTTATTGTGAATTTCACATTTTAGACAAGAAAGATAATGATAATTTTGACAAAAAAAAGTTGGATGAAGAAAAAAAATGCATGTGGAAATTGCACATAGTGACCTTTGTGGTCCCATGAGAATTCAATGATTGGAAAGTTCAAATTATTTTATGAGCTCCATCAATGCCCTTTGAAGAAAATTTTGGTTTTTCTTTATCAAGTACAATTCATTAGCTTTGAAGTCAAACCCATACTATCATACATCATAAAATTGAACAGATATTAGCTCAAAGCATGCATAATATCCAAACCCTTCTCAAAACATTTTGAAGCTAAAGAAAATCTACAATCGATAGTTTACAGTCAATGAATTAGTTGTCCCATGTGAACCCATGAAAATGTACGCTAGCAGTGACGTCATGGATATGGAACACATAATTTGGTGCATTTTAGGGCTCACAAGACATTCAGAGTGAATATCAATTCCAACATACTTAATCTAAACTCATAATATATAAAAGGTCTCTATAGAGATTCACATTAATTACTAACTGAGTAGACACTCCAAATGCACAAAATATCAAGAGAAGCTCAAATAACGATCACCTTTGCCAATCAACCTGAACAAGGATTGCCTTTTTCTGAAATAAAAAAGACAAAATTTCAGCATTTAAAGAAATTTCTCCAAAGAGAGATGAAAAAAGGTACATCTCCAAATCATGAGAGAATTGATTTCCCATCAGTGCCAAGAGATCGGTCACTTTTTATGTGCCCCCTCGTTGATTGAACTCATGGAAACAATCCTTGAGTCCTCAGTGATACAAAATTGGGTTTCACATTAGGAGTTGCTTGAAGATAATATCTCCATATTATAGGAGTTTCCTTCTCCTAGACATCTGGACTAGACCTTGGAGAATGACCATGAAGCTTTTCTTTTTCTGACTCAGTAGAAATCATGTAACTTGTAATCGATGGACTACCTTGATAAGCATGTTTAATATGCTTAGTTTTAATAGATCCAAATGAACTTCATCTTGTGGGTTCCTCCTTCTATAATGCTATTTCACCTATATGATTGCCTTAATAGTAATTTACACCTAATAATAGCAACGTTACAAGTTATATCAAACAAAGCATCTAAATTACCTTACCCTTGAAAAAGCATTCTCAATTCTTGTACCACCCACATCGACATCCACTCTAAACATCCTAGGTTATTCTTAATTGATAAAGTGTATAAATTTTTTAGGGTGGTGTTCTATGTGCACTGAAATACATGTGAGGTCCAGCACTATGTATGGGGGTTCATTGTTGTCTCAACTTAATCTGTGTACATGTTGTAAATACTCAGTTCTAAAACATTTTTCATATAACTGCTCACTTTCTTAGAGGAAAATTTGAACAAGCTATGTGAACTTTAAACCATTTAGATCTTCAACTTCTATTGTTTTTTTTCCTTGTTTACTATCAATCCTCATTTTTTAAAGTTGTAAAACATATTTCATATAACTACTTGTTTAGAGGCCAAACTCAACGTACTATATAAACTATTCAAATGTTCAACATTTATTAATTTTTCGTCCTTTTTTATATACAATACATCACAACATCACATGCACTTCATCATCAACTTCTCCTTGGGTGGCAAGGAAGCATAGAATTTTCTTGATTTATATCTTTCTATCTCCTTGTTTCCATTTCTAGGTGATGAGAGTTTATACTGAATTGAAAGTTTATGTGTCATTCATGTATGCATATTTTTTCTCTTGAGAATATGTTGTTCTATGTTATCTTTTTTGTAGGTACTATTTTTGCCAACCCGAAGAGTCTAATTAAGATTGTATTATAATGAACTTAACTTTTGTAGAAATCCTACTTCCATACTGATAAGGGTTTATATGGATGTTGTTAATCATTGTATGTTGATTTGATTTCATACTCACTGAGTATGATTTTTTCTTTGTGGGTTCTTGACCTATTAAAGATTGTTTAATCTACTAAGTTTTCATTGTATTTCTGCGTGTCTTAAAAGTTGGTCTCTTTCATTCTTTGTGCATATAGTAAAAAATATATGGAGTGGTGGCTTTCATCACTTCAAGAGTAGCAAAAACAAGGCTATTAAGAAAAGTAATCCAACACCGAGCGAGATTTGGTAGCAATTGTGGAATTAACAAACATGTCTTGCTCTATGGTGTTGGCTACTGGGCATAGCTTTCTTGATCTTGTATAGAAGAAAGTAAATTTGCATTTAGTTTATACTACATTAACCGTGAAATTTCCAACGTTCAGGGAACACTTGGCATCACATTTGTAGAGCAAATTACAACAGAGCATCACACTTTTCTTATCAGATCTAAATTCTCTTATATGCAATATCTACCTTGTGCTTCATAGTTTAAATTTGTGAAGGAGTGTCAAGGTGCAAGCTAGAATAAGAAGAGGGGAATTTGGGAGGCGTATGAAGAATCTTGTTTGGGACTTGAGATAGATTCATTCTCGGCACAACTAGAGTAAATCTTAATAAAAAAAACTCAACTAGAGTAAATTTTAATTAAAAAAACTCACCGTACTTTAACTTTTTAAAATAAATATCTTAAAAATTAGAATACTAATTTAATACATTTTATTCAATTACACATTTAACAATATTCATTTATAAAAATAAAAATACAAATTACTATTTTAAATACAAATTACTATTTTAAATAAAAATAGTACAAAGAATCACATTAATTACCATGGCCCTCGTTTACCTTCCTCTTATTACTTTTTAAATACCTAATGTTTGTAAGTTATTCTTAATCACATAGTGCCAATTTTGTAAAACTATAATCTACATGTCTCACATTTTACAACTTTGGTTTTTGCGAAAAATCGGGAAGGAGAGTGGGTTTTCTTTTCTAAGTTTTGTTTGAAATTTAAAAATAAAAAGAATTATAAAAGTTAAAATTATGCAATGAAAAGCTTTGTTTGATTTGAATAAGTTGAATATCATATAATATGAAAATTGTTTATGATTATAAAATAAAAACCATGTATCATGTGACTTAGAAATTATTTCTTTTAAAAAGTAAATAATTTTTAATCTTTTAGGTTTGGCACAATACTATTCATATATCACTACCCACTAAATGAGCTAAGGTCAAAATCGAACTCACCCACCAAGGTCAAAGTCGAACTCACCCACCACTCTTTGTATTAATCCACTCCACCAATCTCGGCTTTTATAGGTGATCATTAACTGGATCAATAGGTACAATGTTGGCTTCCTATAAACACAGTGCAGTGGGGACAAACCAGAAAAAAAACAGTTCTCTAATTAAAAAACAGTTCTCTAATTAACGCAGTGCAGGGGCTTAGACTTAAAAAAATGAGCATTAAAAATCATAAATAAACGTTAGGGTGAGGAATTATGACATTTATCCAAAAAAATTAAGGCGATAAATGCTTATCCTAAGCATCATATATATGCAAAGTTTCACATTCAAAGCTTAATATAATAAAAAACTTAATATAATCAACTTAATATATCAAAAGGCTTTGCTTGGTATATTTCCATAAATATAATTGCTTCCACTTTCAAGAATTGCTTTCCCATTTTCAAAATTGAGTTTAAATCATAAAAAAATCTAATAACACAAAAAATTGTGTTATCCACCTGTTTGTTTCTGTAGTTTACAGAGTTATAATGGCTATGAAAGAAACATCTATTACATGAAAATCATCATTGATGCATCCCAATTAAACACACTGAGACTCTCTGAGCAGTTGGAATAAGTATTTCCAACAAAGTAAACGAAACAAATACTCAGTAACCATGGATGGTTCCCTTCATAACATCTATTTCCCAAAACTTTTCATAATTCCTGGTATTAATACTCATGAAACCAGATATAGAATTGATAAATAGAGAAATCCAACCATACATATTTCCACTGACATATATCTTTCTATCAAGATTTTTCATCCAAAAATTCAATATTCCTCATCACGTGCTTGCACTGTTAGCATTCAGTTACATGGAAATGTTCTCTACTACATTCAAGTATTTCTAATACATTGTTCAACTTATTGAAACTCACTCCCATAAAATTGGATATGATCCTCGTCTCCAACAGGGGCGAAAATTCTTCAAGAAATGCATCTATCACAGAACAACTTTAGGAGCAAATCAGCGAACACAAAGATCAGATTTGTAACTAGCCATCAGATTTGTAACTAGCCATAGGCGTAGATCACTTATCCTTTGTCAAAATTAGTTTCCAATCATTGAAATATCTGGGGCATCAAGTGCCTTTCAACTCTTCTTCGGTCCACATGTGCCAATTACCAACACAGATCAGCTTCAACCGCAGAAAATACCTTGGATTATGTTGAGCATGGGCATTAACACAAGTGCTAAGTACCATTAAAACTGCAATCTGATTTTTACTAGGGTCTGAAACACATCAAATTGATAATTACAATAGCAAGTACAACATACTTCAATAAAATTGCATCACTATTTTTTTACTCGGAAAATTGGAAATACAAGAAGCTTCAAATTTGAATTGTAGTCACTCATTGATCTCTATTGAACTGACTGAATAATAATGGAGACATTGCCTCTCTTTATAAAGGAGGAAACCAGTGTTGTACACTAACAGTAACCCTAAGTCTAATGCTTTGGTTAGAGTTCCCAACCCACATGCATATGAATGTGTTGGCCTTCTATAGAATTGCACCTAGATTGGAGTAGGATGAAATAACTATAACACTCCAGGATTTCATGTGTAGGAGGTGGTTGGGGGTTCGAGCCTCGACAAAGATTACGAGAAACTCGCCAAAATCGTGAAAGGAACCAGGGATTGAGCTTGGGCGCTGAAGCACGGGATGCATCATGGCCACAACAGGAGAAGCAAGGGAAAGGAAAGTATTGGGGAGTCTCTGTATGCTCATGACTTTGGAGATTATTCAATCAAATTCTCATTAGGCACTTGTGCGTAGCATATGTTGGTGATGATGGACACAACCAGAGATTAACTACAATATGCTCATGGGTTATAATAGAGACCAACAAGTTGAACGATTACACAAATGAAGATTCAGTTGACAATTAAAACACGATCTAACTGTGGAAGAATATTCAATCATCTAACATTGGATCTAACGGTACAAAGGAGTGTATAATTGCAACAAGGGGAGTAGGATATGTTGGTGATCATGGACACAACTAGAGATTAACTGCAATATGCTCATGGGTTATAATAGAGATCAACAAGTTGAACCATTGCACAAATCAAGATTCAGTTGACAATTAAAGCAGGATCTAACAGAAGAATATTCAATCATCTAACATTGGATCTAACGGTACAAAAGAGTGTATAATTGCAACGAGGGGAGTTATTACCAAAGGGAACGCCTTACAACATAAAAATAATAAAATTCATTTGTTATATCGTAATTTTTTTTTTTATAAATAAAATTGCTAATAACTTTTAGATAATATAATATACATATCACATTAAAATATATAACATATAAGTAATAGCTATAAGTTAATATCCATTTTAGGTTATAAATTAAAATAATGATTTTTTAGTCATATTTAAATTTAATTAATAAGCACATAAAACTTTAATACTTACATTATGACAATATTTTTAGCCGTGGATATTCACGCCCTCTATCATATTAAATTTGATTACATTAAAATACATAAGATATAAATAGTAGCTATAAATTAAGATCCATTTTACCATTTGAATTAAAATAACAATTTTGTAAGCATATTTTAATTTCATTAATAAACACATAAAAACTTACCACTTAAGATTTTTAACCATGGATATTCATGTTCACTTTACCATGGATATTATTAACTTGTAAATATGATTTGTTATAATACCATGGGCCAATATCGTGGTTCATCAATACTACATGCCAAAAAACTCTCTTATTTCACAATCTAAATTTTTTATAAATATATATATTTTTAAATTTAATTTTATTACATTTTTTTGGTGGGAGACACTTTTCAGCCAAGTATGGAGATGGTGTACTATTCCGTTATCTAAAATTTTGACTCGTCAATTACATTAAAAATAAATAAATAAATAAATAAAGTATTGATTATAAATAATGATTAAAACATTTTAATTAAGTCAGTGAAATTACATTAAAATAAAAATAAATTAAAGAAATAAAATAAAATAAAATAAAATGTAAAATCAATAATTATAATCATTAATTATTATAATTAATAATTAAGTGGGCCTAAACACGGCTTGATTGGGCCTAATGGTTAAGAGCATATGTTTCCTCCTAAGAGGTCACAAGTTCAAAAACCAGAGGGGGGTAGAGTATGTATGCCTTCGTAGACTTAGCAGTCAAATAGTTGCGCAGAGGTGGGTCCCATGTCCCACAAACAAGGGGGTCTCATACACCAATTTGGTATTTGGCTTGGCCATGACCTTAAAATTCGATAATAATAATACTAATAATTAATTAATAAAATAACCTAAGATCCATTTTAACTCTAGATCTATCAAGCTCTAAGAGGGATCAAATATCTAAGGAGCAAACCTTTCCTCAAGTTTTGCACTAAAAAAAGAGGTTTGTAACTTAAGAGATTTGATCCCTCTCGGTGCTTGATAGATATGGAGTTAGGAGGGATCTATTATAGTATATTAAGAGTTGTAATATATATCCCACAAGGTGTAGAGCAAGAGGTGACAAGGTATTTTGTTAAGGCACTCTATGTTGTGAAGGTCATTGGTTCAAAACATTGTGTTAAGAAATCAAGTCGTGCTAAGGCCTGTTGTGGCGCAGGTTAGGTGCAATCCTTGGGGGATCTTGATGTCTTAGATTTTCCTAGGTCACGACTACTCAAGCCACAAGTTAAGTGCGCCAACCATATGAGGACTCACATAACCTAGCAAAAAAAAGGAGTTGTAATATATATTCTAGTAATGTGAAAAATGAGATGAATATCAAGTGATCAACTAAATTAGTAGAAACAAAATATTAATGATAATGATGGGATGATAGGTAATGAAAATACCTAAGTCACAGGCATCCTCTCACAATAAAATATGTAAAGGGAGATAGTGGAGTGGGAGATCATATCAAGATATTGCATGTAAAATCCCTTGAGAATCAAAGGAACAAGGAGATGAACCATTTCACCCAAACCCTTTGATGATTATGAACAATAATGAAGGTACCTTCAACAAGTGCACTCAAATCAATTAGCTAACACTATTACAGAACGACGAGTTTTAAGACAAATTATGAGTAAATTGCCTTAACTGGAGACCAAAAAAAACTTGTAAATTGTCTTAAATATTGTCTTTAAGCGTGTGTATCAAATTATTGTCTTAAAGTTTTGTCTTTATAAAGACAAAATAGAATACATGTCACTATTGTCTCTTAAGAAAAAATCCATTTTGTCTCAACTTGAGAAAAAAATAGTAAATTGTCTTAAATATTGTCTTTAAGTGAGTGTCTCAAATTATCGTCTTAAAAATTTGCCTTTATAAAGACAATATAGAATACAGATATTATTTTCTCTTAAGAGAAAATTCATTTTTGTCTCTCTGTTATCACTCAAGAAAAAATTCCTAAACTTTGAACATCAGTTGGATTCCAAAGGATTGGTGTTAGTCTTGGTCTAGTCTTTCCATGGTTTCTTTAGTGTCTAAGATCTAGAAGAGAGTCTTGTTGGTATTGGTCAAATAGGGTCAACACTCCATTCTTTCCCATCACTGGTCCCACATCACACGTAATTTCCATGTGTCAACGTTTTCATGCACTACAAAACTACCTAGGAGTTTTCATAGCGCAAAACCCAGAATTTGCACTGAACTAGGAGTTTTCATAGCGCGCTACGAAACCCCTGAAAAAGCCTGTTTCAACATAAAAGACTCAGTTTTCAACTTTTACTAGTCAACTTCCAGAAAGGTTCCTGAGTAGTTGAGAACTCAATTTTGAAAACTAAAATAGGCTTTTCTTCCTAACATAAATAAATAAAAAAAAATCTTTCAGTTTCTTCAAATTCGTTCTGAGGTGGGAGGAATTTATGGTTAAACTTGCACTATGAAACTACTGAAAGTCAAGCTTTGTCTTCTGGTTTTAACAATCTTTTTCAAGCTCAGTTTCTGGTCACAGGAAAAGGTATTTTGGAATTATGAAGGAGGTTTCTATTCATCAACTATCCAACTACAATAACCTATCTCACTTTCTTCATAAGTGTTATCAATTGGGAGATACTAAGATTTATTTGAAACCCTAATTTCAGAGAACAAATTTTTCCTGTTTTACACGTGTTTTTCAAGGACAGATTATGGATAGCTGGAGAACTTTTTTAAAAAACCAAGAGAGGTTTTTGTTCTAGACTAAATGGACTACAAAAACCTCTTTCAATTTCGTAAAATATGTCATGGATGAGAAGATAAGGGCTCTGTCCCACATGCCAATTTTCAAGGATCCTAAACCTAAAAACAGGGAAACATGTTCCCTAGTTTCTAGGGTTTCTCATCAGCAGTAAGGTGAAAACGTGGGAGGCTTCATCAAATTCGACTTCATGAGGTTGTAGCTGTCAAAGAATGCTTTCAATGTTTAGATAAGGTTGTTGTAATCATAACAAGGAGTTGTACTCCTAATTGTATTAGGACTCTACGACTGCTAGTTAGCTGTCATTTGTATTTAATAGTTTGTTTTATGGTTAGAATAGGTGTCACTCATAGAAAATTCGAATTCTCTTGGTGAGGGATGAGGGAATCCATATTGTAAATGTCTTATATAGAGCAAGAGGTCGAATTAGCAAAGGGTTGGAGATTTTTTGGCTCAGTTGCTGCTTTATGTGTAGACTGTGTATATTTTTAACCTAATGCAGAATTTCTACTTAGACAACTCAAGATTCATGAAGAGTTCTTGTATGTTCTTGTTTTGATGGAATCTTCCAATACTTACATTGCAATGGTGTTTACTTATGATACTCAGAACTCATCAATGATGCTCTGACTTCCTTCGTAGATAAACTAATTGTGTTTCACTGTTTTATATTTGCATTTCTACATTTGAACTCTATAATGCCTTGACTTCCATGCTAGGTAGAATGTTTTGGCTTCACTACTCAGGATTCAAAGAGAGTTTTTAATGTCCTACTGTCTAATGGCTTTCCTCTTTAACTTACTTGCAGTGGTATGAATACATGTTACTTAGAACTCATCAATGATGCTCTAACTTCCTTCATGTATTTATAAACTGTGTTTCCTTGCATTGTATCTTTGTTTTGTTGATGTATAAAAACTCTCTATGCCCTGACTTCATGTTAAGCTAATCTTGTTGTGGTACTGAAACATACTTTGACTCCATAGCCCAATGGTAGCAAGCCTTCATCTTTTCAACCTACAAACACATAAAACCAAGATAGAGTTAGCCATCTATCCATATCTTTAATCAATATCATTAACCCTTTGAGAGAGCCCTCTCAGGCTGAGGAGGCTAAGCCTTAGCTAAAATATTGGTTTGAAATAGTTACACTGAGATAGTCTGATCAGCAGCCTATCAGGGTCTTATTTTGGTGTTAACATTTTGGTGCGTCTGCCGGGAGCCTGAAGTCTATTCATTCCCGAAATTAAGAAGTTGAACTTCTGAAGGTAGCATGAGCTCAGACATCTTTTCGAGGCTACAAAACTACCTTGGCGATTCCACACATCGAATAACAAATTGAAAGGTGACTCCACTGCTAGAAGATCAGTAGCTTGATGAGGTTTCAAGATGAGTTCCATTGCAAGAATGAATGCCAGGTATGCCCCTATGAATCAGTCTCATATCCCTGGTTTTCCAAATCCTATGCGAAAGGTTGATTGGTTAGATGATCTTCCAATATTCAAAGATGAAAAGAAGGACAATGCTGCTCTTCATTTGGTTAGGTTCCATATGCATGTACACAGTCTTAAGGTTAAATTCCCTGAAGATTGTCTCATGAAGATGTTTATGACCACTTTAGAAGGAAAAGCATGGTCTTGGTATAAAAGCTTGGAAAATGGTTCATTACATCCTCTGAGATTGATGTAGAGATGCAACAGACTTGTCAGTCTTCAGATCATAATGAAGATGAAAATAATTGCAAACACCAAGAAGAAATACTGGAAGAAATTTTTTATAACCCTCAGGCAGAGGAAAATGTTGATCATTTATGTAATTCCTTGCAGCAGATTACTTCAATGAATGATCATAATAGTGAGGAAAATTACATTGTCTATGGGAATAATGTAAAAAGGCAGTTGGATAGCATATCAAAGGAATTTTGTGTGGCTGAGAATCAGTTGTCTGAAGATATAGAATGTTATGATGATGATCAAAATAACCATGTCCTCTTTGACCCTATAAATGAATACATGGAAAAGTTTTGCACATCAGTATTTCATTTTCATTTGCATTATGAAGATCATATACATTATAAGTTGATTTGGTCATCTCACTATCATGGTTATTTTGAGGTTGAATGCAGTCAAGAGATTCAAGTGTCAGATCAGATTGATGACTGGCTTCATTGGAAATTTCATGTTCCTTGACCTACAAGTGGAGATTGCAGCTGATAGGTAGGTAGGAAAATGCAAATAAGCTCAAGGTTGACTGAGCATTTTTCAGTAGATATAGATTTCTTTCTCCTATAGTGATCATCAAGCTTAAGCCCGAGGTGAAGGCCCAAGTAGCTTAAAGGGGATGTTTGTCAAATAAATTTATGTTTATCATAAGAGGATGAAGCACTCGACCTATGAGTTCTTAGTGTACCACAAGGGCACACTATCCCAAGTGGAGCCACTGTTATCACTCAAAAAAAAATTCCTAAATTTTGAACATTAGTTGGATTCCAAAGGATTGGTGTTAGTCTTGTTCTAGTCTTTCCATGGTTGCTTTAGTGTCTAAGATCTAGAAGAGAGTCTTGTTGGTATGGTCAAATAGGGTCAACACTCTATTCTTGCCCATCACTGGTCCCACATCACACGTAATTTCCATGTGTCAAGGTTTTCATGCACTACAAAACTGCCTAGGAGTTTTCGTAACACAAAACCCAGAATTTGCACTGAACTATGAGTTTTCGTAGCGCGCTACGAAACCCCTGAAAAAAGCCTGTTTTAGCATTAAAGACTCAGTTTTCTGCTTTTACTAGTCAACTTTCAGAAGGGTTCCTGAGTTCTTAGCTACTCAGAATGAATTTCTTCCTAACATAATTAGCTACAAAAATATCTTTCAGTTTCTTCAAATTCATTTTGAGGTGGGAGAAATTTATGGTTAAACTTGCGCTACGAAACTGCTGAAAGTCAAGCTTTGTCTTCTGGTTTTAACAATCTTTTTCAAGCTCAGTTTCTGGTCACAGGAAAAGGTATTTTGGAATTATGAAGGAGGTTTCTCTTCATCAACTATCCAGCTACAATAACCTATCTCACTTTCTTCATAAGTGTTATCAATTGGGAGATACAAAACTTTCTTTGAAACCCTAATTTCAGAGAACAGATTTTTCATGTTTTACACGTGTTTTTCAAGGACAGATTCTGGACAGCTGGAGAAGTGTTTTAGAAAACCAAGAGAGGTTTTTGTTCTAGACAGAATGGAATACAAAAACCTCCTTAATTTTCGTAAAATATGTCATGGATGAGAAGATAAGGGCTCTGTCCCACGTGCCAATTTTCAAGGATCCTAAACCTAAAAACAGGGAAACATGTTCCCTAATTTCTAGGGTTTGTCATCCGCAGTAAGGTGACAATGTGGGAGGCTTCATTAAATTCGACTTCATGAGGTTGTAGCTGTCAAAGCATGCTTTCAATGTTTAGATAAGGTTGTTGTAATCATAAAAAGGAGTTGTACTCCTAATTGTATTAGGACTCTAGGACTGCTAGTTAGCTGTCATTTGTATTTAATAGTTTGTTTTACGGTTAGAATAGGTGTCACTCATAGAAAATTCGAATTCTCTTGATGAGGGATGAGGGAATCCATATTTTAAATGCTTTATATAGAGCAAGAGGTCGAATTAGCAAAGGGTTGGAGACTTTTTGGCTCAGCTGCTACTCTATGTGTAGACTGTGTATATCTTTAACCTAATGCAGAATTTCTACTTAGACAACTCAAGATTCATGAAGAGTTCTTGTATGTTCCTTTTTTGATGGCATCTTCCAAAACTTACATTGCAGTGGTGTTTACTTATGATACTTAGAACTCATCAATGATGCTCTGACTTCCTTCATAGATAAACTAACTGTGTTTCACTATTTTATATTTGCATTTCTGCATTTGAACTCTATAATGCCTTGACTTCCATGCTAGGTAGAATGTTTTTGATTCACTACTCAGGATTCAAAGAGAGTTTTTAATGTCCTATTGTCTCATGGCTTTCCTCTTTCACTTACTTGCAGTGGTATGAATACATGTTACTTAGAACTCATCAATCATGCTCTAACTTCCTTCATGTATTTATAAAATGTGTTTCCTTGCATTGTATATTTGTTTTGTTGATGTATAAAAACTCTCTATGCCCTGACTTCATGTTAAGCTGATCTTGTTGTGGTACTAAAACATACTTTGACTTCATAGCCCAATGGTAGCAAGCCTTCATATTTTCAACCTAAAAATACAGAAAACCAAGATAGAGTTAGCCATCTATCCATATCTTTAATCAATATCATTAACCCTTTGAGAGAGCCCTCTCAGGCTGAAGAGGCTAAGCCTTAGCTAAAAGATTGGTTTGAAATAATTACACTGAGATAGTCTAATCAGCAGCCTATCAGGGTCCTATTTTGGTGTTAACACTCTTGATTAGAGACATATTGTCTCTATAGAGACAATATGTCTTTAATCCCAATTATTGTCTTTATAGAGATAATAAAAAATTATCTTTGTTGAGATTTCAACAAGATGATGGAGCTTAGTGAAAAGAGTCGCCTTCACTAAGTGGGCCCGCAGGCAAATTATGGCGCAAGTTCTATTTTTGGATCCCAGCAGGGATGATCACAGCAGGAGTGACCACAGCAGGGATGATCACAACAGGAGTGACCATAGCAGGGATGATCACAACAGGAGTGACCACAGCAGGAGTGATCACAGTAGGAGTGACCACAGAAGGAGTGATCATAGCAGGAGTGATCAAAGTCTATTTTTAGACTAGCTGTCCAAAATATAAAAGTCAAATATTATTGTCTCATAATAATATTTGGACTATAAACTTGATATTATTCTCTTGGAGCACTTCAGTTTGAGCTACAGATGTGGCCCATACAGCTGTCAGAAGGAAGTACGCTTTTCTTATGAGTCAGTTGAGTTTTTGCATGCATGACTTCAGTTAGAACTCAATCAGTTGAGTTTGGTGGAGTTGATTGTGGAGTTGATGGAGTTGTGTTCAGTTTGACTTGGTTAAACTAGTTGTAGTTAGTCTAACTGCAAATAGACTAATGATGAGTTGTTAAACTAATTATTAACTCATAATACAACTATAGAATACATCAGTTAAGTCAGTTGCATGTCAGTGCATGTTCAGTTCAACAGGGACAGGTGTTAGAGAATCAGATTGCTATCAGTTGTGACTATAGTTGTGCATCAGATCTTGCACAATCAAGGGATTGAGTATGCCAATGAGTTTGCTCATGTATTTGCCCAGTATTATAGCCTCTGCTCACGTCTAACACAGTGTGAGTGATTCTTTGTAGGTGAAATACGAGTTTGGTAAACCATTCTCATTGATTTTTTAGCAGGTATTGAGCAGTGGAGGCAGGCAAGTAGTGGAATAGATTTGGAGATCAGATCTTAGCTGTATTGTGTGTAACAGGTGGAGCTGGTACTGGATTGCTTGTGATAAGCATTGTACTTTGTAATGTAACATGGTCTCAATCATTAATATACATATAGTTGGGGTTTTTAGCGAGATGCTTTCCTCGGGTTACATACTGTGTTAATGTGTGAATGCTCTTGATGTTTTATTGTTATTGATGTTGCTATATTGATGATCAATGTAGAGGAGCTTATGTATTGTGTATGTATTCTGCAATAGTACATGATCAAGATAATCTCCATTGAATATGTGTCATATTATTCAAAATTTCTACATGGTATCAGAGTTGTTGATCATCAGATCTACTATTCAAGAAGTGTTTACATTCTATTTCTTCAGGCAGAGTCTGTAATCGGGCCAGGTAGCCTCTGGATTCATCCTTCCTTTGGAAGGTGAGATATCCGGTGAATGCCCATACAGTCAATCTCTGTACGAGAAATATTTTTTTCTCACGAATCTTAGATCTGAGGCGGTTGAGTTTGAGCTGGTGGAAATCGAATTTGCAGCAGTGTTGTTGAAATGTCTTTCAACGGATTGCAAATGTTATTCCAAAGCAAGAGCGACCTGGCGCTCAAGGATAAACTCAGAAACAATAAAGGTGAGAATGGATCTTCATCAAAGGTATCTGATGAAGATAATTGTGCTTTGGCTACCAAAGCAAAGAAGGGGAAGAATAAGAAAGCTTCTCAGTCTGGTGCGAAAGGCAAGAAGCAGGATATGTCTAAGGTGAAGTGTTTTCACTGTCACCAGCACAGACACTATGCCACTAATTGTCCGCAGAAGAAGAAGAACAAGCATGTTGCTAGATCGGCAGCAGGAGAGGCTCTAGCCTCACAGTTTGAGCTTGGTTTTTCATTGATCGCATGCTTGGTTTCAAGTGTGATGGGATTGGTGTGGTTCTTGGACAGTGGTGCGTCTTTTCACACGACGGAAGATAGAGATTCGTTCTCTGATTTGGAGGACAAAGATCTTGGAGTGCACATCGAGATGTTCGATGATGGTAGATACAGTGCGATCGGTATCGGTACTATTTCCTTTGAGAGGGAGTCTGGTAAGCCCTTCGTATTGAAGGAAGTCATGCATGTTCCAGGATTGAAGAAGAATCTTATCTCAGTGGCGATGTTAGAAGACAAGGGGTATGATGTTGTTTTCAGCAAGGGAAAGGCTTTCCTGCGCAGCAAGACAACTGGTGAGACCCAGAAGATAGGGGTTTGAGTGAGGAACCTTTATCAGTTGCATGTAGATGGATGCGCAGCAATGGCAGGCAAGGCAGAAGGATTGGTGATCCGGGATGATGGTGAGTTGTGGCACAGGAGATTGGGTCACCTTCACCATGGAGCCTTGAAGATACTGCAGCAGATCACTACAGGGCTTCCTAAAGGCACACTTGCGCAATCAGATCAGTGCAAGGGGTGTACTTTGGGGAAGTTTGTGAAAGCCACCTTTCACGAGAAGGATAGTCGTGCCACGACGATTCTTGAGAGAATTCACACAGACGTGTGTGGACCTTTCTCAGTTGCTTCGACAACAAAACACAGGTATTATGTGATTTTTGTTGATGATTTCTCTCGTAAGTGTTGGATCTTCTTCATGCAGAAGAAGAGCGAGACATATTCAAAGTTCTGTGAATTCAAAGCACTGGTCGAGAAGGAGTCGGGGAAGAAGGTGAAGGCTCTTATGAGCGATAATGGTGGTGAATACATCTTGGACAAGTTCAAGGGTTTCTGCAAGGTAGAAGGGATTCGTAGAGAGCTCATAGCTCCCCATAACCCACAGCAGAACGGGGTAGCTGAGCGGAAGAACAGAACGATTGTGGGTGCTGCACGGGCAATGTTGCATGATCAGGGCCTACCCCTTCACTTGTGGGTGGAAGCATGCAATACAGCAGTTTATGTGCAGAACCGTTGTCCTCACTGGATACATGGCTCTTATGAGCAAGTGTGTTGTGACTGAGCCATCCTCTTTTGAGGAAGTTGTGGAGGATCCTGCATGGGTAGACGCCATGGTGGAAGAGTATGATTCTATTGTCAGAAACAGTGCATTGGAGATTGTTCCTAGACTGGAAGGGAAATCAGTGGTGGGTTCGAGATGGATCTACAAATTTAAGCAGGCAGTTGATGGGAGTGTAGAGAAGTACAAGGCAAGATTTGTTACCTGAGGCTTTTCACAAATAGAGGGGATCGATTATGAGGAGACCTTTGCACCTGTCGCAAGGTATTCTTCCATACGGACGATTCTTTCTCTCTCAGCGCAGATGGGATGGCACATTCATCAGATGGATGTGAAGACAGTGTTCCTCAATGGAGTCATTGAGGAGGAGGTGTACATTGAGCAGCCCGAAGGCTTTGAGGTCTTCAGTAGCGAGTCGCATGTGTGCAGGCTCAAGAGAGCGTTGTATGGGTTGAAGCAAGCACCACGTGCTTGGTACACATGGATAGACAACTATTTCACAGGACTTGGATTCTCCAAGAGCGAGGCGGATCCTAACCTATACCAGATTGTGGTGGAGGGTAAGTTGCTTATCATTGTACTGTATGTTGATGATTTGATTCTAACGGGTGATGAGCTGTCGATACTATCATGCAAGTAGGATCTTGCTACAGAGTTTGAGATGAAGGATTTGGGCCTTCTTCACTATTTCCTAGGATTGGAAATATGGCAGCACAGTGGTGGACTGTTTCTTTCTCAGGGAAACTATGCTCGGGAGATACTGGAGAAGTTCAACATGCATGGCTGCAAGCTTGTTGATACTCCTCTTCCTGGAGGTTGGAGGAAGGAGGATGCCACTTCGGGAGAAGAAGTGGATGCCACTGTTTATTGACAGTTGGTGGGGTCGCTGATGTATTTGGTCAATACACGACCCGATATATGCTATGCAGTTAACCAGCTTTCACAAGCTATGGTTAAGCCTACCAAGCTCTTCTGGAAGGCGGGCAAGCATGTATTGCATTACTTGAGAGGCACATCGGGATATGGATCTTGGTACAGACAGGAGGATGCAGATTGGGCAGGGAGCTCAAAAGGCCGAGTATATGGAAGCAAGGACATCAAGTACCATCATATCAGAGATTGTGTGCAGCGGAGGATCATGTTGCTTTCATACATTCCAACGGAGGATCAAGATGGTGATATTCTGACGAGGGCTCTCACCAGGAGCAAATTCGAATACCACCGAGGCAGGATAGGGGTTGCTGATAATCCATATCTTGTCGAGAGGGAGTGTTGAGATTGCAACAAGATGATGGATCTTAGTGAAAAGAGTCGCCTTCACTAAGTGGGCTCGCAGGCAAATTATGGCGCAAGTTCTATTTTTGGATCCCAGTAGGGATGATCACAGCAGGAGTGACCACAACAGGGATGATCATAGCAGGAGTGACCACAGCAGGAGTGATCACAGCAGGAGTGACCACAGCAGGAGTGATCATAGTAGGAGTGACCATAGCAGGAGTGATCACAGCAGGAGCGATCAAAGTCTATTTTTAGACTGGCTGTCAAAAATAGAAAAGTCAAATATTATTGTCTCATAATAATATTTGGACTATAAGCTTGACCTTAATCTCTTGGAGCACTTCAGTTTGAGCTACAGATGTGGCCCATGCAGCTGTTAGAAGGAAGTATGCTTTTCTTATGAGTCAGTTGAGTTGTTGCATGCATGACTTCAATTAGAACTCAATCAGTTGAGTTTGGTGGAGTTGATTGTGGAGTTGATGGAGTTGTGTTCAGTTTGACTTGGTTAAACTAGTTGTAGTTAGTCTAACTGCAAATAGACTAATGATGAGTTGTTAAACTAATTATTAACTCACAATACAACTATAGAATACATCAGTTAACTGAGTTGCATGTCAGTGCATGTTCAGTTCAATAGGGATAGGTGTTAGAGAATCAGATTGCTATCAGTTGTGACTATAGTTGTGCATCAGATCTTGCACAATCAAGGGATTGAGTATTCCAATGAGTTTGCTCATGTATTTTCCCAGTATTATAGCCTTTGCTCACGTCTAACACAGTGTGAGTGATTCTTTGGAAGTGAAATACGAGTTTGGTAAAACATTCTCATTGATTCTTGAGCAGGTATTGAGCAGTGGAGGAAGGCAAGCAGTGGAATAGATTTGGAGATCAGATCTTAGCTGTATTGTGTGTAACAGGTGGAGCTGGTACTGGATTGCTTGTGATAAGCATTGTACTTTGTAATGTTACATGGTCTCAATCATTAATATACAGATAGTTGGGGTTTCTAGCGAGATGCTTTCCCCGGGTTACATACTGTGTTAATGTGTGAATTCTCTTGATGTTTTATTGTTATTGATGTTGCTATATTGATGATCAATGTAGAGGAGATTATGTATTGTGTATGTATTCCGCAATAGTAAATGATCAGGATAATCTCCATTGAATATGTGTCATATTATTCAAAATTTCTACAATCTTCAGTAAAAATATATATATAAAATGTGAATCCTTTTGTTTCTTCAATGACTAAATCATGTTAGGGCATGATGGAATCGAACCACCAACCTCTTGCTTGCAGGGCAGGTGCTCTTCCATTGAGCTAGCACCATTTAAAGAAATGTGTTATCCTGATAAGAAAAGATAAAAATCGAACAAAAGGAATGTCATAATGTGTTATCTCAGTAATGTAGCTCAAATAAAAAAGTACCTCCGGTCAATATGGAAATGCCATCCAAGTATTGGATTTTCCTCTCTCCAAATCCATGAGCTTTCAAAGCACCAACCTTCAATGCACCCCAGAGTTTGTTGACAACAACAATAGCTAAAGCTTCTTGTTCAATGTCCTCCACAATGATCAAAATGGGATACCTCCGACTGGCATCTTCTAATATTGTGATCATGTCTCTTACATTTGTGATATTCTTATCAACCAATAGAAGCTACAATTTACAATAAATAATGATTCAATTCCAGTCCTTGATAAGTAGAATGAAAAAGAAAACACAAACAAATAAATATTTAGCATAACCTATGCTTAGCAATGTTCATCTTTCTTTTTAATCATTAAATCAACACTCTCAATTTAATAAATAAACCAAAAAAAAACTTAGGGCACAAAATATACAATTTCATACAAACCAACATAACCCAAAATCAACCTCAAGGGTGTATGATATACATACTAGTAAGATGGAAGTGACTAGGAAATCATTTAACAATTTCATGAGAGCAAGGGTTAAGAACCAAACAAAATTTCTTTGAACCTTGATATAACAGGGTTTCTACCTAGCTAGAACCTTGCAAAACACCAAAGTTCCACCTACATTTATGCCACGTTCCAGAAAAACATCAAAGTTCCATATACATTTATGCCAAGTGTGTATGGTGATGAAAGATTGAGGGTTTTATTTAAAAGAGAGTGATTTTCAATTAGTCTCTCTCAAATTACAAGGACAAAAAATGAATAACAACACAACAAAGAAACAAGAAGAAACTTCTTTTGCATCAATTACCTTACAATTCTCATACTCCCCAAACATCTTCTCACTGTCTGTCACAAAGTGTTGTGAATATAACCACGATCAAATTGCATTCCCTCCACAACATACAGTTTATTTTATGCACATTTTCCCTCTTCAATTGTCACAACACCTTTCCTTCCAACTTTTCTCATAGCCTCTGCTATCATTTTTCCTATTTCATAGTTATTCAAACAACTCACTAAAGCAACATCTACTAATTCATTGTCTTCAACCTGGAAAATAATACAGATTACAAAGTGTTAGCATGTGTAACCATTCACACACAACAAAATTTCCAAAAATACAAATGTTTCACAATAAACTGCTCAACATGCTACCCTAGAGTAAGGATTAAATGATAACGTTGCATCAAATATTTCCATTATAAAAGTGCACCTCAACCATAATACTAAAAAACTACAATTCTACAACTATTAAATATCTAAGAAGACCACACAACCAAATGTATTCCTCAAGACAAATACTGTATGAAAAATGAAAAAGATTTTGCAACCAAAAATACCTTAGGCAACTAATTCATTCAATTAGATGCAACACCAAACCATCATAAAAATAGAAAACCAGCCTACTCAAAATATGAGGATTTACCTCCTTTGACAAACTTTTGAGTTTTGAAAGAAAGGCCTTTCTTGTCATGCCAATGCCCCTAGTAATTTGAATGGGATTTTCACCTGTTGCAACAACTTAAACAAAAGGGTTTCATTTCAAATTCTGATTAAGAAATTTAGAATACAATATTTACCTGTTGGGTCCTCCTAACAAGCTCATAACAAATGACAAAAGGATCAAAAATTTTCAAATACCCGATGACAATTTTTTCATTCAAATACCATCTTAAACTCATTAAATCCCAAACCAAAACTAAAAAAAAAAACACCATAAAACCCTACAAAAATGTATAGATCTTAAACCAATACTAGTGGAAAAACATTACCTTTACACCTTCACTTATTAAACCCTATGAAAGCACAACATATGTGGTAGTTCCATCCCCAGCTAAATTATTTGTCTTTGTTGTAGCTTGTCTTACCAACTTGGCCCTAATATTTTCAACTGGGTCCTCTAACTCAACCTGTCAAAAATATGAAACCATGGCATTGAAATACATTTCATTAGACTATCCATTACAATAGAACTTGACTCAGCCACAACTCTTTGTTTTCAGTTGTGAAAAGATTTATTCATTACTCTCATGTGACTAGTCCACAGGCCAAGTAGATCGCTGAGTAACAAATATATTGTCTTTGACCTTTCAGTTTGCAATTTTTTCCTACCAAATCTAAGACATTTAGGAAGGGGAAACTAATACAACATTAAAAAGAAAACCATAACACACATCTACAAATTACCTACTTAGCTATTGTCATGCCATTGTTTACTATTTTCAGAGAACCATACTTTATCTCTAAAACAATATTTATGCCCTTCGATCCAAAGGCAACAAGATCAAAAAGTTTGTTTACACCTTCATGCAAAAAAAATAGAATGGGATTTCAATAAGAATGAAATTGAATGCAAGATTATATGCCAAAACAACCCTCCATGAAAAATTAAAACCACACATTAACATCAAATATAAGTGGACAAGGAAAGATCATCCATAGTGAAGTTTTATGTGTAGGTGACCTTCCTTTAAACAAGCATTTTTCTCTGACCTGCAGTTATGTTTTCACCGAGCCATCTAAGTTGAAGTACAATTTTTTTTCCATGGCTCTTGTATTAACTACCTGCTCTCTTGTGTGTAATCTCAAAGTCCATCTTTTTCTTAAGCTATTAAAAGAAATGGGCGAAAAAACTGAAAGAGAAGACAATTGTCTACCATAATTATTAAACACTGCACCCAACTTCCTCTCCTTTCAAATGTTGCCCAATGAGGTAGACATGGCAATTGTTGTAACGTTTCCTAAAGAAGAGGCCATATTCTCATATCCTGAATAAACTACAAGATCTTCATATTAGTATATATGTTTGGAAAAAATGAATTCCATTGCATAAAAGAACTTAATAAGTGTTAAAAGGAAAACTAAATAACTATCACGACTTTAGGCAACTTATGGATCATCAAGAAAGAAACAACCAAATAGAAATCCAACCACAATCCTCATTTTAATGAGACAAATCTATATATTTACATTAATCTAATACAAAGAAACCCCATCTATATTAATACTAGCACAAAACAATCTAAGCTAGTTTTTGTTGCAAGCCTCCAGGTTGCATATTTTTAATTTGAATTTTTTACCTCTATGTAATGTGCTAGCGTAATTTTTCCCTAGTTTTAAACAAAATTTATCCTTCTTGTACAATAGTTTAACATAATAAATCTAATAGTGCACCCCTACCACTGATACCACTGTACAATGTTATGATAATTCACCCTAGAATTTTTTAATAATTAACCTTTCTTTTTCTGTTACAGTGGTTAAATTTTAATTCAGAATTTCTACTCTGTCTTCAGTGATTACAATGAACAAAGGTATCTGGAATAATAAATAACAATACAATAGTTTTTGGAAATACACTACTCAATATCATATAAACCCAGAGTCACAACATGAAATTCAATTCAAACAACTTCAGTTCCTCATTGATGAGAACTATGAACCACAAGTTAAATCCAAATTCCACAATATTAGTTACTCTACCTAGGAGTCACAACTTAAATGAGTTATGTTTCCTACACTTCCTGGGCTTTACACTATCTAAGTCGTCAATTCTGAACTTGTTACAGAGTTGGCTTCACCACAATATGCCTCCTCCTACTAGACTACATACTTTTATTGGAGTATTTGAAGTTGGCAGTCACGAATCGCAGGAAGTGTCTTTGTTGTCTTGTACAAGAATTCTTCTCCATAGATTGAATGGAATACAAACTCAGTGGTTTCCTTTGGATCCAGAGACAAGAATCAAATCCTCGCAACTTGGAAACCCTCCTTGATGTTCAACCCGAATAGGTCCCACTTCAGGAAAATTTGATTTAGACTGTATTTAGGCTTTAGAAACCTCCAATGAGTACTAAGTCACTACTCCACTTCCTTTTAAACCTCCAACTAACCATCCACTTTGGGTCCAACTTGCTGAGATAATACCAAGGCTCATTCTATGACAGGAAACACCAAAGGGATAGGCAAGGACCCCGCTTTCCAGGACAAGAACTAGTCAAGTAAATTCACTGCCTTCTAGAGATCTTCCTTGTTCCATAACAAGAGAATTTTCGCAAGTTTTGCTGGCTTTTCAAATGTCCTTCCTGTGCGAGAAAAGCCCTAGATGATTTTTGTAGACCTTCAGGAGATGCCTACACCGATAAAAAACCTCAAACTTCCTTATAGTACAAGATCACAAACAATCTTGATGCTTCTTTCGAGACTTCGTCCCACAAGGACACCTCACATACCACGAAAAAGGCCTCACTACTCTAGATGGGAACCTGTTCAAAATCAAAACTCTGGAATTTTGTTGCCCAACCTGAAAACCTTTGTCCCAAAAAACAGAAATATTATCTTAGAATTTTGTTCCTCCTTCAAGGTATTCCTATGCCAAGCAAATGGGAGAGAGTTGGAGAATGTAACTAGATTTGGTCTTCATAATTACCTTTGTCCTTATGACTATATATTTTTGTAAAAATAACAAAAAAGAATTATTATTTTAAACATGGGTTTCATGCTCAAGTTGATTTTTCGTTTAGGTCAATCATGTTCTTCATGCTTCTAGGTTCTGTCAAGTCAAAAGAATATTTGTCATAAGCAACGTTACCAGATCTATGGGGGGCAAGTGACGAAACCACAGATCCCCATACCTGAAACGGATACAGATATCAATCCACTTGGATCCGCTAGGGCAATGATTCGAATGGTGACTTCATTTGATTGGAGGCGTTTGGCGGCGATTTAGTTATAAAAAGGCTTGTGGAAGTCAGACAAGCGTTATAGGAAATGGTCATTGACCCTCTTTGGGAATCATGGAAGACTTCAAATTTTGATAGAGGACAAATAATAAAGTCTATGATTCTTGATGGTGCATGGTGGGACAAGGTCCAATACCTTTTGCAGTTCACAAAACCAATTCTAACCATGATGAGGGCATTTGACACAGATATTCCTTACCTGGGGGAAGTATATGAAAACATAGATAGTATGTTGGAGAGAATACATGAAATTATAAAGGCAAGTGGACGTGACCTCTTTGAAGTATTTTACAATGAATTGAAAGGCATTGTTACAAAAAGGCGAAATTGGCATATGCACTGCACCCAGAATATTATCATTCCAAAATATTGTCTTTAGTAGTAGAGTAGATCCAAATAGAGATTCTGAAGTGGTACAGGGATATAAGACAACTTTGAGGAAAATATAGGAAAATATATAGGGAAGTTGGAATTACAAAGGAAGTACATGAGGAATTTGGAGCATTTGTACAATCCATTGGGATATATCCAAATCCGTTAGCCATGGATGACTGAGGGCATATGGATCCTATTACTTGGTGGGGATTCCATGGTGGGGACAACACTTATCTCTCATCTCTAGCCACGAGGTTGGTATCACAGGTTTCCAATTCCTCATCACCTAAGAGGAACTAGAGTACATATGGCTTCATTCATTCCGTGAAGTGAAATAGACTAGGAGCAACGAAGGTTGAGGATCTTGTATATGTTCATTCCAACATTCACCTTCTATCACATTCTAGTCTAGAGTATAAGAAAGGTCCAAGTAGGATGTGGGATGTGGAACCTGAGATATCTGACTTAAACATGACATTGAATGCCATGACTCACCTTAATCTACTTGAGGATGATACACAATCAATTCCTACTTGTATGACAACTTTTAACATTCCTGACCCACCATCGTCTATTCATGATGTAGAGTTTCAATATGCAGATGATGATGATGTAGACCCATTTCAAGATTTGTAGACAAACCTACTTTATATTATCATATTAATAAAGTGATCATTGATGAAACACTCATTTTGTATTTACTACTATCGTTTTTGTATGAGGTAGGATGCATCATTTCAATGTTTAGATTCATAAATTATTTAATAATTTTAGTTCTAATGTTGTGATTCATGAATGGTTTTGATTATCAACATCAAATATGTTTTCTAAAACTTAAAAATATTATTATACATCTTTCCACCTGTCGTATCCTCAGCTTTTCAAAAATTCAACGAACCTGTATCCGGATCCGGATCCATATCTTTATCCTGGTAAACTAGGTCATAAGTTTAGAAGTCAAGTTCCATTTGGTTCTTTGATAAGAAAGTGGAAAAGAAATTTTGTTTTGAGCCAAAATGTTAATTTTAGTCCCTACAAGACCAAGTTGGCCCTCCCTCATCAAGTCGGCCTCGTTTGGTGTAATTCAACCTCCTAAGATGTGTATATATAAGAGCAGCTCAACCTCAATTGAAATATACATCAAGAAAGTTTGATATCTTGATAAAGGAGGAGGAAAATAAGTGAAAAAAAGTCAAGAAAAGAAGTCTAAGTCAAGGAGAGAGAAAGCAAGGTCAAAGGAGAAGGAATTTTCCCTAAAAACTCCCACATGTGTGAAATTGTAAGATTGCAAGAGGGCCAAAAATTGAAGGTCAAGGAGAGAGAAAGCAAGGTCAAAGGAGAAGGAATTTGTCCTAAAAACTCCCACATGTGTGAAATTGTAAGATTGCAAGAGGGCCAAAAATTGAAGGTCTGTTGCAGGAGGCCAACATTCTGTTGCAGGGGCCGAAATATGAAGTTTGACCACTTTTGGAGGGATTTGACCATTATTGACTTGTGGATAGTTTGACTTTGACTTGTTGGAAGGATCCCTTTGTGCACTTGTATCCTTGACAAAGGAATTGATATTCTACCAATTATTTATGGATAAAAATTTGGGATGATGGAATTTTGGGTGTTCATGAGTTCCACTATAAAGATGATAAAAAGTCATAATATACAACAAATAAAGTCTCTAAATGATTTCTATGGAAATAGAGTTGAGCATTCCTACTCAAGAGTGTTATGCAATACACAAAAGAAAATATTGGGTTTCCCTAGAGATATTAAAATAAAATATCTCAGTTGGGAGAGGCCATGAGTGGCTAAAGTGAGGAAGTAAAAGGAACAGAAAAGAAAGCTTGTGACAGGACATTGTCAAAGAAAGTAGTTGCACTACTGAAGGGTCTTCTTGAGCTAGTCATAACTAGTGGAAACCCTTAAAAAAAATTGGACTGGACTGGAGGTCTTGAGGTCCTAGAATGGTTATTGTCTTAAACTTCTCTGGAAACTGAAAACTGAAGAGGTTCAGGGGGAGGAGGAGGGGACTTGGATGTAATTCCCAGTCTCACAAGTTGGGTGGATAAAGAAGTCCTACCCTATTTCTCTGGCAGGGCTAACTAAGACATATAAGCGTTGTTTACTACAAGTGAATTTGATAGGGTTCTGGAGTGTTTTGTATTTATGATAATTGGGAAAGAAGATTTATTATTCTATAAAACAATGAAGAAAGTTTGTTTCTTGTTTCTTTTTTTACTTAATTCTCGCTAAGTGAAATTAGAAAATAAATTGAATAGTGACAATCCGGATAGGCTATCGTCAAGGATGAGGTTTAGTATAACTCCTAGACCATGCATGATACATATTATCTAGATTATGAGTAACGTAAACTTTCGTACGATGGAGAAAGAAATTCAGAAAATTCTCCCTATGTTTCTTTAAAGAGTGAAGAGGGAAACAAACGAATATTAAAAGAAAGAAACATAACAAAAGATTGAACTCATACATCACTAATAAAATGAAAGAATGAATCTCTGAAAGCAGACCTAATAACCATAACTTGGTTGTACCTTTAGATTCGTTAGGGTAAAATGATTTATAGGAACCAAAGGACCTGTTCGGTTGTAAGGAAGAAAAAAAGGAAGATGAAGCGGGTTAGTATTTCATTGTGAGCCAGAGGCTCAGTGGGAAAATAGTCCCTCTTTTTTAAAGAGAATGACAGTACTACGAAGTTGGAACAAATTTCGTGGAGTTGAATTCTGTTTCCCTATGGGCGTTGGTCAACATTGCTGAACAAAAATAAAGAAATAAGAAACCCTCAGTCATTTCAGTTCACCGAACATGAGTCAACCCACCATTCAGAGAAAGAATAAATAAGTTTGCAGTGCGCAAAACAAATCGACAATGACAGCTTCGAATAAAAAAGAAGAATTAAAATTATACAACTATTACACAAAACTTCACGGTAACGGAACATTTATCTAAACAAAAAATAGATTAAGGACTAGACAAAATTATCCTTGCATGAGTACTAGCATTTAAAGAAGAAAGATAATCTCTTAACAAAGGGTTCAATATTAACAATAATCTTCAATTTATATACTGAAACCCAGTGGGGAAATTTTCCAAAAATTACAAGATAATCGAAGAAATGTTTAAAGTCTCAAAATACTCTGTTATGGGAGAACAGGAACTTAAAAACCAAATTGTGTTGGGTCTGTAAAAGTATTATATAATTCTTCAAAGAACATGAAGGTAAACAATCCACGACCATTCAGAACCTAAGCCTATAATTTAAGGAAAAACAAAAGAGCAACACAATGGGTTCGAGACCCTGCCTTGCAGACTTAATTCTTGAGAGATTCTGGGAATGAGATAAGAACCCAAAAACTTGGAATACAGAACACTTGAGGGTTAGTTGTTAGGTAGCCTGGAGTGGACTTTCGTAAGAAGAACAAGAACCCAAGGCCATTATCTCACCTGCAAGCAATTAAGAACAAAATGGTCGCCCAATCGAAAGAAAACCCAAGAAACAAAAGTAAGGAACGTGTGGAGTTATTAGCTGTGTAGCATGTCGAAGGAGTGGCCTAGCGCAAAAGGAACCCTAAAACCAGAGAAGTTGTTAAGAACACAAAGAAGTGCATGTGTTGCTTCTGCAAATCCATGGTGCCAAGTTGAAAGAAATAAAGAAGAGGGGAAAATCAAGAGTTACCTATGACGGAGGGTACGTGCAGACCTCCCGTTAGCAGAGATAAGTTCCCTGGAACATTTGGACGTCGTAGCTACCAACAACAGAACCCTCGTATAAGTTCCTCGAACAATAACAGATGGTTGAAAACAGTGTGGCCAGCATTAATCTGTCTTACCTGGATAACACGATAGCCTTGGATAGAACCCTGGTGCGGAAATTGCAGAGTGAATTTCGGCGAAAGACAGAGCAACAATGTTGCCAAGAATCGAGAGAAAGGAACGGTTACCCTTAACTGTCCTGGTGAATCCTAAACCGTTCAATTGGAACCCTAGCTTTAGACGGCTGAGATCAAAGAAAATGTCACAGTTTGTGTGATTGACAGGATCGGTGACAGTCGATCTCTACAGAGTTCCGCGAAGTGATTGTAATAAATCTTCAAAGTGTAAACCATAATGCACATAAAACTTCAGGATAAGGAATATGAAATACAAATAAAAACTTAGTGCCAACACATAAAGGCTTCCAACGTGAATCTTAAGGAACTATATTATTATGGAATTACAAGGGGAAATAATTATGACAAGCGTTTTGGTGTTAGGAGCGGGAAAACTGACATAAGCTAGATACATGTATCCCTTTAATGAACTCTTTAGTGATATGGTTAAAATAGCAGGGTTTTCGATTAAACAAAAAAAATTTAATTTTAATTTTATTTTTATTTTTATTAATGTTTATGATAGCTAAATAATTGTGTTATTTATTTGGGTATGGGGTATGTCTTAAAATAATTTTTGGTTGGTTAAGAATATTTTTTCATATGATGTAAGGAAATAGTTTAACGCCCCAAAACCTAGATACACAGGTTAATGACCCAAGACTCAAAAACATCTGGTAATTATTCTTTCTGATAATTATTCTAAGTAGTGTGGTTTTCATTAATATTTTGTGTTAATTACCTTGTATATTCTAGTTAGATGTTATATTTAGATTTTTAAAAAATATAAAATATAAAATTTTATTTATAAATTTATTATATATATATATATATATATATATGATAAAAATAATGTTTTAAAATTTGTAAAATTTTAATCAATAGAATATTCACACTTTAAAACAAGAATGGCTGGGAAGCAGCTAGTCCCTGCCAACTGTGCAATTTCTCATGTTAATTGGAATAATTTTGAAATAGTTTTTCGTTTTTATCGGTCAGAATGAAGCATTTTGCAGTAAAGTTGAGTCCATTACCAATTTTAATGGGTTGTGTGCGTAAATTTGATCTATTTGACATAAATGTCAAATATTCGTTTTACAGAATTTCACGTTTTCTCGGTCTAATTTGGATTGTTTTACAGAATTTCAACTCTGTTTAATTTGGATCATTCAAACATGAATACGTGTTTTTTCCGGTCAAGTTCTATCTTTTTTGCTTTAAATTTGTCTCAGTTAGAGAATTTAGCAGAATTTAGCAGTTTCTGTAGTGAAACCGTTTTCTCTAAAAACACATGGCAACCTGTAGTGCACATTAGAGACATGGTTGCATGCATTGAATGTTAAGGTTTAATTTATTTCTTACCTAAAAAAATAATTTTTAATGAAAAGTAAGATAAATAATAAATTAAATTAAATAAAAAATAAAAGGAAAAGAAAAAAGCTGGTCACCCAAACCTTGCATGCATTTCACGTGTTTGCATGCATCATGCATTTCACGTGTTCGAAGGATAAGGAGACCAAGTTGGGCGTTTTGAATAATGGGTCTGTTGCAATGCACTGACCTGAGGTTTCTGAAATTGTTCGGAGGTCTGTTGCAAGAGAATTCTTTCCCTACCTGCCCTGCAAATTGTAAATGAAATGTTACAATCTCAACGGGTATTTATCAATTTTAAAAAGAAATTACAAAAAATTCAAATCATTCTTCTGCTAAATTTAAATATAGAAACGATGTTACCTATCAGATGCAGGGATCAAAATTGAACACGTCAGAGCTCTTCAAAGGGTCTCTGGCACGTAGGGATCAAAATTGAACACGTCAGAGCTCTTCAAAGGGTCTCTGGCACGTAGGGATCAAAATTGAACACGTCAGAGTCCTTCAAAGGGTCTCTGGCACGTAGAGAAGTAGGGAGAAAATTTTATCAGTCAAAAAAATATAAAAATTGATTTTTGTCATTTAAAAAAAAATGGAATAATATCTTAAATTTTTTTAAGAAGTGCTGTCAAATTGTCAACTTTTTATTTAAATTTCATTTTTTATGAAATTAGAATTTTAGGAATGTTAAATTTGTAAATTTCTTTTCATGTTAAAACTTAAATCCCATTTCAGAAACTCCCATTTCAAAAACAACAGTTTCCTTTTGAGTTGTTTTTTCTATTTGTGCATATGGTGCAAGTTATTATTAATTATTATGTCACAATTACCTTTTGATACCATTACATTTGGCAGCTTCTGAGTTGCTCCCATTTCAAAAACAACAGTTTCTTTTTGAGTTGTTTTTTCTAATTGTGCATATGATGGAAGTTCTTATTAATTATTATGTCACAATTACCCTTTGATACCATTACATTTGGTAGTTTCAATATTGAGCGACTAGATGTCAATATGGACCATGTATTAGGTCTGTAATTTCACTGGGTTGTGTCTGAACGCTGCCCAAAGCAATGTTTGACGACGATTTAAGCTGGAGAGGAGCACAGATTCATCATTCAACAAGCGCCTGTCAAGCAAGGTTTAAGCACGATTTATGCTTGGAGAGGAGCACATTCAACAGGCTTCCTAACATACTGGATTTGATTTGTTTGCGGATTCCCAATTCCTGGTATGTTTTCATATTAAAAAAAGAGATACCAAAAACATATACACCATTGTACACTCTTTTGTTGAATCCTAAACCTGTTTCGAATTTCACTGAATTTTTTCATTCATACAATAAACTTAAATTTGATTGAGCTACTTGTATATTGGCTTGAAAGTTCTGGTCAAAAAAGTTTCCTACAAAATTAATCCTTATCTGAACTGGAGCAGGAATATAGGTCTCCTATTTATCCATTAATGGTAAATGCATCCGATATATTAGTTGCGGCTCATATCAGACCTGCCTTATACACAACATCCATGGGGTTGTTGTTCTACCATTGTAGGTCTCCTATTTATCCATTAACGGTAAATGCATCCGATATATTAGTTGCCGCTCATATCAGACCTGCCTTATACACAACATCCATGAGGTTGTTGTTCTACCATTGTCCTATGAAAAAATAAAAAGAAATTTGAAAATAATTTACTGTTGTCAATTGAATTGCTCTTTTTTTTATGCTTTTCATTATAGAAGTGTGACCTGAATATGTGCCCTTCTAAATAAAATTAAAACCTTCTAAATGAAATTAAGACTTGCCCTTCAAATTTGATCACTGATCAAATGCATGTACCATAAAAAGAACTAATAACTCACTTTCACGCATAAAACCATGTTAAAAATCTTCTTTGCCAGCCATGCGAGCCCATGGTATGATCTACATCTATATTTTTCTAATAAACCTCTAACTAAAGAGGAGGATTTGTTCTTAGAAAAAAGTAATCCACATTCTTTGTATATATGGATCAATAAAACTAAAAAAAACCTAGACACAAAAAATTGCATTTAAAGTTATATGGTCAGAGTGCACTTTTTAAGCCAATGATAATACTTACTTTAGAGTCCTTAAGAGGTCTTATGCACTTTTTAAGCCAGTGATAATACTATCTTTAGAGTCCCTATAGTTTAAGAGGTCTTGTGACATGAGAATATCACCGCCAATGGTTTGGCAAGCAATAGACGGGTTCGGTGGCCAACTTTTCTAGAGAAACCCAATTTCCGAGTCATATATTACACTCATTAAATGCCTGACCACAAATTTCTGCTTTTTGGTCCCGCTGTGTATCGAAGATCTATGTTTAAATTATTCCTGCATGTGGGGTTCAAGATCTATGTTTAAATTAAATTATTCCTGGGATGATGTGGGGTTCAGTGGCAAGGGCTAACCAGCCATATATTGAGTCTTAAATGCTGGGCCAGCTATGTATGTGGTGCAGGTCAGGGATAGCATACATAACCATGGATTCAGATCTCCGGCGGCCAGCATGTGTTTCCGGTGGAGTATGCGGGACCACGCAATGACAGTACGTCTAATTTATTATCGCAGATTCCCATTTATCTTCTCACATGGGAAAGCCATTTGAATTTGAAATTTGATTTCCCGCTTTGTTTTCAAATTTCTTGTTTCGCCTTGTTATCGGATGACATTCTCTCTTTCATCCACAGAGTTTCAGGTTTGCGTTGGTGTTGGCCTGTGTCTGCAACGTCATCATAGGGCCTTTCACAGCTTTGTGGCCAAATTTTTGGATTTATTGCAGCTAGTTCATATCGTTATGGCAGAGTGCAGACTTCACATTTGTAACCCACAGGTCTGCTTTGGAAGCTACAGGGTGATAGATGGATCGATCTTTGCTATTTTGGAGAGCGGAATGGAGCAGAGGTAGACGAAATTACAGTAACTTTGTTAGAAAACAAACCAGCATCATCCTGACCAGAAAAGGAATGCAGTCGGTCTTGCTGAAACCAGTCAACATTTAAATCCGACAAATGGTGGACGCACAGGCATGCTGTGCACAAGACGAAGAAGTAACCTGACAGAGATCAAACCGTCAGTAGGGATGGATGCATTCAGGTTCTATAATCCCCGATGGCAGACTCCGTGGAGACCTGGGCTTAAATCCCAGCAGCCATGCCAACGCGATCGAAGAGCTCTTGCTGTGGCCGTGGTAATGGGGCCTCGGATGACTTGCACATCGTCGTCTTTCTTTTTGTCATCGCTGGATAATAACAGATCAACACTGTATTGCACAAGTTCCATTCCCAAGCCATCCAAAACGCTTCTTTTGATGCACCGGGAATATGTCTCCGAGGAAAGAGAATAAATCTCGTCGGGCTTTCGCTATCGATGAAGTCATATGCCAACTTTACCTTTGGAAACGAAATTTCTTTGAGGAATTTCCAACAGAATTTCTGGAGTAGATATAGAAGCCATCGGGAAGAAAATATTAAGAGCCGATTTCCTATTCTTGGTGGTGTTTTCTAAAATTACAACAAGACTTCTGAGGAATTTCCACCCGGATTTCTGGAAGAAATAGAGAAACCATTCCTTAGAAAATATTGTTGTCTAAAATTACACTGTAGTTTTGCTTCCAAAGACGAAACAGAGACAACATGCCAAACCCGACAGTAATTGCATGCATAAAAACCATCTGCTCACGTTTTAAGTTGAACAACCCCCGGATACAAGGAACCCGTGGAACCTTGTAGCATCATTACTTCCAATATTGCGTGAGTTTGAGTGGTCTTTTGAATCAGAATGCAGTGGTAATATTTCTGGTCTTTGAACTCTATTGAAAGGGTTGAATGTATATTAATTGGTTTTTGAACTCTATTGAGATGGTTGAAGGTATATTAATTAATATGGATGGCTAAGATTAGAAATGAATATATATTAATTGTATATTTATTTATCCTAAAAACGATTAAATTCATGAAGTACAAACCATTTTCTATAGGGCAAAATTTGTTTGAAAAAAGTTTCACCTTTTTTTATTTGATTATTTAAAGTTAAGATTGATCTAACATGGTTCCAAATGCTAGGTAATCATTATGTATATGTATTTGTTTGATACTAACTTGACCCTTTGAAATTTACATTATTCTGAATCTAAATAATAATAAATAAAAAATGCTTACTAATGCTTACTAATGAATTTGGTGAACATGATTAATGTCAATCTAATATTAATCTATGTTATTAAGTTTTTGGAATAGTGGCATAATTTGTACATGATAAAACTTATGTTTATCTATATGTCTTAAAAATATTTTTTTTAGGAATTACATAAGAAATTAGTTGAATATGCATAAAGTAACAATGTTGAATGGAAAAATTTACATATGTCAATTTCTATTTTATAAACTTGTGTTGATTTAGAAATGATGAGAAATGTACATTGAAATCAATGTATATGTTTTTTTATATTTTTAGATGTGTTTATTTAGGAATAATGAAAATGTATATTGAAATGTTTTAAATTATTTGATCATATCTCCCCCTCTTTCTCATTAATGGATGTTTTCTTTTTCAAATAATAAAGTCATGTTATTTTAAATTGACAGTTAACATTACACTGATAGAGTAATACATCATAATCTCAAGCATACCTTAATTACAAAAGCTCCTAAAGAATAAATTACACTTTTATTATTGCTGGTTGTCCCACATGTTTATTGTAGTGTAGAGAGAGCTCTTAATAAAAAAAAATCATAACAAATGTGATGAAATGTTGAATCAAAGAACATGTAGTTCCACACAACAACAATACAATGTTAACCAAAATATCCAATCAGAAAAGGATGCCACACATCCTCCACAAAATGGGAGGAGGAAGCCCTCTTACATGACATTTTGATTCTTTGATCTTTCCCCTCTACTTTGATAACTAGGCATATAAATATTTAGAGGAATAACTTTTGAATGCTTAACTCTAAAAAAGAAAACTTACAAAAATTGAATGACAAAATGATCCATTAATGGACATAAAATACCCCTTCAAATATGAGAGGACATGTTTTAATTCAAGGAATACATCCCAACTAACTTAATCACTCGCAACCTAGGAAAAAAATAATTCCCCAAAATTGGAATGGATTGGATGAGATTTGACTTAATGACATCTGAATATCAATCTTATGGAAAAAAAGTTGATGACAACACCTGATGAAGAAAGTGTAACTAGGTTCGGTCTTCATAAATGTAATTTTGATCTTTGTACTTGTAAAAGAAAAGAAACATTATTTTTGTAAATTGTAAAAATGAGTTTCTTTCTCATTGCATAGGTCTAGCACGTGTTGAAGTGCTATAGAAGAGTCAAAGAGTCAAATAAAATATTGAAGAACCCTTCTTGGGCATATATCAAATGTATATAAGTCAACCTAGTGTCCAGATGAGCCCTCTAAAGACAAGCACAATCCTCTTGAAGAAGTCGGCCAACAAAATGATGTAAAAGCTAGTCATGTCGGCTCACGAAAGGAGACACAACATGTTCACTGTCATGTTGGTTTAATATATGGGTCAAACCACTATAATTACCCACCTAGGGTCGCCATAGAAAACAAAGGAAAACAGAGACTCTCTGTAATTTCGTATGGGTACAAGAAGCTCAGAAATCTAGGACAAGTACACGGGTGCAGACATCTTGAATAAATATAGTGGGACAACATTTTCGGATGAATGCAGTGGTTCATAATATCGGATGAGGAGAGCAGTTCTATGTTTCTGGGATGGTCATCATGATCACTGTCTCGGTATAAACAGTGTCGGCATAATTAGTGATGAAGATCTTGGTGCAAGTAACTCTCAATCATACACACTCGGCATTACTTTCTATACATATTCACAGTCTCGACATGATTGTGACCTCATTTTTATACAATATCGACATACCAAACATACTCATAATCTCAGCACAATGGCAACCTTCGTCTCGGACATAATCTTGATGAAGACAAGATCTCGGTGCAACTTTCATATGTTTAAACATACATATCTCAGTATAGAGACCTCGTTGACATGACGATAATATCAGTGAGAGTGCAACAATGGTGTAAGTGAGCATACAACTATGGTGTATCAATAATGATCTCATTCTTTTGATGAATATCTCAGTGATGGTGTATTGATAATCACCTCAGTGAAGCAACAATGATGATGATGATCTCAGCAGTGACAAAGAAGAGGATTGGTGTCTTGGTCTTGGAGTGGACTAATAGGCCAAGGGTCATGTCCTGTATTCATCAATTGGAATCTATACAAGAAGAATTTTGTGCGGGTTTTCCTCTCAAAGAGTGAGGTGTTGACCCTGGAAGAAAGCCAACATCTTGTGTTCTTATCTATTTTTTTTGTAGTTATTTGATGAACTAAAGATGACACACTCTAATATTAAAGATTGTGCTAATAAGAAATATAAAAACACCTCACAAATAGTTATCATGGCAAGAAAAATCTTAATAATCTAATTTCCCTAGATTCTTCAACATGGTATCAAAGCTAAGGTGTGGACGTCAAAGGAAGGGTAGAAAAAAGAGACATTCAAGGATCAACTTCAAGAAGGGAATCAAAGCAAGTTGAATGGCTTTGTCAAGATTGAAGGATCAGTCTACAAACAATAGTCTGCAACAACAAGACAATTCAGGATAATTTCAGTGCCAGGATCAAGTAATCTCAGTCAAAAATATGAAGCATTTAGAACTTGGATCATATTCAAAAGAAGAAAATGTAGTACCTCTCATAGTTTAATTGCTAGACACAAATTCAGTGTTATTACAATCTCTTTCATATCACTGTGATCTCAACAACTTATCGTCTGGAGCATTTTAGGTAATTGGTGCTGGGCAGTGCTAGAAGGTCTCAAAGGAGATATTTGAAAAAGGGATTTCAGTTGTTGATGCTAATCAACTCAAGAAAGGATCTACAAGTCAAAATATTTAGGATTCTACACCAGAAAGGAGTATCACAACAAGAACACAATGATATACAATAAAATCACATCAACTCGAAGATCACCTGGAGGAAGAATCAGTGCATCCTCAACATGATCAAGGTGAATATTTTATCTTCACATGTCAAGTAAGTATTTTCATTAATCAATTTGGTAAAATGCCTTCATAATGCCAAGGTGATCTATAGGTTGGATGGGTCATCAAAGGTCCTTGCATGGAATAAGGAGGATTGTGATTGTCATAATCCTCATACAAAAGAGAAGTCAGTGAACATATCAAGGTCTCCTTTGAATTCATGGGAGGGAACTCTTAAGGTCCTCTCATCCCTATGTAGCAAGAAAGGAGACATAAAAGAGATATATGAAACGATAGAAGATATACTCTCTGAAATTCAATGAAGAAGGTCATATCACTTAGACCTGATTGAAGGTATCAAAGAAAGAAAGAAGGTATAGGAGAGATGATAAGAAGATAATCATCATTATTCTATCTGATAAGCAAGAAAGGAAATGGAAGTTTGATCCTTAAACAAATGTATAGCTAAGATTCAATGCTATGGGAAGGTTATGAAAAGAAAGCTCATATCACCAAAAAGATGGAGGAAGTTAAAGAAAAGGTCCCAAGAAAGAGGTGGTAACAGATCTCTACTACGATTCAAATGGTATCCCTCATAAAAGGGTCCTAACGTAAGCTCTTGTTATACATATTACCATGATAATTAGGTGCATCATGGCATCATGGAAACATTAGAAACAATAACTAGGAACATCAACATGGGAATCATGAAGGAAGAAATCATGGCAATTATACATGAAGGATATATCTCTTGGGAACCTCATTGGATATTGCAGGAAAGGAAGAAGTCATCCAGGACAAGGCTCATCATACATCAAGTCAAAAAGGGAAGACATCTGCAAGAAGGGGAGATGAAAGATCCTCAATATTCTCTGATGGAATCCTCATCATAGGGTTCACTAATCTAGAGTGGAAGAAAGTGTTTCATTAGGAACTCCAACTTATGGAATTCAAGGGATTATGGTATGGTGAAGTAGATCAAGGATTGAAGATCTTTTCAATCAAGGAAGCTATTGGAAGAAGCCTAGATGACTTAAAGGTAAAATGAGGTATTTATGTTTGTATTTAATATTGTAATGTCATGTTGTATGGTTGCATGTAACATGGAACATTACTTCTATCTTGAGTAGTGTGATTAAGGAAAAAGAATCTCCTCCTCTGAAAGGATGCAGAAAGACATAAGTCACACTAGATGAAATTAACATAATATGTCCTCATATGAAGTATGAAGTGGTTGACTACAATTAAGAAACTCTAATTGAAATATCCTGGGGATGGAATGTGTGAGGAAGGAAGATATCATGAAATATGCAACCATGGTGAAGGAAATCAACATACAAAAGACCAATAATTGACTAGGAAATCTCCTAGAAAGATATGAAAACTCTGATGGAAGTCTGAAAATGGAGACCCTTGACAATGGATATCTATGGGAGATGTGTTAGAATGTATGATGTTGATACCTACAAGAAGATGTCATGATGAAGAGCCGTCTCGAAAGGTATGATTTGATTTAATGTTATGTTTTGATTTCTTGGGTAATATCTAGATGAGTTTATGCAAGGCTACTAGAACAAGAATTGTAAGTACAAGTACAACTAGCATTCATGTGGTGGATGGAAATTCCTAAAAGAAACATGATGAGGAAGAAGTAGCCATATGACGAAGGTTCCAAATATGTATCAAGAAGGCCACTTTCCATGAGGAAAGGAATGACATGACAAACTAAGAAGGAAAGTAATCGGTGATTGATGCCCTACAAGGATGAATCTCAACTGAAATTCATGACATCAAGGAAAGGATTTGATCGAGAAACTGATGGACCCATGAAGAAGAAGTTTTTGATGAAAAAGGAGATTCCCTTGTTAAGAGGGAACTTTGACAGGTCCCTGATAAAGAGGGAGATTGGATTCAGTCACCCTTGGTTAAAAAGGAGAGACAATTATGTTTTTCTATTTCATGTGTCATGCACTAGTCCAGGACTAACAATAGTAAGTCTTAGTGAAGGCCATGAAGATAAATGTATACACATGGTGAATGTATCCTCCCTAATTGAGAGGGAGAGATAGGAAAAACATTCTTGTCTTCACTTAGGAAGAAAGAATGGATGATTGGGTAATCATCTAGCATCTGATGCTCTTTAAGGATGTGTAGGGAATCGAAGATAAGAGTAGGCAAGAGGACTGATATTATTTTAGGGTTGGGAACCCAAAATAAGAAAATCCCTAAAAGGTCATACTCAATGAACGCCCGGGTGGGTATGTACCTTGAGAGACAATGATGAAGGTGTCTATAATCATTGGTCTCACCAGCGTTGTAGCTCATGATCTCGTGGAGAAATGGAGCTATTAGTTAAGGCCTTGCACTATGACAGTGAACATGTTGTGTCTCCTTTCGTGAGCCGACGTGACTAGCTTTTACATCATTTTGTTGGCCGACTTCTTCAAGAGGATTGTGCTTGTCTTTAGAGGGCTCATCTGGACACTAGGTTGACTTATATACATTTGATATATGCCCAAGAAGGGTTCTTCAATATTTTATTTGACTCTTTGACTCTTCTATAGCACTTCAACACGTGCTAGACCTATGCAATGAGAAAGAAACTCATTTTTACAATTTACAAAAATAATATTTCTTTTCTTTTACAAGTACAAAGATCAAAATTACATTTATGAAGACTGAACCTAGTTACACTTTCTTCATCAGGTGTTGTCATCAACTTTTTTTCCATAAGATTGATATTTAGATGTCATTAAGTCAAATCTCATCCAATCCATTCCAATTTTGGGGAATTATTTTTTTCCTAGGTTGCGAGTGATTAAGTTAGTTGGGATGTATTCCTTGAATTAAAACATGTCCTCTCATATTTGAAGGGGTATTTTATGTCCATTAATGGATCATTTTGTCATTCAATTTTTGTAGGTTTTCTTTTTTAGAGTTAAGCATTCAAAAGTTATTCCTCTAAATATTTATATGCCTAGTTATCAAAGTAGAGGGGAAAGATCAAAGAATCAAAATGTCATGTAAGAGGGATTCCTCCTCCCATTTTGTGGAGGATGTGTGGCATCCTTTTCTGATTGGATATTTTGGTTAACATTGTATTGTTGTTGTGTGGAACTACATGTTCTTTGATTCAACATTTCATCACATTTGTTATGATTTTTTTTATTAAGAGCTCTCTCTACACTACAATAAACATTTGGGACAACCAGCAATAATAAAAGTGTAATTTATTCTTTAGGAGCTTTTGTAATTAAGGTATGCTTGAGATTATGATGTATTACTCTATCAGTGTAATGTTAACTGTCAATTTAAAATAACATGACTTTATTATTTGAAAAAGAAAACATCCATTAATGAGAAAGAGGGGGAGATATGATCAAATAATTTAAAACATTTCAATATACATTTTCATTATTCCTAAATAAACACATCTAAAAATATAAAAAAACATATACATTGATTTCAATGTACATTTCTCATCATTTCTAAATCAACACAAGTTTATAAAATAGAAATTGACATATGTAAATTTTTCCATTCAACATTGTTACTTCATGCATATTCAACTAATTTCTTATGTAATTCCTAAAAAAAATATTTTTAAGACATATAGATAAACATAAGTTTTATCATGTACAAATTATACCACTATTCCAAAAACTTAATAACATAGATTAATATTAGATTGACATTAATCATGTTCACCAAATTCATTAGTAAGCATTAGTAAGCATTTTTTATTTATTATTATTTAGATTCAGAATAATGTAAATTTCAAAGGGTCAAGTTAGTATCAAACAAATACATATACATAATGATTACCTAGCATTTGGAACCATGTTAGATCAATCTTAACTTTAAATAATCAAATCAAAAAAGGTGAAACTTTTTTCAAACAAATTTTGTCCTATAGAAGATGGTTTGTACTTCATGAATTTAATCGTTTTTAGGATAAATAAATATACAATTAATATATATTCATTTCTAATCTTAGCCATCCATATTAATTAATATACCTTCAACCATCTCAATAGAGTTCAAAAACCAATTAATATACATTCAACCCTTTCAATAGAGTTCAAAGACCAGAAATATTACCACTGCATTTTGATTCAAAAGACCACTCAAACTCACTCAATATTGGAAGTAATGATGCTACAAGGTTCCACGGGTTCCTTGTATCCGGGGGTTGTTCAACTTAAAACGTGAGCAGATGGTTTTTATGCATGCAATTACTGTCGGGTTTGGCATGTTGTCTCTGTTTCGTCTTTGGAAGCAAAACTACAGTGTAATTTTAGACAACAATATTTTCTAAGGAATGGTTTCTATATTTCTTCCAGAAATCCGGGTGGAAATTCCTCAGAAGTCTTGTTGTAATTTTAGAAAACACCACCAAGAATAGGAAATCGGCTCTTAATATTTTCTTCCCGATGGCTTCTATATCTACTCCAGAAATTCTGTTGGAAATTCCTCAAAGAAATTTCGTTTCCGAAGGTAAAGTTGGCATATGACTTCATCGATAGCGAAAGCCCGACGAGATTTATTCTCTTTCCTCGGAGACATATTCCCGGTGCATCAAAAGAAGCGTTTTGGATGGCTTGGGAATGGAACTTGTGCAATACAGTGTTGATCTGTTATTATCCAGCGATGACAAAAAGAAAGACGACGATGTGCAAGTCATCCGAGGCCCCATTACCACGGCCACAGCAAGAGCTCTTCGATCGCGTTGGCATGGCTGCTGGGATTTAAGCCCAGGTCTCCACGGAGTCTGCCATCGGGGATTATAGAACCTGAATGCATCCATCCCTACTGACGGTTTGATCTCTGTCAGGTTACTTCTTCGTCTTGTGCACAGCATGCCTGTGCGTCCACCATTTGCCGGATTTAAATGTTGACTGGTTTCAGCAAGACCGACTGCATTCCTTTTCTGGTCAGGATGATGCTGGTTTGTTTTCTAACAAAGTTACTGTAATTTCGTCTACCTCTGCTCCATTCCGCTCTCCAAAATAGCAAAGATCGATCCAGCTATCACCCTGTAGCTTCCAAAGCAGACCTGTGGGTTACAAATGTGAAGCCTGCACTCTGCCATAACGATATGAACTCGCTGCAATAAATCCAAAAATTTGGCCACAAAGCTGTGAAAGGCCCTATGATGACGTTGCAGACACAGGCCAACACCAACGCAAACTTGAAACTCTGTGGATGAAAGAGAGAATGTCATCCGATAACAAGGCGAAACAAGAAATTTGAAAACAAAGCGGGAAATCAAATTTCAAATTCAAATGGCTTTCCCATGTGAGAAGATAAATGGGAATCTGCGATAATAAATTAGACGTACTGTCATTGCGTGGTCCCGCATACTCCACCGGAAACACATGCTGGCCGCCGGAGATCTGAATCCATGGTTATGTATGCTATCCCTGACCTGCACCACATACATAGCTGGCCCAGCATTTAAGACTCAATATATGGCTGGTTAGCCCTTGCCGGGTTCAGTGATCAAATTTGAAATTTAGAAGGGTATATATTCATGTCGCACTTCTATAATGAAAAGCATAAAAAAAGAGCAATTCAATTGACAACAGTGAATTATTTTCAATTTTTATTTTTTATTTTTTCATAGGACAATGGTAGAACAACAACCCCATGGATGTTGTGTATAAGGCAGGTATATGAGCCACAACTAATATATCGGATGCATTTACCATTAATGGATAAACAGGAAACCTATATTCCTGCTCCAGTTAAGATAAGGATTAATTTTGTAGGAAATTTTTGTGACCAGAACGTTCAAGCCAATATACAAGTAGCTCAATCAAATTTAAGTTTATTGCATGAATGAATAAATTCAGTAAAATTCGAAACAGGTTTAGGATTCAACAAAAGAGTGTACAAAGGTGTATATATTTTTGGTATCTCTTTTTTTAATATGAAAACATACCAGGAATTGGGAATCCGCAAACAAATCAAATCCAGTATGTTAGGAAGTCTGTTGAATGTGCTCCTCTCCAAGCATAAATCGTGCTTAAACCTTGCTTGACAGGCGTTTGTTGAATGATGAATCTATGCTCCTCTCCAACTTAAATCGTCGTCAAACGTTGCTTTGGGAAGCATTGAGGCACAACCCAGTGAAATTACAAACCTAATACATGGCCCATATTGACATCTAGTCGCTCTCAATTGAAACTACCAAATGTAATGGTATCAAAGGGTAATTGTGACATAATAATTAATAAGAACTTCCATCATATGCACAATTAGAAAAAACAACTCAAAAAGAAATTGTTGTTTTTGAAATGGAAGTAACTCAGAAACTGCCAAATGTAATGGGATCAAAAGGTAATTGTGACATAATAATTAATAAGAACTTGCACCATATGCACAACTAGAAAAAACAACTCAAAATGACACTGTTGTTTTTGAAAAGAAATTTACAAATTCAACATTCCTAAAATTCTAATTTCATAAAAAATGAAATTTAAATAAAAAATTGACAATTTGTCAGCACTTCCTAAAAAAATTTAAGATATTATTCCAATTTTTTTTTAAATGACAAAAATCAATTTTTTTTTTTTTTTTTACTAGTAAAAATTTCTCCCTATTTCTCTAACGTGCCAGAGACACTTTGAAGAACTCTGACGTGTTCAATTTTGATCCCTGGTGGGGTCCAATGAAGTCAATTGACTTATTACAAGTTCAATGATGATCTGCTGTTCCTCAGCAGTGAAGGCACCCTTCTTGAGATTAGGTCTGAAGTGATTAGCCAACCCAGAATGAGCATCATGTTTCCTCATTGCTTATCCTCCCGATTTCCAGGCTTGCTGGCAGCTATCACCGCATAAGTCAGGAAATATCCAGCTATAAATGCACAAACTGTGATCTTTAGTTATCTTCCATCCTCAATCCTCTCTTCTGTGATATCCCATGTTTATTTACGTTAAGTGTCAGACTTTTTTATCTACATATATTCAAGAACATGCTAGTATTGCTTTCAATATAGTAATTTTGTGATATTCTTAGCTAGTGGGCTTGCTAGATTCAAGCTAGTGGGCTTGCTCAGGGTGAAATTACGCTGGTTCATGGAGATTATTGATCTGGAAGGTGGTGATGGATTCAAGCCTCTTGCAGCAGAGAATAGTGGCAAAGGAGAAATGGCAGTGCCTATATGCTCTGAGCTCTGGCATGCCTCTGCGGGTCCTCTCACCTCGCTGTCTGCGAAGGGAAGTCATGTGGTGTATGGTCACATGGAGCAGGTAATGTTTGATTGATTGTCTCTGCATTATCCCAGAATGTAGTTGCTTGTTGAAATTTTGACCCATACAAGCCATTTTTCTGTTGAATTCATTGAAGTTAGAGCAAAATGCAGTTCCGTAGCACGTTTTGATGCTCATTTTAGTGAGATATTATGTTAAAATCCATCAGGAAGGAAGCTTTGAAATAGGCAGGTGACTGCATCTCTGAACGAAAGAGCTTGCCCAGAGTTTGCAGGAAGCTTGTCCAGAATTTGTAAGAGTATGTGTCAACAGTTCGTGTGGTGCTGATTTATGTCAATCAGGCTAGTTTGTGGGTTGTTGATTTATGTGAATACAGGCATCAGAACTTGAGTTTCAGGGTGAAAAACGCAAAACAGAGCAGCTTGTTTTATAACTGCAACGCAGAACGGAGCAACACTCCATGCAAAAATGGGAAATGTTCTTGAATAAGTACAGAGGTGGAGTCAAGCGCACCGTCCTCCATCAAACTAGAAAAATCTTAAGAGAAGAAACCAGGTTTCTCGATATATTTCCTTCTATGGTTATAGAGTAGTTATCAATTTGAACCAGTGAGCATGCATAACACATATCTTTTTGTAATTTCAATAACTATATAGCTCATATCTCATTAAAGAATGCATGTTGCAGAATTTGATACCGGGGATATTTCCTCAGTCCACGGAGAGGGAGAATCTGAAAGAGTTCTAAAGAGGTAACATCTGTAAACATGGAACGGTTTGAACCCATTGAAAATTCTACACAGAATAAAAGAAGTTTCAAACAAGATTCAAGTTCTGAAGCTTCTAAACTAATTTTGTATAGATATTTGTTTGCAATTTCAATAACTATATATTTCAATTTCAGTTGAATACCCTGTTTTCTTATCGGTCAATTATTCTCCGATGTCTATTCTTATATGTATATGAATATGCAGCCCACCTTACTCACTCTGGCTGGACGGATATAGGCTGAACAAAAAGTGAATTACAATATATATCGCAAACTTGTAAATATAATTTTATTATTAATTTTATGTTTCCTAATTGATATTTCATAAAATTAGAACCATACAGGGAAGATTAGCATGACTTTTATCTAACGATGATACACACAAAATTAAATTGCTAAATTTGTAAAAATATAATTTTATTATTAAATTATAATGTTTTTCACTTAAATATTAAAAAGAATGGCACGTCATGAAATTAACTTATATATAATTTTATTATTAAAAAAATAATATTTTCTTTTAGATTCAATTTATTAAGTTTTAGTTGACGTTAATTATTATTACTATTAATATGTGTTAATAGGTAATGCTACTTAATAATAAATAAATTTTGGGGTTCTTTCTAATTTTATATTGATAAATAATATTATTTAACAATAAAATTATAATAATCTTTAAAATATTTGAATATAAAAATAAAAATAAAATGTTTGTGATGTGAAAAATAATAATTTTAATGAAGATGATAATTATTAACGTCCACTAAGACCAATGTGGTTTACTGGATTTTAAGAAGAAGAATCTAGTTGTAATTCTCTAGAATCTTATTTCTATATTAAAAAAGAAGGGAAATAAGCACACCAAAAGATCACTATACTTGGGCTCACTTAACAAGTCAAGAAGATTGGAAGTGTGACAAATGTTAGGGAAATGAGAGCGGATGTGAGTAAGAGTTGGATTGTCTAAAAGAAAGTGTTTTTAATCATCTACCCTCTTAGTATCGCAAATCTAACAAATTCTATTGTCCCAGGGAGTCTTGGGAGTAGACCACCGCCTGGTCTCACTTTGAAGCTCATGAGAATTAGTTCTAATCTCTATTTTTGAGTCTATTCCTCTTGAGTTCTAACCATTGACTATGAGGTTACTTCTTAAACGTGGCAAAAATTATTATATACAAGACAATTAATGCCAAACGTGGCTGCCAAGAATCGAACCTCCAATCTATGAGCATGCAACCATTAGGCCACGAGCCTCTTTGTTATAAATGAAAACAATTTTTTGTTGACTCAATCATGAGTTTAATTTTGATAGTGTATGTACACAATTTTTTTTATAAATAAGTTCATAATGCATCTTGCAAGAAAAAGAGAATGAGACACATAAATGACATTTTAGAAGGAAAACCCTATCTATGTTAATTCTCGTAGATGATTAAATGATCCAAAATTCAAAATTATACTTATTACTAAGAGTACAAGCTCACTTACTGTGTTGCATCATCAAATGCAAGAGGATGATCCCCTAGTTCATCATCCATACATAGTTTGCAATAAACCATTTCTAGATCTAGTTTCCATTCTTACTTTAGAGGGGTGGAGGTTGATATTACCAGCACATACACATATTTGGGGGCTCAATTTTTAGGTTTTAAGTTTGGTTTGAGGGAGGATCTCCAACCTTGAGTGAATAAGGCATATGGGTGCCTTTCTCTTATAAAAAAACAAATGTTTCCAACACCATTTTCAAGGCATCTCATCCAAATTGGACCTTATGGACTCCAATTTGACACCTATAATTTTATATGGTTCAGAGGTATGGAGGTCAAGCTTACTCAGGTTAGATGGGCCTTAGGTCAGGTTATAATGATCTTGACTACAAGCCCACTTACTGTGTTGCATCATCAAATGTGCTATTGAGTAGTAGAGTTTTCCATGAACCAGTTTATATGGGATAATATTAATTGATGACAAGACCCATCTTTCAGATAATATCAACATGAAAGAACATGTTAAAGGGAAAATAAAATTCTATTAAAATTCAAAGTATTTACTTCAGGACTTCACTATATGAAAACCAAAACTTGAGACTACCTATTTGATTGCCATCATAAGATGAAGAAATCATCTAAACTTTTATGGCATCTTCTATAAATTTTCACTGTAGATTCAAACAGCTTATGTAATATGCTAAAACAAAAGACATGAATCTACTCTACTCATCAGTGGACACAAAAATTGATCGATGAAAACATGAAGCAGAAAAAGGAAGAGTTTCAATTTCACATAACACAATATTTTTCTGGGGAAGGAAACTGCTCAAAACCCCAACTATCTATATTGCATTAACCAGAAAATTTGGGAAGAGAATATTGTAGAAATTCCAACTGTAGATCACCTGATAATGCAATGTAACTAAAGAAAAATACTTGATCTACTTCTACAAACAAACTTGCGGAAGCTTAATTGATTTTGAGCAAGACCAAATAGAACACATATAACAGATGAAGAAGAAATCAATCACACATGAACACAGAAGAATACTCTGGGGAAAGCCTTAGCTAAAATCCCCACTATCTGTATTATCATACAAGTGGAAATATCTCAGGATTACACAAAGCTTTAGCTCACAAGCTATCTAGCTCTCAGTACAATCCCTCACTACTGCTCATAGATAGAATAGACAACACGTATGCCTTCCTTCAGTCCTCCAAGCCTCCTATTTCCTTGCGCAATTGCTCATGGGTCCTCCAGCTGCAACCTGTGTCATTCTCACCTCACACAAAACATTGACCTCTGAAATAACTGCGCAATCCTGAAGGAGATAATTCCTTCTGCATGGATGAGTTTCCTTTATAGGAAAATTCCTCCAACTGATAGTACAATGTCCCTGTCTTTAATCTCAACTGGGTCTTTGTCTGAACTGACAAGCATGAGTTATTTATGTGAGAATATTCAATTATCTGGAGAACACTAGTTGCATGCATGCGTGCATTAACTGACTGAACTCACAATTAGTTCCTCCAACTGTTTGGAACTAATTTAACTGGGCTTAACTCAGTTAAATAAGCTAACTAATTATAACTCAAATACAACTCATCGTTATCTCCTTAATTAAGGGATAACTTCCCCAATCAAAGGGATAACTGTTGCATGTCTTCACATAGACTTCATGTTTGATTTTCTCCAACTAATTAACTCAAGATGAATTAATTAACTATTTTACAAACAGCTGCTGAGATCAAATTCGAATTTTAATTCTCAATTTTAATTTAGGGACTAATTAAAATTGGAATGTATCTCGAAATGCTATCTATAGCAATGCTATTTTTAGCATTTCTATTTTTAGCATTTCTTGTTGCTATTTTCAACGCTCCATCTTAACAAGAAAGGGATTATCTGTCACCTCGATCCTGTCTCTATGGAACTCAAATTTGCATTTTGACAATGCCTTAGTCAAAATGTCTGCATCCTGCTCCTCAGTCGAAACATACTACAACAACATGATCCTCTTCACCACACAGTCTCGAAGATGACGGTAACAGATATCAGTGTTCTTGGACCTATCATGAAATACTGGATTCTCAGAGAGTTTGATACAACTCTGATTATCGCAATAGATCATAGTTGGATCCATCCTCTGATCAAACAACCCAGCTAGAATTTTCCACATCTAAATGGCCTCACATGTTTCCTGGATTGCAGCCATGTATTAAGCCTCTACTGAGCTAAGTGCAACTGACCTCTATTTCCTGCTGTACCAAGAAACTGCAGCTAAACCAAGGTTAAAAATTCCTCCTGAAGTGCTCTTCTAATCTGATGGACTCCCTGCCCAATCTGCATCTGTGAAGCCCTAAAGCTTCACTCCCTCTATCCTTCTGTACCATAATCCATACTGAGATGTGCCTCTGAGGTATCTCAACACATGCTTAGTTTCCTTCCAAAACAGCTTGGTAGGTTGAACCATAGCATGACTCAGTTGGTTCACCACAAAGCACAAGTCTAGTCATGTGTTCACTAAATACATCAATGAACCCACAAGCTGTTGATACACAATAGTAGCTACTACCTCACCTGAAGTAGCATCCTCCTTCCTCCAATTACTTGCTAGAGGAGTCTGCATGGGCTTGCACTTCTCCATGTGGAATCTCCTGAGTATCTCATTGGCATACTTTCCTTGAGACGTAAACACTTCCCCATCCTTCTGCCACACTTCCATGCCTAGAAAGTAGTGCATGAGACCCATGTCTTTCATCTCAAACTCTCTTGCAAGATCCTCCTTGCAAGACTTGATCAACTGATCATCACCTATTAATATTAGATCATCAACATAAAGAACATTGATCAATGGCTTACCTTCTACCATGATGTGGTACAGGTTCACATCTGCTTCACTCTTTTTGAAGCCCAACCTGGTGAAATAACTGTCGGTCCTGGTGTACCAAGCACGAGGTGCTTGCTTCAGCCTGTACAAAGCTCTCTTGAGTTGGCACACATGCGACTCATGATCGAAGGTCTCAAATCCTTCCGGTTGCTCTATGTACACCTCTTCCTCAATCTTGTCATTGAGGAATGCAATCTTCACATCTATCTGATGGATCTTCCAACCTATCTGTGTTGATAGTGCCAAAATCAATCTGATAGATGAGTATCTTGCTACTGGAGCAAAAGTCTCATCATAGTCAATCCCTTCAACCTGTGAGAAACCACGGGAAATAAATCTTGCCTTATGTTTCTCCACTACCATCAGCAGCTTGATTTACCTTGTAAAGCCAATGAGAACTCACAACTGACTTGTTCTACGGTCTTGGAACCACATCCCAAACACTGTTCCGAACTATGGAGTCATACTCCTCCACCATAGCATCAACCCAAACTGGCTGTTGCACTGCTTCCTCAAAGGAACATGGTTCGGTATCTACACACTCCCCAATAAGGGCCATGTAACTAGTGTACCACTTAGGTGACCTCCTCTGTCTACACTAAGAAGATGGCTCTCCCACATTCTCTCTCACATCCATCAACAATCTGTCAGCTTCCCTTGTGCATTTCGGCCCCTCTCTGGAAGACTCTGCATGAGTGGATGTCTCCACTATTGGAACCTCTGCATGTGGCTACTCTGCATCAGTCTGGGGCTCCTCCTCCTTAGGAACCAAAAGTTCCTCCTTTGCATGCATCTTGAGCTCCCTCTCAAGGGAAACTTGCATGGCCTTCAGCTCATCGAACTTAAGATCTCTGCAAACCACTATTCTCCTACTCGTAAGAAAATACACCCGATAGTTGTGGGGAGTATCAGTGTACCCCACAAGTATCCCCAACTTTGTTGTTGGTTTTAGCTTCTTCCAGGCATCCTTGGTCACATGGCAATAAACCGATGAGCCAAAGATTCTGAAGTGACTCACATCTGGTATCTTCTCGAAGAAAGCTTCCTCTGGTGTCTTCATCCCAAGTATGCGATGTGGGTTTCTATTCTGCAAGTAAACCGTTGTACTGCATGCCTCAGCCCACAAATGAAGTGGTAGGCCTTGGTCATGTAGCGTCACTCGAGCTGCTCCCACAATCATTCTATTCTTCCTCTCAGCCACCCCATTCTGTTGTGGGTTATGGGGTGCCGTCAACTCCCATTTAATTCCTTTTGCTACACAGAAGTCCTTAAACTCTTGAGAGACATACTCTCCACCATTGTCACTTCTCAAGGCCATTATTTTCTTCCCTGATTCCTTCTCAACCAAAGCTTTGAACTCACAAAACTTGGAGAAGGTCTGATCCTTCTTCTACATGAAATAGATCCAGCACTTACGAGAAAAATCATCAATGAAAATAACATAGTACCTTTGTTTCATGGTGGATGCAGTCGAGAATGGTCCACACACATCTATATGAACTCACTGCAAGATCGCCTCAGCTCGACTGTCTCGATCATGAAAGGAAGATTTTGCATACTTACCCAAGGTACAACCTTTGCATGTATCTACTTGCTCAAGTTTACCTTTGGGAAGTCCAGTAGAGATTTGTTGCATGATCTTCAAGGCCCCATGATGCAAGTGGCCCAATATTCTATGCCATAACTTGCCAATATCTTGGCTTTGCACCAACTCTTCTTTGGAACTCAATGCAGCACAGTCATCTACCTCCAGCTTGTAGAGATTCTTTACTTGAATCCCAATCCTCTTGGTCTGACCCATGGTGATGTGTCTTAGGAACACCTTTCCTTTACTGAAGACTACATCATAGCCTTTGTCTTCCAACATTGCGACGGATGCTAGGTTCTTCTTTAGTCCAAGCACATACTTTACATTAGTTAGGGTGAGAGGAGCTCCATGCTCCCTCTGAAACATAACCGTGCTTTCACTTGAAACACGGTACTTTCCATCATCGCCCATCTCTATGCGCATCTGGAGGTCCTTCTCCTCCAAGGTACTAAATAAATTCTTGTCGCCGATCACGTGGAATGAGGCTCCACTATCCAGGTACCAAACACAACCCACCATCGATGAAACCATGCATGCGATGAGGGTAAAATCCAATTCGAACTGTGAGGCTAGTGCCTCACCATCTGATCCTTTCGAGGATCCCTTCTTGGATTTCTTCTGTGGACAATTTGTTGCATAATGGCCCACCTCATGATAATTAAAGCATCGCACTTTAGATTTGTCAATCTTCTTCCCACCATGGGAAGAACTCGATTTGGAATGGGAAGCCTTCCCTTTCCCTTTCCTCATCTTACTTGTTAAGGCTAGATTTTATTCATCATCATGCTTTAATGAAGAACCATCTCCAGTGCTTCTCCTGATCTCCTCCTGCATCAGATCCGACCACAGTCATTCCCAATCTAGAATTTTCTCTCTTCCATTCACTGAGTCCTGGTAACTATGACAGCTCTTAGGAAGATCGAGGAGAGAAAGACTCACCATCTCATCACTGATTTTTGTGATTCCTACACTTCCAAGCTCATCTCTGCAAGTGGTGAGCTTGTTCAGATATGTAGAGATCGTGTCGCCCTTTTCACACTTGATTTTCTGAAGCTTGTCCTTCAGCGCCAACTTCCTCTTGTTGTTGTTGTTCTAATATAGATCCTCCAATGTCTTCCACATTGAAAATGGAGTCTCCTTCCCATGGAGACTCGAGACAATATGGTCTCGAACTCCCTCCAGAAGAATCCTCCTCGCTCTCGCCACACATTTCTTCCATTCCACCAATTCTTGGGCATTAGCTGCTACTGGCTTAGGGACCTCTTGATCAATCAAGTCCATCAAACTGTTTTCCTCTAATACCACTTCCATGCGATCCTTCCAGGCTATGTAATTTGAGCTGCCATCTAGGGCATACTCGAGTCTCAAGCCATTGAACGCCATTGGTGAACTTTGAGATGTGATAAGAAATCGATTCTGTACCTACAATCAAGAACTTCAAACTTCGAACTTCTCCCTCCTTTGTATACTATTCTTTGCTATGATCAACTTAGCTCCAATATCATGTAGAAATTCTCACTGTAGATCACCTAATAATGCAATGTAACTAAAGCAAAATACTTGATCTACTTCTACAAACAAATTTGTGGAAGTTTAATCGATTTTGAGCAAGATTAAATAAAACACATATAACAGATGAAGAATAAATCAATCACACATGAGCATAGAAGAATGCTATGGGGAAAGTATCTGCTAAAAACCCCACTATCTGTATTATCATACAAGTGGAAATATCTTAGGATTACACAAAGCTTTAGCTCACAAGCTATCCAGCGCTTAGTACAATCCCTCACTGTTGCTCATAGACAGAATAGACAACACATATGCCTTCCTTCAGTCCTCCAAACCTCCTATTTCCTTGCGGAGTTTCTCATGGGTCCTCCAGCTACAACTTGTGCCATTCTCACCTCACACACAACATTGACCTCTAAAATAACTGCGGAATCCTGAAGGAGATAATTCCTTCTGCATGGATGATTTTCCTTTATAGGAAAATTCCTCCAACTGATAGTACAATGTCCCTGTCTTTAAAATCAACTGGGTCTTTGTCTGAACTGACATGCATGATTATTTATGAGAGAATATTCAATTATCTAGAGAACACTAGTTGCATGCATGCATGCATTAACTGACTGAACTCACAATTAGTTCCTCCAATTGTTTGGAACTAATTTAACTGGACTTAACTTAGTTAACTAAGCTAACTAATTATAAATCAAATACAACTCATCCTTATCTCCTTAATTAAGGGATAACTTCCTCAATCAAAGGGATAATTGTTGCATGTCTTCACATAGACTTCATGTTTGATTTTCTCCAACTAATTAACTCAAGATGAATTAATTAATTCTTTTACAAACAGCTGCTAAGATCAAATTCGAATTTTAATTCTCAATTTTAATTTGGGGACTAATTAAAATTGGAATGTATCCCAAAATTCTATCTATAGCAATGATATTTTTAGAATTTCTTGTTGCTATTTTCAACAAATACAATGCTTGTTCAACACGAACAATCTATGCACAAGTACAATCTATCTCACTGCTTCACAAACCAACTCAAGCCAACACTTAGCCAAATCTACTGATTGCTAAGCCCCTACTTCTTGGCACAATCATTAAGGGAATTAGCCCATATTTAACTAGGAAAATCCCTCACAACAACTGTGCAATCCATCATAGGCCTTCTATTGATTGCATGCACCATCTGTACAACTCGGAAAATTATACAACTGATAGTACACTGTCCCTGAACTCTAATCTCCAGTGGGTCTTCATCTGAACTAACATGCATGATCTATTTTGAGTGATTTATTAGATATTTGATTGATCACTTAATGTGAATTAAGTCCAATTTAATTCACTTGACCGCTTAGTAGTTCCTCCAACAATTAGAACTAATTTAACTGAATTTAACTCAGTTAAATTGAATTTAATACTCAATAATAACTCAACTTGGGCCCCTAAATTTAGGGATCACTCTACATGACTCTAGATATACAACCAACTCTAATTTACTAGGCCAACTAAGTCAACTTGCTATGAGAAGAGAATTGCAATTCAATTGCCAATTTAATTCAAGGACAAATTAAATTGGGTTTTTTCTTGATGTTATTTTTAACATTTCTTGTTTCTATTTTCAAAACTCCCTCTCAACAAGAAAGGAATTCAACTCTATCTTGATCTGGTAGCTTTGGAATGTTCTGAATGCAACACTTATCTCTATCATTGTTGCTACTGCAACTTCAGAAAATGAAAAAGAATCCAAACTGAATCAGTATGATGCATCTGTCAATAGATTCTCTAACTGCTACTAGTTAATGCATTGTCTCCTAAAAACTCTGCACTGTTTTTGACTCTACACTATGCCATATGTATTGCTTCCAAAACTTCTTTACACTCCTCAATATCTAACTGCTTCTAGTCTCTCCCTATGTCACTCTAACATCTAGCTGCATCGACCACCATTGATTCCTCCCGCTATTATGTACTGTGGGCTCTCGTAGCAAGGTATTGATCCATGAGATAAAACATCTCAATGGAACCTACCCAATTCTTTTTCACTGTTAGGACTATTACTTCACATCGCCCCACCTCTCACCTGAAGGTATGGTTGCATGTGCTCCCTCCATCCACTTGGCTCTAAATTCCCCCTACTGGAGGTTTCTACTTGAGTGGATGCCTCCACTCAGTCTTCTCTCTGCTTCTCTAATTGTGGTTGCTCCACAACTTTCTAAAGCTGCATGTTGAGAGGTAATTCAAGCTCCCTCTCAACCACCAAGTCTCTAACCTTTGCCTTTCTCTTTAATTTTTTGCATGCATCTTGTACCTCAAGTGCATACAGGTTCTTAACTTGCACACCAATCTATTTCACTTGTCTTGTGGTGATGCATCTAAGGAAAACCTTTCCTTTTCTAAAAATCACATCGTAGCTATGGTCTTCCAATACCGCAACGTAAACAAGATTCTTCTTTATCCTTGGAACATACATCATATCTGTGATTCTGAGAGGGGAGCCAAACTCCCTCTGAAAGGTAACTATACCAATGTTGGTCGCATTATACCTCCCATCATCTCCAAACTCCATGTCCTTCTTTAGGACTTTCTCCTCCAAGTCACTGAAGATATCTGTATTCCCCATCATATGGAATGAGGCACAACTATCAAGATACCACATGCTTCCCATTACAATGATGACCATGCATGCAATGAGAGTGAAATCAAGTTCGAATTGTGAAGCTAGAGCTTCACCTGTTGCTACTACTACATGCTCCTTCTTTTTTTCTTTCTTTTGTGGGCATCTCATGGCATAGTGCCCGAACTCGTGATAATGAAAACACTTAATGTTTGACAAGTCATTCTTCTTTCTGCCCTCCTCGCCTTGGGACTTTTTTAAATTGGCAACTAGGGCCAAAATTCATGTGGGTCATCTTATTCATGGCTAATAATATTTTTATTAGATTCCTCTCGTCAAGAGGTGTAGGATTGATCTAAAGATCATCCGATTCCGATAAGTATTTATGGAGATATGAATTTATTTTGATTATGGAATTATTATCAAGCCGACATACAACTCATGTAGGTTCACAAGCCCAACAGTCGCATCTATTCAAACATCATCAGTTGTGTATAAATACAAGAGGACTTTTCCTCATTTTCACTCACTCATCTCATCACATCTCTCTCTCTCTCCTGCGCAGAAAAGAGGGTCTTCTCTACTGTGCAGAAAAGAGTCTCTCTCTCACCTAGTTTGAAGGCAGCTGCTGAAACTGAAGCTGCAACTGCAGAAGTGAAGTTTGACCTACGTGGACCAGAATATTTCCTCTTCTGAACTGCATTGTAGGTTCATCTGAACCTCCTCTGAAGACTGTAACTTTTGGTGGTGGAATCAAGTCGATTCGACGGACGGTTTATGAGATATCGACTGCCCTAGTTTGAAGGAAGCTACTGAAACTGAAGCTACAACTGCAGAAGTGAAGTTTGACCTACGTGGACCAAAGGATCTCATCATCTAAACTACACTGTAGGTTCATCTGAACCTCCTCTGAAGGCTGCAACTTTTGGTGGTGGAATCAAGCCGATCGGACAGTTAGTTTGTGAGATATCGACTGCCCTAGTTTTGATGATGAAGCCGCTAATGCTGATGCTACTGATCTAGGGTTTGCTACTACTAATATAAATCAGATTTATTGTGCTATTTATCTCTGCTGAATTATTGAAGATAAAAGAAGATTTGATCAAAGGTTTTCCCCACACATTGTGGGGTTTGTCCTTGGCTAGCCACCACATCTTGTGTCTCTTGTCTTGGTTTGTTTCCTGTCGATTGTTTAATATTCTATTTGCACTTTACTTTATGTACATGTGATTGCTAATCTGTGGAATATAATAAGGAAAAGAAGTAAACTGTTATAAGCATAGAACATACCATAACTCAACATGGAATCAGAGCCGAGGTGAAGACAAAGCCCGAGCAAGAGCAGGAGCAATCACCGAAGTGAAGATTGGCAAGGCTATCCTAAAAGAACTATGGGGTCCTCAACACTCTTTCCTGCCGAAGACAAGCTCTATGAGAAAGATGACTATCATAGATGGAAGATGTCTATTGATCTAGCCTTAGAAGATCAAGGAGTGCTGGACCATGTAAGAGGCAATATTGTTGAGCCTCCATCAAATGCATCCGTTGCTACCTGGAACAAATGGAAAAATGGAGAAGTCAAAATAAAGAAGATCATCCAAGACTCTATCAACAAGCACTTGGTGGCCTACATCTCTGAAGTGGACACCTCCAAGGAAATCTATGATAGACTGGTGAGTATATTTAAAGTTAATGATGCAAATCAAGTTTTGTTTCTTAGAAATAAGCTGAGGGAAATCAAGAAGGGTAAAGATGAGAGTATGCAAGCATACTTCTTAAGAATCACCAAGATCAAGAACGATCTCCTATCTATTGGGGAAACTATTACTGACAGGGAAATGGGACTCACAACTCTTGGAGGATTACCATCCGAATGGTATGTGTTCAGGACTGCTCTTCTGAACAATAATGCAATTCCTGGTTTCGAGGAACTAATGGCTAGATGAATTCAACAAGAAACAAGGGTAGAAGAGTAAGAAATGCCCTTGCCTAAAGGTCCTCCTGCTACTTTTTCTTCTCATGCGAAGAAAAGAAATAACTCCGAGTCCAATTCATAAAGAAAGGTTGGACCTAAGGGTGGAAGAAAAGGACGATGTTATGTTTGCACTAAAGCAAGTCACCATGTAAGGGAATGCCCTAATAGAAAGGACTCTCACTGTGACGATGATCAAAATCCATCTCATGGTAATCGAAGGGATGGAAAATTCAATAGCAAAGGTAAAAGGAATGTTGGAAATCAAGGAAGAGGAAAACCATTCAAGAAGGCTAGAAATTCTAGGATGTATTAAATGCACCTGACCTCAAAAATAACTTGGTGTCCATCTCGGCAATGGAAGACAAAGGCTACAAGGTAACCTTTAGCGATGGCAAGGTACGTATATGGAAAAATAATGTTAAAGATGCCTTACTCTTGGATTTCGTGTTGATTCATTATATCAGGTCGATGAAAGTCAGGTAGGTGTCATGTCTTATGACACATCTTTTTAGTCCCAACTTTGGCATTGGAGGTTTTCCCACCTTCATTACAAAGATTTACCCAATGTAAGACATATTGTAACAGGGATACTCGAATTCCTAGTAGAAAAAGAAGGTGTATGTTTGGGATGTGCCGAAGGAAAGCTCAAAAGGGGACCATTCCCCTCAAACCTAAGCAAGACCTCCAATATATTATAGTTGGTTCACTCAGGCATACTTGAGGTTGGCATTAAGAGGGAGACTACTACACCACATACTCTAGAGCAGAATGGTGTGGCACCGTACGATTGTGGAAGCTGTCTCTATGGGTAGATGATGTAACAATGCCTGATGTGGAAGAACCGATGGATCCTATTTATCCACCTGAGCCTTCCTCTTCCAGGAAGAGGCCTTCATGGCTTAGGGGGATACTTGATGATGCTGAAGGACATGCTACACCCTGAGGAACCTTCTGTGAAAGTAAGAAACCTAACAGGTATCAGGGATACCTGACTATCATGAGCACGATCATACAAAATGAGCCTTCATCATTCTCAGATGCCGTCAAGCATCAAGTATGGAAGGATGCTATGACCAAAGAATATGAGTCTATTATGGAGAATGATGTTTGGGAAGTAGTTCCCAGACCCCAGGACAAGACAATTGTTACTTCAAAATGGCTTTACAAGATAAAGCTGCAGCAGATGGAAGTACGGAATAGTATAAGGCTCGTTTTGTTTCTCGTGGTTTCTCCCAAAAGGAAGGTATAAACTATGATGTGATATTTGCACCTGTTGCCAAATATACGACCATCCACTTGATCATAGCCCGTGTGGCTTCACAAGGATGGAACCTACCTCAGATGGATGTCAAGACCACGTTCTTGCACGGTTCGATCAAAGAAGAGGTCTATGTGGAGCAACCTGAAGGATTCGATATTTATGATTGAAAATATCATGTATGCAGGTTGAAGAAGGCTCACTATGGGTTGAAGCAAGCACCCCGAGCATGGTATGAGAGGATTGATAACTACTTGATGAAGCTGGGATTCACTAGGAGTGAAGTCGATCCTAACCTTTACCTTAAGGTTGAAGATGACAAGCCTCTCATACTGGTGTTGTATGTGGATGACCTCTTTCTAACAGGTGCATACCCTCTCATTCACAATTGTAAGAGGGAGTTGGCTTTTGAATTTGAAATGAAGAACCAAGGACTTGAAGTGTGGTAGAAGCCAAGGGAAATTTTCCTATCTCAAGGAAAATATGTGGTGAAGATTCTAAAAAGATTTGGTATGATGGATTGCAAGCCTGTGACTACCTTGAGGATCTTAACTTTCAGAAGTTATATGATAGTGATGTCGGACCAGATTTGGGAAATTCCTCTGAGTTTCAAAATCTCATTCGCGTTGATGTTCTTGGTGAACCTTCGTCCGAACATATGTTTTACAGTTAGCATTGTGAGATCATATTTGGTTGAGCCTCACTAGATTGGTGCCAAGAATCTTTTGAGATGTCTTCAGGACACAATCTCTCATGGATTGAGATACACTGCCGAAAATATGAAACTTCATGACTATTCGAACGCTGATTAGGCAGGTAGTGTGGAGGATCACTGCAGCACTTTTAGTGTTGTTTCTCTTTGGATTCTACTTCGATATAATGGATGAGCAGGAAGCAGAAGTCGGTTGCCATAAGCACCGCCGAGACCGGATACATATCTACGAGTATGACCTTGTATGAAGCTGCTTGGTTGGGGAAGCTCTTTAGTGAGCTGTTTAAACACATACCATTGTGATTCTCTGTAACAACCAGAGGTGGGATTCAATTATTGAGGAATCCCATATTCGTCGATTGCTCCAATAGACAGACATCATTTGGGATATGGTAAGTCGATGAGCAAGGAGGCTCCATCGCATTAAGATGATGTACAAGTTAATACACCTTGTCAAAGCCCCGAGGAAAGATCTAATCTATGATTTTCCCAAATGACTTGGAGTCATCAAGAAACCCTTCTACAAGAGTCCTGCATGTTGCATACATTGAGCTCTGGGAGCTCTGAGGGCTTGCAGTTCTTACTGGAGCAACATATGACCACAGGGTGACTCACCCTCCATTGGTGGTGTGCATTGGAACAAGATGATTTTCTCTCTCGTGGGACAAGATGATTTGCTCTCTTGTGGAATAGGATGATTCGCTCTCCTGTGTAGAAGGATGATTAGTTCTCCCATGAGGTTTGGATTGATGTGTTCTCCATGGCGATTGTAGCAGGATTGATGTGTTCTCCTATGAGGCCTGGATTGATTTGTTCTCCATGGCGATTGTGGCAGGATTGATGTATTATCCATGGCAATTGTAGCAGGATTGATGTGTTCTCCATGGCGATTGTAGCAGGATTGATGTGTTCTCCTGTGAGGCCTAGATTGATGTGTTCTCCATGATGATTGTAGCAGGATTGATGTGTTCTCCTGTGAGGATAGGATTGATGTGTTCTCTTGTGAGGATAGGATTGATGTGTTCTCTTTTGAGGACAAGATTGATCAAGTTCTCCTGTCGAGACATCCTACCCATGCAGTCTGGGACTCATGGGAAGTACCTCTCATCTAATCAATGAGCAGGGAAATGAAGTTAGGGACCATAGTAGTACCAATGGACGCATCGCTATATCTACCATACTCCCTATGCTAGGATGACCTCCATTGATCTGGGATCAATGATATTGGTCTAGGACCAGTGGTAGGAGTGGTACATTCTATGACACTGACTTCAGGTCGATTTTTACTGGTTTGGGACTAGTGGTACGCACTCTAAGACTGACTTTGAGTCAGTGGAGGATGTTACTAGTCTGGGACCAGTGGTAGGAGTTGTACTCACTATGATGCTGACTTCGGGTTGGTTGAGGCTGGTCTGGGACCAGTGGTATATACTCTGAGACCGACTTTGAGTTAGTATGCTACATCCTCGATCATTTATTCTTCTTCATAATTCGGACAAAAGCAGAGCAGAAAAGAACAAAGCAAAGCAGAGCATAATAGAGAAGAGCCATACAGATCAGTATAGGGCAAAACAAGACAAAGCAGAACAGGCATAATAAAGCAGAGCAAGGCAAGGGTTAGGCTGTACAGGGCAGTGCATTTGATGGATGAATAGTAGTGACCGACATACAGATTGCAGATGAAGTTCTCCCTAGTTGAGAGGGAGTGTTAAATTGGAAACTAGGGCCAAACTTCATGTGGGTCATCTTATTCATGGCTATTAATATTTTTATTAGATTTTTCTCATCGATAGGTGTAGGATTGATCTAAAGATCATCCGATTCCAATAAGTATTTATGAAGATATGAATTTATTTTGATTATGGAATTATTATCAAGCCAACCTACAACTCATGTAGGTTCAGAAGCCCAACAGTTGCATCTATTCAAACATCATCAGTTGTGTATAAATACAAGGGGAATTTTCCTCATTTTCACTCACTCATCTCATCACGTCTCTCTCTCTCTCCTGTGCAGAAAAGAGGGTCTTCTCTACTGCGCTGAAAAAAGTCTCTCTCTCACCTAGTTTGAAGGAAGCTGCTGAAACTGAAGCTGCAAATGCAGAATTGAAGTTTGACCTACATGGACCAGAAGATCTCCTCTTCTGAATTGCGCTATAGGTTCATCTGAACCTCCTCTAAAGTCTGCAACTTTTGGTGGTGGAATCAAGTTGATCTGACGGATGGTTTGTGAGATATCGACTACCCTAGTTTGAAGGAAGCTGCTAAAACTGAAGCTGCAACTGCAGAAGTGAAGTTTGACCTGCGTGGACCAGAAGATCTCCTCATCTGAATTGTGCTGTAGGTTCTTCTAAACCTCCTCTGAAGGCTGCAACTTTTGGTGGTGGAATCAAGTCGATCTGACAGTCAGTTTGTGAGATATCGACTGCCCTAGTTTTGATGATGAAGCCGCTAATGTTGATGCTACTGATCTAGGGTTTGCTACTGTTGATATAAATCAGATTTATTATACTATTTCTCTTTGCTGAATTATTGAAGATAAAAGAAGATTTGATCAAAGGATTTCCCCACACATTGTGGGGTTTGTCCCTAGCTAGCCACCACATCTTGTGTCTCTTGTCTTGGCTTGTTTTCTGTCGATTGTTTAATGTTCTATCTGCACTTTACTTTATGTACATGTGATTGCTAATCTGTGGAATATAATAAGGAAAAGAAGTAAACCGTTATAAGCATAGAACATACCATAACTCAATAGATTTCTTTCCCTTGGCTTTCTTTTCTTCATTGACTAATGAAAAGTCCTCTTGCACTTCTTTAGATAAGGTCCCATCTCTGGTGTTCCTTCAAAACTCTTCTTGTACCAGGTCAGACTATAATCACTCCCACTCTAGTAGCTTCTCCCTCCCATTAACTAAGTCCTGGTAGATATGCAAACTCTTGGGAAGTCCTATAAGTGCTAGGATCACTAGATCATCTTCTAAAGCAGTAACCCTGACACTTCCAATCTCATCCCGACATTGGGTGAACTTGGTCAAGTACTTCAGAATTGAGTCGCCCTTCTCCATCTTAATCTTTCTGAGTTTGTCTTTCAGTGTTAGCTTCATGTGGTCACTGCTATTTTGAAATAGGTTTGTCAAGGCCTTCCACATAGCATATGGAGTTTCCTTTCCATGGATATTTGAGACAATATGATCTCAAACTCCTTCTAGGATAATTATTCTCACCTTTACCACAGACTTTCTCCATTCTACCAGTTCTTGTGCATCAACTGTTGGAGGCTTAGAAATATGATTATCTATTAATTCTTTAATACTACTGCCTTCCAACACTGCCACCATCCTATCCTTCCAAGCTATGTAATTTTAGCTTCCATTCAAGGCATACTCAAGTCTCAAACCATAGAAAGACATACTGTTGGATTTGAAGTATGAACTGCAAATTCGAATTCTCCTGCAAATACAAACTCGTATTCTCCTCTTCTATAATGTCTTTAGCTCTGATACCATGTATGTTTTTACTGTAGATTCAAACAACTTATGTGATATGCTAAAACAAAAGACATGACTATACTCTACTCATCAGTAGAAGTAAAAATTGGTCGTTGAAAAAAATAAGCAGAAAAGGAAGAATTCCAATCGCACATAACATAATATTTTTTTGGGGAAAGCAACTGCTCAAAACCCTGACTATCCATATTGCATTAACCAAAAGATCTTAGAAGAAAATACAATGCTTGTTCAACTTGAACAATCTCTACACAAGTACAATCTATCTCGCTGCTTCACAAACCAACTCAAGCCAACACTTAGACAAATCTGTTGGCTGCCAAGCCCCTACTTCCTTGTGCAATGCCTAAGGGAATTTTCCCATATTTAATTGGGAAAATCCTTCACCACAACTGCACAATCCATCATAGGCCTTCTACTAATTGCATGCACCATTTGTACAACTCAGAAAATTATACAACTGATAGTACATTGTCCGTAAACTTTAATGTCAACTGGGTCTTCATCTGAACTGACATGCATGAGCTATTTTGAGTGATTTATCAGTTATCTGATTGATCATTTCATGTGAATTAAATACAATTTAATTCACTTGACCACTTAGTAGTTCCTCCAACAGTTAAAACTAATTTAACTAAATTTAACTTAGTTAAACTGAATTAAATAATTAAAACTCAATAATAACTCAACTTGGGCCCCTAAAATTTAGGGATCACTCTAGATGACACTAGATAGACACCCAAATCAAATTTATTGATCCAACTAAGTCAACCCAACTTATTTAACTGCTACAAGTTGCTATGAGAATAGAATTACACTTTAATTCTCAATTTAATTCAAGGATAAATTAAATTAGGATTTTTCTTGATGTTATTTTTAACATTTCTTGTTGCTATTTTCAACATCTTCCAAAAATTAGGACTACCAATTTGGCCAAACTACTATATCTATGATACATTTATATCCTTGGATTCCTGAAGTGCAGGTTTGTACTTACCACTAGATCACACAGAGGAGATCACTGCAGATAGTTGTTTGCTCATTCCAAATTGTGTCCCCTTGTATTGTTTCAAGTCCCTTATACTTGAAAACATGATTAAGGTTCAACCTCTTTACATGCTTGTTCTGCTTTTGGTCGCCAGTCACAAGTTTATCGGGTTTGATGGAGGATTTGAAGTCATCCTAAAAGTACCTTCTTAGTTTGATTCTTTATGTACTGAGTGTTTCACAACCCCATATATGTCTTGAATACCATTTTCTTCTCTTGCTAAAAGGAGTGGGCTTCCTCTCTCATCTTTATCGTCATGATGAAAGGTATTTCTCCTTGGGAGATCCTTAACTCTAATAGAGATTAATGACCTTTGTTAAATTAGGTTTGTATAAATACTTAGTGTCTAGATTAATTAATAAAGTCAGTCTAGGTACTAACTAAATTATTAAAGTCATTCAAACATACTGCCTTAGTTTTGGGAGTTATTGTTGTTATTTGTGAAGCCACGTATTATAAGTTTTCTTATTTAATAAAACATACAATACATATTTCATGGTTTCTTGCTTGCAATCTATTTGATCAACATGGTATCTCAGTATTAGAGGTCCAGAGGCTATGTGATTGCAGATTCAAGGATATCTTTATAAAAAATTGGATGAGGATACTAGGTTAGATCAACAAGTTGGAGAGTTAGGAATTTGGATGTGTGTTATCATGTGTATCTACACCAATTGACTTAGGCAATAACTCTAAACAACTAATCCTGTCACCATTACTGTCTCTCTCTTTGGATGGGTGCTTTTCTAGTCTTAGGGGTTTGTCCCTAAACCCTGTGTATGATGTTAACTAATACGTAAATCTACATAAAAATCCAATCAGATTAGCACACTAAACCACCCTTGAGATGCCCAGAAGCACTCAAGAACAAGATCCAATTCATGATTTGAGTTGTTACAATTAAGATCAAATTTGTTAAACTAAATCCAATAGTTTTCAAACAAATGAAATGAAATGAATGTGTTCCTTAAGACAAAACAAGAATTTAAAATAAGTGCAGGGAAAAGAAAACCAAAACCTTGGCAACACAATTGAACATATAATCAACAATGGGATTCAAATAGCTAATGACATAGCATAGTTGAATCTATTCAATGTGTTAATCAATAGACTAAATCAGACCATAATGATCAAGACTTTACAAGTTGTGTAAGTTCCATGGCGTGTTCTGGTGGAAACAATTTGTTTGATCTATATGGAAGAACAATGAAAACAACCTTCTGTTGTAAGATGCCTAGAAAAATGTTTATCCCTTGCATAGATATCTCAACTCTTTCTTTAAAGAAGCTAGAGAAAGGAACCACACCTTCGCTATGCATGAGGGAAACATGATCAAAATGGACTAATAACTCTGCATGTAGTGCTAACTCTGAGTGACTTGTTGTTTGCTAAAAATAAATCACCAACAAGATGTAAACAAATTCTTCTCAAAACACCCATGCTCACTGATCTTGCTATCTAATACGTTAAAAATAAACCTGGGAATAAAGTGTTGTCTACTATTCCAAATCCTCAAAATATCCTAAAATACACTAAGACATACCTCTGCAGGATTGTAACATGCAAGTGATGGGATTACTATTGCACAACTATCATACAAAAGTTGTCACCCTAACTTTTCTCTTCCACAATAACATTTTTTTTCAACAATCATAAGTCCCAAACCTTCTCTAGATCACTTCTCCTTCACAAATATATCCAATGTCACATTAAAACCATGGAAAAACCCATGAAACAACGTCATCAATGCATAAATCCTAAACCAATTTACTACTTTTTGTTTGGTATAACACACATGCATATGTTTGAAGGTCAAACATGCTCAATTAGGCAATTCTTCCTGTAATATGTTGATGTTTACAAGCTGTGAACTCTGAAATATGCTAGAAATAACCCTATAACAGTTCCGCACATTAATTTTCAATAATAAACATAACAATTACTGGAAACCCATCAATTGTTGTTATTCCTAGTCCAGTTACTACATTGATCTTTGACATATGCTACTATTTTCTTCTTTTTTTATGAATGAAAGGCATGGCTAGATCAGATATGTTGGAAAAATTAGATTAGGGAAGCATATCATTAATCGTTTCCATCCATGACAGTTATTTCTAAGTTGAACGAAACGCCGACTGAAACATCATATATATATATATATATATATATATATATATATATATATATATATATATATATATATAAAGATAAAGTTATAAATAAGTGAATAACACATTATCTTGCAAGTAAAAATGGAATAAGACCCATATATGAAAATTTAGAAGGAAAACCAAGTCTATATTAACTCTCATAGATGATTACAAGATGGTCAAGTTTCGGCCGAGTTTCAGAGTTTCGGGTACAGGTACGGCCTGAAACATTGGGTTCCAAGAAGTTTTGTGCAACATAGCCCTAAATAGTCAACAATCAAGGTTTTTTCCAAACCAGATGGATTTCTTGGAAAAGTAGCTATCTCCTCAGGGGAGTCTCCAACTTTCTTTAGATTAACAAGGAATTCAATGCTCTTTGGAAACAACCAAGCAATGGAAAACTCTTTGAAACAACACAATGTGACCCTAAGAGCTTTGGAAACAACCTATCACATACCTAGGTCACCTTCAACACCTCGAGAAACTAGGCCTAGAAAGGAAATGTAGCCCTCAACGTGAGGTTTACCCCTTCCCATTGCTCCTTACTACACCTATTCCAAGTTACCAACCCAACAATAGAGGTGTACCCTCTCAATAGATACCAGGTTTCATTCATAAACTAGAAGTTTCTATTAGTGAAAGCTAGAAAATTTGGACAACTTAGGGATACTGAGCACACACCAAAATGGTTATAGGCTTGGAGCCTAACAAAGAAAGGTATCTTCCTTAAGAAATGAGCTATGGTATTGGTCTAAGCAATGGAAAAATCTTTGAAACAAAGGGATTATTCTTAAAATACAGAAAATCTAGCCTATGTAATGACATGTAACTCAGTTGAAGCGCAAGTTCACAATGAGCTCCTTGGATTTTTCGAAAGAAGCTAAAAACAAAATGGAAAATCCTTCATAACAAAGGGCTTTTCTTACAAATACAATGAGGCCAATGTGCATAATGGAATTTAGCTCGGTTGAGGCACTAAACAGTGTAAATTTATCAATAATAGAATATATAAGCATGAATCATAGGTCCCAAGGGTCATTTGAGAGTTCAAGCTGAAATTATTGCACGAACACAAACCCTTAATAAATAAATTAATATTCCAAAATTTCTAGGATTGGAACTTTACAGAGAAACACAAAAATATCAATCTTATGAGCCCTACACCATTTTTCCCAATTCATTCAATAGATGACAAATTTTAATGTTCTAAAATAAAAAATTTCAACGCAAGGGGAAGAAAACCTCTATGGTTCCGTCCCCCTTATGACCCCCCCACGCGTGGGGCTAGTCGTGGAAAGAATATAACACACACCGAACATGGTATGGAATGCCTTGATAAATCATGAATTCATTGTGACAAACTCTGCTATGCATTTTTGGACCCTATATTAGGTGGGCAGACCTACTTATGGTTTTGTGCATGTATTTTGCACATGGTTTTGGGCATGATGGTTTTCTGCCCATGGTGTTTTATAGATCTAGTCAAGGGAACTACGATTATGTTCTAATCCATGGTTAATGGATTGGGGTTTATGGATGCTTCGACATGTATATATATATTAACATTGAAAGGAAAATAATGAAAAATTAATCTAGTAATCCCGGTTTTGGGATCCAGGGGAAAATCTCTGTGTATATTTGTTTTATGTTTTATGCTCTTACCATTGTTTATTTCCTGTTTTAAAGAATTCGTTTGTAGGTAATTTCTTTACAGGGTTAAAACCTACAGGGAGGAGACAAGAATACAAAACTCTTTCATAATTATGCAACGAAGTGCCAAGGAGAACTCCATACTATTAATTCAGGATATTAATAGTAATCTCTTATCTACTCTTCATGACATACCAGGTGAGGCATTTTGATATTTTTGCAATCAATATAGGGCTAAAGCGGAGGTGGATATTGTGCAACAGATGGGGGTCATTGATTCATATATGACTATGTTTGATGTCAAAACAAATACTATGATATTTTAGCCCATTACAATGAAAGAACTACATGCTACGATGAAATCCTTTTCTCGTGATAAAAGCCTTGGGCTTGATGGCTGGCCGATTGAATTATTTTTACACTTCCATGATATTATGGGCATTGATATATTGGTGCTTGCAGAATAATCTTGAAAGATTGGTTATATCCTTAGTGATATTAATTCACTTTCATTACATTGATTCATAAGGTTTCACATGCATCAACTTTTGTTGATTACATGCATATCCCTCTTTGCAACACCTTATACAAAATGATTTCCAAAATCATTGCTAATAGGTTGAAACCTACATTATCGAATGGTATCGCCCATGAACAATTTGGGTTTCTTCGTCAAAGACAAATTCAAGATGTGTTTTCTATTGCACATGAGACTATACATACTATCAAATATAAGAATCTCGAGGCGATTATTATGAAGTTGGACCTACAAAAAGCTTTTGATTGTGTAGATTGGACATTTCTTTGGTTGGTCCTACACAAAATTGGCATTTCATTTCAAGTTTCAAAATGTATCATGGCCTGTGTATCTACTGCAAACTTTTTCGTATTGGTTAATGGACTTCCTACTAAATTACGTTCTTCCTCTCGGGGTCTCCAAAAAGGATGTGCCTTATCACCCCTTCTTTTCATTCTTTTTATTGAGTGTCTTAGCATTTTTATCTTGTAAACACATATGGACGAGTCACTGACATGTATCTTTATCACTAGACAAGTCAGGGTTACTCATCTTATTTTTGTCGATGATGTGTTACTATTTGGTAGATTATCTTGTTCTACAATGGAGACACATTTATGGTATTATTGACCTCTTTGGAACGACCTTTGGACTCCTTATGAATAATACTAAATCTCATATGGTTTCTACTTACCCAAATGATGCATTGGTACTGGAGATTTCTTATATTTTTGGTGTTATCTACACTGCATTGAATGCGAGTTTTAAATATCTTGGATTTATGCTCAAACCTAATTGTTATGGAATTAAGGACTGGATTTGGCTTATATATAAATTCCACTGTAAACTTTTATCATGGGAACACAAGTGGCTCTCCTTGGGAGGCAGGCTTGCTCTAGTTTGGGCATTCCTATAGAGCATCTTTGTATACTAGCTTCATCTTTTTTCTCTACCTAAGAATATCATTAAAAGGATCTGCTCCATCATCTCAAACTTTATTTGGGATGGTAACTCTGATAAGCACAAATATCATTTGGCCAGCATGGTGATTCTGACTCAGAGGAAAGAGGAAGGAGGATGGGGCATCCTTGATCTCGAGCATATGAGTTGGGCATTACTTATGAAAAGTTTTTGGCGGGATCTAAATGGAGATGGTCTCTAGAATAACATCACCAAATCTAAATATCTCGAAAATAAATCGATGATATTGTGGATAAAGGTTGGCCCACACATCCCACGCAACATATCCTATATTTGGAGGAGAATTATGAAGGTTTTCCCATGGCTTATGAGGAATATTGTTCAAGAAAAATTTGTAACGCACACCTTTTTATTTTTTAATATTATTATTATTGAATTTTATCTACATCAGCCTATGGTGTCATTTAAGTCATATATTTTGCGTTGTTTTTTGTTTAATTCTTTCTTGTACATTTATTTATATTTCTTTTGGACATATCTATATGGAGAATTTCATTGTGCATCAAGCACTCTTTTTATAGCTTCAAAAATCCCCTACTATTCCAAAGAAAAATCTATTAAAAGAGTTATTGATAGCCAAAATGGAATTTTAAGTTAGGTTATCAGGTCCTAGCCAAGTAAGGAGAGGAGGTTGCTATCATAGCTTCTTTCTCAAGGCAATAAAAATTAATCTACATGATATTAATGTGGCCAAGCACAAGAGAATTACAAGTGGTGTGAGAAAATCAAAATAGATAGACAATATGTAGGAGGCTCACTTATGCTACTGATTCTACAAAGGGAATGTTAAAGTACTTACCTAGGATTTGTTTATTTTTCTCCAGTACTCTAGCATGATTAAATTGAACTGTGGAAGATAAGAAAGTGGTGGATACACTTATTTGTACATAATATCTAGGCACAAATAGGCCTTTTCTGGGCACGAAATGAACACGCACTTGGTTGAATACACGACTGAATACATGCACTTGGCTGAATACAAGCACTTGGCTGAATGCAAGCACTTGGTCGAGTGTATCTCAATAAGCAACATGGGCTATGCTCTATCTGACGATGCCTCTATTCCTCTACCCTCTGGTACAACTATCCAATGCTTCGGGAGGATTGCCCACCTTAGCTGGCATTGTGTGTGGGGGAGTATAAAGTTCGGCAGGACTTCGGCATGAAGGAAGTCTTTTTACATCCCGTTAAAGAAGTCTTTTACTAATGTTACTAATGATTTGCTTTTAGGATGAAGGCCCTCTCCTTTTAGTTCTTCGAGTCTCCTCATCGCACCTAGAAAGCCAGAGGGGAAACCCACCTTATAGAACCTACCGGTCAGCCTACCTACAAATCATTTATGGTCTTCTCCTCCTTTTGGTCGGCCTACCTAACGAAGCCCACCTAACGAATACCTACCCCAAATTATCATTCACCTCACTCGGTTGCCCATCCCATCTGGGAACAAAAGTTTGAGAGATAGGAAATATATATATCTACTAAAAAGGTATGTGTCTTATTTATCGGTAAGGTGCCCTTGCCAGAATAAACACATGCATTAGGGGAGTTTTGAGGTCTACAATGGACCTCCTAAAGAAATTATAAAATAATAGTGGAAATAAGAAAATAAGATTAGATTACACATCAAATTTTAGAGGGGAAAAAAACTATTTTTTCAACTCGTATTTTCAACTTATATCCTTATGGGTTTAGTCAAATTTCGAGCGAAAACACTCGTTGGATGTAGAATTTGATTCCTCATCCAAGGAGTACCCATGTTTCATACTTTCGATGGACCCTACTACATGAAAAATGAGAAACACATGGAAAATGTGATTGCAATCACGTTTTTTCATGTATTTCTCATTTTCCATGTAGCAAGGTCCATCAAAAGTATGCAACATGGGTACTCATTGGATGAGGAATTAAATTTTTCATCCCACGAGTACTCCCACTCAAAATTTGAGTAAAACCTTAGCGAGATAAGTTGGAAATATGAGTTGAAAAAGTTATTTTATTATTTTATTATTTTTTAGCCTTTTTACTTTTTGTCTCCAAAAATGGTGAATCATCCCCCATGGTTGACATCATCATCTTGAATCTGTTTGGTTCTTAAAAAGTTTATTTTGGTTGTACATTTTTCTTAGGAGGCCCATTTTAGACCTCAAAATTCCCCTATCATTCTTAAAATATTCAAGTGAATTCTCGCTTCGTATGTGACTAAACATGCACAATCACTTTTAAATCTTCAAAAATTCGGGCTTCTTAGGTAGATTTATGTTCATTCTTTGAATCATAATTTTGTAGTCATTCCTACCTCCAGATAAACAGAGAATTTTTAGTAACTGTGATTCTCCTCCATCTTATGCTTGTGCTTAAATATGATATGTGCATGTGGAGGAGTGATAAATTGTTTTTAGTGCTAAGCATAACTAAAATAATCACTCCATTGATTGATATATTATCCTTGGTGTTCACAGAGTCTGTGTCATTTCGATGACAAGATGTTTACTATTTTGTGGCCTAAGGGGTTTTTCTTGCATATATAGAGTGTGCTTAAGATGTTGAAAACATAAACGAATGTTTCTCTATAATTTATGTGTAATCTTGTGCTTCTTGTTCCACATTTAACATAATTCAAGCACCTTAAGGTCCCCAATGAATGCTTCTCTACACTGTTAATAATTTTGACTTGGATAACTGTGGCTTGGACTCTGACGTCTCTCATTCATTTTTGAGTGTCCCCTATTTGTCTGGTTGGGAACTATTGATACTATCATGCCTTGTCACAAGTCAAAACAAATATGTAGCTTAATGATATTGTGCCTCACTCAAAACGTAGAATTATGAGCTCAATACAAATCAACAAAACTATTCATAGTAGCAATCTGGTTTTGTCCTTCATCATTCTAGTAACATCACTGCAATCTATTCCTTCAAGTGTATATCATATATTTAGGTGGTTAAGCAAGTATACATGTATAGCGTATGAGAAAACTACTTCATTCTCTTGATACCCTATATGTTATTAGCATTTGGAGTACCGTGTCATGTGGCTAAGTATGCACCCTTCAATATTCAATCTTCTAGTAATCCCTATTCTATGTTGGACATAAAGATATGCAACTAGTGGTTCAGGGGGGTCAAAATATTGCAGTATATTAACAGTGCTCATAGCCAATATTTTAGCCATGTAGATCCTCTGATACCAGTTAACAAAAGTTAGGTTAATTATAGTGCAAAATAGTAGCCAAAATGACTAACATATCTGGGTAAGCGGTCTTTGTGCATACCCTATAGAAGTTGATTATGTGTGAGGTATATGAATGAAACGATGTGGTTTATGCAGTTTTTCTTCTCTCGAGTTTGTTTTGGAATAACTTTGTTCCACATATAATAGGTACTCCTCAACTAGTTGGAGAAGCTATTGAAACTAATCATCTACAGACTACAGTTGAACCCTTAAAACATGGCATAAGTTCCTTGTTTTATTAATAATATATATGTTGAATGAGTTGGCATGCTTCAGTTTTCTAGTCACACAAACTTCACATTCTATTAAAAAAAAAATCAAATCAAGAGGTATGACATGTAGGTTTTAACGCCATAAATAAATTACCTGCATACGAATTCTAAAAGCAAAAAATAAAAAATGGTGAGAGCATAAAACATAAAACAGATATACATAGAGATTTTCCCCTCGATCCCAAAAATCGGGACTACTGGATTGATTTTTCATTATATTCCTTTCAATGTTACAATACATATATATACATGCTGAATCATCCATAAACCCCAATCCATTAACCATGGATTAGAACATAACCATAGTTCCATTGATCAGATCTACAAAATACCATGGGAAAAAAACCATCATGCCCAAAACCACGTGCGAAAACCATGCACAAAATCATAGGTAGGATCGCCCACCTAATATAGGGTCCAAAAAATATTTCCCTGGGGCATTGCCCCAGACCTCGTAGAGGGGGGGCGGTAAACCCCCTGATAGGGGGGGCTTCTACCCCCCGCTGTCACCCCCTTGCTGCGCTCGGTGCAATGAACATAGGGGGTTTTCACCGGCCTGTGACCCCCCTGCGAGGGGCTAGTCGCGGAAAGAATATAACGCAAACCCAACATTCTCCCACTTGTTGTTTCCTTTCCATAAGGGGCCATAGGAGAGCTCAGTCATTGGTCCAGTCATGTAATGCCCATTGTTTCTCTACACCAAGAGAACTTCTTTTGTCAATGCATCTGCAATATTTTTTAAAGTGTCCACCTTTACCAGCAACACATTTTTGTCCTCAATCATATCCCTCACAAAGTGATACTGAACATCAATGTTTTTGTATTTGAATGATAAGCAGGGTTCTTTGCTAATAAAATTGCACTTTGGTTGTCATATTATATCCTTACAGCTCATTGTACCAACCCCTTGCTTGAACACAATCTCTACAACCAAACTACTTCCTTCCTTGCTTGAGTGGCTACCATGTATTTTGCCTTTGTGGTTGAAAGTGCCACTATAGAGTGTCTCTTGCTCATCCAACTGACTGTGCCTCGAAACAGGTTAAACACATACCCACTTATATATCTTCTTTGATCTAGATCTCTAGCCCAGTTTGCATCAACAAAGCCATAGATGTCCAAAACTCTGTCCAATCTTGGTCTTCCTTGGTAGCATAGACCATAATCACTGGGGCCATGCAAATATCTGAAAACCTGCTTCACTGCTATCCAATGATCCTTCCCTGTTTTTGACATAAACCTGCTCAATATGCCCACTACATGTGTAATGTCTGGTCTAGTACAGACCATTGCATAAATTAGGCTACAGACTACACTTGTGTATGGAACACAGGACATGTCCTCTTCCTCTTCTTGTGTCTTGGGACACTATTCAGTAGATAACTTTACATCAATAGGAATATAAAGCTTCATCATTTTACTATCCTACATATTAAATCTTTGCAATATTATCTCGACATACTTCCTCTGGTTTAACCAAATATTCCTTTCTTCCCTATCTCGTTTAATTTCCATGCCCAAAATATAGTTTGCAACACCAAGATCTTTCATGTCAAATTTGGAGGACAATTGGGTCTTCAATTCCTAGATAATTTCTTTGTTAATTCCAATCACCAACATATCATCCACATTCAAGACCAAATAAATAACACGGTCACCAATTAATTTAAAATACTCGCAATGATCTGCTTTGCTTCTGGTGAAGCCAACTCCCTGTTATATGTATCAAATTTTTGATACCACATCCTTAGTGATTGTTTTAACCCATGCAAAGAATTTTTTAACCTACATACCATTTTTTTCTTACCCTTCATTGCAAAGCCTTTAGGTTTCTTCATGTAGATCTCTTCTTCCAGATCCTCGTGAAGAAATGGTGTCTTCACATCCATATGTTCTACCTCAAAATCAAAAGCAACAACAACAGATAAAAGTAATCTAATAGAAGCTATCTTCACAACAAAAGGAAAAATATCACTAAAATCAACTCCCGACACCTAGGAATAACCTTTTGCTACCAAACGAGCTTTGTATTTCTCCACCTTGCCTTTTGCATTCATCTTCCTCTTAAACACCCATTTGCTGCCAATGGGTTTCTTTCCAGCAAACAACTCCACCAGATCCCAAGCCTCATTTTTGTGTAAACATGCCATTTCATCAACCATAGCCTCTTTCTAGAGCTACCCATCCTCTAAATCTACTGCTTCTCTGACAGTTCTGGGATCATCATCAGTAATAGATAAAGTAAAATTTGAATAGAAATAAAATTGACTATACCTTTCTAGTTGCCTTCTTTCTCGAATTGATCATCTCACAACTGGAGTTTGTGGCTCTTCATCTTCTGCTTTAGAGTTTGATTCTTTCTCCTTTAGCTCAAACTCTATCTTCTTAGGTTCCTTTGTTAGTTCTTCATGTTTAATAATATCTTTCACCTCTCTAAACACCACATTGCGTTTGTACACAACCTTCCTTGTTTCTAGGTTCCAAAGATTATAACCTTTTAAACCATCCTTATACCCAATAAAGATGCACCTTTCATATTTACTATCCAACTTGGTGCTTTTCTCCTCTAGAACATGTACATATGCATCACATCCAAATACCTTCAGATGTGAAAGAGAGGGTTTCTTACTAGTCTGTACCTCTTGTGGAGTATTATCCTCCAATGGTGATGAAGGTGATCTGTTGACAAGGTAATGCAGTCTCCACCGCCTCTGACTAGAATTCCTATCCTAACCCGACACCACTAAGCATGCTTCTTTCCTTTTCCATCAACGTCCTTTTCATTCTTTCTGCAACTCCATTTTTCTCAAGTGTGTATGGAGTACTCTTTTGTCATGCTATACCACACTTCTTATAGAACTCTTCAAATTTCTTCTTGCAGAACTCTCCACCGTTATCTATCCTCAACACCTTTATCTTATTCTCTGTCTGGTTTTCCACCGGAGCCTTAAATTATTTAAACCTATCAAAGACTTCAGATTTCTTCCTGAGGAAATATATCCATGTATTCCTTGAGAAGTCATCTATAAATGATACACAGTACACAAAATTACCCAGTGATGGAACTGACACAGGTCTAAACACATCACTGTGCACAAGCTCTAATATCCCTTTCACCCTCTTGGCACCAGAGTGGAAGCTCACCTGATTCTGTTTCCCATATACAAAATGTTCATAGAAATTGAAATCTAAAGAGAAATTAGAAATACCTTCTACCATACCATTACCATGAATTATTTAAAGGCCCTTCTCTCCAATATGTCAAAGCCTTTGATGCCATAGCATGGTATTTTCTCTAGAGATCACTAGATTTTCTGCTCCACTTTCAGAAACCACATAACTGTTACACCCATCAATAATAGTGCTACCCAAAAGCTTGTACAGATTTCCAATCTGAACTCCCTGCATCAATACCAGTGCTCCCCGAACCATCTTGCAAGTATCTTTCTCAAACATTGTTTTTACACCTGTATCATCCATCTTGCTTACATAAATCATATGCCAATGTAGGAATATGCAGAACACCAGTAAGTGTTCTAATCCTTCCACCTTGCAACTTCAGCTTGAATTTTTCACGTCCGACAATTCTAGCCTTCCTGTCATGCCCTAAGAAGACATCACCGCCATCATATTTCTCATACTCGCAAAACCACTCCCTGTGGGGAGTGAAGTGAAAGGATGCACCTGAGTCAATCAACCATGCCTCATGATCAACATGTGTACTTGAAGAAGAAGCCAAGTACACACCCCCACCTTCATCTAAGGTGGTTTTTTGCCTCTATAGAAGGAGCATCATCAAATCCCTTTCCTTTCTCAGGAGCTTTATATCTACAGTCCCTTTTAAGTGCCCTTCATTTCTGCATTTCTAGCACACCTTTACAGGTTTTCCTGGAGATTTAGATCTCCCTCTAGATTTAGATCTCCCACTCGATGACATATGTTTATTTTTGTTCTAGGACCATCCTTTAAAGACAAAGCATCACCATTCTGGCCCTCCATATTTTTTTTGTCTCATCTCCTTTGACAGTAAGGATGAGACTATTTCATCAAACTGCAACCTATTGCAACAACTAGACTATCCCACGAATCAGGTAGAGAACACATCAAACTGATGCACTTATCTTCATCTGAAATTTTAATATCAACATATAACAACTAGCTTACCACAGTATTAAAGGTTTTTAGATGCTCTATCACCGAGTCTCCATCCTTCATCCTTAGGTTATACAACTTTTTTTGTAGGAATAATTTATTCACAAGAGACTTATATTGGTACAGATTCCCTAACTTGTCCCACAAATCCTCTGCCGAAGCTTCCCCTAATACATTCAAAAATATTGAATATAATATACACAACCGTATTGTTCTCTTTTCTTTCCGATCTAACTTCTTCTAGCCTTCATCGAACATTATCATTGGTTTAGTACCTAGATCAACCATGATCCACTGATCTTTATCCACCAGCAGATCCTCCATCTTGAGTTTCCACAACCCAAAAATCTAACCATTAAATTTCTCGATCTCTGTCTTTCCACTACTCGTCATATTCTTTCGCCGCAAGAATTGATCCTACAGATCTCCCACTAAATAGGGTCTACCATTGGCCCGAGCAAAACCCCTCAGCAACAAAGGTGTCCCCCTGAAGCTGAAACAACTTTGATACCAAATGTAGGTTTTAATCGTGTACATAAATTACCTGCAAATGAATTCTTTAAAACATAAAATAAACAATGGCGAAAGCATAAAACATAAAACATATATACAGAGATATTTTCCCCTGGATCCCAAAGCTAGTACTACCAGATTGATTTTTCATTATTTTCCTTTCAATGTTACAATACATATATATACATACCGAAGCATCCATAAAATTCAATCCATTAACCATGAATTTGAACATAATTATAGTTCCCTCGACCGGATCTACAAAGCACCATGGGCAGAAAACCATCATGCCCAAAATCATGTGCAAAATCCATTGACAAAACCATAAGTAGGTCCGCTCGCCTAATATAGGGTCCAAAAACTCTGCAAACCCTCTAACAGGAGGGGGGTTCCGCCCCCATTGTGACCCCCCTCCTACGCTTCGTGCAATGAAGGGGGCACTGGGCGCCCCCCTATAACCCCCTAGCTTCGCGCTTGGGGCTAGTCATGGAAAGAATATAACACACACCCAACACTTCTGATACCTAGAGAGCACAAATTTTCAGTCTCCACTCTTCCCCCTATAATTTCAAAATATCTTTATTCCATGAAATAATTTGCATTTGAAGGATCATCTGATATACCAAGTTTTTTATCAATAGAAAAAATTTCATGAATAGGTTTCCTCTATTTAGTATGAATCTAGTTACTAGAAGACTTTTTAAGAGTGTTCAAATTAATTCTAATAATTTCCAAAGAAGATGTGATCAAGGAGTCTGATCCTACTGCCCAAAAAGTACGCACTAATGAATGAAATTTAGGAAATTTTAAGTAGTGGTGATTAAATTTGAATGAGAAATCACCCCATTTCCCATCTTCCTGCCACTAGAGTATGATAGGGAGTGCTTCAAAATTTGGGATGGAATAACCCAAGATTTCACAGACCCTAAGAACTCCACCAAATTTTTGTGAAGCATGAAACAATAAAGTCTCTTAGCGATGCCTATAGACCCAACCCAACCATTTCTCTAGGTCGAAATAAAGGGAGTCGACAAAATATCCACCAAGTGGTTCCTTCCAAAAAGATTGTTAAAGTACCCCGACAATGGGTCTAATTTTCATTGATCCCCCCAAACCTCATTATCTTAAATAATGAGGTTCAAATCCCCCACCAAAATAAGGGATCCCATCTTTAACAGGTCGTGATTCAAATTTATCCTAGAAGTATCTTTTGGAAGAATATGGTGCTCTGTGCTTCAAACCCCTGATGAAAGTAGATAGAAGGATACCTGCAAAGGATTTATAGGAAATAAAATTCATGACCTTAGGATCCCAAAATGCCGCAAGACCACAAGATAAACCCAAAGCATCGACAACACATACTCACAACCGGAGAAAAATGCAGAGGAGAATGGGCCAAATTTTTTCTCCAATCATCATCGTCTCTTGTAAAATGATAATAAAGGGGTGATTAACACTAATCAAGTGTCAGCGTACAAGGATTTTTTGGGCATTCTCCAAGCCCCTAATGTTTAAGGACATGATTATCATGGTAAGAAATTGGGCAAATAATATCTAAGGGTCTGAATATGAGAGAAATAAGAAACAAAAGATGATGTACCAAAAGATGATGGACTGAGATCCAATGTTGCAGAAAGATTGTGAAGATCAGTATCCACCCCATTCAAATGATTCAAAGGTTTCGAACATCGTTCCTTCCTAATGGTCACATTACCATGATAATTAGGATTGATATAGATCTTAGGAGAGGAGGATGAATGAATCAGTAGGGTGTCTAGATGGATATCAGGGTGAAGGCAGAGAAACTCGATATCACGCCCCATCAAATTAGTAGGAATAAGGTCTCCAGAAAAAAAAAAATCCCAAATTGAATGTGAGTAGGGTCAGGGCTTTCAATCAATGAGTCATCAATAGTGGAGGTCATCGCATTCACAGAAAAATATAGAGTGTGGGTAGATTCCAAATTGTCTTAACAAGGAGAAATTTCTAGTATAGATAACAATGAAGAATGTTCAATACGATTAGAATGTGGCAGTTGAATATGTGGAGAAACAATACATAAAGGACTAAAAGTATAATTTCTAAGAGAAACAACACCTGATACCAAATAGTTATGAATATGTTGCTCAGGACATGTCATAGGTGGTATGATTTTAGGCTTACTTGAGAGAGAGCGCTGACCAATCTCCTAAGCCATCGAAGAGTGTAAATATGTCAATGGACAACCTTCATCGTAGACAACCTTTGATATTCCATGTCGCCGATTTCCAAATCCACGTGGGTACTGAGCAATAAGATGTCCAACATTATGACAACTGAGGCAATGAAAAGGAATTGCCCAATAGTCAATTCGATGCCTAATAGAGAAGCCACCCTAATTGAGATCCACCTCTGCACAAAGGTCAACAATGAAGTCCACCTCCACCAAAGGCCATGTGATACTTTTATTTCTTGGTAATGGTCTTGTTTCCTCCAAGAAAGCAAATTTACCAATGGAATTGTTAATCATCATTAGTGATTCACATGACAAGAATACGAGGGGTAAACCAAGGGTTTTAACTCAAAACCAAATTATTTCATGGAAATTCTAAGTATGGATCAAACCCCACATGCCAGTGATGTAAAGAGAGGAAACCACAACCATGAACCCAATATGATCCCTAAATCTTTGCAGCATACTCATCATTAATAAAGTGGAAGCAAAACCATTGATTCTATAAAATGTTGAAAAGAGGAGAGTACTTAAGAATAAGGTACAATTATTCTTTAACCGAGGATGCCATTTGAGAGCCATCCATTCAAAGATAAAACCACTTACCCACCAAATCCCATTGTTGTAATCCTACCACCCGGTACCAAAAAACATTGGAACCAAAAATGAGTTTCTGATAATCTGAATCAATGTTAATTGCATTTTTTTCACGCACGATGGAAAAACATTTTATGTGGATTACCACATTCAGGTGCAATAATTGGCGTGGATATTGAAACATTCAAATCCACGTGTATAGATTCATGTACAAGAGATGTCCCAAAGGGCTAAACTCTCGACTTGGGGCATCCACGACTCTCTGCCTCAATAGTCGCATGTACCAATGCATCGAGTAATGACACGCCATCGCCATAGTTTCCTTTATTATAAAGTGACATCCTACTGATAGATGTAAAGGAAAGTCGTACAATGAACACCACCGACACTCTGCAATCCTGCCTATTTGTACACCAAAGTAGAGGGCATTGCCAAAAAATACCTTATGTAATAGTGTCTAAGAAAAACTTGATAAAATATGTAGACAAGGTAAATTAATGTCACTTATCAATTATTGACCCCACTCAATGTAGGTCGTCACCAGATCAATCCACTAAGACACCCCTTCAAATACAATAGGCTAGCTAATCACCGCTGACCAATGTCCTTCAAGAAATCTCATCAAGCACACAATCGACAAAAATCGTTAATGACAACACAAAATTTTGATAGATTGTCCCTGATATAATCAATGGACAACTTGGAAAATAAATATCACCTTAAACAAATTAATGACCCCAAGAGACTCCTTCATGATAGAATTCAAAATTCAAATATGTTACCAACTCCACCAACTAAAATGAATGAACTGACGTAGTAGTAAATATCCTTGGGAACCCCTTTATTGACCAATCCCAAACCAGAGAGGAGCAGGAAGATCCATAGGAGCAAAGGTTCAGAAGAAAGACCACGTAAAACAAACAACTAGTGTGTCTCAGATAGACCACAAAGAAGACCAACAAGTAGTAGCTAAGATCCTCGGAAATCCCCCAATTGAAAAATCCCAAACCAGAGAAGGACCAAGAAGATCCACATTAAAAAGGTTCAAAAGAAAAACCACATAAACAACTAGTTAGTGTGTCTCAGATAGACCACAGAGTAGACCAAGAACTAGAGTGGAAAATAAATTGTTATTAGTGTACCTTGAAACAAAAAAACCAGTAGAGATCCCTGATATCATCCAGAATCAGGATAAAAACTGAATATAGCTCAAATAATTATGCTTAGATGTATTGCACTTAACAACACCAACAACTGCACCAACGAAGGCTACATTTCATCTATCTACCTCCACACTTGTAGCAAAAACTACCACCCTTGTGAATTTTGTGACTAATGCTTTCACAATCCAATCTTTTATCCTTAGCGTCTGCTTCTCGCAAAAGTTGTCGCAGAGATTTTGAAGTAGGCATATTTTTTGCCAACAAATATTCTGTATTTTTCTTGCACCATCCTTCATGTGAATCTATGTTGTCGATGACAATAAGGAGTTTTGGCATAACAATGTGTTGATAACAACAACCAACGAATAGAAGTAGCATTCAAAATAATTGAGACAGTCGGAAAACACATAATAAACACAATCGATGGAGACCCTGAAAAGTACTCCAACTATGATACTGCCTATCCACGTTCAAAACAAGTTCCTCCATCGCTCCTATCACAAAGCAACTTTGTTGACAACCTCCATCATCCTAAATCCCATCAGTTGTCGTCGGTCTTCATCGCTCCACTTCCTGAAGAACCCATTAACAATGTAAAGATGAACCCCTAATCCCTTACTTTTACCTTTTTTACTAGCGTCTCATATCAAAAATTTTAAGACAAAGGATTTCTTTTGTCTTAAAAAATTGTCTTGAAAGCTACCTCCATGTAGTAGTGTCAAATGCAACGATATACAAGTTGACTCTAATCGTATCAACAAAGATCGAAGGGATAAAAGAAGAATCGATGTTTGAAAAATATTGCCAAGAAAAATATCATGTTCTTCAAAGTTGGCTACCCCACCAAAACAAAGAGCCCAAAAAATCATTGTCTTTATATAAGATAACGTGAATGGTAAGCGAAATAACAACCTTAGTATAGGTGTGAGACAGTAGTGGTCTACAACCTGATGGACTTAGGGTGCACTATCAGAGTCAATTTTGTAGGTGTTAGATAATATTGTCTTAAACTGATATGATTTTTTCTTAATTGTTAATTGTATTAAATGAGTTTCATCTTAATTGTCATTCTCTTAAGTGGCCATTGTTTTAAATATCAATTTTTGTCTTAAAATATTTTTGTCTTAAAATATTTTTGTCTTAAATATAAAGTTGTCTTAAAATATTTTGTCTTAAACTGTTTTTGTCTTAAAATATTTTTGTCTCAAACTATTTTTGTCTTAAATATAAAGTTTTGTCTTAAACATAAAGTTGTGTCTTAAAATATTTTTGTCTCAAATTGGTTTTGTCTTAAGTATAAAATTTTGTCTTAAAATATTTTTGTCCCAAATTATTTTTGTCTTAATTAAGACAATTCAATTGATATTAAATTTTAATGTAAAATAACTAAAATAAAAAATGACCTTTCAAGACAAAAGATTTTTTGTCTTAAAAAAATGTCTAACTATTGCAAGAGCCTCTTAAACTTATCTTGTCATCATTTATAATGTACTATGTAAATGTTAGTAATCCAATGAAAATTGGTTAGGCTCCCACCACATATTTCATGTATAAATATACACTAAGTTTAACTGAAACACGGGTGGAGTTCCTTCCCGATATTCTATTTTTCTTTGTGTAAATTCGTGTGTGTTCATGTTGTTCTCAAGATGTAGCATATTCTTGCATATCATATGTTTATAACACCTGACTCCGTTACCTCTCCATTTGGTTGGGTAGCAACAACAACTAATGGAGGTTAGTTCGAACCTGCAAAGGAAAAGGTGAAGAGGATAAGATCAATGGAGAAGTGTGCAAGTATAAAGAAGCTGCAAGTCTAAATTTTGTGAGAAATACTTATGAAAGAAGATTGAGAATGAGAATTTGTCATTTTATCTACAAGTCGAACACTTGAAGATCTAAATTTTCTAAGGAAGACTGCTCTCAAATGCTGGAAGATCTGCTTGTCGATTGTTACCGCTGCTTAAACCTGCAAGCGAGAAGATTTTTTGATAGTAGTTGGTAGAGGATATTCATTACGTGGACTTGGAAAACGATGGGTTTATGGTTTCTTAAATGCCATATGTATGCGAATAATATGAAAGTTGGTGGCCCAACAAAGTACAAATTACAATCACATGTATTTTCCAACTGCGTGCTTGAAAGGTCAGTTTACCAAATTGGACGTTGCGGCAAGGTCTGTTATTTCATATTGGACATTCTCACATGGCCCATTGGGACATTGGTGTCGAGATATTTTTGCAAATCTATTATTTAGTTTTTTTGCATATTTATGATGGCTTGGCATTCGAGTCATAGCTACCATATCAACCCTAAATCCGCTCTTACACATTAACTTTTTGTGGAGGCACAATTATTTCTAAACAGTTCAAGTCAAATAGACAACAATATATTGAAAGAAATTCAGAGAAGTCAACCAGTCAAATAAGTCGACACTAGTCCATATTAAAGGCCACCGATGAGAGTTCACGTGAATAAATTAATGCACTTTTCTATAGTTCAACTCTTTCAGTATTGCATACTAGCAGACAGTTGAAGATTGCAGAATTGTTCTTGGATTGTGACAAAAGAAAAAGCGGGATGATTTTTATGTTGATGATTAGCTTATTTTATGTTTTGGTGAAGGACTCCCATGACAGTCATGAGCTGGACTCATAGAGAGCGTAAAGGAAACCCTAGATTGAAGAGGAATTGCTAGTTGAGTGAGCAGTCCATATGGTTGAGAAGATTGCAAAGAATGTGAACATTTGAGATCTGCAAGAAGTGGCCATTGTATATGAAGAAGTCACAATAAGCCTCATATATGTGCATCTTCCTATCTCGTTGGTGGTTGTTGAGGCTGAGTTATACTGGTACGCATGGTTGATGTACAGTCCGGTACTTCTACCACAAGTAGTGATCCTAGACATGTTGCATCCTTGCTCGGGATGAGCAAGGCATTAAGGGTGGGGGAAATGTTGTAGGGGTCTCTTAGGCCTATGTTGTCATCATGCATAATGTACTATGTAAATGTCAGTAATCCTTCGTAAATGTGTAAGGTAAAGTAAATTAAAGTTGGTTGAGCGTGGGTACAACCACTCCAACCATATCTTTCATGTATAAATATACACTAAGTTTAATGGATACACAAATGGAATTCTTTCCCAATATTCTATTATTCTTTTTGTACATTCATGTGTGTTCTTAGTGTTCTCAAGATGTAGTTTGTTCTTGCTTATCATATGTTTATAACACTAACCATTACAATTAAAACAATAATTGTTTAAGTATTTCACCATTACTAGAGCCTCATAAGCTTCTATGATGTAGTTAGATTAAGAGTATTGAGTTCCTAGTAAATGGTATATTATGTTTAGGATGTGGTCCCATGCTTGTTCATATTTATTATTACTCTATGTGGATAAATTTTCCTCCTTAAAAATGTGACTTTAGTTTATACATATGTCATGACCATGTCACCTAGAATTAGCTAGTTGACTAATGCCCAAGACATCAAATTTCATCCCTAAGGAATGTATTGGGTGAAGAAACCCTTCTCTAGTCCCTTGTAAATCAAGGGTTCTCTCATGGTTTGAAGCCATCTTTAGGACCTATTGACTTGAAGAAGCATCTAAGGTCTAGGCCTTAGGATTTTGGTCTCAAAGTAAGTTTTTAGAGAGGATGCCTTTTCTTGGTCTACCAAATATTTTTATTTGACTTGTAAGCAACTCCTAATCCAAAGTTTCAATATGTAGGATTATCATACAATATGTAGTAGTTCCTTTCGGCACAAAACCCCAATATTATTCTCCTAAAGTATGTCTTAGGAAAGGATACCCTTACTTGGAATATATTATTATAAAAACATTGTTTCCTCCACCTTGACATTGCATTTGGTCTAAATGTTCCACTTCTTGAATTCATCTTTGGCTAGCATCCTCGATGAAATCATTGTAACTATTGTTGTCAAGCCCATTATCATCATCATCATTAAGCACACACACACACACACACACATATACATTGACTCATGTTAAGAACAAATAGCCCTTTCCTCCAACATTTGACATACCTCACAAGCCCTACAACGAAAGAAGGATTTCACATATAAAGATGGAGGGAGCTAGGAGATATATACCCCTTGAATACTAAACAAAAGAGGGGTGTTGGTCACTTTAATTGTTTATTAATCAAACAGTCGAGTGCCACATAAATTGTCAACCCGGGAAAGTCTGATTATTTCAAAGGTGACTACGTACTGTGTGTACTCGATTTTAATAGCATTAAAAGCTGTAGTATAAACAATTCATACTCTGTTAAACCCTTACTCTGTGTTACAGCAGTTATAGTCTATTGCAGGAATGGAATAAGAACAGATAATTAATTAAAGAGAATAAATTTGCAAAAGGAAGCGATGGCTGTCCTATAACAAAGGATCAGGACCCTATCCCCAGAGTAGGAACATTCAGCACCTGCCTCTGTTATCCAGTTCACCAATACACTCTGTAAATCCTAGTCACCTGTGAGGCACTCATATACAACATCAATCGATTAAAAGAAAACTAGAGTCTTAGCAAAAGTAAAATATCATCAGAAGCAATACTCGTGAATAAGGTATGAACAGAAATCACACGCAACACACAACAGAAAGAAGATGGGTGAATCTTGTGATGAAGGTGGGCCCTGTCCTTCTCACAAGATTCCCTAGGACACGGAAACTAAGATGAAATACTCAGAACAGAACTTTATTCATCTGTCAATATACCATATTACAAGAAAGATTCAATCTCGTCCTTCCACTACAATTCCTGTGTTACAGCTTGTTCATCCTCTCTCTCTCCCCCTCTAATGTAGATGTCTCCTCTTTATAGAGGAGACATCTATTACAAAAGATTTTCATTATACATTCTAGTTCAACCCTTTGTACAAAAATAGGGAAATCAGTTCCCGTTAACAGAATGTTGTTACAGTAATGTGGATCATGAACGTTACGACCAATGTAACCGTTTATTCAATAATCGATCGGATTCCTTTGCTGTTGCAGATCTGATACGCAAATCTCAACTGTCTCCTCGAGGTTCACATGCTGTCCTTGCTATTTCAGCTTCGAGGTTCGTGCTGTTTCCGCTGTTTCAGCAACTGCAAAATATGGTCCTGCCAGCTTTAGGCAGTTTCAACAATTGTTCAGCAACTTAGTCAACTTCAAGGATCAATTATAAAGATAGCATGATTATGTGTTGAATAATTAGCAATGAGAAGAGTTACTGTATACCTTTGGAATGATTAAGTCAAAACACTAGCAAAGGCTTTCAACTATGGGTTGAAGACGGTAATATTATGACAAAATATAAGGTCAAAAATAGACAATATGGGGTCCTAACATCCCCCTCAACTGAAAAGGTTGCATGTCCGCATGCAACATCTACTCTGAATCTGAGTCGGAATATTGGGATGAAAAGTGCAAATTGCTTATGCAGTAACTGTAGAAGGTGCTGTCAACCATGTCTCTAAACCCATGGACACTCTGAAGTTTCTGCCATACTGCCAACTCCTCCTGTTTGGTCAATTTAAATTGACCCTTATATTGCTGTCCAGGTAGCCATAGGAGAGGGAAATGAAAGTGGTAACCAATCCATCGTTCAGCACACTGTCTAATGCATTTAACATAATTAGGTATGCGTGAGATTGCCCCCTGAAGATTGAGAGGATTATAAGGATGATATTCCCGTCTTTCTTTAGGACAATGTTCCCAGAATAGATATTTGCTTTTATAGCCAGAGCTCCTTTAGTTTTCACACAGTATTGGCAGTCTTCCAAGACTGTTGCTTGTAGTTTCCTGATATGATCAGTCATCCCTGGTTCTCGTAGAATTCGTTTATGTTCTACAATGAAGATAGCTGCATTCTGTGGTTTAGCACGAATCCAGAGAAGACAATTCTCCTCATTGTGTGCTGCCGACATAAAAGCATTCTGCCAAGTAAGTTGATTGGCCAAGAAGGAAATAAAGGCTCTTATTTGGATATCGCCAACAAGAGGAAGTAAACTAATCTTTCTATCTTCAGGCATAGCCTCATTGTGAAGATAGAGTTCACACAGCAAGTTCTGGTCACTATTTGGTGCTTCTGCAAAAGTCTCAATAAATTGCTACGGTGTAGAGACCTGGTGGGGTATTCCATCCTTGATTGCTTTTATTTGGAGGAACGCTAAGCGTTCTCTCAAAAATACAGAATAGTTAAAAGAGGGTTTCCTTGTAGCGAGAAACCGCTGAACCAAGTCAAAGATGAGGGACAGTCTGGTTTTTAATTTCTTATTCTCCTTATGTTGTGCACGAGACTGTTCAAGCACTTCCCAATTTTTGTATGCATAGTTGAGCCATAATGACTTCTGTTGCTGAAATGCCTTTCCTTGTGAGAGCTCATACTCTGTCTTCCATGTGTCACTTAGTTTTTGAAGACTGGAAGTCTATGTGTAAGCATTGTTGACACGGGAAGGTTCAATCTGTGTATACATAGTTGTAAAAGACTTTGGTACTGGTTTCTGTTCTGTAACAACTTGGGTAGGACGGGGTGGTTTTGTTTCTTTCTCTAAAATTCTTGAAGACCCTGCTGGTTCTTGTGTAACAGCAAGGTGTTCCTTTTTTACTATAACAAGAGAAGGTACTGGACTGGCTCCAGACAACGGAACTTCAACTATCTTATAACCTGCTCGAGTATAGAGATCACCACATTCACTGCACATGTATTCACTGTATTGATCCTTTTCTGCACTCTTTTCAGCTGCAGATGCTACCTGAGCTAACATGTACAGATTGAGTTCCTTTTTATAGGTTTCCCAAGCCATTGTTAACTCTTTCTGATAAGCCTTAATTTCCGATTTCAAAAACTCATTTTCTTCCTGTAGGGAGGCTAAAGTAACCGGGGCTTCTGTAGTTGCAGGTTCCAGTGGAGGAGAGAATTGTTGTTCAGCATCAACTTCATCATTTGCGTCCACAACAGGTGGTTCTTGTGTATCACCTGTTGGGTCAGTGGCTGGTTCTTGTGTATCAGCCACATCTAGGTCATCTTCTTTTTGTTCTCCAACAGGTGGTTCTTGTGTGGCACCTGTTGGATCAGTGGCTGGTTCTTGTGTAACAGCCACATACCCTATATCGTCTTGGGTGTCTACTTTAGATGTATCGGCAGCTGGTTCTTGTGGAGCAACTGCCTCTTTTGAAAAAAATGATGTCACAAAATCGTGAACGCTCTGCATTTCGGCACCCGAGGGTGAGGAAGGTGAAGGTTCAGGGCTAGGCGGAATACGAGAATTTAGAATGATAGGTGGGGAATTTGGGATAATGGCCTCAGTTGCTGCAGACAACCTTGTTTGTTGCCGTGGTAAGGAAGCAGGAAAAACAATAGTTTTTCTCTTACGAGCACTTTTCCTCAGGGTAGGGGGATTATCAGAAATGGTGGCTTCCTTAACTGAGGCCCTGGTTCTTCTTTTTAGTGGGGTTGCAGCTTTCTGTTGCTTTTTCCTCTTAAGGAAAATGATGGGGGTACTGTCATCCGAATCATCGGTGGGGATATGGACTATGGGAGTGGATGGTTCAACTTTATTAAGGGGTGGGGTCCGCTGCAGATTTTTAGTGCTCAATTGGGGTGTTTCTATTGCTGGTTGCTGATTTTTGGCAGCTTGCTGGGAGTTTTCCTCGGATCGCTGGAAATTTTCTTCGTCTTGCTGAGGATTTTCCTCAGCTTGCTGAGGAAGTTTATTGAGGGGAGGTGGATTGTGTAGGGCAAAGCCTCTATTTATTGAGAGCTGGACCAAACGATGGTGCGTGAGGGAGAGGAGTTGGTGCCTTGCGTTCACGGTATAGTGTGCCATATTTTTTAGACAGCCAAGAAGATAATAGGGCATATTTATTAAACGACCATGCCTCAAATGATTTAATAAAACAAAGTCGTGTTGGTAGACTACCCGATAACGACCCTCACAGGTTAAATACTGCTTAACAAATTCTGCAACCTTTGGCCATGGTGGTGGTAGTGATCGAAGTGAAACAACCTTGCCTTTGGTTTCAACGTGCTCCCCTGGTAACAGAAAATCTTGCTGTGCATTGAGAATGAGGTGCTTCCTGCTGAACCAGCGAGTACCATTGGTTGGTAGTCCTGAAACTTGCGCTATGTCCTCCTCTGTTGTTGGAATTCGCACCCCTTGGACAGTGGAGTATCCTTCCCTCAAATTGCATGCAAATTCCAGAACCTGCTGTGAATCAAAACCCAGAAGTCTTCTGAAGTAATCCACCCATCCTGCTTGTAGAAAGATTTGGTATGCCTCTCGGTAGAGTTCCAGTAATGCCGTCGAGCCAGGTTCATGTCTAACAACATTTCCTCCCATAGTTACTGGTTCAGACAAAATACAAAGTGCAGAGCCGAGTTGCCGAGGTCGAAAAAGAGTAGAACGTTACAAATGAAGTTATGACATGATAAGGTACAGACGAGGTGACTTAGATACTACCGCGAGAAATAGAAATGGTGGTGATTGGCGTGTCATGTAATGATTACAATATTTTAGTAATCCCCCCCAACTGCGGCTGAATGATATGGTTGGTGGTATGCCGATTTCGGTAGTCGTATCAATATCTCCTCATTAACTACAATTTAATATTCACACTTAAACACACATAGCTTTATATTTACCTTTGGTTGTTGCGCCAAAAAGTATTATCTCATCCTTAATAGGTCGATGATAATTATAAAAAGGGTCTGTAAAGTATGAGGGTTTTTATACACAAGGTTTTCATTATTTATAGGAAGTAGTAGTGAAGGAACATAATTATCAGGATGAATGGCTGATTCCTTTAATGAAGAATGATATGTTTCTATCGGAGTAATAGTTGATTCTCGGGAACAAAAATGGGGAAATTGGTGCTTTTTAGGAAAAATGGAAAAGATTGGCGTTTAAGCACTGGGATTTGGTGTTTCAGCAACGGGAAATGGTGGAGAAAAATGTAAGAGGGAATGAATTATGATCTGAAGTGACATGGCAATGCTTCCCAAGCCGCAAATTAGTTCTTCCTATATTGGAATTTTTCTTCTCAGCCACCCTCCGAAGCTAAGATTTGCAAAATAATTAATTGTAACATGGCAACCCTTGACAGGGATTATTAGTTAAGAAATCTAATCTAAAAATAAATACATAAACAGGAAATTAAGTGCATTGAGGGATAGCAGGTCCCCCCAAAAAGGCATGGTGTATGTCTGCCATGCAAGTAGCTTTGAAATCTTCTTTAGAAATAGGTTGTTGATAGAAACAGAGTCGATACCCATTCACTAATAATGGTGTTCTAGAATCATCAATCGTTAGGAGTCTGACTGTTCCATTTGGAAAAGCAGTATCTACTTCATAAGGTCCTAGCCACCTTGTTCTTAATTTACCTTGAAATTTTTCAAAATGGGAGTCATACAGTAGAGCCCAATTACCTTTTTGGAACTGCTTATGCTTAATAGTTTTGTCATGCCACCTGGTTCTTTGTTGTTGTATCATGGTTGTTTGATGGATGACATCCAACCTCTTTTCATCCAATTCCTGAAGCTGCTGCAACCTAGCTGTCTGTGCATCAGTCAAGTCAAGGTTAACATCTAAAGCAGTCCTTAAGGTTTTGATTTCAAATTCCACAGGAAAAACACCATTTTTACCATAAACTAATTCATAAGGTGAAAAACCCTTAGTGTTCCTCCAAGTAGTTCTGTAAGCCCATAATGCTTCAGGCAACCTTTGAAACTAGTCCCTTCTATTTTCCTTTACTGTTTTTGTTAAAATGGCTTCTATGACTTTATTTGTACTTTCCACATGCCCATTTGCCTGGGGGTGATAAGGTGTAGTCATTTTATGCTTAATGTGATATTTCTGGAGTGTATCTTTGAAGCCATGAGAGTTAAAAGGAGGTCCTCCATCTGTGACTAGTTCTCTAGGCAAACCAAACCTAACAAAGATTTCTTCAAATAAAAAGGTTAATGCTGATTCTTCATTAGCTCTGAGGAGTGCCTTAGCTTCTACCCATTTAGTCATATAATCTGTGCAAACTAGTATATAAACTCTTTGATTGGATGGAGGATTGATGGGACCTATAAAATCTAGCGCCCATCTTTCAAAAGGTTCAAGTATTACCTGGGGTTTGAGTGGCATTTCATCCCTGTGATTAGGTTGGCCCATTCTCTGACAGCTATCACATGCCCTAACATATTTCTTTGCGTCCTTGAAAAGTGAGGGCCAATAATAACCCATTCTAAGAACTTTGTGTGTTGTTCTTTTATCCACAAAATGCCCTCCACAAGGGCCATCGTGACAAGCCTTCAATATATCATAAACTTCATCTTCTCTCATGCATCTCCGAATTTCCTGATCGAGTCCTGTGTGAAAAAGACACCTGCTTATCCAGCTGTACCTAGCACTTTGCTGAACGATCTTTCTTTTCTCTCTGTGCGATAGGTGTGATGGTAGTTTTCCTGCAACTAAGTAATTGGTAATGTCTGCATACCAAGGTGAGTGAGTAGATACTGCAAATAAATATTCGTCAGGAAAAGAATCATCTACTGGAATATTTTCATCAGTTGTTAACCGAGAAAGGAAAACAACAACTACATTTTCTTTACCTGGTCGATCTACAATTGTGATATCAAATTCTTGTAATAATAATAACCATCTGGTAACTCGAGCATTTGTAACTGATTTGTTCATTAAATATTTAATGGCCGAGTGATCAGTATGAACAAAAGTAGTGTAACCAGTAATATAATGTCGAAACTTATTAATAGCATAAATGGCTGCTAAGAATTCTTTCTCAGTAACTGTATAATTAAGTTCGGCAGGGGTCATATTTTTACTAATAAAATAGATAGCATAGGGAAGATTGTTTTCTTCTTGACCCAAGACAGCTCCAATTGCAATATCTGAAGCATCAGAGGATATATGAAAGGGGAGTTCCCAGTCAGGTCCTCTTAAAATGGGAGCTGTAGACAATTGATGTTTAAGTTCATTAAATGATTTTTGACAACCATCAGTCCACTTAAATTCAGCATTTTTCATAAGTAACACAAACAAAGGAGAAGCTATTTTAGAAAAATCCTTGATAAATCTTCTATAATATCCAGCATGTCCTAAAAAACTTCTTACATCAGTTTGAGTTTTAGGGATAGGAAGAGTCTAAATTACTTGTACTTTAGCCGGATCAACTTGAATTCCTAGGAATGAGATGAAGTGTCCCAATACAATACCTTGATTCATCATCATATGGAATTTTTCAGTACTTAAGGCAAGATGTGCTTCTATACATCGTTTAAGTACTTTTTCAAGGTTCTGTAATGCATCTTCAAAAGTCACACCATAAGGAGTAAAGTCATCCATAAATATCTCTAAGGAATCATTAAGCATATCAGAAAAAATCCCTATCACTGCTCTTTGAAATGTTGTTGGGGCATTGCATAGTCCAAATGGAAGAACTCTATAGGCAAAAGTCCCCCATGGACTAGTAAAAGTGGCCTTGTCCTGATCTTGGGGTGCAATCTTGATATGATTATATCCACTAAATCCATCCAAAAAGGAAAAGAATCTCTTACCTGCCAAATTGTCTAGTACTTGATCAATAAATGGTAAGGGGAAATGGTCTTTCTGAGTGGCCTTATTTAGAGCTCTATAATCTACACACACTCTCCATTTCCCATTTTTCTTAGGTACAATTACTAATGGAGAAACCCATTCACTATTAGATATAGGATATATAAATCCTGCATTCAACAATTTTTGAAGTTCTTCCTTCACAATTTCCCTTAAATTGGGATTCATTCGTCGTTGGGGTTGACAGACTGGGCGAGATCCTTCTTTAATATAAATACGATGAGTACATAATTCAGGAGAGATTCCCTTCATATCTGTGTAATCCCATGTGAATGCTTCTTTATTCTCACGGAGTAGCTTCATTAACTGTTGTGTTTCAGCATCTGTTAGGTTAGGGTTTATATTTAATGTTTTGCCAGGCTCGATTTCTACTGTTATACCTTTGGAGGAGATACCAGCTGATGTCTGAGATAAATTTTCAGTTCTAAGGTTTTGCTGAGATTTAGATTCCAAGATTGTAGTCAAGTGATCATGTATTTCATAGTTAACCGAAGAAGGTTCAGAAATAAAGTTGTTAATTAATTCATCTTCGGTTGAATCTTTAAAAGTTAAAGCTTGTCCGACAGTCAAGATGGGTTGGGTCCCATCATCCTCATAATCTAACCATACAGAGTTATCATTATTAATCATAGGTGTAGCATGAGGGTAAAGAGTAAGCTGCTTGGTTTCACATCCATTAGAAATTGTCATTGAACCTAATCTACAGCTGATGAAGGCATCTGTTGTAGCCAGCCAAGGTCTCTCTAAAATCAATGGATGACCCCCCAACTTTGTTTTAGTCTGTAATACAACAAAATCAGCTGGGTAGTTCCAAGATTCGACTGAAATTATCAGGTCTTCAATGACTCCTTCAGGTTTGATTGTGGAGCGGTCAGCTAGCTCTAGAATGGTTGGGGTTTCCCTAATTACATTCTTTAACTGTAGTAACTGTGCAGTTTCAAGTGTCATGATGTTTATTGCAGCACCCAGATCTACTAGAACTCTAGAAACAAAAGTTTTTCCAACCTGCACTATGACCGTAGGATGACCAGGGTCACCATATTTCACAGGGGGGTTTTTTTCTGACATTAGAGCAGCTAGATCACCCATCACATGAACTGTGAGGGGATCTTTAGCTTTTCTTCCAGGTTTCTTAATACAAATATCTCTAACAGTTCTAGCATAAATTGGTACATCTCTCAGTGCTTGTAAGAGTGGAATTTTAACATATAAATTCTGCAGTTCTCCTAAAAGATTAAAAGCAGGTGGTTCAAGTGTTTTGGTAAGAGCCAGACGTTTAGGGAATGGTGGCTCTACTACTTCAGCAGTCTTATTAGAGGATGATTCAACTGTTTCAACATTGTTATTAGATGACTTTTCTTTTCCAGTTTCTTCTTTATCAGAGTCAGAAGAAGTAATGTCATCAATAATGGGTTCAACTATTCTCCCAGAGCGTAAATGAATATCATTACATTGCATAGGGGAAACATGTTGGTTTTGAATATCAATTACCTGTAGAGATTTATTGTTATTCTGGTTGGGGTTAGGTTGTATAGGCAGCTAGGGTCTCATTGTCTGATTATTCGGTGGAGCATTTGATGGTAAGGAGAGAGATTGCTGATACTGAGGAAATTGGTTTGGAAATGGGATCTGTTGAGCTGTCCAATTTGGGTTCCATTGATTAAAATAGGATTGTTGTAGAGCCCAAGGATTCCATATCATAGGATCAACAAAAGGAGGATTTGGTTGCTGCATGGGTGAGAAATTCATTTGATTAAAGGGTGGGTATTGCATTTGATTCGAGGGCGGGTAATTTGCTTGAAAAGGAGGATGATTATTCCAATGATTAAATGGCATGTTAGAATTCATACCTTTTCCTCGTGGTTTCCATTGCCTCCTCTGTGTCAGCAGGTACACTACTTCAGCTTCCTCTTCAGTTGGCTGCAGCGCTGCTTTTATTCCTCGCAAAGAAGGGCATTGTTGAGTCTCATGGTCCTTTTCACAAATAGTGCAAATTGGTACCTTGTCCAGTGGGCATTCCCTTAGTGGGTGTTTTTCTCTGCATTTAGAGCAGAAAATAGCCAGAGCAGCTTCTGCTTCTGCTTGCTTCTTTTTAACCTGCAAGGTATCAATTTGTGAAGCAAAAGAGCTTAACATAGTAGTTTTAAATTCTTCAAGTAAGTTACCTATTTCGGCCCGTGTTTCTCCTCCACTTGCTGATTTCTGGACTCTTGAGTATGTACTATCCTTGCTTTTTGGTCTGCTTGCTGCTCCTCTTGAACATCTCTTACAGAGGTTGACAATCTCATCATATGATTCCTTAGATATATCCCCTTTTCCAAGCATATTCAACATATCTAAACAATCATCTCGTACCCCTTTTAGCAATATTGACTTAAGAATATCCTTACTCATATTCGGATGATCAGATCGCTGCAAATTATACTGTAGTATTTCCACGAAGTCCTCCAGATTTTCGTCCTCCTTCTGAACCATCTTAAATAATTCCTCCTTCCTTTCTCTTGTTCGGCAATAATCTTGGTATTTGGCCAAGAACTTTTCTTTCATTTGATCCCATGTTGTGATCACATGTCTTCCCAGGCTCATGAACCACCTCAATGCATTTCCTTTTAATGTTGGTAGAAATAACTTCAATTTTTGAGGATTAGTAACATAATCATAACTCCTACACAATATATCAAACTCGAACAGAAATTCATCAGGGTCTTCAGATGATAAACCATGGAAATTAGGTAGGGCTGAAAGTGGAATGTTCTTCATAGGAGTTGCTCCTCTAGGAAGGTCTTCAATAGGGAATTCCAAGGTGGAGAGGGAATTTTCCCCTCTTCCTTCTCTTCGCCGCCCACCAAAGAGTCCTTCATTGTTTCCGTCCATTGGTTGTTCCCCTGTCTCACTTGCTCGGTCTTCAGCGCTTTCTGTAGGGCTTCCAATGTCCTGAACTGGTTCCTCGACTTCAATGTCTTCTATTGGTTCCTCAATATCTTCCACTGACTCCTCGACTGTTTCTTCGGCCCTTTCTGGTCCCAATACTTCCTCCGTTTCGTAGTCCGTCTTGAGAGAGTGCTGAGTTTGTGGCCTCCGAAAGCTTACCTTTTGAGACGTTTCAGCTTTTGAAATAATGTCGTCAATGAAAGTTTTTCTTCCTCCTCTGCCTTTGCCCCTGCCACCTGTAAGGTTAGCCTTCCTGCGTCCTTTCATGCATCCTGTATCTCTAAAAGAAAATCGTTAATACTTTTAAAATCTTCGGTCGCCTTCCCCGGCAACAGCGCCAAAATGTTGGTCACTTTAATTGTTTATTAATTAAACAGTCGAGTGCCACATAAATTGTCAACCCGGGAAAGTTCGATTATTTCAAAGGTGACTACGTACTGTGTGTACTCGATTTTAATAGCATTAAAAGCTGTAGTATAAACAATTCATACTCTGTTAAACCCTTACTCTGTGTTACAGCAGTTATAGTCTATTGCAGGAATGGAATAAGAACAGATAATTAATTAAAGAGAATAAGTCTGCAAAAGGAAGCGATGGCTGTCCTGTAACAAAGGATCAGGACCCTATCCCCAGAGTAGGAACATTCAGCACTTGCCTCTGTTATCCAGTTCGCCAATACACTCTGTAAATCCTAGTCACCTGTGAGGCACTCATATACAACATCAATCAATTAAAAGAAAAACAGAGTCTTAGCAAAAGTAAAATATCATCAGAAGCAATACTCGTGAATAAGGTATGAACAGAAATCACACACAACACACAACAAAAAGAAGATGGGTGAATCTTGTGATGAAGGTGGGCCCTGTCCTTCTCACAAGATTCCCCAGGACACGGAAACTAAGATGAAATACTCATAACATAACTTTATTCATCTGTCAATATACCATATTACAAGAAAGATTCAATCTCATCCTTACACTACAATTCCTGTGTTACATCTTGTTCATCCTCTCTCTCTCCCCCTCTAATGTAGATGTCTCCTCTTTATAGAGGAGACATCTATTACAAAAGATTTTCATTATACATTCTAGTTCAACCCTTTGTACAAAAATAGGGAAATCAGTTCCCGTTAACAGAATGTTGTTACAATAATGTGGATCATGAACGTTACGACCAATGTAACCGTTTATTCAATAATCGATTGGATTCCTTTGTTGTTGCAGATCTAATACGCAAAACTCAACTGTCTCCTCGAGGTTCACATGCTATCCTTGTTGTTTCAGCTTCAAGGTTCGTGCTGTTTCCGTTGTTTCAACAACTGCAAAATATGGTCCTGCCAGCTTTAGGCAGTTTCAACAATTGTTCAGCAACTTAGTCAACTTAAAGGATCAATTATAAAGATAGCATGATTATGTGTTGAATAATTAGCAATGAGAAGAGTTACTGTATACCTTTGGAATGATTAAGTCAAAACACTAGCAAAGGCTTTCAACTATGGGTTGAAGAGGGTAATATTATGACAAAATATAAGGTCAAAAATAGACAATATGGGGTCCTAACAAGGGGATAGAGGCCCTTGCATGAGCACATAGTGGATATAGAGATTGATGAAAAGGTTGAAGATCACTAGAATAGTGATGAATGTCACCTAAACTAGTGAGTCTATACCTATAAATTTTCATTTGCATTTGTCAAAAAAAAATTTTATAGTATGATAGAATGAGCCCTAGTTGACTAGAGAACCCATAGTAGAATCCTAGTTGATTTTGTGTGGTTTTTGGCATATTTGCGTGTGTAAATATTTTTGATACGAGACCTACATACCCAAAAGTATTGTTGGGATATTCCAAAAGTGAAACATATAGCTTTGTGTGGCATTAAGTTAGACATAATTATTGGGAATTTGTGGACATTTGTATTGAACTAGTCATATCAAATTTCCATTAATTTGCATAAATTGCATATATTACGTTTGACCTCCACTACTTCTACCTCAAATAGAATGATTTTTTTGAAAACCCTTTATAGAATGTATTAAATAAAGTGACTTCAATTTCATTTTATTACAGTGGTGAGTCATGACACAACATATTGTTTTATTTATTATTTTCCATCAACATTTAACTTCATTTCGTTTTTTGAAGTAGCCTTTTTCTTCATCAAGTGGAATCCTCAATGACATTGAAAAACATGTTTGGTCTAGGAAGTAAAGTCCAATAAGTCCAATTCTAGAAAGTAAATAAAAATCATGTCTAATGCAACACTATTTTACATCCTATTTATAGTCTATATGAGATATGATAATTTTATTAGTGTTCAGAAAATGACCATAAAAGTAGGTCAATATGATTAGAAAACTACATCAAATGTAATAACAATATGTGAGAGTTAAATTTCCCATTTCATTAACCTTGTCAATGCACTAAAGTCCTAGGTAACATGTACAGAAGAGAAAAGCTTTGGTACATCTCCTTCCTATTTGTCATAGAAAAAAATTACTATCTAAACAATTGTTACACCTCCCTTTCCTTTGTTATGGAGAAAAGGGAGGTGTTGGAACTATTCAATAAAATTTGGTACTCCATATTCCTTGACTTGAGCATGGGAAGACTTTGCTAGTTAAGATGCAATTGGGGCCAACGGTTTGATCCCAAAGCACACCTAAAAACAATTGTGTCCAAGAGAGTTGTGGAGGAATTTGTTATATCTATGATGAACATATGGAAGGATCTTTCACCATCTACATGGATCCTTGGGTTTGCTTATGTGCAAGGTAAGCACAATCATTCTATTGACCACTTATGTTTGTCAATATTTTCGGGGATGAAAGGCAGTCGATCTAGTCAACTTTATATCCGTCATAATATACAAGCTACACTAGAAGGTACTAAGGAACCTATTTCCCTATCTAAAATAAGGGTATGAGGAATCCAAAAATGAACCAAAACATGCTCAAAGAAGCGCTTAACAGTTATTCCAATTGTGTTACTCTTATTGCATGGTGCTAAAATAACCATCTTAAAGAATTAATCTATGATCACAAACACACATTCATTACCATGCTTGGTGGAGGAAAAACTTAGCATGTAATCCATGAATAGTGGTGTCTTGGAGGGCAACGCCAGAGATGTTTTGTTGATTTTGCCTAGGAAATCAAGTTTTTCTCACCAATGGAAGGGGGAGCTCGATGCACAATGAGGAATGAGAGGAAAATAAGATGAGTTTGGGGCTTTTTGGTTTATATAGGCAAAGTAATTTTCTTTTTGAAAATAAATGGGACCCACAAACCTTTGAAAAACTGATTTTTCACTTTTTAAAACAGAGACATCTTAGAAGGCTAAAACCTGGGCTATATTTTCAATTTTTGAACACTGGAACTTCTTCTTCTAGAGCCTTTCAAACTGAAATGATGAAGAACTTGTAAAAACTCAACAAGTTAATGTCAAAGAGTTGCTTGTCATGCTTTATTCACTGCTGGATTTTTACACATGGTAATGATGGACCTTGGAAACCCTAGTGACCTAATGAAAAAAATGAAACTGAATGGAATGATGATGATGATTGTTATGAGGAGAACTTGCTTTTATTATGATAGCTTCATGTGAATGATATAGGTGACCAGCATAAGTGACTTTCCCAAAAGGATGAACTCATTCCTAGACCAACTAACCAATAACCAAATTTTACTCTGTAAATCTAGTGACATGGTAAAATTTGATTTTGAGACTCCTGACAAGCTTAGTAAAAGCACATTTGATCACTGGTGACAGGAAAATAAGACTGACACTAACACACTGCATGATGGTGATGTTTCGGGCACTTTGGGGTATGTCATAAGGAAGGGCAGGAGGTGTGGCAAAACACTGTGTAACAGATGCCCCCTAAAACATGAAGGCAGAATGGGGAGTGATGGTTGAGATGCTTTACAAGATTTTGCAAGGACGAGAACAACCACTATCAGGAGACCTGCAAATCAAGGACACATATACATATGCATATTTGATAGCAAAACATGAATCCATGACATAGATGCAACCATCTGGATAAAGGACTATAAAAAATATCTGCAGTATGGGCGTAGCCATCTGAATGAGAAGGATCATCTATAAATCTAAGATCCAAGGTATAGATGCAACCACCCTATATAGAAGGATCATCATAAATGTAAAGTCGCACGGTATGGTCACAACCATTCGTTTAGTAGAAACATGTGTACAATCATGAATAATAAATAACTCCATGCAGCTTGAGTCATATCAGACGAAACTCAAGGTCTTGCGGTCCATCCCAACCTGATCAAAATAAAAATTCTAACATGTGAATGAATGTGTTGAAGTCGAACATGCTAGAAAACCACTTGATTACTGATCAATGATGTGGACCATTAACAGGCATGAGAGAAACCACCAATACTAACAATGGCTCTCAAGTTAAGGCAATACAAATCCGTGAATGTGATAATGAAGCTGAATTCGAACATTCATGGAATCACCCAATCAAAGGCCAATGGTGAAAACCTGTCGTCAGATGTGAATAACTTGCCATTAAGGCATGCAAGCTCTCAGGTACTAAAAGAGATTTTCTAAGCCATCTTCCTAGATAATGAATTGGAGACGATAGGAAGTGACCCGTCGAAGGAGGGTCATAATGAATTCCTCATCATCGACATGAAACAAGGAATAAAGTGGGATAAATGAGTATGATCTAAGATTGTGACAAAAGGTCAGACAATGTATAGGTAGTAAACTACAGATAGGACTCATCTTGAACATACTGGCGACAACACTCTGGAGTGTGGTAGCATTTGACTCAACATAGGACTAAGGGTCATAATGATGAAGTGGAATAATCAAATGAGAGGAAAAATGGATCACCCATATCTAGAAAGACAATTGATTGAGAGAGGATATCCCAAACCTGACACGAGATACAGATGAGTGTCATGTTCAAGAGCGAAATGTTGCCTATACAAGAGATGCTTCATTTTCTCTTTCCCCCGCTATTTATAGTGAGTACCTCTTTATTTTTACACAAGCTTGAAGAGGATACCATATGCTTGTCGTATAAGTTCACCGTTTGGATGAATCCATCCTAGTAAGTTTTACGAGTCATAAGGAGGAGAAACTCGGGCTCATCATGGTGACGAGTCTTTCATTGTAAAAAAATTAACGAGTCTGACAGAAGAATAACTCAGTACCTTTTTCATATTTAGAGAGTTTGAAAAAGAGACGAAAAATAAAACTCCATCAGGTCCCTTTTTGTAATTTGTCTCTTGAATCCAAAAAGGTAGAAAAAATATTCGAGAGAACCTCTTAACCATGGCGACCAAGGTGTACCTTTTTCATAAATAGTCAATCCCATCCCAAAAAAGGGGTAAACATATACTGAGACGATGTCAATTCATTTAATTTAACGAGTTCAAAAGGACAAGTACTCGGCAATCTTTTCATATTTTTGGAGTCTGAAAAGAGCTGAAAGAGGACTTGAGCTGGAGGAACAAATGGTATGAAGGATAAAAACTAGTTCTCGTCATGATGGAACTAGTCAAAATGTGTAATGGTAAAGAGGCTGGCTAATATGACCACCCATCGCAGATGTTCCTCAGGCAAGGGTGAAACAACCAAGTGAAAGCATATGATCGGCCAAAGAGATGGTGACGATGGAATGAAAGAACCAAGGCTCATCTGGAAAAGGCTGGCTGATAAAAACAACAATCACGAGATGTAAAATGGGAATGGTTTCATTTTTATGCAAGCTTGAAACATGAGAAACTATGCTTGAGTATACTTGAGGACGGTTTCATTTTTTCACAAGCTTGAAATAGAAACAAACTATGCTTGGATTTGGTTTCATTTTTACACAAGCTTGAAACGGAAGCAAACTATGCTTGAGATAAGTTTGCAAGCCCCTAGCATAATGACTCAATTCGAGGTACATGTCCCCCAATCTTCATTTCATTCACCTAAGTAGATGACTGGTTACTAACATGTGGATGGAATGAAGGTTCATGTACAAGATCAAGTGAAATACTTGACTGGGATTTTATGAGATCTAATCAAAGACTCGAATTGGAAAGGGATTTGTTTCACTTTTTAATGAGCTTGACATAGGAGAAGAACCATGATCATGACACCTTGTTTCATTTTTTAATGAGCTTGACAGAAGTAAAAGAACTCTACTCATGGAGACCTATTTCATTTTTTAATGAGTTATACATAGTAAAAGAACTATCCTCATAGGGATCTATTTCATTTTTTAACGAGGTTGACATAGTAGAATAACTATCCTCATATTCCTTGTTTCATTTTTTTTAAGGAGTTTAACACAAGACAAGGAACGCTGCTCCAAACACCTATTTAATTTTTTAATGAGGTTGAAATAGTAAAAGAACTATCCTCACATCACTTGTTTCATTTTTTTAAGGAGCTTGACACAAGACAGGGAACTCTATTCCAAACACCTATTTCATTTTTTAACGAGGTTGACATAGTAAAATAACTATCCTCACATCCCTTGTTTCATTTTTTAAGGAGTTTGACACAGGATATGGAACTCTGCTCCATCCCTTGTTTCATTTTTTAAGGAGCTTGACACAAGACAAGGAACTCTCCTCCATCCCTTATTTGATTTTTTAAGGAGCTTGACACAAGACAAGGAAATTTGCTCCATCCTTTGATCACAAACCAAAAGAGGCCATGTCTTCCATGAGGTTCTCATCAGATGGGATAATAAAACTTTGGAAGGAATACATGTCCAGGGATCCAATACAAAAATTGGGCTCTAATGTCCCCAGTACATGCTGTACTACATCACCTACTAAATCATCAGTAGATGTGGGCTGGAATAGGTGGCCACGTAATTAACTTGTGGCGGGGGTGATACTGCTTGCACATAAGAATCGTTTAGGGATGATGGTTGAGTGGGAGTTGATTCCGGACCAATGAATGTAAGCTGATCAATGATCACAATGATTCCTTCATGCGGGAAACACATCACATGAAAGAGAGAAGAGACAAGAGATCCCATGACATAAACATAGTCACGACCAAGTAGTATATTAAAATCCAATGGGGCTTGGACAACCGTCACGTCTATATAGATAGTCTTTCCTCCTAAAGTAACAAGTAACTTAGGAAGGACCCCTAATGGTTGAATGGTTTCTCTGTTAAAAGCTAACAAATTCTGAGTGACGGGGACAAGTTGAGGAGAACCTAAAGCTTGCCAAGCAGTTGAGTACATAATGCTAACAGATGCACTCTCATCTATGATTGTGCTAGGTATGACCATATGATAAGCCTATACTCTAATTTGGAAAGGCATATAAGATGGAAGACTATATCCTGCCAGTCGACTCCAATAAAAATAAGTGACCAAACTACTTGGAGGGGGTGTCGTAGGAACTTGAGAGCTGCCCTCTTGCACTATGGGTACAGGAGAATGACTCCCATGCAGAATGAGAGGATTTCCCTCTAGTTCATTTGAAACTAAAGAAACCATAAGAACCTGAGCAGTGTGGGGTTCACTCTCTACTGGAAAGGTATGGTTAATTGAAGGTGGAGCCAAGTCTACTGTTTTCTCAACCAACGATTGATCGAGAATGGACTCACGAGACTCAATTTCAGAGAAAGCGAGGTTGACCAAAGATGACTTTTGATCAATCACCGGATCAACTAGTGAAGGATCAGGGGAAAGCTTTTGATACCCAGGTTGAGAAGTTGTAAGGTTTTCCAACTCTTTGGAAGCTCCATCCATAAGAGGACAAAGGTGAATGGGATGATTACCTTCACACAACTTACAAGGAAATTTGACTTTTCCCTTTTTCCCATGAGCTTTACTAGTTGAAGGTTTATTACCAGCATGATCGCTAGAGGCTAATGACAAAGGTCTAAGACCTTGGGAATACCAGGACAATTCCGAAGAAGGTGGTCAGCCTTGCATAACATGCAAGGGAATTTTACTTTTCGGGGCTGGTTGGAATATTTTTCTACATCATTTGCTTCCATATAAATAATTGCTTGGTTTCCCCCTTGCTTATTTTGCTTCTTCTTATTCTCCCTCTTCTTCTTCTTCTTAGCTTCCTGGTTACTAGAATCCAGACTTTCATCGGGCGAAGAGGAAGAACGAGGTGAAAAAAGAGGCAAAGAAGTTGATGGGCCAACTTTAGGATCAACATGAGGCTAATGTTTTTCAGGTGGAGGAGAACTCAGTTGAAAAGCAGTTTGGACACTCAGAACCACCGAGGTCAAAAACAACCAAACTAGTAGACCAATGGTCAATCCAAGAAGGGACAACGTCGCCATATAGGGAGCATTAGTATTTCCAAAAGAAGGAAAAGGACTAGGATTCCCATTAGAGGGGTTTCCTTGACTAGTAGACTCAAGAAATGTTGCCATTGGTATCAACTTAAGATCTACTAAGGAGTATTTCCACAGGAAGGATGTTGTTCCACGGTCAATTAATTTTAGAATTTCAAGAAAAAACTTTGCCTTTTCATGTTTTAAGAGTCAAGAAAGGATGAAAACGTGACTCTAGTCACTTTCGTTGGTTTAGCAAGCTTGAAAGGACAAGTACCTGATGATCTTTTAAAATTTAAGGAGTCAGAAAAGATCGAAATGACTACTCAAGTAACTCTAGGCAAAAAGGAGTACCAAGTAACCATGAACTACAATATACACCTTAGCAAATAAATTTACCAAGGACTTGACATATGTGCAGGCAATCTCCTCGAATGTTGTGTTTGGTGTATCACGTTTACAAGGCGGCAGACTTGACTTCCTATGGATAAAGGTTTGCAACCTATGAGGGTCTCCTTTTATATACTCGATGGTATGGGAAGCACAAGTCCATGCTAGCACTGTCTAATGCAAGAGCAAACAACAACTGCTGAGTTTTATAGATGTCGGAACATGTCTTTAGCCTAGACCACTAAGTATGAGAGTTAATGTTTCAAATTATCCTTAGATTAATTGATAGATTTTAAAGTTAATCTTCAATTATGTTTCAGTTTTGAGGCTCAAAACGATGTCACCTGAACACCTATGATGAAACTATATGAGAAAAGGAAAACTTTCTATTTCAATGAAAGCTAGACTGATCAAGGAAAGAAATTTCAATCAATAATGCATCATGCAAAAATTCCTTCCACTAACTTTCATTTTTGTCTTCCAAAAACAATGCCAAAAGTAAAAATGATTTGGACTTCTAACTATCCTAAATGCAACTTTCCGAAAGCAAAATGGTTTTACTTTATAAAGATGCACTTATAGGAATCATACTTTTCTTTCCATTTTGAATGATTTGATGCACCTAATACAATTTTTAGCTTCAACCACTGAAAATTGTGATCTATTTTCAATGATGAATCCCAAAAAATAACTTTTCAATGCAACTAATATAATGCTTTTTCACAAAAAGTAAATTTCAAAATACAAGCTAAAACAATTGCAAAATGATGTTTTTAATGATTTCCACATAAAACAACACTCAATCAATCAGAAAAACAAGTATCTCAATGACACCAGCAAGCACTAAGTGATGACCAATTGATAGAAACCCTAGAACTCAATCAAATTTGACTTCAAAGCCAATGAGACAAAATTTGCAAATTATTCAAGATAACCAAACAAAAACACCATAGACACTCTAGAAAATCACTAATAGAGGACATAAAGACTGAAAACAATAAGAAAAGCACTATTTTCTCTTATACTATGGGATCATCGCACCTGTCATAGGAAAAATAACGATCATCACGACAGTAATTAAAACATCCACGATGCCATCGCGAATGTGAGAGGTAAACCCGTGATGGGTGAGAAAAATGAATAAAAAATAATAAATATTCAAGAACATACAAAAATCAATGTTCTCAAGAAATCGCTAGCAAGTGAAAATAGTTATAGAAAAGAAAACAAGCTAGAAAACTGACGGTTGGTCAAACTCATCACAAAAGCAGGATGAAGGACTGAATGGAAAGGATCATAGCTTCCCTAGCGGAGTCGCCATTTTGTTGTCTAGGTAAATCCTCTCTGCGGATAGAGACGCTCCCTCTAGCCTAATGAGTGGGTCTAGCAACCGAAGTGACAATCTACTAGACACTTTCTTAAGTTGCAATTGAAAAGAGAGATGAAGAAGATGGCCTACCTTGTTATGATGCTATCTCGATTTCCTTTGTTGAAGGCTTTGAATCACTTGCATCACGGGCTCGTTCCTACTACTCTCAGCATTTATGAACCTACACAAGAGATCAAGACACAACAAGGCATGCAAATACAAATAGCATATTCAAAAGAAACCTACTTAATTGATCAAGGAATGTTAATCTAAATGATACATTAGCATACACATTTAGGGAAAATGAACCAGAAGTTGTATATTAATATAAAATAAGGGGAAGCATACAACCAAACCTTGATGTTGATAGCCTCTTTGTGAATGAATATCCAATTCCAAGCTAAGCTCTCCAAGCACTCCTTCTCCAAGCCAAATGAGTAGAATAGAGGCACAATATTAGCATAAGGGTGCAAATGCACATAGACCAACAATTTGGGAATTGGAGAGGATGAATATATAGGCTGGTAAAGGGAGTTAGGACCTCTCCAAAGATAGGATTAGGCCCTCATGTCAAGGAGGTAGCTAATAGGGATAAGACCAAGAGGCCAAGCTAGAAGAATTTGACCTCATCTATGTCAAACAACCTCTAGCTCGCCACTCAGGAAGCTTCTAGATCATGAAGCTTCTCCTCCTCTTTGGGAAAATTGCCTTTTTTGGATCATCGTGGGTATACAAGCAAACATAGTGATGCCATCGTGGGTTGAGTATAATGAAACAAGTGACCATCATGATTTTCAGTCTCATAAGAGTGATGATGCTCAAATTAGGGTTTTGAGAGCTATTTCCTTCAAGGAAAGCTCAAGGCATTTTCCAATCAATGTCTTAGGGAGGATCTGAGTTGCATATATGAATGAGTCCACTACATGATGGCCATGTTTCATGCACTACAGGGTATGTCACAGGAAAGTGCAGGAGGTGTGACGAAATACTATGTAACATGTTGTGATACCACTAATCCGAACTTAAACAGGAACACAACAACTTACATATATAGTCATAAACACAGAGATGTAGAAGAAAAGCACTTCATTTCGTTAATAGAAAAACACTGAACTATACTTACAAACAAAATGGAAATAAGATAGCTCGAGCGATGGTAGCTCATCTCTGAGAAGCGATGTGGTAGCTACATGCTTATGAACTGTGTTACAATGAGGCTCAAGTGCCTATTTATTATTGGAAAATATGACAAAACCCTAAACAACAAAAACCCTAACCTTAACAGGTGTAACACTAAGAGTATGTGGGCCCCATTGGGGTTAGTTGGGAAACCAACTTCCCAGGATCGTACCGTGGTCATATTATATCCATTTGGCATGTACGATACCTTTTTCAAAAAGTCTTTTTGAGTACTGCAAGTTTGTTGCAGGCCCCTGCCAATGAATGCGGGCTTGCCATAGACCCCAAAAAAACCGTCGTTTAGGGGGTCAAAAATGCTCCAAAAGTTCAAGACCCAAAAAATATTAAATAGTAAATGCTGAAATGAACCAGGAAATAGATGAAACTGACTGGGAGGTCTAGGTGGAATAAGAGGGTGGCCACTAATATCCACCTGGATCATTCCTACCCCCATAGGAAGCAATGGTCCCCATTGTGTCCAGAGCCTCCATAAGGTGAGGAAATTTCTGTTGAACCTGGTCCCTGGAGAACCACTTACCCTGGTGAAGGAGTTGGAATGCTTTGACAACTCAATATAGTTGTATCCTCTATTGGCGAGTGTTCTTGATTTGTATTTCCATGATTTGATCAGTTTTGGCTTGTTCCATGCAATCTGGGTTGAGAACTTTTGGTGTGAGTTGTTCTGCAATGTCAAATGTGTCCAAAAATGGTCCAAAGTATGGCCGAAGGCGATCTACATTGAACACTAGGTGAATACCGAGGAACGGTGGGATGTTGAGCTCAAAGGCATTATCACCGATGACCTTTATGATGGTGTATGGCCCATATCAGAGCGGGCGAAGCTTGCGGTGGGGTCCAACAAGGCACTCCTTCTGCAAATGTAGCCAAACTTTGTCTCCCACCTAGAACTTGTGCGACACTCAATGCTGATCATGGTGCTTCTTGTACTTAGCATTGACTTTGTCCAATATATCATGGACCTACTAGTGGATGTGTTGAATGCGCTCAATGAAGCTCTTATCCCTTTCAGCTTCAGACTGAATGTGAGCCGAATCTACCTAAGTGGCTGCAATGGTATGGACACATAAATGGGGCATAATGGTTGAAATCCCATCCCTACCTGAAAGGGGTTGTGGCCAGTTGTGCTATAGAGAGATTCATTGTAGTTGTGTTGGACATAGGGGAGAATTTCATACCATGTGCATGGATTCTTCGAGTTGTACATGTGCGGAAAGTGTACGATCATCCTGTTGACAACCTCTATTTGGTGATTAGTTTGATGGGCCTCTAAATTAGACATAAATTAAGGCCCATGCCTCTAATTTAAAACATAAATTAAGTCCTATGACCATCCTTCAACACATTAAACTTCTCTTTTTGCATTAGATATTTTATTTTTAACTTTAATATATTCATTAGGAAGGTTTATGAATAATTGAATATTTGTGCCTAATATTATTTATTTTTGTGGAATATTATGAGAATATTAGATAGATTATGAAGAGTTGGAGGAGGAGATAATTTAGAGACTTGTTCCCTACTGCTGGAGGATCAATAATAAATAATAATTCAACAATATATTATGGAATTATGGCACAAATTGTGGAACTCAAATGATTGAGAAAATCTAGGAACGTGTTCCACTAATAAAGGGATTTGGTGGGCAAAGATTCCTCTATCCATGGGGAATGATTCTTAATCATTTTTTATAAGTACCAAGTCGAATTTGCCTCTAGGGAATGATTGAGAAAATCTAGGAATGTGTTCCCTGCCATTTAATGCAAATTCCTAGTATTGGGGACTAGATCCACTAATCAAGGGATTTTGGTGGGGAAAGCTCCTCCATTCATGGGGAATGACTCCTAAGAATTTTTTATAAGTTCCAAGTCGAATTTTCTTCTAGAGGGAGATTTTCATTAGTGTTATTGTGGAGAGAGCTTGTATTTTTGGCAGCTCCATTGTATTTTCTTGCACGGATGTAATTCTATTGATGAAAATAATGAACATTGGTGTCATGTTCAACATCTAAATCTTGTTCTCCTCCATAGGTCTCTGAGTTTCCTTAGACTTCGCCATCCCAGGAACTTCAAAGCCCTTTTGTATCATTTTATTTCCCTCTTTTCATTGCTTATTCACATGCATCTCTAGTTTTTATTTCTTTCTATTTCTGCATTTAGTATTAATGATTTCTTGTTGTAGGATTGAGTTAAATGGTTAATGAAAGTTATTTTGCAGGATAAAAAGCATTATTTAATCCTTGTAAAAGCTTTGTAATTTCATAATAATCACTGAGTTTCTTGGATTAGTCTTCTCATTCCCAAATCTAGATTGTTGGACCTCCTTTTCGGCAAAGAACAATAAATTTCTGCTATTTTTTAGAGCATGCTAACGAGATTTAATCGACTTGATTCCACTTGAATTAGATCACAAAAACATTCTATTTCATAACAAAAATTACCCCATTTCATTTTCACTTAATTTGGTTAGGCATCTCTTAGATTTACTAGCTCACTAGTTCTCGAATTTCTAGATTTTCAACTAATAATGTTTTTTTATTTTTTTAGAATGGATTAACATAGGTCTTTTTGAGTGATTCCACTTGGAATAGGGACCTAAGACATCTTAGTTAATAACAAAATTTGTCCCATCCAATTTGGATTTGATTTTCTTGGTCATTAAACCCTCACCAATCTCATCATTTCACAAGCTTTTTGAGCGAATCTATCCATCTCCCAACTTTGGTTTTGAGTTCTAAGTGATCCTAGGAATTTTCCCACTCCATTCTACCCATCGCACACCTTTCCTAGGCCTCCCATCACCTCCAACACTTCACATTTTGGTCTCAGCTATATCCTGTAGGTTTCATGTAATTCCGGCTGTATCCTGTAGGTTTCATGTAATTCCTACAGGATCATCCTGTAGGTTTCTAGTACATCCCGTAGGTTTTCCTGAAATGGCTTGTTTTGAGGACGAATTGATGGAAAACCTCTAGGAAGTTACCAAAAGCCTCCCAGGGGTCCTCCACACCATCCAACCATCTCATAGCCCTTCCATCCATCCTCAAACATCCTTAATTCACCTACCACATCCACAAAAGCAATTAGTTGCATACTTGATTTTGCATAAAAAGACAAAAAAAAGCAAAAACATATTTAGTTTAGTCTCTTTACATGCACATTAATGTTGTTTGATGCTTCTTACTCCTACAACTTAGATAGTAGCATTTGTTTCATGTTGATTTAGCATTTCTACCTAGCATAGCTTCTTAAATGGTTAATTAGGGAATGGTGTGATTTAGCATTGAATTTCTATCTCTTTCCTTGTACTTTCTTTCTTGTAATAGGTTAAGGTTCCATTTTGAATATTTCATTTTTTTCAATTTAGTTTAGGATTTGACTTCAGTACATGCACTCCATTACATCATGACAGCAAAGGAAGGACACATTGTATGCCGCACATATAGTGCCGACACCTCTTAAGTTTGTACGAACCCCAAGTTGATAATTAAAGTTGGTAGCCTTGAGAGTTGCAGCATTCTTGTTGCAATACCAAGGCGCATCACTTTTTGGCACCGTTGCCAGGGAAGTGTCAAAGTATGCATTGTTTTCTTCCCTAGTTGTTTCATTTCTTTTTACTTTTTGCAAAAGCAAAAAAATATTTGCGTTAGACATATTTAATTTCAAAACTAGAAAATTGCATTGCATTATAGTTTTCATTCAATCATAAAAACAAAAACAAAAAATTCTCCAACACCAACCACACCCCCCCCCCCATTTGATCACATGGTGCAGTAAGAGCCACATCACCATTCACTTTTGTAAGTAGAAAAAGAATATGACAAAGAATGTAGAAGAAATAGATGGAGATGATGACAATGGGGAAGATCCTCTCAGATTTCCCATTCAAGATACTGATGGTAGTGTGCACATGAAGAACATCCCTCCTTCTTTTCTTCCAAAATTTCATGGTCTAAGGTCGGAGGATCCGAAAACCTCTCTTGGAATTTGAAATTGTTTGTTGATCTTATGGTTACTTATTAAAAACTCAAAAATTGAGATTGTTTTCGGAAACTTTGAAGGATAGAGCTCTTAAATGGTTGATGAGTTTAGGGACTGATTCAATAATATCATGGAATAATATGCAAAAGATATTTATATAAAAATATAAATATCATGATCTTAAAGAAGAAATCTTTACAATGAATCAAAGAGAAGATGAGAGTGTAGAGGATCTAACAGAGAGGTTCATGTATAATGTTAAGAGGGTAAAACTACATTATTTAGGATCCGACACACTAAAAACCCTCTTACTTAGAACAATTAGGGATGAGTGGATTGATCTCCTTAATCTCATGAGTAGAGGTGATGTATATCAATTATCATTTGAGGAAATTTGTGAAACATGCAAACACATATCAAGAGGAAAAGCAAGAGTAGGTAAATCAGCATCAAGATCGGTAAGTGAAGCTAAACTTGGAAATTTGTTTGATGATTTTAAAATAGAAATTCATAGCAATCTAACAAAACAAGTAGAAATGTTAAGAATGCAAGACGAAGGAAAAGAACATGCTGATATTTGTTTTGCAAAATCACATGATGTTAAACATTCTCCATCATTACCAAGGTTGAAGGAAGTTTACCAAGAGGACAATGGAGCAAGTCAACTGCCAATGCAGCTATGTTATGTAGCTCCAAGAGAACCATGGTAGCCTATTTAGCTGGATATGATGCAAGATCCTAATTCACAATTTCAAGATTATGCATATCCACCTCAAAGTAATTGGAACACACCTTTTCCTTGGCAACATTGGTCATCTCAACCTCAAAACCAATATTGGCAACAAGGTTGGCAAGGAACTTATGGGAGCCATCCACAATATCCTCAATATTTTCCTTAATATCCTCCATACCCAACTCCATGTTATCCCTACCATTCATCTCCACCACAACGAAAACCCCAACCACATCCATCTCAAATATACACTCCCACTCAACTACCTATACCACCATTTCCAAACCCACACATTGAAGTAGCTCAGCCCACTTACAATGCTGAGGTACAACACTTCCAAACATCTCCTCTTGAGATCAATGGTATTCACCATAGCTCAGGAAGAGTATTACAAAAAAGAGATCATCTTGATATCATTGAAGGACCACATCCAAAAGAAGAAGATTCAAATAAGAAGACCACAGAACCATGGGCTGCGATTGATGAAGAGAAAACATCAAAATCAGAGATTGAGAGAACTCCCTCATGGTTACCATCAAATCCTCCATGTATTCAAGAGAACAATCAGCAAAAAGAGGAAGATTTGAAGGTCATGGTAGAAGAAGACATGAAGAATGATCCAGATCAACAAAAGGACCAAGGACATCACAACTATATTGAAATATGGTTCCAGACAGTCACTAAGTTGTAGCATCACTCTCTTCCTCAACTATGCTTGATCCTTTCAAAGTCAAATCATTTGGTCTCTGAAATCCAAGTACATGTCAAAGCATACATTTCAAGCCTCCACATCATTTTTGTCTATCATCTTGATATGCACATGGCTCCATTGGAAGTATTCTTATACTTGAAAGTGATTTTGTTTTTCGAGTAGGGTAGGGTAGAAGAAAAAAAATGAAAAATAAGAGAAAAAATGAAAATCTAAGGTGAACCTCCTTGGAGGCGCTTCAGATTGGCTCATTGATTGAAAACCTCCATGAGGCAGTCAATGAGTTGGGAAAAAAAGAAAAAAGATGAAAAATAAAAGATCCTAGGTGAAAACCTCCTTTGAGGTGCCTAGGCAGACCTACTAGTTGAAAACCTCATTGAGGCAGCTAGTAGGCCTAGAGGAAAAATAAAAAAATAAAAAATAAAAATTCCTTGCTCAATACATGCATGTACTCTCCAACATTTGCAAGTAACAAGAACAAGTTGGTAACAAAAGGAAAATTCGTCAAGCCTAGTCAAAAGAAGTTAAATTTTGACCTTCTCCTACTTCGCTCAAATGCTCCAACAAGGCTAAGGCCATGCCAATCCATCACCCTCATCTATTTTCACCATCCACCCATCATTCTCAAGCTTCTACCACTCATTTTACTTACTTTCCTAAAAACTAAAAGATGCTCTGTTTTACTACAGAATACAAAAATACATAGAGCAGAAATTTGTTTTTTCCATAACTTAAAAACCATGCATCCATTTTCCAAGATGTTTCAGGGAGAGATACATATGGATGATGGTAACATGCTCAAGTAATTTCAGCAAATTCCAGTGCATGGTTTCCAAGAAATTTGCCTCCATCACCTTCAACCATTTTTGCATTTTCTCATTATCCATGCATCCATTTAAAAATCTGTTTTGTGGGGAGATGTATATGGATGATGGTAACATGCCCAAGAAATTTCAGCAAATTACAATGCATGGTTTCCAAGAAATCAGCATCCATCACCTTCAACCATTTTTAGTTTTTCTCGAGATTTGTGCAGCCATTGACCAAAATTTTTCTATGGGGAATTTCATAATGATGATGGCAACATTCTCAAAAGGTTTCAGCTCAATTCAGTCTATCGTTTGAGAGATATGGACAAAAGAAGTCACTGTCCTGTAAACCTACAGGATACAGAACAACACCTATAGGGTTAGTAGTGAGCAGTTTTAAAGGAGATCCAGAGGTCAAAGAAGCTCCTCTAGAGCTTTGTAACAGCATCAAGATCATCAACATCACCATCCAACACCTGCACATCAACATCAACTCAGTAGCAGCATGCATGTCTCTCCAACAACCATCAGGTAGGTATAGGTATGCAATATTCTTGACATGTTCTCTTAAGCATATTATAGTTAGAAATTTGTTGTAAATGCATGAGAGATGAGGTTTTATAATCTAAGGATTGGTCAGTAGTCTCAACCACCTTCAGCTAGTTAATTGCAACTTACTCCTTCACTCATGCAATGTTGAAAAGTCAAATTATGAAGGGTGATCGTTTCAAGGAATGAGGACAACAGTTAAAAGAAGAAATTTTTACAAAGGCTAAGGTCACCACAACACTCCAAGCCCTCCATCCACTTCATATTCACTCTCTATTCATCATTCATCCATCCCATTTCATTCTTGAAAAAAAAAAAAGAGCATCCTCTCCATTTTCATGAAATTTCCATTTGCAGGTCAGCAAGAAGGATGGTCAAAGAGCAAAGGAGGATCCCAAAGAGACCCTTGTCACTCACATTTTTATTTTACCACTCATTACCATTCATTCCTCCACCATTTATGTCATTTTTTCCCACTCCTTTACTTCAGTTTACAAAGGGACTATGTTTTCTACAAGATGATCCTGTAGGAATTACAGTGACCTAGAAATCCTACAGGAGGCAGTCCTAAGGAAAATAAATGGTGGAACAAGGTAGAAGAATGTTGATAAGGGTGTGGAAGACCTTGCCAAGCTGAAAAAAACAATCAAGAACCATCTTGAAGAAGGGGAAGATGGCAAACTAATGGTCTCAAGAAACAAGGATTTTTCTTTGCACAACTATAGCTTACAACCAAGATTCTTAATGCACAAGAGAGAGGCCACCAGGGCCATGGATGAGGCATAATGAGGTCACTAAGTTGCTCAGAGGATGAGCAACACTTTCAACAGGGGGGTATGATGGGCCTCTAAACTAGACATAAATTAAGGCCCACGCCTCTAATTTAAAACATAAATTAAGGCCTATGACCATCCTTCAGCACATTGAACCTCTCTTTTTGCATTAGATAATTTAGTTTTAAATTTAATATATTCATTAGGAAGGTTTATGAATAATTGAATATTTGTGCCTAATATTATTTATGTTTGTGGAATATTATGAGCATATTGGATTATGAAGAGTTGGAGGAGGAGATAATTTAAGGGCTTGTTCCCTACTACTGGAGGATCAATAATAAATAATAAGTCAACAATATATTATGGAATTATGGCACAAATTGTGGAACTCCAATGATTGAGAAGATCTAGGAATGTGTTCAACTAATCAAGGGAGCAGATCCACTAATCAAGGGATTTCGGTGGGGAAAGCTTCCTCCATCCATGAGGAATTATTCTTAATCATTTTCTATAAGTACCAAGTTGAATTTGCCTCTAGGGAATGATTGAGAAAATCTAGGAATGTGTTCCTTGATATTTAATGAAAATTCCTAGTATTGGGGACTAGATCCACTAATCAAGGGATTTTGGTGGGGAAAGCTTCCTCCATTCATGGGGAATGATTCCTAATCATTTTGTATAAGTTCCAAGTCGAATTTTCCTCTGCTATTTTTTAGAGCATGCTAACAAGATTCAATAGACTTGATTCCACTCGCATTAGATCACAAAAACATTCTAGTTCGTAACAAAAATTACCCCATTGCATTTTCACTTAATTTGGTTAGGCATTTCTTAGATTTACTAGCTCACTAGTTCTCGAATTTCTAGGTTTTCGACTAGTAATGATTTTTTATTTTTTTAGAATGGACTAACATAGGTATTTTTGAGTGATTCCACTTGGAATAGGGACCTAAGACATCATAGTTAATAACAAAATTTGTCCCATCCAATTTGGATTTGATTTTCTTGGTCATTAAACCCTCACCAATTTCATCATTTCACAAGTTTTTTGAGCGAATCCATCCATCTCCCGACTTTGGTTTTGAGTTCTAAGTGATCCTAGGAATGTTCCCACTCCATTCCACCCATCAAACACTTTTCCTAGGCCTCCCATCATATCCAACACCTCAAATTTTTCTCTCGGCTGTATCCTATAGGTTTCACAAATAGTGCAAATTGGTACCTTGTCCAGTGGGCATTCCCTTAGTGGGTGTTTTTCTCTGCATTTAGAGCAGAAAATAGCCAGAGCAGCTTCTGCTTCTGCTTGCTTCTTTTTAACCTGCAAGGTATCAATTTGTGAAGCAAAAGAGCTTAACATAGTAGTTTTAAATTCTTCAAGTAAGTTACCTATTTCGGCCCGTGTTTCTCCTCCACTTGCTGATTTCTGGACTCTTGAGTATGTACTATCCTTGCTTTTTGGTCTGCTTGCTGCTCCTCTTGAACATCTCTTACGGAGGTTGACAATCTCATCATATGATTCCTTAGAGATATCCCCTTTTCCAAGCATATTCAACATATCTAAACAATCATCTCGTACCCCTTTTAGCAATATTGACTTAAGAATATCCTTACTCATATCCGGATGATCAGATCGCTGCAAATTATACTGTAGTATTTCCATGAAGTCCTCCAGATTTTCGTCCTCCTTCTGAACCATCTTAAATAATTCCTCCTTCCTTTCTCTTGTTCGGCAATAATCTTGGTATTTGGCCAAGAACTTTTCTTTCATTTGATCCCATGTTGTGATCACATGTCTTCCCAGGCTCATGAACCACCTCAATGCATTTCCTTTTAATGTTGGTAGAAATAACTTCAATTTTTGAGGATTAGTAACATAATCATAACTCCTACACAATATATCAAACTCGAACAGAAATTCATCAGGGTCTTCAGATGATAAACCATGGAAATTAGGTAGGGCTGAAAGTGGAATGTTCTTCATAGGAGTTGCTCCTCTAGGAAGATCTTCAATAGGGAATTCCAAGGTGGAGAGGGAATTTTCCCCTCTTCCTTCTCTTCGTCCCCCACCAAAGAGTCCTTCGTTGTTTCCGTCCATTGGTTGTTCCCCTGTCTCACTTGCTCGGTCTTCAGCGCTTTCTGTAGGGCTTCCAATGTCCTGAACTGGTTCCTCGACTTCAATGTCTTCTATTGGTTCCTCAATATCTTCCACTGACTCCTCGACTGTTTCTTCGGCCCTTTCTGGTCCCAATACTTCCTCCGTTTCGTAGTCCGTCTTGAGAGAGTGCTGAGTTTGTGGCCTCCGAAAGCTTACCTTTTGAGACGTTTCAGCTTTTGAAATAATGTCGTCAATGAAAGTTTTTCTTCCTCCTCTGCCTTTGCCCCTGCCACCTGTAAGGTTAGACTTCCTGCGTCCTTTCATGCATCCTGTATCTCTAAAATAAAATCATTAATACTTTTAAAATCTTCGGTCGCCTTCCCCGGCAACAGCGCCAAAATGTTGGCCACTTTAATTGTTTATTAATTAAACAGTCGAGTGCCACATAAATTGTCAACCCGGGAAAGTTCGATTATTTCAAAGGTGACTACGTACTGTGTGTACTCGATTTTAATAGCATTAAAAGCTGTAGTATAAACAATTCATACTCTGTTAAACCCTTACTCTGTGTTACAGCAGTTATAGTCTATTGCAGGAATGGAATAAGAACAGATAATTAATTAAAGAGAATAAGTCTGCAAAAGGAAGCGATGGCTGTCCTGTAACAAAGGATCAGGACCCTATCCCCAGAGTAGGAACATTCAGCACTTGCCTCTGTTATCCAGTTCGCCAATACACTCTGTAAATCCTAGTCACCTGTGAGGCACTCATATACAACATCAATCAATTAAAAGAAAAACAGAGTCTTAGCAAAAGTAAAATATCATCAGAAGCAATACTCGTGAATAAGGTATGAACAGAAATCACACACAACACACAACAAAAAGAAGATGGGTGAATCTTGTGATGAAGGTGGGCCCTGTCCTTCTCACAAGATTCCCCAGGACACGGAAACTAAGATGAAATACTCAGAACATAACTTTATTCATCTGTCAATATACCATATTACAAGAAAGATTCAATCTCATCCTTACACTACAATTCCTGTGTTACATCTTGTTCATCCTCTCTCTCTCCCCCTCTAATGTAGATGTCTCCTCTTTATAGAGGAGACATCTATTACAAAAGATTTTCATTATACATTCTAGTTCAACCCTTTGTACAAAAATAGGGAAATCAGTTCCCGTTAACAGAATGTTGTTACAGTAATGTGGATCATGAACGTTACGACCAATGTAACCGTTTATTCAATAATCGATTGGATTCCTTTGCTGTTGGAGATCTGATACACAAAACTCAACTGTCTCCTCGAGGTTCACATGCTATCCTTGTTGTTTCAGCTTCAAGGTTTGTGCTGTTTCCGTTGTTTCAGCAACTGCAAAATATGGTCCTGCCAGCTTTAGGCAGTTTCAACAATTGTTCAGCAACTTAGTCAACTTAAAGGATCAATTATAAAGATAGCATGATTATGTGTTGAATAATTAGCAATGAGAAGAGTTACTGTATACCTTTGGAATGATTAAGTCAAAACACTAGCAAAGGCTTTCAACTATGGGTTGAAGAGGGTAATATTATGACAAAATATAAGGTCAAAAATAGACAATATGGGGTCCTAACAAGGGGATAGAGGCCCTTGCATGAGCACATAGTGGATATAGAGATTGATGAAAAGGTTGAAGATCACTAGAATAGTGATGAATGTCACCTAAACTAGTGAGTCTATACCTATAAATTTTCATTTGCATTTGTCAAAAAAAAAAATTATAGTATGATAGAATGAGCCCTAGTTGACTAGAGAACCCATAGTAGAATCCTAGTTGATTTTGTGTGGTTTTTGGCATATTTGCGTGTGTAAATATTTTTGATACGAGACCTACATACCCAAAAGTATTGTTGGGATATTCCAAAAGTGAAACATATAGCTTTGTGTGGCATTAAGTTAGACATAATTATTGGGAATTTGTGGACATTTGTATTGAACTAGTCATATCAAATTTCCATTAATTTGCATAAATTGCATATATTACGTTTGACCTCCACTACTTCTACCTCAAATAGAATGATTTTTTTGAAAGCCCTTTATAGAATGTATTAAATAAAGTGACTTCAATTTCATTTTATTACAGTGGTGAGTCATGACACAACATATTGTTTTATTTATTATTTTCCATCAACATTTAACTTCATTTCGTTTTTTGAAGTAGCCTTTTTCTTCATCAAGTGGAATCCTCAATGACATTGAAAAACATGTTTGGTCTAGGAAGTAAAGTCCAATAAGTCCAATTCTAGAAAGTAAATAAAAAATCATGTCTAATGCAACACTATTTTACATCCTATTTATAGTCTATATGAGATATGATAATTTTATTAGTGTTCAGAAAATGACCATAAAAGTAGGTCAATATGATTAGAAAACTACATCAAATGTAATAACAATATGTGAGAGTTAAATTTCCCATTTCATTAACCTTGTCAATGCACTAAAGTCCTAGGTAACATGTACAGAAGAGAAAAGCTTTGGTACATCTCCTTCCTATTTGTCATAGAAAAAAATTACTATCTAAACAATTGTTACACGTCCCTTTCCTTTGTTATGGAGAAAAGGAATAAGTTATCTATATGGCCAAAATAATTTCAAGTGAAGACCTAGTTACATTAACATCTTGTTTTTATAATACTTGTAAATCATTCAACCCTTCACATAATCATAGAATAATTTTTTTTCATACAAATATCCTTAAAATAAATTATATATTCTAATAGATCACCTTTATTTTGAGTGGGGAAGGGACACACATGCACCATCCTAAACCAAAATTTAATTTATTAACCCATTTTCTGAGAAATGGGATTGGTTACATGGAATTTCTCTCTTTCTTATTCCCCCCTTGTAACTTGTCATGTCATAGGCCTTCCTCTTTTATGCCATGATAATCATTTCATATGATAACCCTTTACTAATTCATCTAAGTGATTAATTTGTGCTACTTTCATCATAGTTTATGAAAATAACTTATATAATAATTATTCACTATTCATACATTACCATCAAGATCCTTACTTTTATATGCATAAGTTTCTCACCTATTCTATTGGGTTGTATAATGAATCAAATGAAATGTGGGAAAGAAAGGAAACAAAAAAAATAGAGAAATTTAACATAGAGCATAGTAGTATAGTGAAAACTCAACTATTAATAAACAAACTAGTAGAATATTGTAGAACACAGAACTAGCTAGAATGGTTGTAGCTATCTTTGAAGAGAGATCATGACTACATGCATTGGTAAAATTTATTACAAGAGAATTGGAGAATTATCTATTAACATAATTAAATATATATTTAGTTCCAAAACTCCAACCCTAGAAGATGAAACTCTAAAATGTTTGCAAGCCCTAATGTGGTTGGTTGGTGCATCAACATCCTGGTGGTGCAACTGTTTCATACAATATTCTTTTTGGGCACATGCTAAGTATCTAGTTGAAAGAAATATCTGATGATTACAACCTTTAATAGGGATAGGGAATGCCATGGAAACCCATGGCCTCACAAATTTCCAAAAAAATCATCATTTAGGGCATTAAAATGACCTAGAAGTTTGGGACCCAAAAAAACTTAAAAAAATCTACCAAGAAGATAAAGAACTATTGCATCAGTAGAAAAGGTGGGTGGCTAATGATGTCCACCTGGATTAGTTTTCACCCCCTTAGGAATCAATGGTCTCCATTACATCAAGTCCCCTCATCGAATCTACTAAATTTGGCTCCTCATGAGCCACTTGCCTCGGTGAAATAACTGCCTTGCTTTGAAAACCTAGTAGAGTTGTATGTGTTACTCATGGGTATCCTTTGTCTTGGTTTCCATGATACAATATATTATATCCTATTTAATGAAATTAGAATTGATTTTTGTGGGGGAAATTTCTTGGCTACCTTTGAAGCGTCCAATAGAAGTGGAAAATATAATCAAAGAAGCTCCACATTAAAGGCTTGGTGCAAGTCAAGGAAAGGTAAAATAGTCAATTCCAAAGCATTTTCACCCAAAACATTTTTGTTTGTGTAAAGCCCATATTGGAGTGGTATGAGATTATTTTGGGAACCAATGAGGAACTCTTTCTGTAAATGCTACTACAACTTATCACCAACCTAAAACTTATGTGGAACCATGTGCTAGTCATGTTGTTACTTGTACTTGGCATTGTCATTTTGTAAGATATCATGAGCTTGTTGTTAGAGGTGTTGGAACTATTCAATAAATTTTGGTACTCCATATTCCTTGACTTGAGCATGGGAAGACTTTGCTAGTTAAGATGCAATTGGGGCCAACGGTTTGATCCCAAAGCACACCTAAAAACAATTGTGTCCAAGAGAGTTGTGGAGGAATTTGTTATATCTATGATGAACATATGGAAGGATCTTTCACCATCTACATGGATCCTTGGGTTTGCTTATGTGCAAGGTAAGCACAATCATTCTATTGACCACTTATGTTTGTCAATATTTTCGGGGATGAAAGGCAGTCGATCTAGTCAACTTTATATCCGTCATAATATACAAGCTACACTAGAAGGTACTAAGGAACCTATTTCCCTATCTAAAATAAGGGTATGAGGAATCCAAAAATGAACCAAAACATGCTCAAAGAAGCGCTTAGCAGTTATTCCAATTGTGTTACTCTTATTGCATGGTGCTAAAATAACCATCTTAAAGAATTAATCTATGATCACAAACACACATTCATTACCATGCTTGGTGGAGGAAAAACTTAGCATGTAATCCATGAATAGTGGTGTCTTGGAGGGCAACGCCAGAGATGTTTTGCTGATTTTGCCTAGGAAATCAAGTTTTTCTCACCAATGGAAGGGGGAGCTCGATGCACAATGAGGAATGAGAGGAAAATAAGATGAGTTTGGGGATTTTTGGTTTATATAGGCAAAGTAATTTTCTTTTTGAAAATAAATGGGACCCACAAACCTTTGAAAAACTGATTTTTCACTTTTTAAAACAGAGACATCTTAGAAGGCTAAAACCTGGGCTATATTTTCAATTTTTGAACACTGGAACTTCTTCTTCTAGAGCCTTTCAAACTGAAATGATGAAGAACTTGTAAAAACTCAACAAGTTAATGTCAAAGAGTTGCTTGTCATGCTTTATTCACTGCTGGATTTTTACACATGGTAATGATGGACCTTGGAAACCCTAGTGACCTAATGAAAAAAATGAAACTGAATGGAATGATGATGATGATTGTTATGAGGAGAACTTGCTTTTATTATGATAGCTTCATGTGAATGATATAGGTGACCAGCATAAGTGACTTTCCCAAAAGGATGAACTCATTCCTAGACCAACTAACCAATAACCAAATTTTACTCTGTAAATCTAGTGACATGGTAAAATTTGATTTTGAGACTCCTGACAAGCTTAGTAAAAGCACATTTGATCACTGGTGACAGGAAAATAAGACTGACACTAACACACTGCATGATGGTGATGTTTCGGGCACTTTGGGGTATGTCATAAGGAAGGGCAGGAGGTGTGGCAAAACACTGTGTAACAGATGCCCCCTAAAACATGAAGGCAGAATGGGGAGTGATGGTTGAGATGCTTTACAAGCTTTTGCAAGGACGAGAACAACCACTATCAGGAGACCTGCAAATCAAGGACACATATACATATGCATATTTGATAGCAAAACATGAATCCATGACATAGATGCAACCATCCGGATAAAGGACTATAAAAAATATCTGCAGTATGGGCGTAGCCATCTGAATGAGAAGGATCATCTATAAATCTAAGATCCAAGGTATAGATGCAACCACCCTATATAGAAGGATCATCATAAATGTAAAGTCGCACGGTATGGTCACAACCATCCGTTTAGTAGAAACATGTGTACAATCATGAATAATAAATAACTCCATGCAGCTTGAGTCATATCAGACGAAACTCAAGGTCTTGCGGTCCATCCCAACCCGATCAAAGTAAAAATTCTAACATGTGAATGAATGTGTTGAAGTCGAACATGCTAGAAAACCACTTGATTACTGATCAATGATGTGGACCATTAACAGGCATGAGAGAAACCACCAATACTGACAATGGCTCTCAAGTTAAGGCAATACAAATCTGTGAATGTGATAATGAAGCTGAATTCGAACATTCATGGAATCACCCAATCAAAGGCCAATGGTGAAAACCTGTCGTCAGATGTGAATAACTTGCCATTAAGGCATGCAAGCTCTCAGGTACTAAAAGAGATTTTCTAAGCCATCTTCCTAGATAATGAATTGGAGACGATAGGAAGTGACCCGTCGAAGGAGGGTCATAATGAATTCCTCATCATCGACATGAAACAAGGAATAAAGTGGGATAAATGAGTATGATCTAAGATTGTGACAAAAGGTCAGACAATGTATAGGTAGTAAACTACAGATAGGACTCATCTTGAACATACTGGCGACACCACTCTGGAGTGTGGTAGCATTTGACTCAACATAGGACTAAGGGTCATAATGATGAAGTGGAATAATCAAATGAGAGGAAAAATGGATCACCCATATCTAGAAAGACAATTGATTGAGAGAGGATATCCCAAACCTGACACGAGATACAGATGAGTGTCATGTTCAAGAGCGAAATGTTGCCTATACAAGAGATGCTTCATTTTCCCTTTCCCCCCGCTATTTATAGTGAGTACCTCTTTATTTTTACACAAGCTTGAAGAGGATACCATATGCTTGTCGTATAAGTTCACCGTTTGGATGAATCCATCCTAGTAAGTTTTACGAGTCATAAGGAGGAGAAACTCGGGCTCATCATGGTGACGAGTCTTTCATTGTAAAAAAATTAACGAGTCTGACAGAAGAATAACTCAGTACCTTTTTCATATTTAGAGAGTTTGAAAAAGAGACGAAAAATAAAACTCCATCAGGTCCCTTTTTGTAATTTGTCTCTTGAATCCAAAAAGGTAGAAAAAATATTCGAGAGAACCTCTTAACCATGGCGACCAAGGTGTACCTTTTTCATAAATAGTCAATCCCATCCCAAAAAAGGGGTAAACATATACTGAGACGATGTCAATTCATTTAATTTAACGAGTTCAAAAGGACAAGTACTCGGCAATCTTTTCATATTTTTGGAGTCTGAAAAGAGCTGAAAGAGGACTTGAGCTGGAGGAACAAATGGTATGAAGGATAAAAACTAGTTCTCGTCATGATGGAACTAGTCAAAATATGTAATGGTAAAGAGGCTGGCTAATATGACCACCCATCGCAGATGTTCCTCAGGCAAGGGTGAAACAACCAAGTGAAAGCATATGATCGGCCAAAGAGATGGTGATGATGGAATGAAAGAACCAAGGCTCATCTGGAAAAGGCTGGCTGATAAAAACAACAATCACGAGATGTAAAATGGGAATGGTTTCATTTTTATGCAAGCTTGAAACATGAGAAACTATGCTTGAGTATACTTGAGGACGGTTTCATTTTTTCACAAGCTTGAAATAGAAACAAACTATGCTTGGATTTGGTTTCATTTTTACACAAGCTTGAAACGGAAGCAAACTATGCTTGAGATAAGTTTGCAAGCCCCTAGCATAATGACTCAATTCGAGGTACATGTCCCCCAATCTTCATTTCATTCACCTAAGTAGATGACTGGTTACTAACATGTGGATGGAATGAAGGTTCATGTACAAGATCAAGTGAAATACTTGACTGGGATTTTATGAGATCTAATCAAAGACTCGAATTGGAAAGGGATTTGTTTCACTTTTTAATGAGCTTGACATAGGAGAAGAACCATGATCATGACACCTTGTTTCATTTTTTAATGAGCTTGACAGAAGTAAAAGAACTCTACTCATGGAGACCTATTTCATTTTTTAATGAGTTTTACATAGTAAAAGAACTATCCTCATAGGGATCTATTTCATTTTTTAACGAGGTTGACATAGTAGAATAACTATCCTCATATTCCTTGTTTCATTTTTTTTAAGGAGCTTAACACAAGACAAGGAATGTTGCTCCAAACACCTATTTAATTTTTTAATGAGGTTGACATAGTAAAAGAACTATCCTCACATCACTTGTTTCATTTTTTTAAGGAGCTTGACACAAGACAGGGAACTCTATTCCAAACACCTATTTCATTTTTTAACGAGGTTGACATAGTAAAATAACTATCCTCACATCCCTTGTTTCATTTTTTAAGGAGTTTGACATAGGATATGGAACTCTGCTCCATCCCTTGTTTCATTTTTTAAGGAGCTTAACACAAGACAAGGAACTCTCCTCCATCCCTTATTTGATTTTTTAAGGAGCTTGACACAAGACAAGGAAATTTGCTCCATCCTTTGATCACAAACCAAAAGAGGCCATGTCTTCCATGAGGTTCTCATCAGATGGGATAATAAAACTTTGGAAGGAATACATGTCCAGGGATCCAATACAAAAATTGGGCTCTAATGCCCCCAATACATGATGTACTACATCACCTACTAAATCATCAGTAGATGTGGGCTGGAATAGGTGGCCACGTAATTAACTTGTGGCGGGGGTGATACTGCTTGCACATAAGAATCGTTTAGGGATGATGGTTGAGTGGGAGTTGATTCCAGACCAATGAATGTAAGCTGATCAATGATCACAATGATTCCTTCATGCGGGAAACACATCACATGAAAGAGAGAAGAGACAAGAGATCCCATGACATAAACATAGTCACGACCAAGTAGTATATTAAAATCCAATGGGGCTTGGACAACCGTCACGTCTATATAGATAGTCTTTCCTCCTAAAGTAACAAGTAACTTAGGAAGGACCCCTAATGGTTGAATGGTTTCTCTGTTAAAAGCTAACAAATTCTGAGTGACGGGGACAAGTTGAGGAGAACCTAAAGCTTGCCAAGCAGTTGAGTACATAATGCTAACAGATGCACTCTCATCTATGATTGTGCTAGGTATGACCATATGATAAGCCTATACTCTAATTTGGAAAGGCATATAAGATGGAAGACTATATCCTGCCAGTCGACTCCAATAAAAATAAGTGACCAAACTACTTGGAGGGGGTGTCGTAGGAACTTGAGAGCTGCCCTCTTGCACTATGGGTACAGGAGAATGACTCCCATGCAGAATGAGAGGATTTCCCTCTAGTTCATTTGAAACTAAAGAAACCATAAGAACCTGAGCAGTGTGGGGTTCACTCTCTACTGGAAAGGTATGGTTAATTGAAGGTGGAGCCAAGTCTACTGTTTTCTCAACCAACGATTGATCGAGAATGGACTCACGAGACTCAATTTAAGAGAAAGCGAGGTTGACCAAAGATGACTTTTGATCAATCACCGGATCAACTAGTGAAGGATCAGGGGAAAGCTTTTGATACCCAGGTTGAGAAGTTGTAAGGTTTTCCAACTCTTTGGAAGCTCCATCCATAAGAGGACAAAGGTGAATGGGATGATTACCTTCACACAACTTACAAGGAAATTTGACTTTTCCCTTTTTCCCATGAGCTTTACTAGTTGAAGGTTTATTACCAGCATGATCGCTAGAGGCTAATGACAAAGGTCTAAGACCTTGGGAATACCAGGGCAATTCCGAAGAAGGTGGTCAGCCTTGCATAACATGCAAGGGAATTTTACTTTTCGGGGCTAGTTGGAATATTTTTCTACATCATTTGCTTCCATATAAATAATTGCTTGGTTTCCCCCTTGCTTATTTTGCTTCTTCTTATTCTCCCTCTTCTTCTTCTTCTTAGCTTCCTGGTTACTAGAATCCAGACTTTCATCGGGCGAAGAGGAAGAACGAGGTGAAAAAAGAGGCAAAGAAGTTGATGGGCCAACTTTAGGATCAACATGAGGCTAATGTTTTTCAGGTGGAGGAGAACTCAGTTGAAAAGCAGTTTGGACACTCAGAACCACCGAGGTCAAAAACAACCAAACTAGTAGACCAATGGTCAATCCAGGAAGGGACAACGTCGCCATATAGGGAGCATTAGTATTTCCAAAAGAAGGAAAAGGACTAGGATTCCCATTAGAGGGGTTTCCTTGACTAGTAGACTCAAGAAATGTTGCCATTGGTATCAACTTAAGATCTACTAAGGAGTATTTCCACAGGAAGGATGTTGTTCCACGGTCAATTAATTTTAGAATTTCAAGAAAAAACTTTGCCTTTTCATGTTTTAAGAGTCAAGAAAGGATGAAAACATGACTCAAGTCACTTTCGTTGGTTTAGCGAGCTTGAAAGGACAAGTACCTGATGATCTTTTAAAATTTAAGGAGTCAGAAAAGATCAAAATGACTACTCAAGTAACTCTAGGCAAAAAGGAGTACCAAGTAACCATGAACTACAATATACACCTTAGCAAATAAATTTACCAAGGACTTGACGTATGTGCAGGCAATCTCCTCGAATGTTGTGTTTGGTGTATCACGTTTACAAGGCGGCAGACTTGACTTCCTATGGATAAAGGTTTGCAACCTATGAGGGTCTCCTTTTATATACTCGATGGTATGGGAAGCACAAGTCCATGCTAGCACTGTCTAATGCAAGAGCGAACAACAACTGCTGAGTTTTATAGATGTCGGAACATGTCTTTAGCCTAGACCACTAAGTATGAGAGTTAATGTTTCAAATTATCCTTAGATTAATTGATAGATTTTAAAGTTAATCTTCAATTATGTTTCAGTTTTGAGGCTCAAAACGATGTCACCTGAACACCTATGATGAAACTATATGAGAAAAGGAAAACTTTCTATTTCAATGAAAGCTAGACTGATCAAGGAAAGAAATTTCAATCAATAATGCATCATGCAAAAATTCCTTCCACTAACTTTCATTTTTGTCTTCCAAAAACAATGCCAAAAGTAAAAATGATTTGGACTTCTAACTATCCTAAATGCAACTTTCCGAAAGCAAAATGGTTTTACTTTATAAAGATGCACTTATAGGAATCATACTTTTCTTTCCATTTTGAATGATTTGATGCACCTAATACAATTTTTAGCTTCAACCACTGAAAATTGTGATCTATTTTCAATGATGAATCCCAAAAAATAACTTTTCAATGCAACTAATATAATGCTTTTTCACAAAAAGTAAATTTCAAAATACAAGCTAAAACAATTGCAAAATGATGTTTTTAATGATTTCCACATAAAACAACACTCAATCAATCAGAAAAACAAGTATCTCAATGACACCAGCAAGCACTAAGTGATGACCAATTGATAGAAACCCTAGAACTCAATCAAATTTGACTTCAAAGCCAATGAGAAAAAATTTGCAAATTATTCAAGACAACCAAACAAAAACACCATAGACACTCTAGAAAATCACTAATAGAGGACATAAAGACTGAAAACAATAAGAAAAGCACTATTTTCTCTTATACTCTGGGATCATCGCACCTGTCATAGGAAAAATAACGATCATCACGACAGTAATTAAAACATCCACGATGCCATCGCGAATGTGAGAGGTAAACCCGTGATGGGTGAGAAAAATTAATAAAAAATAATAAATATTCAAGAACATACAAAAATCAATGTTCTCAAGAAATCGCCAGCAAGTGAAAATAGTTATAGAAAAGAAAACAAGCTAGAAAACTGACGGTTGGTCAAACTCATCACAAAAGCAGGATGAAGGACTGAATGGAAAGGATCATAGCTTCCCTAGCGGAGTCGCCATTTTGTTGTCTAGGTAAATCCTCTCTGCGGATAGAGACGCTCCCTCTAGCCTAATGAGTGGGTCTAGCAACCGAAGTGACAATCTACTAGACACTTTCTTAAGTTGCAATTGAAAAGAGAGATGAAGAAGATGGCCTACCTTGTTATGATGCTATCTCGATTTCCTTTGTTGAAGGCTTTGAATCACTTGCATCACGGGCTCGTTCCTACTACTCTCAGCATTTATGAACCTACACAAGAGATCAAGACACAACAAGGCATGCAAATACAAATAGCATATTCAAAAGAAACCTACTTAATTGATCAAGGAATGTTAATCTAAATGATACATTAGCATACACATTTAGGGAAAATGAACCAGAAGTTGTATATTAATATAAAATAAGGGGAAGCATACAACCAAACCTTGATGTTGATAGCCTCTTTGTGAATGAATATCCAATTCCAAGCTAAGCTCTCCAAGCACTCCTTCTCCAAGCCAAATGAGTAGAATAGAGGCACAATATTAGCATAAGGGTGCAAATGCACATAGACCAACAATTTGGGAATTGGAGAGGATGAATATATAGGCTGGTAAAGGGAGTTACGACCTCTCCAAAGATAGGATTAGGCCCTCATGTCAAGGAGGTAGCTAATAGGGATAAGACCAAGAGGCCAAGCTAGAAGAATTTGACCTCATCTATGTCAAACAACCTCTAGCTCGCCAATCAGGAAGCTTCTAGATCACGAAGCTTCTCCTCCTCTTTGGGAAAATTGCCTTTTTTGGATCATCGTGGGTATACAAGCAAACATAGTGATGCCATCGTGGGTCGAGTATAATGAAACAAGTGACCATCATGATTTTCAGTCTCATAAGAGTGATGATGCTCAAATTAGGGTTTTGAGAGCTATTTCCTTCAAGGAAAGCTCAAGGCATTTTCCAATCAATGTCTTAGGGAGGATCTGAGTTGCATATATGAATGAGTCCACTACATGATGGCCATGTTTCATGCACTACAGGGTATGTCACAGGAAAGTGCAGGAGGTGTGACGAAATACTATGTAACATGTTGTGATACCACTAATCCGAACTTAAACAGGAACACAACAACTTACATATATAGTCATAAACACAGAGATGTAGAAGAAAAGCACTTCATTTCGTTAATAGAAAAACACTGAACTATACTTACAAACAAAATGGAAATAAGATAGCTCGAGCGATGGTAGCTCATCTCTGAGAAGCGATGTGGTAGCTACATGCTTATGAACTGTGTTACAATGAGGCTCAAGTGCCTATTTATTATTGGAAAATATGACAAAACCCTAAACAACAAAAACCCTAACCTTAACAGGTGTAACACTAAGAGTATGTGGGCCCCATTGGGGTTAGTTGGGAAACCAACTTCCCAGGATCGTACCGTGGTCATATTATATCCATTTGGCATGTACGATACCTTTTTCAAAAAGTCTTTTTGAGTACTGCAAGTTTGTTGCAGGCCCCTGCCAATGAATGCGGGCTTGCCATAGACCCCAAAAAAACCGTCGTTTAGGGGGTCAAAAATGCTCCAAAAGTTCAAGACCCAAAAAATATTAAATAGTAAATGCTGAAATGAACCAGGAAATAGATGAAACTGACTGGGAGGTCTAGGTGGAATAAGAGGGTGGCCACTAATATCCACCTGGATCATTCCTACCCCCATAGGAAGCAATGGTCCCCATTGTGTCCAGAGCCTCCATAAGGTGAGGAAATTTCTGTTGAACCTGGTCCCTGGAGAACCACTTACCTTGGTGAAGGAGTTGGAATGCTTTGACAACTCAATATAGTTGTATCCTCTATTGGCGAGTGTTCTTGATTTGTATTTCCATGATTTGATCAGTTTTGGCTTGTTCCATGCAATCTGGGTTGAGAACTTTTGGTGTGAGTTGTTCTGCAATGTCAAATGTGTCCAAAAATGGTCCAAAGTATGGCCGAAGGCGATCTACATTGAACACTAGGTGAATACTGAGGAACGGTGGGATGTTGAGCTCAAAGGCATTATCACCGATGACCTTTATGATGGTGTATGGCCCATATCAGAGCGGGCGAAGCTTGCGGTGGGGTCCAACAAGGCACTCCTTCTGCAAATGTAGCCAAACTTTGTCTCCCACCTAGAACTTGTGCGACACTCAATGCTGATCATGGTGCTTCTTGTACTTAGCATTGACTTTGTCCAATATATCATGGACCTACTAGTGGATGTGTTGAATGCGCTCAATGAAGCTCTTATCCCTTTCAGCTTCAGACTGAATGTGAGCCGAATCTACCTAAGTGGCTGCAATGGTATGGACACATAAATGGGGCATAATGGTTGAAATCCCATCCCTACCTGAAAGGGGTTGTGGCCAGTTGTGCTATAGAGAGATTCATTGTAGTTGTGTTGGACATAGGGGAGAATTTCATACCATGTGCATGGATTCTTCGAGTTGTACATGTGCGGAAAGTGTACGATCATCCTGTTGACAACCTCTATTTGGTGATTAGTTTGATGGGCCTCTAAATTAGACATAAATTAAGGCCCATGCCTCTAATTTAAAACATAAATTAAGTCCTATGACCATCCTTCAACACATTAAACTTCTCTTTTTGCATTAGATATTTTATTTTTAACTTTAATATATTCATTAGGAAGGTTTATGAATAATTGAATATTTGTGCCTAATATTATTTATTTTTGTGGAATATTATGAGAATATTAGATAGATTATGAAGAGTTGGAGGAGGAGATAATTTAGAGACTTGTTCCCTACTGCTGGAGGATCAATAATAAATAATAATTCAACAATATATTATGGAATTATGGCACAAATTGTGGAACTCAAATGATTGAGAAAATCTAGGAACGTGTTCCACTAATAAAGGGATTTGGTGGGCAAAGATTCCTCTATCCATGGGGAATGATTCTTAATCATTTTGTATAAGTACCAAGTCGAATTTGCCTCTAGGGAATGATTGAGAAAATCTAGGAATGTGTTCCCTGCCATTTAATGCAAATTCCTAGTATTGGGGACTAGATCCACTAATCAAGGGATTTTGGTGGGGAAAGCTTCCTCCATTCATGGGGAATGACTCCTAAGAATTTTTTATAAGTTCCAAGTCAAATTTTCTTCTAGAGGGAGATTTTCATTAGTGTTATTGTGGAGAGAGCTTGTATTTTTGGCAGCTCCATTGTATTTTCTTGCACGGATGTAATTCTATTGATGAAAATAATGAACATTGGTGTCATGTTCAACATCTAAATCTTGTTCTCCTCCATAGGTCTCTGAGTTTCCTTAGACTTCGCCATCCCAGGAACTTCAAAGCCCTTTTGTATCATTTTATTTCCCTCTTTTCATTGCTTATTCACATGCATCTCTAGTTTTTATTTCTTTCTATTTCTGCATTTAGTATTAATGATTTCTTGTTGTAGGATTGAGTTAAATGGTTAATGAAAGTTATTTTGCAGGATAAAAAGCATTATTTAATCCTTGTAAAAGCTTTGTAATTTCATAATAATCACTGAGTTTCTTGGATTAGTCTTCTCATTCCCAAATCTAGATTGTTGGACCTCCTTTTCGGCAAAGAACAATAAATTTCTGCTATTTTTTAGAGCATGCTAACGAGATTTAATCGACTTGATTCCACTTGAATTAGATCACAAAAACATTCTATTTCATAACAAAAATTACCCCATTTCATTTTCACTTAATTTGGTTAGGCATCTCTTAGATTTACTAGCTCACTAGTTCTCGAATTTCTAGATTTTCAACTAATAATGGTTTTTTATTCTTTTAGAATGGATTAACATAGGTCTTTTTGAGTGATTCCACTTGGAATAGGGACCTAAGACATCTTAGTTAATAACAAAATTTGTCCCATCCAATTTGGATTTGATTTTCTTGGTCATTAAACCCTCACCAATCTCATCATTTCACAAGCTTTTTGAGCGAATCTATCCATCTCCCAACTTTGGTTTTGAGTTCTAAGTGATCCTAGGAATTTTCCCACTCCATTCTACCCATCGCACACCTTTCCTAGGCCTCCCATCACCTCCAACACTTCACATTTTGGTCTCGGCTATATCCTGTAGGTTTCATGTAATTCCGGCTGTATCCTGTAGGTTTCATGTAATTCCTACAGGATCATCCTGTAGGTTTCTAGTACATCCCGTAGGTTTTCCTGAAATGGCTTGTTTTGAGGACGAATTGATGGAAAACCTCTAGGAAGTTACCAAAAGCCTCCTAGGGGTCCTCCACACCATCCAACCATCTCATAGCCCTTCCATCCATCCTCAAACATCCTTAATTCACCTACCACATCCACAAAAGCAATTAGTTGCATACTTGATTTTTCATAAAAAGACAAAAAAAAGCAAAAACATATTTAGTTTAGTCTCTTTACATGCACATTAATGTTTTTTGATGCTTCTTACTCCTACAACTTAGATGGTAGCATTTGTTTCATGTTGATTTAGCATTTCTACCTAGCATAGCTTCTTAAATGCTTAATTAGGGAATGGTGTGATTTAGCATTGAATTTATATCTCTTTCCTTGTACTTTCTTTCTTGTAATAGGTTAAGGTTCCATTTTGAATATTTCATTTTTTTCAATTTAGTTTAGGATTTGACTTCAGTACATGCACTCCATTACATCATGACAGCAAAGGAAGGACACATTGTATGCCGCACATATAGTGCCGACACCTCTTAAGTTTGTACGAACCCCAAGTTGATAATTAAAGTTGGTAGCCTTGAGAGTTGCAGCATTCTTGTTGCAATACCAAGGCGCATCACTTTTTGGCACCGTTGCCAGGGAAGTGTCAAAGTATGCATTGTTTTCTTCCCTAGTTGTTTCATTTCTTTTTACTTTTTGCAAAAGCAAAAAAATATTTGCGTTAGACATATTTAATTTCAAAACTAGAAAATTGCATTGCATTATAGTTTTCATTCAATCATAAAAACAAAAACAAAAAATTCTCCAACACCAACCACACCCCCCCCCCCCCCCCCATTTGATCACATGGTGCAGTAAGAGCCACATCACCATTCACTTTTGTAAGTAGAAAAAGAATATGACAAAGAATGTAGAAGAAATAGATGGAGATGATGACAATGGGGAAGATCCTCTCAGATTTCCCATTCAAGATACTGATGGTAGTGTGCACATGAAGAACATCCCTCCTTCTTTTCTTCCAAAATTTCATGGTCTAAGGTCGGAGGATCCGAAAACCTCTCTTGGAATTTGAAATTGTTTGTTGATCTTATGGTTACTTATTAAAAACTCAAAAATTGAGATTGTTTTCGGAAACTTTGAAGGATAGAGCTCTTAAATGGTTGATGAGTTTAGGGACTGATTCAATAATATCATGGAATAATATGCAAAAGATATTTATATAAAAATATAAATATCATGATCTTAAAGAAGAAATCTTTACAATGAATCAAAGAGAAGATGAGAGTGTAGAGGATCTAACAGAGAGGTTCATGTATAATGTTAAGAGGGTAAAACTACATTATTTAGGATCCGACACACTAAAAACCCTCTTACTTAGAACAATTAGGGATGAGTGGATTGATCTCCTTAATCTCATGAGTAGAGGTGATGTATATCAATTATCATTTGAGGAAATTTGTGAAACATGCAAACACATATCAAGAGGAAAAGCAAGAGTAGGTAAATCAGCATCAAGATCGGTAAGTGAAGCTAAACTTGGAAATTTGTTTGATGATTTTAAAATAGAAATTCATAGCAATCTAACAAAACAAGTAGAAATGTTAAGAATGCAAGACGAAGGAAAAGAACATGCTGATATTTGTTTTGCAAAATCACATGATGTTAAACATTCTCCATCATTACCAAGGTTGAAGGAAGTTTACCAAGAGGACAATGGAGCAAGTCAACTGCCAATGCAACTATGTTATGTAGCTCCAAGAGAACCATGGTAGCCTATTTAGCTGGATATGATGCAAGATCCTAATTCACAATTTCAAGATTATGCATATCCACCTCAAAGTAATTGGAACACACCTTTTCCTTGGCAACATTGGTCATCTCAACCTCAAAACCAATATTGGCAACAAGGTTGGCAAGGAACTTATGGGAGCCATCCACAATATCCTCAATATTTTCCTTAATATCCTCCATACCCAACTCCATGTTATCCCTACCATTCATCTCCACCACAACGAAAACCCCAACCACATCCATCTCAAATATTCACTCCCGCTCAACTACCTATACCACCATTTCCAAACCCACACATTGAAGTAGCTCAGCCTACTTACAATGCTGAGGTACAACACTTCCAAACATCTCCTCTTGAGATCAATGGTATTCACCATAGCTCAGGAAGAGTATTACAAAAAAGAGATCATCTTGATATCATTGAAGGACCACATCCAAAAGAAGAAGATTCAAATAAGAAGACCACAGAACCATGGGCTGCGATTGATGAAGAGAAAACATCAAAATCGAGATTGAGAGAACTCCCTCATGGTTACCATCAAATCCTCCATGTATTCAAGAGAACAATCAGCAAAAAGAGGAAGATTTGAAGGTCATGGTAGAAGAAGACATGAAGAATGATCCAGATCAACAAAAGGACCAAGGACATCACAACTATATTGAAAAATGGTTCCAGACAGTCACTAAGTTGTAGCATCACTCTCTTCCTCAACTATGCTTGATCTTTTCAAAGTCAAATCATTTGGTCTCTGAAATCCAAGTACATGTCAAAGCATACATTTCAAGCCTCCACATCATTTTTGTCTATCATCTTGATATGCACATGGCTCCATTGGAAGTATTCTTATACTTGAAAGTGATTTTGTTTTTCGAGTAGGGTAGGGTAGAAGAAAAAAAATGAAAAATAAGAGAAAAAATGAAAATCTAAGGTGAACCTCCTTGGAGGCGCTTCAGATTGGCTCATTGATTGAAAACCTCCATGAGGCAGTCAATGAGTTGGGAAAAAAAGAAAAAAGAGAAAAAAGAAAAGATCCTAGGTGAAAACCTCCTTTGAGGTGCCTAGGCAGACCTACTAGTTGAAAACCTCATTGAGGCAGCTAGTAGGCCTAGAGGAAAAATAAAAAAATAAAAAATAAAAATTCCTTGCTCAATACATGCATGTACTCTCCAACATTTGCAAGTAACAAGAACAAGTTGGTAACAAAAGAAAAATTCGTCAAGCCTAGTCAAAAGAAGTTAAATTTTGACCTTCTCCTACTTCGCTCAAATGCTCCAACAAGGCTAAGGCCATGCCAATCCATCACCCTCATCTATTTTCACCATCCACCCATCATTCTCAAGCTTCTACCACTCATTTTACTTACTTTCCTAAAAACTAAAAGATGCTCTGTTTTACTACAGAATACAAAAATACATAGAGCAGAAATTTGTTTTTTCCATAACTTAAAAACCATGCATCCATTTTCCAAGATGTTTCAGGGAGAGATACATATGGATGATGGTAACATGCTCAAGTAATTTCAGCAAATTCCAGTGCATGGTTTCCAAGAAATTTGCCTCCATCACCTTCAACCATTTTTGCATTTTCTCATTATCCATGCATCCATTTAAAAATCTGTTTTGTGGGGAGATGTATATGGATGATGGTAACATGCCCAAGAAATTTCAGCAAATTACAATGCATGGTTTCCAAGAAATCAGCATCCATCACCTTCAACCATTTTTAGTTTTTCTTGAGATTTGTGCAGCCATTGACCAAATTTTTTCTATGGGGAATTTCATAATGATGATGGCAACATTCTCAAAAGGTTTCAGCTCAATTCAGTCTATCGTTTGAGAGATATGGACAAAAGAAGTCACTGTCCTGTAAACCTACAGGATACAGAACAACACCTATAGGGTTAGTAGTGAGCAGTTTTAAAGAAGATCCAGAGGTCAAAGAAGCTCCTCTAGAGCTTTGTAACAGCATCAAGATCATCAACATCACCATCCAACACCTGCACATCAACATCAACTCAGTAGCAGCATGCATGTCTCTCCAACAACCATCAGGTAGGTATAGGTATGCAATATTCTTGACATGTTCTCTTAAGCATATTATAGTTAGAAATTTGTTGTAAATGCATGAGAGATGAGGTTTTATAATCTAAGGATTGGTCAGTAGTCTCAACCGCCTTCAGCTAGTTAATTGCAACTTACTCCTTCACTCATGCAATGTTGAAAAGTCAAATTATGAAGGGTGATCGTTTCAAGGAATGAGGACAACAGTTAAAAGAAGAAATTTTTACATAGGCTAAGGTCACCACAACACTCCAAGCCCTCCATCCACTTCATATTCACTCTCTATTCATCATTCATCCATCCCATTTCATTCTTGAAAAAAAAAAAAGAGCATCCTCTCCATTTTCATGAAATTTCCATTTGCAGGTCAGCAAGAAGGATGGTCAAAGAGCAAAGGAGGATCCCAAAGAGACCCTTGTCACTCACATTTTTATTTTACCACTCATTACCATTCATTCCTCCACCATTTATGTCATTTTTTCCCACTCCTTTACTTCAGTTTACAAAGGGACTATGCTTTCTACAAGATGATCCTGTAGGAATTACAGTGACCTAGAAATCCTACAGGAGGCAGTCCTAAGGCAAATAAATGGTGGAACAAGGTAGAAGAATGTTGATAAGGGTGTGGAAGACCTTGCCAAGCTGAAAAAAACAATCAAGAACCATCTTGAAGAAGGGGAAGATGGCAAACTAATGGTCTCAAGAAACAAGGATTTTTCTTTGCACAACTATAGCTTACAACCAAGATTCTTAATGCACAAGAGAGAGGCCACCAGGGCCATGGATGAGGCATAATGAGGTCACTAAGTTGCTCAGAGGATGAGCAACACTTTCAACAGGGGGGTATGATGGGCCTCTAAACTAGACATAAATTAAGGCCCACGCCTCTAATTTAAAACATAAATTAAGGCCTATGACCATCCTTCAGCACATTGAACCTCTCTTTTTGCATTAGATAATTTAGTTTTAAATTTAATATATTCATTAGGAAGGTTTATGAATAATTGAATATTTGTGCCTAATATTATTTATGTTTGTGGAATATTATGAGCATATTGGATTATGAAGAGTTGGAGGAGGAGATAATTTAAGGGCTTGTTCCCTACTACTGGAGGATCAATAATAAATAATAAGTCAACAATATATTATGGAATTATGGCACAAATTGTGGAACTCCAATGATTAAGAAGATCTAGGAATGTGTTCAACTAATCAAGGGAGCAGATCCACTAATCAAGGGATTTCGGTGGGGAAAGCTTCCTCCATCCATGGGGAATTATTCTTAATCATTTTCTATAAGTACCAAGTTGAATTTGCCTCTAGGGAATGATTGAGAAAATCTAGGAATGTGTTCCTTGATATTTAATGAAAATTCCTAGTATTGGGGACTAGATCCACTAATCAAGGGATTTTGGTGGGGAAAGCTTCCTCCATTCATGGGGAATGATTCCTAATCATTTTGTATAAGTTCCAAGTCGAATTTTCCTCTGCTATTTTTTAGAGCATGCTAACAAGATTCAATAGACTTGATTCCACTCGCATTAGATCACAAAAACATTCTAGTTCGTAAAAAAAATTACCCCATTGCATTTTCACTTAATTTGGTTAGGCATTTCTTAGATTTACTAGCTCACTAGTTCTCGAATTTCTAGGTTTTCGACTAGTAATGATTTTTTATTTTTTTAGAATGGACTAACATAGGTATTTTTGAGTGATTCCACTTGGAATAGGGACCTAAGACATCATAGTTAATAACAAAATTTGTCCCATCCAATTTGGATTTGATTTTCTTGGTCATTAAACCCTCACCAATTTCATCATTTCACAAGTTTTTTGAGCGAATCCATCCATCTCCCGACTTTGGTTTTGAGTTCTAAGTGATCCTAGGAATGTTCCCACTCCATTCCACCCATCAAACACCTTTCCTAGGCCTCCCATCATATCCAACACCTCAAATTTTTCTCTCGGCTGTATCCTATAGGTTTCTTGTAATTCCTATGGGATCATCCTGTAGGTTTCTAGTACATCCTGTAGGTTTTCCTGAAATGGCCTGTTTTGAGGCTAAATTGATGGAAAACCTCTAGGAAGTCACCAACAGCCTCCCAAGGTTCCTCCCCACCATCCAACCATCTCATAGCCCTTCCAGCCATCCTCAAACATCCTTAATTCACCTGCCACATCCACAAAAGCAATTAGTTGCATACTTGATTTTGCATAAAAATACAAAAAAAAAACATATTTAATTTAGTCTATTTACATGCACATTAGTGTTGTTTGATGCTTCTTACTCCTACAACTTAGATAGTATCATTTGTTTCATGTTGATTTATCATTTCTACCTAGCATAGCTTCTTAAATGGTTAATTAGGGAATGGTTTGATTTAGCATTGAATTTCCGTCTCTTTCCTTGTACTTTCTTTCTTGCAATATGTTAAGGTTCCATTTTGCATATTTCATTTTTTTCAATTAAGTTTAGGATTTGACTTTAGTACATGCACTCCATTACATCATGACAAAAAAGGAAGGACACATTGTATGCTGCACATATGGTGCCGACACCTTTTAAGTTTGTACAAACCCTGTGTTGATAATTAAAGTCGATAGCCTTGAGAGTTGCAACATTCTTGTTGCAATACCAAGGTTCATCACAATTTGGGGATGGAAATTCATGGACATAGTAAGTTTTGTATCCAGCATCGATGAGAGACTTGACCAAAATGCACTTAGGAATCTATTGTCCCTATCTAAGACAATGGACTGTGGGATCCCAAAGTGTACCCATACTCACTCAAAGAAGAAATTAGCAGTGGCCTCCACTGTGATACTCTTCTTGTAGGCCACCGTGATGGCCATCTTAGAGAATATGTTGACGACCATAAAAATGCAATCGTTTTCGTGCTTATAAGAAGGAAGGTTTGACATGTAATCCATGGAGACAGATTCCCAAGGTCAGCTAGGAGTAGCTAGAGGAGTACATAGGCCTTGCTTCTTAATGGTTGATTTGGCAATGGTGTAGGCAGTGCAAGATCTAATGTTCTTCCCAACATCTTGACAGAGTTTCGGCCAATAAAAATACTTCTGCAATACTTCCATTGTTTTCTCTACTCTAAAATGTCCAATGACCCGACTGTAGTGCACCTCCCAAATCATCTTAGCATGCTCACTTGAAGGAACACAGATGTGTCCTAGGTGACATAATAGTGCATCTTGAAGGTGAAAATTCAGAACTTTCTTCCCTTCTAGGAGTGTCTAGTATATGATGCCGAATTCTGGATTGCTCTTGTAAAGATGTGGCCACCTCGATGTCTCATGCCCATAGGAGTCAAGCACAATGATTAGTGCCATGCTCGATGGTCAGTTCAGGCAATCAAAAACATTATTGGTGTTTCCCTTCTTATACTTAATGTTGAAATGAAATTGTTGCAAATAGGTGGACCATTTCTAATGGCGATCTTTCTGCATCTTCCCTTGTGTTTGTATGAACTATAGAGGTTAGTGGTCTATGTGGATGACCATTTCCTTCCCCAGAATGTAATGCTTCCATTGATGACAGAACTACACAATGGAATACATTTCTTTTTGTAAGTGGGGTACTTTTGGACTATGTTTGAAAGTGTCTCACTATTGTAAGCCACTGGGTGCCCATGCTGAGTAAGAACCTCACCAATAGCATAGTCAGAGGCATCTGTCTCAATCTCAAATGGTTGTTGCAGGTCTGGTAATGTGATCACTCGTGCAGAATAAAGATGATTCTTCAACTTGGAGAACACTTGTTGTTGGGTTTCCGACCAAAAAAATTTTCTTTCACTCTTCCCTTGGTGACTTGACTTAAAGTCTAATTTATATTAGAGAGATCCAACATGAACCTATGATAGAAACTGACAAGACCCAAAAATTTGTGGAGCTCTATTAGAGTGGTTGGGGCTGGCCAATCCTAAATGACTTCTATATTAGATGGGTCGACATATACACCCTGCTCATCAATGATGTACCCCAGATATTGAACCTGGGTTGCCAAAGGTGAATTTATCCAAGTTAGCACACAGCTTGTGTTTGTGAAGGCTTTGAAGGACCTGTCGAATGTGGTGGAGGTGCTCTTCCTAACTCTAGTTGAAGATCAAGATGTCATATAAATACACCACCATGAATGCATTGGTGAAGAGTCACAAGATGTCATCCCTCAGTCTCATGAAGGTTGCAAGGGCATTCGTTAATCTGAACAACATGACCAACCATTCAAAAAGGTGCTCCTTGGATTTGAAGGCAGTCTTCAACACATCGGATAGTTCAATAGGCACCTAGTGATAACCTAACTTCAAGTCAATATTAATGAAATATTTTCCCCCCTTGAGTTGGTCCAGAAGGTCATCAGTCCTCAGGATTAGGTACCTATTCTGAACAATGATCTTGTTCTGCGCCCGATTGATCTACGATCTTTTACTTATAGATACATCATAATTACATGAAACAAGCTTATTAACCTTCGAACTTAAAAACACATAACATAATGCGGAAATAACGAAATAAACATGAAACCATGACACAGAGATTTGATTACAGAGTTCATCCAATTTGGAATACATCTTTGGGCCCTGCTCAATAGTGGGGATGCCTTCATTCATTAAGTGGCATATAAAGGGATAAAAGTACAAGAAACATTCATTTACAATCTTGATACCTCCAAGCTGGAAAATAGACAAAGAATGGAGAACCCAACTTCAGAAACAAATAGTACCACTGAAATCCTAGCGAAAAATCATGCAAAATCGCCTATCCGAACACCCAATTTGGAGAAATGAACCTTCTGCACCCTCTCAGAACCTCCATGTTGCTCAAGGCGAGGTTCTGGCCTGCTGCCAAGTTAGGTTACTATTGTTCAATGGTTTTTGAACTATGCCAGTCTCCCCCTTTTCTTGTGTTGATAGTCTAATATATATAGTTGGTGGCTAACTCCTCAATTCCCGGGTAGTTCCAAATAGATGACAAGTATTAGCAGGCGGGTTTGTTTCAGGCAGAGAATCTCGTGTCCTACATAGTACGCGACAACAAAATTTCCAAACATGAAAAAAATTCTTTAGCTACATATTTAACCTAACGGCTTCTAATATCGGTGTTTCCCATCGGCGTACAAAATCAAGCCTTTACAAACAGTATCCTACAATAATAGTGGACCTGACGGGCTATTAACAAAATACATAGTATATTGGGTCCTAAAGCCTCATCGCAAATCACAATCAGTGGGAACCAAGGTTGGTACTCCATACAACTACTCCCCTTTGTGAACTACGATTACGATATGTCGCATTGCAACCTAACTCTATTGGGGCCGATTCCTCAACTCTTCCCTCCTTATGATCTACGATTGCTATGTATGGCATCAAAACCTACCTTGCTCCAGGGCTGATTATTTAACTGTGACCGCCTCTGATATGTGATTGCAATATCGCAAATCGTAACTCGGTAGTTCTGGGGCTGATTTTCTTAAGCCGCGACCACCTCATTTTGTAACCTGTGATATGTGGGACCAATGGTGGCTTGCCACTTGGCGCTTACCCATTCTCTTAGATATTTTCCATGTCACTTCCTCCTACCACCTGTCAAAGTCAAACTTGATCTTTGACTTTCTCTTACTTCTTCATATGAACTCAGATTTGAGTGCCATTCACACCGTTGGAATCGAGATGACGAGAAATTCGATCTGATGCTAAGTTTACCCAAATTTTGCCACTTTGAGTTTTGAGCCTTATTACCATGCCACTGGTACTTTTTTAGAGATCTGCCTAGATCACCAGTAGCTAATATAGAGCCTCCAGGTCCCATCCTTCATCTATACAAATACAATTGGGCTCCCACAAGGTGATGAGATTGGCCTAATGTTCCCTTTATGCAGTGGTTCTTGAATCTGCCTCTTGATCTCATCGTTCTCCAAAACATAGCATCGATAGATTGGTCCATTGGGCAGTGGCGCACCTGGGGTTAGATCGATGGAGTGCTTGACGTGATAGTGGAGAGGTACCCCTGTGGGTGAAGCGAAAATATCCCTATACTCCTCCATGACCATGTCCATCTGCTATTGTTGTGCAGAGGAGCCCTGCCTAGAATCTGTGGCCACAACCTTCTTCTTGTCCTAGGGGCGAATCATAAGGAAAACAAATTTCCTGGTCTAGGAAATGATCTTATTGCATTTCTTTGCAGTGATCAAAGAGATGGTTCTAGGCAGGGCTACCTCCAGTATCCTGTAAAACTTATTAGCCAAAGTAATAATCTTAGAGCAAGGTCTAGATTTATATACAACATGTCGCTTCCAAAAGTATGGTTGTCCTAACAATACATCACAAAATTCAAGAGGAGAAATGTCACATAGTACCTCATCTGTGAAGGGCTTGATGCTATAGGGAACGCGACACTTCTGGCTTACACGAAGATCTCGTCCTTAGTGAAGATACCCGATGGTGTATGACAATGGATGTGCTATAATATTTAGGCCCAGTCGCTTCACGACCTCTGCTGAAATGAGGTTCTTTTGGCTCCTGTTGTCGATAATGAACTACAACGGATAAGCATTCACCCACATCTGTGAGTGGAAGACGCGTTCCCTCTCCTCTAGATCTTCAGGCTCAATCTTATGGATCTTTGTGGTTGCCACAGTGGGACAGGGCTCCATATCAATGATCTACTTCCCTTTGTCAGTTCCCTTATCGGGTTTTGATTTAGAGTTAGAACTTACGTCTAATTCGGGAGTCTTGGTGGACCCCAGTATTGTAGCAATAATGCTACAACTCCTGGAACTCCCTTCTTTAATTTTATCAACCCGGTAGTTCGTAACAAACTTGGAAGCGATGGTGCTGTATGCACAAGTACTAGCTCTTGCCGCAGCTGTCACTTGGTCAGCTGGCACAAGTCCGCTAGGGGCTTAAGCCAACCTCTATGAGCTCTTAGAAGAAGCTTTTTAACTGATGGATGAAAGCTAACTCAAAGGAAGCTAATCTACTCGCGGAAAGAAATTGAAAGCCAAAAAGAAACGCAAACCCTAGCAAACCCTAATTCTACCAGCTAGTCCTACTGATGCAAAGATGAGAATGCAAACTACTGAAAGAGATTCCATTACTTCTATGAAGGTAAGATACATGTTTCTAGACTACCTCTACCTGAAGAAAACATCTTTTTGTATTTTTGAATAAGTTACTAGAATTATCATGCATGTGCTTTTAACTGGCTTTTTACTGTGCAGAGGTGGATCAAGGAGGAAAAATGCTTGGAAGAGGTCGGGAAGGTTCAGAGAGGGTCTAAGGAGTCCCTAACACCCTTCCAGAGAGTTTCACAAAGTTTGGCTGCCAAGAAACCGTGTTTATGAGCTTCTACAGGAAGTCTGCAGGGGTTCTACAGGATGTTCTAGGATTTCTACAGGATGTTCTGTAATTTTTCTACAGGATGTTCAGAAATGGGGTTTTGAAGCATGGATGGAGGGAAAAAGGTGGAGGAATGAGTATGGGTAGGTAAGGAAGGATAACAGGTACTCTGCAAGCGGTTTTTCAAACTGAACAAACAAACACTTATAAAACCTATGACCTAGTTACTTCACTCTAACCTGACCTAACAGCAAAAGGAAATGAGCAGAAGTTTATTCAAAATGAAATACGTGAAATAACTATGCAACTAAGCAATCATAAACTGAAGCATGCAATCAAAACTGATATCAAGTTCGACAACTAAAAATCCAACACTACTAATTGCATGGTGAAGCAAAAAGACAGTGTTTTTGTTGGCAGCAAAGTCACATTGGTCCCAGCTCATGATTCCACTGAGGGGGAGGTGAGATCCAAAGTACTTGGTAGCCTTTTTCTGAATATATTCCCTATGATTAACCAATCAAGTAAATCTGAACATGAAGAACCTTTTTAATCATCAAGAGCAACTTAAATAACAACACAACATTTAAATCTAAATAGCAGATTTTATTCTAAGAATGTAGCAAAGACACATGCAAGTAAACAAAGGAGGTATTGGGCGCTTGAGATGGGCCCAACCCCAAGAGATATAGCCTCCTAAGAGAGATTTAGAGCTGGTGCAAAGCTGGATTCATCTTTATTGAGCAAGAAACGAAGAGTTACATCAAATATGTCCACAAGGAGAACTTAAAAATGAGCTGAAAGCAAAGCTAATCTATTGCCTAAAAATCGAAATACAAACTAGCTAACTTCTGCCTACAAAAATGACTAACCATTGGCCAACTACTAGCTAACCAAAATGACTAACTGAAATGAGGCCCTAAGCCCTCTTATTTATACAATTAAGGACCCCAACAGTCCTCCTAAACTTTAGGGACTCAGCTGCCCAAGACTTGTAGTTAACAGCAGTCCTACTTGACTTGCTTGGCTGCCCTTGTGCTAATTGATTTGCTGGCCCTTGAACTCCGAGCTGATGGCGGAGAATTTAAGGTAAGGGCCCATAAATGAAGGGGACACCTTCCTACAAATCCTCTCCCTTGTTCTCCCACGAATTTGGCTGCCAAGTGCTCATTAAAACCTTCAATTTTGTCTCCAAGTTGACCAAAAAGGCTACACAAAGCACACATTAGACTTGTTGGCATAATGACTAACCCAATTCACTCTATTAGCATAAATATAATCAAAAACATGCAATAAACTAATGAGAATGGTGGATTAAGTCAAATTAGGAGGTTGGATGAGCCCATATAATTATCCATTTTTGGGGCTCATCAAGTATTCAGCTCGTCCAAGAGTGACTGCTTGGCCCAACACTCACTTGTATTGTGAGTGGAGCTCTTATGGAGCTCACACCATTTTCCCATGTCCTTCTTCATCTTTGGGGTGTTGTTCTTTTCTTGCAGCTTTGGTGGGTTGTCTTGGGTAGTGCCGCCTTGGCTTTGTCCTTTGTTCTATGGTTTGGGGGTGCCTTTTCCTTGCTTTGGATTTGTAGATCCAAAGTCCCACTTCTTCTATTTAAACTTTTTCTCAATATTGACAATGTACCGATACGTCGTGCCGAGTAAGGAAATGTCCAAGAAATCCATCTAATCCTGGATGTACTTGTGTAGATAGTCGCGGTACTTGAGCCCAAATGTCACTCATTAACCTAGATACCCAACTTCATGCGAAGGGTATGGAAAGTATTTGTGAACTTTGGCACATCTTGGTCCCTTCCTTGCCATGGCATGGTCCACTTTATGTATTTGTATTCATAGCTCCCGTTAGGGTAATATTGTTCCTTGATGGTGTCTTGGAAAGAATTCCAAGTGGGTGCGGCTGAGAAAAGAAAGGGTTCACTCTCGTTATTTTTTTCACAGTAGGTTTCCCACCAATCCTTGACATGTGGGGCAACTTTAATAAGTGAAAAAGTAACCTTTTCTCGATTGGAAAAGTCATGAACTGAAAAATATCCTTCCAATAGATTTAACCATTTATTTACGACATCTACGTCTATTAGACCTTCGAATATGGGAATATCGAAGTTAACTTGTACCTTAAGAGTTGTGGCACCTCTAGAGTGGTTATTGGATGAAGATGCTTTGCCTGTGGGTAAACTTTGAAGGATTTGGGCAAAGTTATCCATCATCGCGTCCCTTTGTCACTCAAGGACTTCCTTGAGCAACATTTTCAAAGGATCTCCTGCCCCCTTGCCTTTCTTTTCTTCTTCCATGTGAGGTCGTCGAGTTTTGTGAGGCTGATCTTGCAATGGTTCAACCATATTAACCCCTAACTCCTTATACCACGACTTCATTTGGGACATGAAAAGAAAAATAGAGAAAGAGAAGACCACTCTGATACCACTAATACAAACTTAAATAGGAACACAACAAATTACAAATATAATCATAAACACAAAGATGTGGCAGAGAGAATTTCATTTCATTAATAGAAAAATATTGAAATATGCTTAGAAACAGAATGGAAATAATATAGCTCAGGTGATGGTAGCTTATCTCTGAGAAGAGATGTGGTGGCTACATGCATCTAAACTATGTTACAATGAGACTCAAGGGCCTATTTATGATTGGAAAACATGAGAAAACCCTAAACAACCAAAACCCTAACCCTAGGAGATGTAACACCAAGAGTTTGTGGGCCCAGTCGAGGTTATTTGGGTAGCTAACTTCCTGGGGTCGTAACTTGGTCATATTATCTCGATTTGGCGCGTATGATACCTTGTTGAAAAAGTATCTCTAAGTACTATATGTTTCTTCATGGGTCCCTTATTATGACTATGAGCCTACCACGGACCCCAAAAAACATCGTTTACGGGGTCAAAACTGCTCTCAAAGTCCAGGACCCGAAAAACTGCTAAAATAGTAAATGCTTAAATGAACAAGGAAACATGTGAAACTGAATGGGGGGTCTAGGTGGAATAGGAGGGTGGCCATCAATATCCACCTGGATCAATACACCTACACCCCCACCTCCACCTCTGTTATCACCTGGATTGAACCTCAGGCTGAAGGAAGGCAATGTTAAGGTAACCACAAACCACGCTTAGCCAAGTAGCTAGCCCTACTAGGCCAGTAGGGGGCTCTCTCCGTAAGGATCTCAGCCAAATTGGCTGGATCTAGAAACTGATATTAGGCTAGATATAGTAGCACAAGGTTTGATTTTATTTTGAAGGGGTTTTACTGGATCAGGAGGAGGCAAATAGTTAGAGCAAGGAAATTAGGTCAAAACTGCAGGGTGTTCGATGGGGCAAGGTAGGCACAATGATCAGAACTTTAGGGTTTGATGGATGAGGTGGAAAGATAGGTGAGGAGCTAGAAAGAGCATGTAAACGACACAGATTCTTCCTAAACTAAAGAAAACACAGACTATGAAATCTCTACCCAAAACAGAGCATAAAAGATATGGATTCAGCCTCTCAAACTTGTATACATCCACATAAAGGGAATGAAATGATGAAATGGACTCAAAAATACATTCTAACACATGAATACAAAAGAAGAAATCAACTAAGCATCATACCACATGGATCCCAAAGAAATAGCTACAATTTTTCATTAATCTCCTATTGTAAATGATACAAAATGATATCTAATCAAAACATAAGCATCCCACTCAGTCCAACCCCTAAAAATGACTAGGGAAATACATAATATAGGCTTAAAACCACCCATTCTAACCTCAGGGGGTTGAATCCATGAGAAGAGGGAAAGATCCAAGAAAGGTTGAATTGATAACAAGAGAATAGGGTGGTCAAAGTTACTCATCCCTAACCCAAGCAAACTGATTCATAACACCTTATGAACTTGATTTACCTAATGTATTTACCCTAGTATGTACTAGAAACATGATAATTACATTTAACTTATCATTTACATTGATAAATTCATGATTTGCGAAGGTGAAAGTGAAAACTGGGACGAAACAGTGAAAATCTGGACAAAGTGTCAAACGTGCAGCGCGAGTGCTAGGCGTGAAACGCCAATGCCAGGCATGCCCTTCATCTTCAGCTGAACTTTTGAGTGCCTTCCCGATGTCCAAATTGGGCCCAAAATTTCTTGTTGGAAAGCTCTTCAAGTATACTTTCCAAAACATATTGAATTTTTTCATTTTCAATTCATTTTCCCTGTCAAAAGTCAATTCTCCCAACACTGCTCAGCACCCAGACCAAAAAGAGGGCAGAAAGGTCATTTTTTGAGGGTTTTTGGCCCTTTTCGTCAACCAATTCTACTCCAAAAGCTTAGCAAACTCATAGGGTGCATGTATTCATCATTGTGAATCCAAAAATGCCGACCATTTACTCATTGTATGCCCAAAAAAAGAGCATAGCGCGCAAGGTGTTGCGCATTTGACCTCCATGACTGTGCTAAAAATTGTCTGAAAATCTCAGCGAGTAAATTCATGCCCCAAAATGGTCAAAGTATCCAAAAATGTGTTTTTATAGCTGATCATATGTTAGAGGCATGGAGAGATTCCTCAACAAGAATATCTAACTTTCTTTTCTCCTCTTGCTTAGTAAGTTTTTCAATTTTTGCTTGATCTCTTTTGAGCTTGGCTCTAGAAATTTGGTTTCTCATGGCATAATGCTTTGCCATCCTCCTCTAAATGTCATTGTCCTTCTTAGTCTTGGCCAAGAGATTCTCTAAATGCTCATTGAATTTATCAAGCCAATATTCCCAGTCTTGATTGATCATGTTTTCCCATTGTTCATAAACAGTGAGTTGTTCAACAAGCTCAAATTGTCTTTTCCTTTCTAGTTCTATAGCTCTTTGCTACCCTCTAGTCCTAGGTCTCTGTCTTGGAGGCTAGTCCTCCTCATCATCAGGTTCACCATACTTTTCTAATGTCTCTTCAAGCAATACTTTAGCCTTCTCTACTTCTCTTTGTGCTTTGATGCATTTCACTTCATCAATGAAGTGTTTGGTTTTCAGCTACTTATTTTCCTACTCTAGGAAGTTAATAACATATTTTGCACTATCAAGATTGGTTTGGAGCTCATTGATCTTAACATATTAACATTTAATGACCATTTGAAGTTTCTGTTCATCCTCCATTGTGTCCAAGTCTATAAGTTCAAAATATGTTTTTTTTCTCATGGAGGCCTTTCTCTTCCTACATGTCCACCTCTGCCATTGTGTAATTTAGAGTGAAAAACAAATCCCTAGGGAGGTGATGGAGGGGTATATAGATGAAGGTAGTATGTGGTAATGAGAGAGAATTTTTAGGGGATGGGAAGGATATTTGGAATGTGAAAGGGATGACAGGGAGGTAGTAGTGATAGGGGCTTTTAGGGATAGGAGATGTGAATTTGGGGTAGGGTATAGGGAGCCTAGGCAAATAGGTTCCTTAAGGTTAGGGTTTTTGGTTTAATTTAGGAAAAATTAAACACAGTGATACATCAAGTAAACAATGTATGAGCAAAGAAAATAGAGAGAAACCTACTTTTTTCATGTGATTAAAGCCTTTAGGTGACAAAATTCTGAACTTTGGAGGTGTTTTGCTAAGTTTTGAGTGGCCCTTGACCTCACTGGGCAAATGCGCAACACTCTTAACAAGCATGCAACACCTTTTTGCAGGCCACATTTGGAGGTTTTACTAGTGTCCAAATGTTGGAAATAATACTGAGAGGGGGGGTGAATCAGTATTATCAAGTTCTTTTCAATATATCTTCCTTATTTATACTTTGAATAATTCTTCAAATATTGATCATTACTTTGCGTGTCAGTATCATAAAATAATGAGTAGGAACAAGAAAAGAAAATAGTCACACAAAAGAACACCAGATATAAGGTGGAAACCCAATGTGGGTGAAAACCACCTGCTGCAATATGTCTCTATCTTCTTTTAATAAGAAACTCCTTTTACAATGATTTTGTACTGGTGCAGTCCTTTACCAGTACGTAGGCTACAACCTGCAGAGAGCTACAACCCTCTTAGCTCTTGTACTAGCCAAGATACTAGTACGTAGGTGCTGGCCTACTGAAGGCTACAACCTTCTCTTTCTTCCAGGGACCACGTTTCATAAATTTTCAGACTGGATCCATGAACATCAATCAACCATCAAGTATATCTGCATCAAACAATCTCCTTTTCCCAATTAGCACTGAATCAAGTAAACACTTCTCTGACAGTTGTACCCAGAACACAGTAACAGTAACCACACACCAAATTCTGAACCCAGAATACTGTAGCAATAGACAGAGGCAGCTAGATCATAATTTAAAAATATACGCTACTTCAACAACCTGAAACCTGCGTGCAGATCTATAAAGGATAATTCCTTCTTTCAAATATTCTGACACTAATTAACCCAGATTGTCAGATTTATAGATCAAGCATGCGCCTCATATAACAGATCAAAATCATGCAAAGATACTATTATTCAAGCATAAAGATTATGACCCATCAAAAGAACTTATCTTTCTTTATGCGCTAAGGTTCCTCCTTCATTCAGATCCAGATCTTCACCATAACCCAATCACAAATATTTCAGATCTATCACTTATTAGATATTCAATTCATTCGATGATGCTTTGCCAAATGATCTCCTTCCTCTTTTATAGTCTTAGGCCTTCCAAAATACCACGGTCCAAAACCATAGGATCAAAAAACTGTTGGACTAATACCATGAGCCAACCATGAAAGTGCGTGAGATCAACACTTTTGGATGCAATACCACGGGCCAAAACCATAGGATCAAAAACTGTCGAACTAATACCATGAACCAACCATGAAAGTGCGTGAGATCAACACTTTTGGATGCAATACCACGGGCCAAAACCATAGGATCAAAAACTGTCGAACTAATACCATGAACCAACCATGAAAGTGCGTGAGATCAAACCTTTTCTCTACATGAAATAAACTTTTCTCTGCATAAAAGTGCGTGAACTTTTCTCTCCATGAAATAAACTTTTCTCTTCATAAAAGTGCGTTAACGTTTCTCTACATGAAATAAACTTTTCTCTGCATACAAGTGCGCGAACTTTTCTCTACATGAAATAAACTTTTCTCTGCATAAAAGTGCGTGAACCTTTCTCTACATGAAATAAACTTTTCTCTGCATAAAAGTGCGTGAACTTTTCTTTACATGAAATAAAATTTTCTCTGCATAAAAGTGCGTGAACTTTTCTCTACATGAAAGAAACTTTTATCTTCATGAAAGTGCGTGAACTTTGCTGCACTATAATTTATCATCTTAGATGAGTGGGTTGCCATCAAGTACAACATATGTATCATAATGCCAACAATCTCCCCCTTTGGACTTGATGGCAACAACAACCAATCACTCTCCCCCTTTGACATCAAGGGCAAAGGGTTATGCTCCCCCTAAGAACATGCTCCCCCTAACTATAAACCAGATCTGCAAAGAAGAACCATAATCCATCAAACACCATAAATGACCATGAAAGAGAGATAGAGACGTATTGCAACAATATTCAGACCAACATCCATGATCTCCTTTTGTACTTCCTCCATAATGCCAACAATGCATGATATGCTCCTCCTGAACCTGTGCCATTCGATCTTTGACCAATCCGCAACCCAGCACATGTACGCATATACTTCAGATGAACCTTGCGTACAACCAACAATCAGAAGAGATTCAACAACAAGATGATGCATCAACAACCCCCAGCTTTTGCCTGAGGTATTCAAAGGTCTCCCTAGGCAATGGTTTGGTGAGTATATCAGCAACCTGTTCCTTAGAAGGAACATACTCCAACTTAACCTTTTGTTCAAGCACTTGTTCCCAGAGAATGTGATACTTGATTGGTATGTGCTTGGTTTTTGAATGCATGACTGGGTTCTTTGAAATGCTGATTGCACTTGTATTATCACATAAGATGGAGATGGGTGGTGTACAAGTGATTTGAAAATCCTGCAAGGTCTGTATCATCCAAAGGAGTTGAGTGCAGCAAGATGCAGCAGCAACATATTCTGCTTCAGCTGTAGACAAGGCAATCGAACTCTGTTTCTTGCTGAACCAAGATATTAATCTGGAACCCATAAAGAATGCACCACCACTTGTGCTCTTCCTGTCATCCACGCTTCCGGCCCAATCTGCATCAATATAAGCATGAAGTGTGAGATCTGTATCTCTAGGATACCATAAGCCATAATTTTGAGTCCCTTGAAGATATTTGAAGATTCTCTTTACTGCCTGAAGATGAGTTTCCTTTGGATTTGCCTGAAATCTTCCAACTATTCCCACTGCATGCATGATGTCTGGTCGGGTACCTGTCAAATAAAGTAGACTTCCAATCATAGATCTGTAGGTTGGTTGATGTACTGCTGCTGATTCATCATTTGCACTGAGGCTACATCCTGTGACCATGGGTGTACATACTGGTTTTGCATCTTCCATGCCATATTTCTTCAAAATCTGCTTGAGATACTTGGTTTGAGACAAGAAGATCCCTCCTTCCTTTTGTTGGATTTGCAGGCCAAGAAAATATGTCAATTCTCCAAGCAAGGACATTTCGAATTCTTTCTGCATCACCAAGGCAAAGCTTTGACTCATAGATTCTTCATTGCTGCCAAAGATAATGTCATCTACATACACAACAAGTATTAGAAATTTGTCATTTTCAATTTTTATATAAAGATTGCTATCTGCTGATCCTTTTGAAAAACCTTGTTGATGAAGATATTTGTCCAAACGATAGTACCAAGCCCTTGGAGCTTGTTTAAGACCATAGAGAGCCTTTTTCAGTCTGCATACAAGATTTGGATCATTTCCAAGAATGAAACCATCTGGTTTCTCAATGTATACTTCTTCTTCTAAGTCTCCATTCAGAAAGGTTGATTTCACGTCCATTTGAAATACTTTGAACTTTTGAAAGCTTGAGAGAGCAAGGAACATTAGGATGGCCTCAAGTCTTGCAACAGGAGCAAAAGTTTCCTCAAAATCTATTCCTTCTTGCTGCGCATACCCTTTACAAACAAGTCTTGCCTTGTTTCTAATTACTTCCCCATTTTCATTCAACTTATTTTTGAAGACCCATTTTGTCCCTATAACATTCTTATCCTTTGGTCTAGGAACCAACTCCCAAGTGTTGTTCTTTTCGATCTGCTCAAGTTCTTCATCCATTGCTTTGACCCAACATTCATCTTTGCATGCCTCTTTTACATTTTGTGGTTCAGTGGAGGAGAGTAATGCCAAATAGCTTGAAGCTTCTGCAATTGTTCTTCTTGTTTGTACACCTGCTTCTTTCTGCCCCAAAATCTGAGATTCTGGATGATTCTTCTGAACGTACTGGGATGGAGTCTTCTCTTCTATCCTTATCTGTTCCTCTGGTGCTTCTTGAGGTTCTTCTTCTTCGTCATTATGTCTTTGAGGGTAGTCTTCATCTTCTTCGATATTTTCATGATTTACTTGCCTAGGAATGTATCCCTTTTCATCAACCACTACATCAATGCTGTCAACAATTATTCCAAGTCTTTTATTGTAGCACTTATATGCTTTGCTGTGTGGAGAATAACCAAGAAGAATGCCTTCATCTGCTCTAGGTTCAAGTTTGCCAAGTTGCTCATTAGTATTCTTAATATAGCATTTGCTCCCAAATATTTTGAAGTGCTTTACCGAAGGAGTCTCACCATACCAGAGCTCATGAGGAGTTTGAGTGCTGTTCACTCAGACATTTGTTTTGTTGAGAATAACAACTGCAGCATATGCAGCTTCACCCCAGAAAGTTGTGGGAGTTCCGGAATCATCAAGCATAGCACAGGCCATTTGTTGGACTGTTCTGTTCATCCTTTCCACCACTCCATTTTGCTGAGGAGTTCTAGCTGTAGAGAATTCCCTTCTTATCCCATGTTCTTCACAGAAATCGAAAAATTCATTTGAGGTAAACTCCCCACCTCTGTCAGACCTGAGGCACTTAATTTTGTAACCTGATTCATTTTCAACCAAGGCTTTGAAGGATTTGAATTTCTCGAATGCTTCGTCTTTGTGCTTCATAAGTCCTAACCAAACAAACCTGGAGAAATCGTCAATGAATAATATCAAGTATTCTTCTCCTCAAGGTGTCCTTTTCCTAAATGGACCACATACATCTGTATGGACTAGCTCAAGAGGCATGCTAGCTGATCCTTCCTTCTCTGGAAAGTTAGTTCTGGTTTGCTTTCCAAAATGACATGATTTGCATATGGTGTTGTCTGGAATTTTGATATCTGGAAGACCACGAACATCCTAATATTTGCATGCTTTCCTTATTTGTGAAAAGCTTAGATGCCCCAACCTCCGGTGCCATAACCAGTGTTCATCATCCTTGCTCAAATAGCATTGTTGTTGTCCTTCTTCAAATATGTATAGATTATTTGGAGTTCTTCTACCTTTGATCACTCTTTCACCTGTATCAAGATCACGAACACGACATCCGTTTGATCTAAATATCACCTCGGTTCCTTGATCACACATCTGGCTGACACTTAGAAGATTATGCTTCAATCCATCAACATACAAAACATTTCCAGCTTTGACCTTTTCTTTTAACTGAGCAGTGCCTTTTCCTTTTATAGCTGCAGGAGTATCATTTCCAAAAGAAACTTTCTTTCCCTTTTCTAAAGCAGAATATGATTCAAGTTTTTCTTTATCACCTGTCATATGTTTCGAACATCCACTGTCAATGTACCATAGATTTTCTTGTCCTTCTGCATAAAATGCTATCCCACATCTTTCTGTTTGTGGTTCCTTTATTCTCCATGTTCTGGTGCTTGAGGCTTGTTCCTTTGTCTGCTGAAACCTGCTCCTGCATTCAGAATCTTCATGACCAAAGTTATTGCAAATAGAACATTCAACTTCATTTTCAAGAGCCGAAAAGTTGTTATAGGTCCTTTTTGTAATCCCGATCATACTTCTTTGTTTTTGAGCTTCTCTAGTCATGATTGTTTTATATGCAACACATTGAGCTGCTTTGTGACCAAAGTTATGGCAAGAGAAACATTGCCCATTGAAGAAACGTCTGCGATTATCAAATCTACCAGCCAAATGATTGTAATTTCTATTGTCATCCATTCTTGAAGAAAATTGAGAAGATTTTACCTGTGGCTGGTTGTAGCTTTTGTTCATCCTTAAGACAGATTGCCCCTGGTTTACCTGATAGTCTTTGTTCGTTCTTGATGTAATTCGTCCCTGCTTTACCTGGTGATCTCCATTGTGCTTTTGCTCATTCCTTCTTGTTGCATCAAGATAACTCTTTGAGGTGGATGCTTGAGATGTTTCTCCATTATACCCCAGACCTGTCTTGTTTAGCGGAGAACGCTGTACATTGATGATCTCATCCAGAGTTTCAGATCCTTTGACAAACTTAAGATTAATAGCCTTTGTTTTCTCAATTTCTTTTCTAAGGCCAACAATTTCACCTTCTAACTTTTCAAGATATTTTTCTTTTTCATCAATTTGAAATTGTAGAGTATCAATGATCATATTCTTTTCTTCTATACATGTCTTAAGTCTAGAAATCTCATCATAAAAACTATCCATATCTATAGCATCCATGTAATCATCATCTTCAAATGCCATTAAAAGTTTATAGTCATTACCTCGTTCATCTTCATCACTATTTGATAGACCATCACTGTCTTCATGAGTGTAGTAGCTTTTCTTATTTGCATTCTGTTTCTTGTTCCATCTAGCAGGTTCCTTTCCTTTGTCAATCTTATCCTTATGAGGACATTTGGCAGCATAATGACCTACTCTTCCACAAGCAAAACATTTAAAAGGTAGCTTACCTCTGAACCTTCTAGTACCCCGTTGAAAATTTCTGACAAAATTTGATTCTTCTTCTTCTTCTGGCACGTGACTTGATTCATAGTAGTCTCCTGAAGCCTTAAAAGTAGCTTCTCTCCTGTTTGATGGACCTCCTTTTATCATTTCATAAGCAGTTAGAATTCCGTGTAGCTGAGACATAGTAAGAGTTCGTAGATTTTCCTTTTCTTCTATTGCAGATACTTTAGATTCAAACTTGGGGGACAATGATCTTAGGACTTTTTCAACCACAACAACCTCTTTTATTTCTTCACCCAAGTTTTTCATACAATTAACAATCTCATCTACCCGAAGGAAATAGTTAGCCACACTTTCATCATTATACATTCTGAGATTCTCATACTGAATCCTGAGGGTTTGAATTTTTGCACGTTTTACCTGTTCATCTCCTTCGTAGCTCAAAACAATCTTGTCCCATATTTCTTTTGTGGATTTATATTGCATAACCTTCACGAATTTAGATTGAGATAGACATCCTAGAAGAGTATTAACTGCCTTTGCATTTGTTTCATATTTCTTCTTCTCAGCTGAATCTGTAGGAGTAGCTGATGGAAAAGTATACCCTGTTTCTATAATGTCCCATACTTCTGTACCCAAAGATTGAAGATAGGCAGTAACTCTTACCTTCCAATATACGAAGTTTGTCCCATCAAAAATCGGTGGCCTGATTGATGCTTCCCTCTCGTAGTTGCTCATGATGTTAGATCTTCCTTCAAGCGATCAAGCTTCTTCAGAAGGACCTGCTCTGATACCAATTGTTGGAAATAACACTGAGAGGGGGGGTGAATCAATATTATCAAATTCTTTTCAATATATCTTCCTTATTTATACTTTGAATAATTCTTCAAATATTGATCATTACTTTGTATGTCAGTGTCATAAAATAATGAGCAGGAACAAGAAAAGCAAATAGTCACACAAAAGAACACCAGATATAAGGTGGAAACCCAATGTGGGTGAAAACCACCTGCTGCAATATGTCTATATCTTCTTTTAATAAGAAACTCCTTTTACAATGATTTTGTACTGGTGCATTCCTTTACCAGTACGTAGGCTACAACTTGCAGAGAGCTACAACCCTCTTAGCTCTTGTACTAGCCAAGATACTAGTACGTAGGTGCTGGCCTACTGAAGGCTACAACCTTCTTTTTCTTCCAGGGACCACGTTTCATAAATTTTGAGACTGGATCCATGAACATCAATCAATAATCAAGTATATATGCATCAAACAATCTCCTTTTCCCAATTAGCACTGAATCAAGTAAACACTTCTCTGACAGCTGTACCCAGAACACAGTAACAGTAACCACACACCAAATTCTGAACCCAGAATACTGTAGCAATAGACAGAGGCAGCTAGATCATAATTTAAAGATATACGCTACTTCAACAACCTGAAACCTGCGTGCAGATCTATAAAGGATAATTCCTTCTTTCAAATATTCAGACACTAATTAACCCATATTGTCAGATTTATAGATCAAGCATGCGCCTCATATAACAGATCAAAATCATGCAAAGATACTATTATTCAAGCATAAAGATTATGACCCATCAAAAGAACTTATCCTTCTTTATGCGCTAAGGTTCCTCCTTCATTCAGATCCAGATCTGCACCATAACCCAATCACAAATATTTCAGATCTAGCACTTATTAGATATTCAATTCATTCGATGATGCTTTGCCAAATGATCTCCTTCCTCTTTTATAGTCTTAGGCCTTCCACAATACCACGGTCCAAAACCATAGGATCAAAAAACTGTTGGACTAATACCATGAACCAACCATGAAAGTGCGTGAGATCAACACTTTTGGATGCAATACCACGGGCCAAAACCATAGGATCAAAAATTGTCGAACTAATACCATGAACCAACCATGAAAGTGCGTGAGATCAACACTTTTGGATGCAATACCACGGGCCAAAACCATAGGATCAAAAACTGTCGAACTAATACCATGAACCAACCATGAAAGTGTGTGAGATCAAACCTTTTCTCTACATGAAATAAAATTTTCTCTGCCTAAAAGTGCATGAACTTTTCTCTCCATGAAATAAACTTTTCTCTTCATAAAAGTGAGTGAACTTTTCTCTACATGAAATAAACTTTTCTCTACATTAAATAAACTTTTCTCTGCATAAAAGTGCGTGAACCTTTCTCTACATGAAATAAACTTTTCTCTGCATAAAAGTGCGTGAACTTTTCTCTACATGAAATAAACTTTTCTCTGCATAAAAGTGCGTGAACTTTTCTCTACATGAAAGAAACTTTTATCTTCATGAAAGTGCGTGAACTTTGCTGCACTATAATTTCTCATCTTAGATGAGTGGGTTGCCATCAAGTACAACATATGTATCATAATGCCAACACCAAATTAGGCTTGGGATAGCTCGTTAGAAATATTGTCGAGTCTACTTTCCAAATATTCCTTTATTTTTCAATTTGGAGCTCATTTCACCTATCAAAAACTTAATCTCCCAAGACTAGTCAAAAATTGTAGAATGAGGGTGCAAAAATTCAGAGTGTTGTTGCAGTAAACTTTTGGAGGCCGTCCTCAACTCCCAATTGAGCTCATGATAGTTCATTGGAATTCTATTCTAGTATAGTTTTCATTTGACTTATCAAGTAAGTCATTTGGACAATCCAAATAGGAGAAAACTTGATTTTACCCTGATCACTCCTGAAGTGTAACAACTCTCATGTGACACCTTTATTTTTGGCATTTCTCCAAAACCATGACACCTGTGTAAAAAATGAAGGAGGTTTTTATTCTTTGTTCTATTATAGACAACAAACTCTCTCACTTTTGTCAAATTCATATTTTCTTGGTCAAAAACATAGTTTAAAGAAAAACCAGCCCTTATGTGTGGTGAATGATGTTGAGATTGCAACAAGATGATGGAGCTTAGTGAAAAGAGTCGCCTTCACTAAGTGGGCCCGCAGGCTATTTTTGGCGCAAGTCTATTTTTAGACTATGTCTATTTTTAGACATATGGATCATGTCTATGTTTATGGATGATTGATCAAGTTGGGAAAATAGATGGACTTCTATTTTTGATGAAAGTGTGAGTGATCACAGTGTGAGTGATCAAGTCTATTTTTAGACTGGCTGTCAAAAATAGAAAAGTCAAATATTATTATCTCACAATAATATTTGGACTATAAACTTAATCTTATTCTCTTGGAGCACTTCAGTTTGAGCTACGGAAGTGGCACATGCAGCTATCAGAAGGAAATTCGTTTTTCTTATGAGTCAGTTGAGTTGTTGCATGCATGACTTCAGTTAGAACTCAAGTGAGTTGAGTTTAGTGGACTGGAGGTACAGTTGATGGAGTTGTGTTCAGTTTAACTTAGTTAAACTGGTTGTAGTTAGTCTAACTGCAGATAGACTAATGATGAGTTGTTAAACTAATTATTAACTCATAATACAACTAAAGAATACATCAGTTAACTCAGTTGCATGTCAGTGCATGTTCAGTTCAACAGGGACAGGTGGTAGAGAATCAGATTGCTATCAGTTGTGACTATAGTTGTGCACCAGATCTTGCACAATCAAAGGATTGAGTATGCCAATGAGTTTGCTCACGTATTTGGCCCACATTTTAGCCTTTTCTCACGTCCAAAAAGAGTGAGTGACTATTTTGCAGGTGAAAATCGAGTTTGGGAAGCAATTCTCATCAGTTTTCAGAGCAGGTATTGAGCAGTGGAGGCAGGCAAGCAGTGGAAGAGATTTGGAGATCAGATCTGAGCTGTATTGTGTGTAACAGAGGTGGAGATACTTGTGAGAAGTATTATGCTGTGTAATGTTACATGACTCAATCATTAATATACAGATAGTGTGGGGTTTTTAGCGAGATGCTTTCCCCGTGATACATACTGTGTTAATGTGTGAATGCTCTTGATGTTTTATTGTTATTGATGCTGCTATATTCTTGATCAACGTAGAGGAGCTTATGTATTGTGTATGTTTTCCGCATTAGTACATGATCAGGATAATCTCCATTGAATATGTGTTAAATTATTCAAAATTTCTACATGGTATCAAAGCTAGATAATTGTAGAAAAAGTTTCTACATGGTATCGGAGCAGCTTGATTTGTAGAAGAGATTTTTACAGGATATCAAGCGAGGGTTGATCGGAAGCAGTTGAGTTGGTGCTGGTGGAATTCAAATTTTGCAACAGTGTTGTTGAAATGTCTTTCAACGGATTGCGAATGTTATTCCAAAGCAAGAGCGACCTGGCGCTCAAATATAAACTCAGAAACAATAAAGGTGAGAATGGATCTTCATCAAAGGTATCTGATGAAGAGAATTGCGCTTTGGTTGCCAAAGCAAAGAAGGGGAAGAACGAGAAAGCTTCTCAGTCTGGTGCGAAAGGTAAGAAGCAGGATATGTCCAAGGTGAAGTGTTTTCACTGTCACCAGCATGGACACTATGCCACAAATTGTCCGCAGAAGAAGAAGAACAAGCAAGCTGTTGGATCTGCAGGGGGAGAGGCCTTAGCTTCTCAGTTTGAGCTTGATTTTTCATTGATTGCATGCTTGGTTTCAAGTGTGATGGGATCAGTGTGGTTTCTGGACAGTGGTGCGTCTTTTCACATGACGGGAGATAGAGATTTGTTCTCTGATCTGGAGGACAAAGATCTTGGAGTGCACATCGAGATGGGAAATGATGGTAGATACAGTGCGACCGGTATCGGTACCATTTCCTTTGAGAGGGAGTCTGGTAAACCCTTTGTATTGAAGGAAGTCATGCATGTTCCAGGATTGAAGAAGAATCTCATCTCAGTGGCGATGTTAGAAGACAAGGGGTATGATGTTGTTTTCAGCGAGGGAAAGGCCTTCCTGCGCAGCAAGACAACTGGTGAGACCCGGAAGATAGGGGTTCGAGTGAGGAACCTTTATCAGTTGCATGTAGATGGATGCGCAGCAATGGCAGGCAAGGCAGAAGGATTGGTGAGCCGGGATGATGGCGAGTTGTGGCACAGGAGATTGGGTCACCTTCACCATGGAGCCTTGAAGATACTGCAGCAGATCACTACAGGGCTTCCTAAAGGCACACTTGCGCAATCAGATCAATGCAAGGGGTGTACTTTGGGGAAGTTTGTGAAAGCCACCTTTCACGAGAAGGATAGTCGCGCCACGACGATCCTTGAGAGAATTCACACAGACGTGTGTGGACCTTTCTCAGTTGCTTCGACAGCAAAACACAGGTATTATGTGATTTTTGTTGATGATTTCTCTCGTAAGTGCTGGATCTTCTTCATGCAGAAGAAGAGCGAGACATATTCAAAGTTCTGTGAATTCAAAACACTGGTCGAGAAGGAGTCGGGGAAGAAGGTGAAGGCTCTTAGGAGCGATAATGGTGGTGAATACATCTCGGACGAGTTCAAGGATTTCTGCAAGGCAGAAGGGATTCGTAGAGAGCTCATAGTTCCCCATAACCCACAGCAGAACGGGGTAGCTGAGCGGAAGAACAGAACGATGGTGGGTGCTGCACGGGCAATGTTGCATGATCAGAGCCTACCCCTTCACTTGTGGGCGGAAGCATGCAATACAACAGTTTATGTGCAGAACCGTTGTCCTCATAGGATACTTGGCATGAGTACACCCGAGGAGGCTTATTCTGGTAAGAAGCATGATCTTTCTCATTTGAGGATTTTTGGTGCTAACGTTTACATGCATGTGACGAAGGATGCCAGAAAGAAGTTGGAACCGACTGCAGAGGTTGGGATATTTGTGGGGTACACTGATATGCCCCACAACTATCGTGTGTATTTGCCAGACAGTGGTAAAACTGTTGTGCGACGGGATATAAAATTTCAGGAGGAGAAAGCCATGAAGTGTTTGCTTGAGAGGGAGCTACACTTGCATGCAGATGAGGAGCTATTAGTTCCTAAGGATGAGCTTCAGGACGTGGATCAGCCACAGGACGAGGTTCATGGAGTGGAAGAGACCACTCATGCAGCGCCAACCATCAGAGGGCGAAAGCACTTGACAGAAGCTGAGCGACTGGCTCAAGATGCAGAGAAAGTTGTAGGACCACCTACAGCCCAACGCAGGCAGAGACAGTCACCTGATCGGTACACTGGATACATGACTCTTATGAGCAAGTGTGTTGTGACTGAGCCATCCTCTTTCGAGGAAGCTGTGGAGGATCCCGCATGGGTAGACGCCATGGTGGAAGAGTATGATTCTATTGTCAGAAACAGTGCATGGGAGATTGTTCCTAGACCGGAAGGGAAATCAGTGGTAGGTTCGAGATGGATCTACAAAGTTAAGCAGGCAGCTGACGGGAGTGTGGAGAAGTACAAGGCAAGATTTGTTGCCGGAGGCTTTTCACAGATTGAGGGGATCGATTATGAGGAGACCTTTGCACCTGTCGCAAGGTATTCTTCCATACGGACGATTCTTGCTCTCTCAGCGCAGATGGGATGGCACATTCATCAGATGGATGTGAAGACTGCGTTCCTCAACGGAGTCATTGAGGAGGAGGTGTACATTGAGCAACCCGAAGGCTTTGAAGTCTTCAGCAGCGAGTCGCATGTGTGCAGGCTCAAGAGAGCGCTGTATGGGTTGAAGCAAGCACCACGTGCTTGGTACACACGAATAGACAGCTATTTCACAGGACTTGGATTCTCCAAGAGCGAGGCGGATCCGAACCTATACCAGATTGTGGTGGAGGGTAAGTTGCTTATCATTGTACTGTATGTTGATGATTTGATTCTAACGGGTGATGAGCTGTTGATACTGTCATGCAAGAAGGATCTTGCTACAGAGTTTGAGATGAAGGATTTGGGCCTCCTTCACTATTTCCTAGGATTGGAAATATGGCAGCACAGTGGTGGACTGTTTGTTTCTTAGGGCAAGTATTCTCGGGAGATACTGGAGAAGTTCAACATGCATGGCTGCAAGCCTGTTGATACTCCTCTTCCTGGAGGTTGGAGGAAGGAGGATGCCACTTCGGGAGAAGAAGTGGATGCCACTGTTTATCGACAGTTGGTGGGGTCGCTGATGTATTTGGTCAATACACGACCTGATATATGCTATGCAGTTAACCAGCTTTCACAAGCTATGGTTAAGCCTACCAAGCTCTTCTGGAAGGTGGGCAAGCATGTATTGCGCTACTTGAGAGGCACATCGGGATATGGTTTGTGGTACAGACAGGAGGATGAGGTGAAGCTATGTGGCTTCACGGATGCAGATTGGGCAGGGAGCCCAACAGACAGAAAGAGCACATCAGGAGGGGTCTTCAGTATCGAATCGACAGCAGTTTCTTGGTACAGCAGGAAGCAGAGATCCGTGGCACTCAGTTCAGTGGAGGCTGAGTATATGGCAGCAAGTTTGGCTGCATGCGAGGCTATATGGATGAGGAAGATCCTGGTTGGTTTGTTCGGTTCTCATTTGGATCCTACTGTGATTTACTGTGATAACCAGAGTTGCATTAAACTCTCGGCTAATCCTGTATTTCATGATAGATCTAAACATATTGACATCAGGTACCATCATATCAGAGATTGTGTGCAGCGGAGGATCATGTTACTTTCGTACATTCCAACGGAGGATCAGGATGCTGATATTCTGACGAAGGCTCTCACCAGGAGCAAATTCGAGTACCACCGAGGCAGGATAGGGGTTTCTGATAATCCATATCTTGTCGAGAGGGAGTGTTGAGATTGCAACGAGATGATGGAGCTTAGTGAAAAGAGTCGCCTTCACTAAGTGGGCCCGCAGGCTATTTTTGGCGCAAGTCTATTTTTAGACTATGTCTATTTTTAGACATATGGATCATGTCTATGTTTATGGATGATTGATCAAGTTGGGAAAATAGATGGACTTCTATTTTTGATGAAAGTGTGAGTGATCACAGTGTGAGTGATCAAGTCTATTTTTAGACTGGCTGTCAAAAATAGAAAAGTCAAATATTATTATCTCACAATAATATTTGGACTATAAACTTAATCTTATTCTCTTGGAGCACTTCAGTTTGAGCTACGGAAGTGGCACATGCAGCTGTCAGAAGGAAATTCGTTTTTCTTATGAGTCAGTTGAGTTGTTGCATGCATGACTTCAGTTAGAACTCAAGTGAGTTGAGTTTAGTGGACTGGAGGTACAGTTGATGGAGTTGTGTTCAGTTTAACTTAGTTAAACTGGTTGTAGTTAGTCTAACTGCAGATAGACTAATGATGAGTTGTTAAACTAATTATTAACTCATAATACAACTAAAGAATACATCAGTTAACTCAGTTGCATGTCAGTGCATGTTCAGTTCAACAGGGACAGGTGGTAGAGAATCAGATTGCTATCAGTTGTGACTATAGTTGTGCACCAGATCTTGCACAATCAAAGGATTGAGTATGCCAATGAGTTTGCTCACGTATTTGGCCCGCATTTTAGCCTTTGCTCACGTCCAAAAAGAGTGAGTGACTATTTTGCAGGTGAAAATCGAGTTTGGGAAGCAATTCTCATCAGTTTTCAGAGCAGGTATTGAGCAGTGGAGGCAGGCAAGCAGTGGAAGAGATTTGGAGATCAGATCTGAGCTGTATTGTGTGTAACAGAGGTGGAGATACTTGTGAGAAGTATTATGCGTGTAATGTTACATGACTCAATCATTAATATACAGATAGTGTGGGGTTTTTAGCGAGATGCTTTCCCCGTGATACATACTGTGTTAATGTGTGAATGCTCTTGATGTTTTATTGTTATTGATGTTGCTATATTCTTGATCAACGTAGAGGAGCTTATGTATTGTGTATGTTTTCCGCATTAGTACATGATCAGGATAATCTCCATTGAATATGTGTTAAATTATTCAAAATTTCTACAAATGACTTGTCCCTTCGAATGACTTCTTGACAAATGATGGAGACCTGACGTTGATGTTATGAAATGGCCTCATACCTACTGATATACCTTATGCCTCCTCTACTCATATATATATCTAATTCCATAGCAAACCCTAGCTTAGTGGGAGAGGAAATTAGGGTTTAGTGAAGGGAAAGCAGGGGATTTGTAGAAATGAAGGGAAATGAAGGGGATGGGGGATTATAAATTCTTAGGAAAATTTTGGGAGGTAGGGAGGGATGTTAGGAAATAGGGGAAAGTGGAATTTCAAATATTGAGTGAGGGTAAGGGGTCCAAAAGGGAAAAACACAGGCCTAGCCTAAAAAAAAGTGTCAAATTGTAACAATAGGCTAGGGTTTGTGGGAAAATGGTGAACTTGAGGGATATAAGTGATGGGAAGTGTTTAAGAATGTCTATTAAGGGTGGGGGAAGATATATGAGCATTAGGATATAATTTTTGTTTATTTTTTGATCATGGGATTCATGGAACCAAGAAAAATGCCCTCAAAACCCTAGGAGAGGGAAATGAGCCTTAAAAGCACAATTGAGGAAACAAGGTATAAGATGACCAAATCACTTACAAATGATAGTTCGGAACCTGTAATAATGATGAAAACTCTTTTAACGATGGTACACTCAGCTGAGGGGTGACATGGACCAGTACTTGGAAAACTTTGGAAGGAGTGAAAACAATCCTAGACCTAATACCCAGTGACCAAATTTTTACATGAAGACTCACTGAAATGAAAAAATTTGACTTTGACATGCTATAACCACTTTGTAAGAGCATGTTTGATCACTGGTGGAAGGATGCAAGTACTAAGACTAACATTGGCCTTATTTGGGATGGCAGCTTGTTGGAGGTGTCAAGAACACTGTAGACCAAGTGCCTAACCATGTGGGCCAATACGGTCAAAAACTAAAGAAAACTTACTAGTTGCTGAAACTCAACATAACAACTTGACTCAATACTTACTAAAATAAAAATCTTACTAAACTTATTGATGGAAAAATATCACAGAGATGTGAGGGCTTCAAATCCTGATGACAATCACCTTCTTGCTAAATACATATGTACAATGAGGTGATTTCAGTAACCAATCAAGCAAATGCCTCCTTGATTGGTTTTCCCAATTAGATTTTCTAGACAAAAATAAATATTTATAATTTGATAGCCAAAAACAGAGCTGAAAATGATCTCCATCGTCACTGAATACTGCAATAATTACCTTCACTGCTGACTGCAATAAACTTGCTACTGGATCTTGAAAAACATGAAAATTACCTCTCGCTGATCTAGAAGAAACAAGGTACCTTTTTCTCTTGAATCTGATCTCTCTTCATAATGTACCTCAGTGAGAGTGTGTTCATAGTCTTCGAAAATTTCTGAACAAATAGGTGAGCAGATGTCTTCTTCAAATAACAATTCAAAACATGAAATATGAGAAGAAAAATCTGAATCACTGTCCTCAATTCCCTGGTCTTCTGCAATTTGAATACATTGTTGATCATATTCATATGACATGGCAACCAGATTGTCATGTTTCTTATTGTACTCATCAGTCATACGAGGGAAAAATTCAGATAGGTCTTGAAACCCAAAACTAACACTTATATCGTTTACCACTGAGTTATCCAAAGAATATTTTTCACTTACTTGAACAAAGATCTCATCTTGTTTTTCATAAAAGGACTATATTACCTCGTCATGAATACTTTGTTCTAATGAAATGAGAACACTTGGGTCAATAACTTTGTTTTCTTCATTCCAGATGATCTCAACAACAAAGCTCTCCTTCATGGGATTCAGAACAAGGTACTCTTGATCATCACAATTTGAATCTAGATCTAAAATAGCCAACTTGACTTTATCACAATCTAAAATTGGAACTTGATTTTCCTACATACTGTCTTCTGCTATGAGCAGATCTGAAATAAGATTTTGTATTCCATCATGTTCAATTGTACTAAGATCTTGAACCCGCTGCAAATTTCTTGAGCATATTGATAAGTATCCTCTAAGCTCTCTTTATGCTTCTAAAATGGATTTTCATACAGGGCTTCCATGATCTCATCATCCATGAAGTCATCATCTTCATAAAATTTCTCAAGATTTTCAATAAAACTATAAACATGTCTACAATAGTTCTGAACTAATATTAAGGATGGACAAGATTCTTTATACCTTTCAAAGAACATGGTATGAAAAGCCTTTAAACAGTAAATACAAGTAGGTGGTAAACTTTCATACCAAGATCTTGGCTTCACCTTCCAGAGTGGCCATGAATATCTTCATCAAGCAGTCTTCAAGAAAATCAATCTTCAACTTGCGAGTATGCATGTGAAATCTAACCAGATGTAAAGCAGCATCATTCCTATCATCATCTTTAAACATAGGCAAATTCATTTGCCAATCTACCTTAGGAATTTTATTTGGGAAACTTGGAATGTGATCTCGGCTCATGGGAGCATACCTTCGAGAAAATGAATCCATTTTGATAATAATGAATTCACCAAGAAATTCTTTAGGCTACTGGTTCTTGAAGAGTGGAGTGGCCATAAAAATTCTGAACCTTGGGATTTTTCGACACTCGAGTCGCCAGGTGAATGATTTTAGCCTTCGCATGCATTTGACTGTTGTACACCATCAGCAATCAGATCTGAACTTTGATGATCTTTCCTAAAGAAGATCTGTCACCTCTTTCCCTAGCAGTGGCGCCACCATGTTATCACCTAGATTGAATCTCAGGCCGAAGGAAGGCAATGCCAAGGTAACCACAAACCACGCTTAGCCAAGTAGCTAGCCCTACTATGCCAGGAGAGGGCTCTCTCCATAAGGATCTCAGCCAAATTGTCTGGATCTAGAAACTGATATTAGGCTAGGTATAGTAGCACAAGGTTTGATTTGATTTTGAAGGGGTTTTGCTAGATTAGGAGGCAAATAGTTAGGGCAAGGAAATTAGGTCAAAACTGCAGGGTGTTCGATGGGGCAAGGTAGGCATAATGATCAAAACTTTAGGGTTTGATGGATGAGGTGGAAATATAGGTGATGAGCTAGAAATAGCATGTAAGCCACATGGATTCTTCCTAAACTAAAGGAAACGCAGACTATGAAATGTCTATCAAAAACAGAGCATAAAAGATATGGATTCTACCTCTCAAACTTGTATACATTCACATAAAGGCAATGGAATGATGAAATTGAGTCAAAAATACATTCTAACACATGAGTACAAAAGAAGAACTGAACTAAGCATCATACCACATGGATCCCAAATAAATAACTACAATTTTTCATTAATCTCCTACTGTAACTGATACAAAATGATATGTAATCAAAACATAAGCATCCCAATGAGTCTAACCCCTAAAAATGACTAGGGAAATACATAATATAGGCTTCAGACCACCAATCCTAACCTCAAGGGGTCGAATCCATGAGAAGAGGGAAAGATCCAAGAAAGGCTGAATTGATAACAAGAGAATAGGGTGGTCAAAGTGACTCATCCTAATCCAAGCAAACTGATTCATTACACCTTATGAACTTGATATACCTAATGTATTTACCCTAGTAAGTATTAGAAACATGATAATTACATTTAACTCATCATTTACATAGATAAATTCATGATTTTCCAAGGAAAAAGTGAAAACTGGGACGAAACAGTGAAAATCTGGACAAAGTGTCAAACGCACAACGCCAGTGCTAGGTGCGGAGTGCCTATGCTAGGCGTGCCCTTCATCTTCAACTGAACTTTTGAGTGCCTTCCCAATGTCCAAATTGGGCCCAAAATCGCTTGTTGGAAAGCTATTCAAGTCTACTTTCCAAAACATCTTGAATTTTTGTATTTGCAGTTCATTTTCCCTGTCAAAAATCAATACTCCCAACACTGCTCAGCGCGCAACGCCTAGGCCAAAAAGAGGGCAGAAAGGTCATTTTTTGAGGGTTTTTGGCCCTTTTGGTCAACCAGTTCTACTCCAAAACCTTAGAAAATTCACAGGGTCCATGCACTCATCATTGTGAATCCAAAAATGCTAACCATTTCCTCATTGGATGACCCAAAAAAGCGCAGCGCCCTAGGTGCTGCGCATTTGACCTCCATGACTGTGCTAAAAATTGTCTGAAAATCTCAGCAAGTAACTTCATGCCCCAAAATGGTCAAAGTATCCAAAAATGTGTTTTTATAGCTGATCATATGTTAGAGGCATGGAGAGATGGCTCAGCAAGAATATTTAACTTTCTTTTCTCATCTTGCTTAGTAAGTTTTTCAATTTTTGCTTGAGCATTTTGAGCTTGGCTCTAGCAATTTGGTTTCTCATGGCATAATGATTTTCCATCCTCCTCTGAATGTCATTTTCCTTCTTATTCTTGGCCAAGAGCTTCTCTAAATGCTCATTGACTCTATCAATCCAATATTCATGTTTTTTATTGATCATGTTTTCCCATTGTTCATCAACAATGAGCTATTTAGCAAGCTCAACTTGTCTTTTCCTTTCTAGTTCTAGAGCTCTTTGCAACCCTCTAGTCCTAGGTCTTTGTCTTGGAGTCTGGTCCTCCTCATCATCAGGTTCACCATACTTTTCTAATGTCTCTTCAAGCAATACTTTAGCCTTCTCTGCTTCTCTTTGTGCTTTGATGCATTTCACTTCATCAATGAAGTGTTTGGTTTTTAGCTGCTTGTTTTCCTGCTCTAGGAAGTAAATAAGATATCTTGCCCTATCATGATGGTTTGGAGCTCATTGATCTTAGCATCTTAACCTTTAATGACCATTTGAATTTTCTGTTCATCCTCCATTGTGTCCAAGTCTATAAGTTCAAAATATGTTTCTTTCTCATGGAGGCCTTTCTCTTCCTACATGTCCACCTCTACCATTGTGTAATTTAGAGTGAAAAAAAAAACCCTAGGGAGGTGATGGAGGGGTATATAGATGAAGGGAGTATGTGGTAATGAGAGGGAATTTTGAGGGGATGGGAAGGATATTTGGAATGTGAAAGGGATGATAGGGAGGTAGCAGTGATAGGGGTTTTTAGGGATAGGATATATGAATTGGGGATAGGGTATAGGGAGCCTAGGCAAATAGGTGCCTTAAGGTTAGGGTTTTTAGTTTAATTTAGGAAAAATTAAACACAATGATACATCAAGTAAATAATGTATGAGCAAAGAAAATAGAGAGCAACCTACTTGTTTCATGTGATGAAAGCCTTTAGGTGACAAAATTCTGAACTTTGGAGGTGTTTTGCCGAGTTTTGAGTGGTCCTAGACCTCACTGGGCAAACGTGCAACGCTCTTAATAGGCACGCATCACCCTTAGGAAATGTGCAGCGTCCTTGACAAACGCGCAACACTCTTAACAGATGCGCAACACCTTTTTGCAGGCCACATTTGGAGGCTTTCCCGGTGTCCAAATTAGGCTTTGGATAGCTTGTTGGAAATCTTGTCGAGTCTACTTTCTAGATATGCCTTTAGTTTTCAATTTGGAGCTCATTTCACCTATCAAAAACGCAATCTCCCAAGACTGGTAAAAAATTGTAGAATGAGGGTGCAAAAATGTAGAGTGTTGTTGCAGGAAACTTTTGGAGGCCTTCCTCAACTCCCAATTGAGCTCATGATAGTTCATTGGAACGCTATTATAGTATATTTTTCATTTGAAAGAAAGTCATTTGGACAATCCAGATAGAAGAAAACTTGATTTTCCCTAGATCGCTCCTGAAGTGCAGCAAATCTCCTGTGACACCTGTAGTTTTGACATTTCTCCAAAACCATGACACTTGTGTGAAAAATGAAGGAGGTTTTTCTTCCCTGTTCTATGATAGACAACAACCGCTCTCAATTTTGTCAAATTCATATTTTCTTGGTCAAAAACACAGTTTAAAGAAAAACCGGCCCTTATGTGTGGTGAATGACTTGTCCCTTGGAATGACTTCTTGACAAATGATGGAGACCTGATGTTGATGATATGAAATGGCCTCATACCTGTTGATATCCCTTATGCATCCTCTACTCAGATATCTCTGATTCCATAGCAAACCCTAGCTCAGTGGGAGAGGAAATTAGGGTTTAGTGAAGGGAAAACAAGGGATTTGTAGAAATGAAGGGAAATGAAGGGGATGGGGGATTCTAAATTCTTAGGAAAATTTTGGGAGGTAGGGAGGGATGTTAGGAAATAGGGGAAAGTGGAATTTCAAATATTGAGTGAGGGTAAGGGGTCCAAAAGGGAAAAACACAGGCCTAGCCTAAAAAAAGTGTCAAATTGTAACAATAGGCTAGGGTTTGTGGGAAAATGGTGAATTTGAGGGATATAAGTGATGGGAAGTGTTTAAGAAGGTCTATGAAGGGTAGGGGAAGGTATATGAGCATTAGGATATAAGTTTTGTTGATTTTTTGATCATGGGATTCATGGAACCAAGAAAAATGCCCTCAAAACCCTAGGAGAGGGAAATGAGCCTTAAAAGCACAACTGAGGCAACAAGGTATAAGATGACCCACTCACTTACAAATGATAGTTTGGAACCTGTAATAATGATGACAACTCTTTGAATGATGGTACACTCAGCTGAGGGGTGACATGGACCAGTACTTGGAAAACTTTGGAAGGAGTGAAAACAATCCTAGACCTAATACCCAGTGACCAAATTTTTACTTGAAGACTCACTGAAATGAAAAAAATTGACTTTGACACCCTAAGACCACTTTGTAAGAGCATGTTTGATCACTGGTGGAAGGCTGCAAGTACTAACACTAACAACCTCCACCTTCATTCTTCAGTATGGTGAATACATTGAAAATGCTTGTATTCAAGGGTCAGGTATTAGAAGATCTTGGTCAAATTTGTTTTGTAGAAAAAGGTATGTGGAAGGTGCAGCAGATCAATGATAATGACATGAAGAAAGTGAAACTGGTTACAATGCTACATGATAGAGTGCTTACATGGTATATAAAATATAGTACAACCAATCTGAATGCTATGTTGGATGAGAAAAAGACTGCATTGAACGCAAAATTTAGAAAGATGAAATCAGAAGCTCACTGTGTTACTTAAATAAAGGAGATAAAGTAGATGGCTAACAAGTTTGTATGGGATATTGATCAAAGTTTGAATTTCTTACTGAGATAAGCTAATATTTAGATTTTAGATGAACAACATATGGAATGGTACATAGCTTTGCTATTGCCACGTTTAAGATTGTCGTTGTCTCAACAAAAGATCATATATCAGGACAAAGCATTAGAGATCACGATGAAGCTGGAGGCTTCGCTGATCGAGGATACGAATATAGGAGTCCAACAGATCCAGTCATAGTTAGAAAGACTGTATATGGAGCTGCAGGATCTGAAGAAGGGAAAGGAAGTTGAGTCAGGACTACACCCTAAAGTTTGGAGCACAAAGTGAAATGTTGTAGGCCAATATAAGAATTAGTTCCCTATGTACCAGGACTATATAGCTACGAGAGGTCCCAATCTGTTGAAAACAGAGTCTCCTTCTGGATCAAGCATCGCCTCAAGTGTCTGGTGTAGTATCTTCCAAGTATCAGGAATGCATATGAAAGACAATTGTTATCTGTTGCAAAAGTTTATACAATCACCAAAGCAACTATTTTGTAAGTTTTTTAAATCAGTTGGCCATGATGAAAGAGATTTTCAAAGCTATGACATGATGATAAACATAACCCTAATGTATAGGATGTAGGTTAAAACTCATGCACAGAATGACCAAGGCTTTCCTACGGCTCACGAAGGATTACAAGGATGAGGAAGAGGACGAGGAGGAGGCGCGAGAAGAGGTCGGGGCCATATCATCTGCTACAACTGTGGAGAACTGGGACATTTTGCATGCGACAGTCAGGATCTAACTCATCCTTCTTGTCAATACTGTAAGCAATTTGATCATGTTATAGAAGATTTTCCTGTAGTAATAGAAAAGATGTAGGGAAAGAAGAACCAAAAGACACACAGAACATTCATATGATCAAGTCCAAGCCACACGAAGACAATCCTAGTGTCAATATAGTTACATGAAGTGGTATAGCCATTGGTGAAGACAAGGTAGAAGGAAAGCAGCCGGTATCGAATACATTGGTTCTTAGGGATGGTGAGAAGAATGTTGGATTATAATTAAAAAGAGAAAAGGATACGTTTATGGAAGAAATAAAATTTTTTATGGGTCCAGGTGATTCTGCCTCTAAAACTCGGATACCAATAGTTCCACAAAAAGAGAAATTTAAAGGAAGTACTGTGACGGAGGACTCTGATCCCACAGTTCTGAAATCGTTTTTATAGACATGCATGAAGTTGTTGATGGATAAAAAGGCAGTTGAAGGACTACAAGAACTGATAGATAACTGCACTAGCAAGGACAAGTCGTTACTAGAACAATGCGTAGTAAATCAGGTTAACCAAAGCAAGAAGAGGACTAGTAGGGAAATGTGGTTGACAACACAAATTGGTGATTTTGACATGGACCAAATAATTCTAGACTTAGGATCTAATGCTAATGTACTTCCAAAATAAACTTGGGAATGTATGAGGAAACCTAAGCTACAATGGTCTCCAATCCAACAAAAGATAATTTTGATGGGTCATCTACATGGAGTAATTGTAGATATTGAGCGAGCCAGTGTGCTCGTAGATTTTGAGGTTATTGAAATAGTTGATGACATAAATCCATACCCAGCATTTCTCGGGATTGATTTGGATTTTGAAATGAATGTTATAATTAATTTAAAGAAGCAAAGCATGATGTTTGAAAATAATGGCCTCGGAGTGGTTGTTCCATTGGATCCAGTTGAAGTTGCGTGATACACAGAGCCAGTCCATGATGACTATGATGACAAAGACATTGATCACATATATAAGCTCACTACATGAGACAAAGACTAAATTAATCCCACTACCGATGGACAGATCAGCTGGGAGAAGGATAGTTCATGCCAATCAGACTCAGATGATGAATTAGAAAACTGGAAAAATCGGTTGCATGAGGTCTCTACACTACAATGCAATAGGCTTACGACATCTCTACACTATATATCAACTGAGGTACGTAAATTGCTTATTATGATTGGGTAGATGATGTCAATATATTTCGTGACCATTTTGAAAGAGACGTACCAGAGGAGCACAAGTTCCAGGCTCTAGATCTGGCTTTAAGAGCTATGCCTGTAAGATGGTGGGGAACCCACAAGGAAAATATTGCTGTTTGGAAGGAATATCATAGACGGATGAGATTAAGATTTGGCTCTGCAACAACACGGCTCAGTGAAAAGTACACAGGAAAGAATGACTCACACTAACATCTAGCTCAATGGACTAAGGCTTGGGGTGAGGTACCTCAACCGGAGTGCGTACATATCTGTATTTATACCTTAGATGTTATATCGATGAACTGATATTTGGAGACGGAGCTGCGACATGAGACTGCTGATTGGGTTGAAATGAAGGAGAGTTTCTTGCTGACATTCAATTGAAGATGGGTTCGAATGCATTGATGGAGCGCTTTAGGTGATTAAGGAAACGATCTTCCAAACACCAATCGAACTTATAACTTGTATGCAACCTAAGTGGAGCGCACATATACAACATGCTTTGGAATGCTACAATGTCACTACGAAAGAAGGCAATGAGGATCCACGAAATATCAATATTCCTGAGCCAGAGGGATTGCACGAAGTTGCAGGACCGTATGCAAAGATCCATGATATATCACAGTCGATAAAGACAAAACAAGTAAATATTAGCTCAGAAGCATAACCAAAGTTCACACATATTGGTGACTATTGGGATGAAGACATGGTAGGCAAGGTTGTTGAATTACTGCATGAATATCATAACTTATTTCCAGCAAAGTTCTCTGAATTAAAGGGTATAGTAGGTGAATTGGGTGTGATGAAGATCAATTTAAAGCCAATTAAGCAGCACCCATATCGACTGAACCCCAAGTACAAGGAAAAGGTAAGAGAAGAGATGGACAAGATGATCAAAGTAGGTATAATTGAGCTTGTAGAAGGGTCAGAATGGGTAAGTTCGATGGTGTTCCAGGAAAAGAGAACAAAGAGTGATGTAAGGATCTGCGTAGATCTGTGGAAGGTAAATGATGCATGTGTGCATGACCCCTTTCCTACGCCCTTTACAGATGAAGTTCTAGAAAATTGGTGGACAGGAGGATTATTCATTCACAAATGGATTTTCAAAATATCACCAAATTAAGATCGCGCCAGAGGATATAAGCAAGACTACCTTCTCTACCGAGTGGGGTTAATTTCAATATACAGTTATGCCTTTCGGATTGAAAAATTATCCTGAAATATTTTCAAGAGTGGTAGTTGCAACATTCAAAGAATTTATTCAGAAGTTTTTGGAGGTCTACTTCAATGATTGGACAGTCTTTGGGCTAGTTAAGAAACACGTTTCTAGTCTGCGGCTAATGTTGGATACATGCAGGAAGTATTATATTCCCTTGAATCTGAAGAAATATATTTTCTATGTACCACATGGCATATTGCTGGGACATGTCATATGTAAGAAGGGGTTGATATTCAACCCTTCCAAGATTGGTATAATTATCAATTTGGATCCACCTAGGAATGTAAAACAGCTACGCGCAACTTTGGGTCATACAAGAAGTTTATAAAGGCATATGCAGAGATCATTGCGCTAATGGAGCGGTTGTTGAAGAAGGATGCTACGTTTTGTTGGGATGATGACTAGCAAAATAGCTTGGATTTTCTTAAGGAGAAGATGGTTACTGCGCCAATTCTAGTATTCCCGAATTGGAAGAAAGAATTTCATGTGCACGCAGATGCCTCTTGTATAGCTTGGGAGTTGTTTTAACTCAACGAGGTGAAGGAGATATTGACCATCTGATTGCCTTTGCAAGTGGGAAACTATATAAGGCAGAGCAAACCTATTCAACCACATAATGAGAAGGCTTAGCCATGGTATATGCACTACAAAAATTCAGGCATTATCTTCTAGGTGTGCACTTTAAAATGTACAAGGATCATTCTGCATTGAAATACTTGATCAATAAGCCTTTGTTGGGGGGAAAGATTTTTAAATGGTTGCTTCTCTTCCAGGATTATGATTTTGAAGTGATAGTTAAGCCAAGGAGGTTGATGGCTGGACCTAATCACCTCTCTAGGATCGAGAATGGTGAAGAACTCACTAATATTGATGAAGGGTTACCTGACGCGCAACTCTTCACTGTCAGAGTTACTGATGAACATTTTGCAGACATTATTTATTTGATGTCTATTGGCATAGATCCTGAAGGATACACAATGCAATAGAAGAAGGAACTAGTAGTCAGGGTTTCAGATTTTTCACTGATTGCAAGTCACTTATATAAGATGGGACTAGATGAAGTTTTGAGTCGATGTGTACTTGAGTATGAACGACACCGTATTATGGCTGAAGCGCATGGTGGTGTCGCAGGAGGACACTATGCAAATAGGGAAACTACACAGAAGATTCTGCGACTAGGATTATGGTATCCTACAGTACAAAAAGATTCTAAGGAGTATTGCTGTGTGTGCGATGTGTGTTAAAGGACTGGAAGACCACTGCGAAGCGATGAATTTCCCTTAAATCCATAGGTCACACTGGAAGAATTTATAAATGGGAAATTGAATTCATTGGACCAATTAATCCACCAAGGAAGAAGATGAGTGCACATTATATTATCACTGCGACATACTGCTTGACCAGATGGGCTAAGGCACAACCTGTGAAGAATTGTAGTGTGGAAACTATTGCGAAGTTTGTATTCGAGTATATTCTATCACGATTTGGATGTTCAAAGATCCTGATGAGTGACTGAGGTTCATACTTATTGAATGAAACAGTTAAGGTGTTGACAAAAGAGTTCAAAATACAGCATCGAAAGAGTACGTCCTATCATCCCCAATCGAATGGAACTATAGAATATTTTAACAAAATATTGGAGAATGCCTTAACGAAGATATGCAATGTTAATAGGAATGACTGGGATGTGAACGTACCAAAAGTTTTATCGGCATATAGGACGACTTGTAAGAAATTGATAGGGAAAACATCATTTAGATTGGTATATGGACAAGAAGCAGTGATGTCAATGGAGTATATAGTGCCCAGCTTAAGGATTGCAACAGTAACTGAGATGGAAGATTGTGAATTCATGGAGGAACATTTAGTGTAGATGCTTGTGCTGGAGGAAGATCACTTTTTGGTTGGTTTTCATCAGCAGGTGCTGAAAGCTAGGGAAAAGGTGTGGCATTATTTCCACATAAGTACCACACTTTTAAGAACAAATATTTGGCCTTGATGTATGACAACAATTTCACAAATTTTCCAGGGAAGTTTCAGATGCATTGGTTGGGACCCTATATGATCAAGGATATTTTGGATGGTGGCGTAGTTCATCTCATGAAGCTGAATGGGGAGTTGTTTCTTGGAGGGATTAATAGAAGAATATTGAAGGTATATAGGGATGATCCCACCCCTGCAAGGATGCGATGACAATATGACAACAGGAAATTCTTATTACTTTAGGCAGCTGAAAGGAAGCACAAGATTATAAACTACTCTACCGAGAAATGGTTCCGTCAAAGAAGGAGGGTTGCTCGATGTTTGGGGAGATGGTGTGGGTGGAAAAAGCTACGGAAAATTAGTTGCGCCATAAGAAAGGATCCCGTGCGGCCTACCCAAAAAGTGACCATTGAAAAAGCTATAGTTGATTTGACCATGATTTTTTCATTAAAGGGAGCGGGGTAAGTGCATTTAAGGAGCATATTTATGAAAATCTTCCGCCAAATTCACATTTATGAAGAGGATCTGAAGGCATTCAAGGAAGTTGAATTTGAGCTTGGCTATAAATATGGCATCCCTCTCTCCATTTGGACACTTTTCCTCTTGAAAAAATTTGGTGAGATTTTACACCTAAGTCCGAGCCAAGAGAAGTGTTGCATGCTTGGTAAAGATTGGCAGGACATCTACTAGGAATTTATGGAACGTGGTTTAACAAATATCATGACTTCTACCCCTCCTACACACACCACAGCTCCTAGATTGCCAATTCTGAAGCCCGCAACTGTAAGAGCGACAACAACAATAGTAGAACTAGCAGAAGAAGTAACAGTGAAGAAGAAGAAGAAACCACAGAAGCCACCGATAAGACATTCACCTAAGAAGATAATTGTTGAGTAGTAGAGTAAGGAAAATATGGACAAAGAGAAAAAGAAACAACTAATGAAACCGGTTGAATTGGTGGAAGAATAACATGGGACATGCGTTGAGGATGTAAATGTTGATGAGGTCTAGCCAATTTCGTGGTTACCTCCATATATGTCGTTGAGAAATTTGACTGCTAAGGTGACCAAGGACCCTGATGCACTGAAATTTGCCATTTGTACACCTTTGTTGCTCGAAGATGTGCCCTTTGAAGTAGCATTACTGGCATAGGTACTGTAGCTGCGCATCAAGGATTGAGATTTTGCGGACATGGCCAAATTCCGTCATTTTGAGCCAAGAAAATACCTGAAGAAGGTATACTATGAGGAGGCCAGTGTAACACAAGTAGAACCAATGACATGGGAAACCAGGATTCAGTGTGTCAGTTTACTGAACATGTTAACTGTGTCTCATTTTGGGTGCAACAACATCAATACAATATGTGTGCGCTAGTTGTTGACTTTGGTGCACAATGGGGCCTTATGGCTTGGGGAGCGGATCCCAATCGATGCTATGCTGACTAGGAGGATCACCACCCTGTCATGTGAATGTGTAGACTCTACCAGCGCTTTTGTTGACAAGACCTAAGAAAATAAGGTCGTAGACTAGGTAAGGAAAGATTACAATGTCGTCAAGAAGATGCGAGGCTACATTGTTAGCTTGATTTCTGATAAGGTTGTTGCCTTTTCCGCATCCATTATGGCCGGTAATATTATGAGGAAGTGCAAGGCAGATGAGCTGCCAGCCATAGTAATTCAGTTGGCTACACAGTGTAACCAAGGGGTATAGTTTAATTGGGCAAGATAGCTCTGCCAAGAGCTTCTGGATGATTATCACGAGGCCCAGGAAGATGGGAAACCGTTCCACTATGTGTGGTTGTTGCTTTTGATTGCTTTGACAACCTAACAAACCACATATGAGTTGTAGTTCCCTAATGTAGACCCGGGCTTGTACGAAGTTGCGAGTTACGCTTTGCTGTGGGTGTCAAAGGATCCATGTCAGGTGGTAGAGAATAAACAATTTTGGGTGTTATTTGAGATGGATCTGCACACTGTGGTAAGGAAGAAGACACAGCTATCACTGATGTTATTTTCCCAATATCGCGGAGTTGCGAACTTCAAATCAAATTTCCATAATGTACACATACATGCGAAGAAAGATGCAAAGGGCATATGATATGAGTTGCCCTATTTGGTTACAGAGCATGATTTTTTTTCGTAATCTCTAACTTGTATAACGTGTGGCTCGACCCCAGCAAGGAAGACGAAGGAAACGAGGTAAGTACCAGAAAAACAAAAGGTACACCAACAGAAGACCCCAAGAAGATGCCTCAAAAGGTCACTATGGACATTGAGAAGAATATTATGCAGAAGCTAAAGTGCATAAACGAAGAGGAGCTGGACATGGAGGAGCCAGAGCATGGTGAAGCAAACCCTTTTAAGGAGACAAAATATATTGAGACTCCTTTCATAATAAATAAGAGGAAGAAATCCACCACTGGAGGTGTGGGCAAGAAGCAAAATTCTGACAAGACCTCCAACATTGAATCGATGGTCCTCACTAAGGGGAACATCGATGAAATTGGTGACACTATGTGCTCTGTCACTGAGGTTATGTGGGGACACATAGAGGATTAGTACAAGTCCATACTGACGTAGGTCCAACATGGCCTCAAAGAGATATAAGTGCAATCGAGCGTGGTTCAGGTGAGTGAGAATCAAGTGAGAGTGGCAACGACAAGTGTGACACCAACATTACCTTTGACTTTGGTGGTAACCACGGAGGGTCGATGCACTTTACTACTACGACGGATTAGGCAACAATGCCATATGGGAGGAACTTAATGTTGAACTTAGCAGCGCTGCCCATTCAAGCGTTACATGAACTCCACAAAGGAGTATCAACCGAATTCAAAATATGAGAAGAGTGGGCGTTCTTCGTGATCAAGGAAATCAAAGCCACAATGAGTAGCTAGTTGAGGAAGTTGTTAGGGTGATGCAGGATAGGGACACAGCTATTGTGTGCAGGCTGGAGTTGGTGGATGCCATCACTCAGACTTGGATTGAGCTATCAGAGCTCCTCATACAGACCGAAGAAGCTTCCTAAGAGAAGCTCCACAAGCTGCCAGCCATGGTGAAGGAGTCCAAAGTGGAGGTTGAACGAGTCAAATTTGAAATACAGATGCAGGTCGCAGAGTTACAGATGAAGCTACAGCCAGTAACACCTCCAGAATCTTAAGAGTAGCAAGGCTACTATTAAGGCAGATATGGAAGTGCTAGAAACTACAGTTAAGGACTGCAGCCAGATTTTTGAGAACACCATGGAGATGTGGGCCTCACTGCAGGAGGACCCACATGTATAAAATATTGAAGTGGACAACAGGGACAAACAATTGGAGTTCGATGAAATCAGGGCAATAACGTGGACCTTATCACCTGTGAAATGGTTCGCTAGACTACAGGAAGGAAAGGTGATTCAGGCCCAGGTAGATGAACTACGATGAAAAGCATCAGTCATTTAAGCAAGAATGCAACCTTGGGCCAACAAAGCTAGTCAACTCTCTCAGTCTGTCAAGAGTAAACTAAAAGGAATGCAACAGACACAAAGGACTATTGTCTTAGCAGCAGAGGGGCCAACTCCTGAAAAATTGGTCGAGGAAGTTCGACAAGCCGCCGCGTAGTGCACAGTAGAGCTTCAAGCCTTGAAGTCAGAATTCAATGACCTTAAAAAATGCATCGAGGACATACCAGCAGAGTGATTGAGTCACATATTTGTGTTGGGAGCATATTGGGATGGGGACCCCCAAGTCTAATTTTGTCTAATTTTTTATTCAATTTTGATGTAATATTGTAAAGTCTCCACATTTTGAGGAGCAAAGCACGAAGAATGTTAAGAGTCAAAGGGGCTTTTAGGAAGGTCAAAGCCCCTTATTTTGTAAAGGGATGGTATGTTTTGACTAAACAATGAACTCCGCCCATGGTTCGTGGACCATTGTAATGTAATGTAAAAGATATAAAAGGGAGTCCTTTAGGAGTCATTAGGCAGTTCTAAGTTGATGGATAGTTGATGAAATCATTTTTAAGCCTGTCATTTTGTATTATGGCGAAGGGGAAGGCTCCTGTAGCTGAGTGCACAGAGACCTTGGTAAGTCCGCAACTGAGTGCACGAGCCCCTGCAACTATGTGTGCATGGTCAAAAGAAGTGTATGTATTGAATATATGAAGTAATATAGTATATTTGAAGCAATTATGTGCAATTCTCTGTATAATTATATGTTTCTGTGTTTATGCTCAGTTATGATTCAATTCTTAGTCATCTTGTTTTAATTGCATAGTGAAGGTTCATATCTACTTTTATGTGATAAGTTATGCATGTTAGAACATTTAGGAAAAGTTCATAGATCTAATTAAGTAGAAATCACTTTAAGTTTGTGATTTTGAAGATAAGGGATCACGAAGGTCGAATCGAGCCCTAGATTAAGGAAATGCCCCACTGCTACATCACATAGCCTTTTGGATGAAAAACCTGGTTCTAGCATCCCCCAATACTGCCTGAGGTGAGACTACAATCTACGCTAAGATAATTGTTGCCTAAAGGGCTAGTAGTGTAGGTTTTTGTTGGTTAGCGCAGCTAACTCTAAACCTCGGTCCAAGCCCCCTCAAGCCAACAAGCCCTAATGATCAAGTGACCTAGTTGAGGGTGGCATGAGTAGAATTCCATCAATTGTGTATACATCACTGTCACCTCGAAGTTTGTACGAACCCCAGGTTGATAAATAGAGTTGAAGAGCCTCTAGGAGTTGTAGCACTCTAGGTGCAATATTAGGGCTCACCATTTGTAATGAAAAAGTTATATGTATGAGTATTGATAGTTTTTTATCTGATTGAAAATATTAGATTACGGGAAGAGTGATGGAAATAGGTATGAGATAGAAGCCACCATTATAGAATGTCACCACCTACAAGGGATCCCAACAACATGATTAAAATTCTCATGATTATGAGATTTGGCTTCCAAATGAAGCACATTGGGTAAATAAAAATATTTTCTGATTTGAAAATTTTAAGTGTGTCTCATGAGAATTAAATGTCATGACATGCGTGAAATGATGGAGAAAATAGCTCAAGAATATAAGACTCCATGAGAATTGCAATGGAGCATGTAATACTAACAATTGTCCATAATACTCCATGCATAATTTAATAGAGCATACTAGATGGACACTTGGATATAAGACTTTAACAACTACCTGATGAGCCCCAGAAATGGGTAACTATATGGGCTCATTCTGCCTATTATTTTCATTTAATCCACCATTCTCCATAGTTTTCTGCATGTTTTTTAATATATTTATGTTAATTGAGTGAATGGGGATAGTCACTTTACCACAAAATCTAATGAGTGTTTATTGCATATTTTTGGACATTTTTGGACCAAGACCAGGGATTTATGAGCAGATTGGTAGCCAAACTCGAAGAAACAAGGCTGAGGACTTATAGGATGGGTGTCTCCTGCATTAAATTACCCCTTCCTCGAGTTCTCCATCAACAGCTCGGAGTTCAAACAGCCCACAAAAGATGATTTCAAGGGGCAACCGAGCAGGTCTAATGAAGTGGATGTTATCTGCAATTTTATGCAGCCGAGTTCCTAAAGTTTAGGAGGAATGTTGGGAGTCCTCACTTGTATAAATAAGAAGGCTTAAAGCCTTAGCAGGTTAGCCATTTGATAGTATATTTTTGCACTTTAGTGCAGCCTTGTACTCAGCTCATTTTCGAGCTCTTTTTGCAGACAGTTTTGTGATGTAACTATTATTTCTTTTATCAATGAAGATGAATCCAACTTTGAACTAGCACTGATCTTTTCTAGGGGGCTGCAGCTCTTGGGGTTGGGCCCAAGACAAGTGCCCAACACCTCCTTTGTGTATTTATATGTGTTTTTCTTTCATTCATGAAATAGTTTCTGTTATTTAGGATAAATCTTGCTTTGTTACTTAGGTTGTTTGATGATTAAAATAGTTGTTCTTGATTCAGGTTGATTACATAGTTTGATAATAGGAAAATATCCATAAAAAGGCTACCAAGCAGGCCTTGGTATCCTTTCTCCCTCCTTGGGACCATGAATGAAGACCAAGGCACTCTTGATGCCACCAAAACACTATTTTTGCTTTCCAATGCAATTGCTAGTGTGGGATTTCGAGTTGGAGAAGTTGATATCAGTTGTATTTACATGCTTAGATCCATTCTTGTTTAGTTTCCATAGCTTTCTCACATAACTTCCTATCCATAAAGTTCTGTTCAACACTTTTCTGTTTTTTAGGTCAGAATTAGGTCAAAAATAGGTAAAACTCTATTTTCTTAGTTCTTGCTTGGGTCAGTTTTGAAAAGAAGTGTGCAACTCACCTGTAAGACACTCCAGCTTATCATTCTTCCATCACACAACCTGCTACAGTCCATCTCTCAATATTTCCTTCACTCATTCACCATACTTTCCCAAACTGCCCTAATTTCTATGTTCTTGTGCAAAATTGCTCCCTTGACCTTTGAACAAATCCAACCATCTCCTTCTCTCCTGATCTTCATATATAAGGTCCTAGACCCCTTAACATCTCTATCCGGCCTTCATTTCCCATTTCCCACCATTTTTCCACCTTCAAACCTCCTGTAGAACTTCCTGTAGATCCCCTGCAGCCTTCTGTAGAAGTTCATGCAAGTGATTTTTCGAAGTTTGATCACAATGGAAATATCTAGAAGGGTACTAGGGACTCCTTAGGTCCTCTCCACACCTTCCCAACCTCCTGCAAAAGCCAACTCCATCTCCTTTCACCACCAAACCTCTCCACAGTCGCAAGTAGTTAAAACACAAGCATAATAATTCTGCAAAAGATCGCTCAAAAGTACAAAAAGATGATTTTTCCATATTTTCCTTCAGAAGTAGCTTAAATACATGCATTTTACCTTTTCAATAGTCAATGGCATCCATTTCATTAGTTTCCATATCTTTTCGCAAAAGTAGGGTTAGTGGGTAAAATTAGGGTTTGCTAGGGTTTGCGTTTCCTTTCATCTTTCATCTTCTTTCTGCAAGTAGACTAGCCTCTTTTGAGTTAGCTTTCATCCACCACAGTTAAAAGCTTCTTTTGAGAACTCATAGAATTTGACTTAAGCTCCTAGTGAACTTGTGCCAGCTGATCAAGTGACAGCCTGCAGTAAGAGCTAGTACTTATGCATATAGCACCGTTGCTTCCAAGTTTGTTACGAACTATCGGGTTGATAAAAGTAAAGTAGAGAGCCCCAGGAGTTGCAGCATCATTGCTGCAATACTAGCGCTCATCTTCTTTTTGGTGCCGTTGCCGGGGAAGCGTTAGAGTATTTTGTGATTACTGCTTTTCTTCTATTTTCTACTGCAACCTTCTGCTAAGTAGTTTATTTCAGCAAGAGTAGAGTAGTTGTTTCATTTCAATTCTGCAAAAGTAGATTAGACATTTCCTGCTTTCATTTCAATTCCGCAATTTCATTTCAGCAAGTGTAGATTAGCTATTTCCTGCTTTCATTTCCGTTCTACAACTTCATTTCAGCATAATATATTAGTCCTTTCCTACTTTCATTTCAATTCTGCATTTTAATTTCAGCAAGGTAGATTTTAGTTAGTTGCAATTTGTTGTTCAATCCATTTCAGTTTTTGCAGGTACAAGCAGAAAAGAGAAAAAAATTACCCAAAAAAAGAGATTTCCTTTCATGCCTCGTAGGAACAGAGACAATTCAAGAAAAATCCTACCCAACACCCCCACCACATCACTAAGTCACCGTTCTCTCTTCTTTGGTGGCAGTGATCCAGAAGAACCTATAGGTGAACCTCCAAAGATATACGAATATCCTATAATAGAAGAAGAGCAAGAAACCATTCCTCTAGAGACCATGGCTGAAAACAGAAATGGTAGAGGAAATAGGGAGAGAATAGAAGGTGCCTTTCCCATCCGAGAGACCAATGGGGACACAAAGATGAAAAACATAAGTCCCTCAGCCTTACCTCACTTCCATGGATTGACTACTGAAGACCCTGATACCTTCTTGTTTGAGTTTGCTATCCTCTGCCGAACCTATGACTATGTAGAAGACGAGCAAAAATTGAAACTCTTTCCCTCTACCATCAAGGATGAAGCACTACGCTGGTTCATGGGGTTACCTGGGAACAATATCACAACTTGGGCTCAGATGCAGCAAGCCTTTAACAAAAAATACCAGGACTACTGTAGGTCCAAGGATACAAAGGAAGAAATCTTTCAAATGACCATAGGAAGTGATGAATCTTTAGAAGACTATGAAGAGATGTTTCAACTCAGTTATAAAAGGGCCAGGTGCACACTTGACCCCGAATCTCTGAAGTTGGTTCTGCTCAAAGGAGTCCCTGAAGACCTTCTAGGTACCCTCCATTTGTTGGCTGGGGGAGACATCTACCAGCTACCTTATGACGACATAAATACTGTGTTTAGAAACCATTCTAGGGCAACCAGAAAAAGAGGTAGGGGAAGTCAACTTTTAGCCAGTGCCCCCTTATCTAGTTCATTCCTTAAAAACGAATTTTCAAATCAGATGGAAGATTTCAAAATCAAGATGAGACAGACTATCGACATGCAAATGGATACCTTGTGAATCCAAAAGAAGCAAGAGGAAGCCGAGAGGGCTTTGGCCATCTTTTGTCCCAGGTGCACTAGAAAGCATCCTAGGAACGAATGTCCATTGCACTCTGTAGAAGTGTGTTTTGTCTGTGAAGAAGACCATCCTACAAATCAGTGCCCTTCCTTACCCAGATTTAAAGCTATGTACCAAGGGGCTGAAGGAGCCACTGAACCACTCTACTTCATGAACCAAAGGAGGCCACGTGGATCCAGACCTTACCAGTAGGGAATGCAAGGGACATTCCAGACTTATTACAACCCCAATCAAGCCACTTCCATGCCTTCTTGGGGTCCCCCTGCTTATCCTTCCTAGTCCACACCCCCTCCTTGGTCATATCCATCTCAATACCACACTCAAACAGCTGCTCATTCGTTTCATTCTCATGCTCAACCACAACCTCAATGGAATGCACCTCATCAAGGGTGGAGGCCCCAATACAACTCTCCTCCTGCTCTTTTGCCTCCACCACCTACTCAACCACAACCATCACCTCCTGCTCCTCCAAGACAACCCCAAATACCTGCTCAACCGAACCCGAACCTAAATAACAGATAGGCCCAACAGGTATATACTGGAGAAACAACATGCCCTACCTATGCTGTGGATATTCAGGAGATCAACCTACAATTTGGGAAGGTCCTCCCAGATAGCCAACCTCCTCCTAAGGGGGATGAGGAAGAGAAATAGGAAAGTGAACCAAAAGCCATTCCACCCTTTCCTGAGAGACTAACTGGAACCACACAACTGACCCCAAAAGAAACTAAACTTCTGGGAGAACTAAAACAATTATGTGTAAAAATACCACTTCTCCATGCCATAAAAGATGTACCAATCTACAACAAGTTGATCAAAGAGAAGTGTTTCAGGCACCCAAGCAGGCGCAAGAGAGATGCCCCAACTATCAATGTCATAAGACAACTGTCCAACCTGATGTTGGGACAGGTAATCTGTCCAAAATATCTCGACCTGGGTGTCCTGTAGTTGATTTCCACATCGATGGCACCATAATCCCCCACACCTTGATTGATCTAGCGGCTCCCATTAACGTAATGACCAGGGAAACTATGCTCAAACTCAACCTTCAGGGTTCCCTAAGAAAGACCTCAACAGTATTGCAGTTGGTAGACCGCTCCACTGTGACTCCTGAGGGGATTGTGGAAGATGTCATGGTCTCCATTGATTCTTGGGAGTACCCTGATGACTTCTTGGTTCTTCAGCCAAAAGCAAAGCTCACTGGGTATCCTCTCATCCTCAGAAGGCCTTGGTTAGCTACTGCAGATGCTTACGTCAGTTGCTGAGCTAGGAGTATGACCATCAAGAATGGGCATATGTCCAAACAGCTAGTCCTATATCCTCTTGTCCAACCTCTGCTAGAACATGACTTACCTCTCTAGCTGGAGGAGGAAGATGAAGATGAAGTCTACTCCACACCATTGTGCATACTGGAAGCTACCAAGGGGGGTTCTCGAACCAAGGATGATCTTATTGAGAATTTGATTCAAAATCCACCCCCTAGTGTGTTGCCATTAGAAGAGTTGGTGGAAGAAACCCAAGCCAATGCTTTAGTTGATCTCTGTGTGGCTGATCCAACCTCTCTCCGAGTTAAGAATGTGGAATTTGGCCCAGAGAGAACCTTGAAGATCAACTCATCCCTATCCACCTCTTAGGAGAAAGAGTTGTGTGGCTTATTGAACAGCCATTTGGATGCTTTTGCTTGGAGCTATAAGGAGATGAAGGGAGTCCACCCTTCAGTCTGTACTCATCAAATTTACATTAAAGAAGATTGTAAACCAGTCAAGCAGCCTCAAAGGAGGATGAATCCAGCCCTTAAGGACATTGTCAAAGAAGAATTGCAAAAGCCGTTGGATTCAGGATTCATCTACCCCATCTCTGATAGCGAATGGGTCTCTCCGTTGGTGCTTGTGTCAAAGAAAAACGGAAGGTGGAGAATCTATGTAGATTATCGAGAACTTAACAAAGCCACAAAGAAGGACCATCTCCCTTTGCCTTTCATAGATCAAGTGTTAGATGGCCTGGCAGGGAAGAAGTTCTTTTCCTTCCTAGATGGGTTTAGTGGGTACAACCAGATCCAAATCAGCCCAAAAGACCAAGATAAAACCACTTTCACTTGTCCATGGGGTACCTTTTCCTACCGGGTCCTTCCCTTTGGGTTGTGCAATGCTCCTGCCACTTTCCAAAGAGCAGTATTGAGCATATTTGCTGAGCTGATTCATGATTCAGTGGAAATCTATATGGATGACTTTACCCCTTATGGTTCTAACTTCCAAGAAGCTTTGATTAACCTGAGGAAAGTTTTAGCCAAGTGTATTGAAATGAACCTGTCCCTCAGTCCTGATAAGTGTGAATTCCTAATGACTGAAGGGACCGTGCTAGGTCATACAATTTCTCAGCAAGGACTATAGGTGGATCCCAACAAGATTGCTATCATCCAAAGGGTCCCATCTCCTCAAAAGGTAAGAGATGTTCGGAGTTTTCTAGGCTTAGTGGGGTATTATAGCAGATTCATTAAAGATTTTAGTAAGTTTGATCTTTTGGGAAAAGATGCTGAGTTCATATGGACTAACAACTGTCAAGAGGCTTTAGATGCTTTGAAAGGTAAGCTAATAACTGCCCCAATCTTGAGAGGTCCAAACTGGGCCCTACCTTTCCACATTCACACAGATGCCTCGAACAAAGCTATAGGAGTAGCCTTAGGACAAATTGAAGAGAAGCTACCGTATGCCTTATATTTTTTTCCGTAAAAACTTGTCCAAGGCAGAATTAAACTACACTGTAACCAAAAAAAAGCTCCTGCCTGTAGTCCATTCCATAAACAAGTTCAGACACTACATCACTGGCTATCAAGCATTCGTACATACTGATCATGCTGCAATTAGGTATTTGATGAATAAACCTGATGTAAATGCTCGTATCATTAGATGGTTACTTTTATTGCAGCAATTTGATTTGACCATTGTTGATAAGGAAAATGTTGTTGCTGCTTTTCTATCTAGACTAGATCTGCCTACAGGTGAAGAAGGAATGGTGGATGATAAAATACCAGATGAACACCTATTTTCTATTTCAGTACTCTCTCCATGGTTTTCTGATATAGCAAATTAGTTGGTTTCAGCACAGTTTCCGCCAGACCTGTCCTCAAAAGAGAAGAGCAAGATCGTGAAGAAAAGTGCCCCATTCACTTGGATTGGGGGCAATCTTTTTAAACTTGGCCTAGATCAGCTTTTGAGGCGATGTGTCAGCAAGGAGGAAGTTTTTGACATCCTCCTAACTTGTCATGATGGGCCCTATGGGGGCACTTTCCAGCAAAGAGAACTGCCTTCAAAATTTTGCAGGCAGGTTATTATTGGCCCACTTTTCATCAAGATGTCAGGAGATACATCAGCCAATGTGACCAATGTCAAAGGATGGGGAAACCTACTCCAAAAGATGAGATTCCCTTGTAGCCTGAAGTGACTTTCGAGCCATTTGAGAAGTGGGGCATGGACTTTGTGGGTCCTATCAACCCTCCTTCAAAATATAGGTCTTACATCATTGTGTGAATGGATTACTTGACAAAGTGGGCAGAATCAAAGGCAATCAAAGCAACAACAGAAGAAAAAGTAGCTGAGTTTTTGAGGGAAAATATCTTCTACAAGTTTGGCTACCCAAGGGAATTGGTCACAGATCAAGGAAGTCAGTTTACCTCCAATCTAATTGAAGACCTACTCACACATCACAAGATTAAGCACAGAACTTCCACCCCTTATCATCCGCAACCAAATGGACAGGTGGAAGTCACTAACAGAGCTTTGGAAGGGATTTTGACTAAGGTAGTGTGCAGCAACAGAAAAGATTGGGCAGATTGATTGGTTGAGGCCTCCTAGGCCTATAACACTACTTGGAAAACCACCACAGGTTTCACACCCTATGAGATGGTCTATGGGAAGAAGGCTTTACTGTCCATAAAATTCGAATATAACACATTAAGGATGTCAGCTCAGCTGGACCTAGATCTCAGCCATGCACAGCAGGAAAGATTGCTTCAGCTAAATGGATTAGATGAACAGAGAATGCAGGCCCTTCTCCACTCAGAGGTAGTCCAACTTCAAAGGAAAATATGGCATGACCGACACCTCAAAGAAAAACAATTTCAGCCAGGAGATTGGGTGCCGTTGTATGATACAAGATACAAAGATTTCAAGGGCAAGCTGAGGACAAGATGGCTGGGACCATATACAGTTGAAAAATGCAATGACAATGGTTCAGTCCTTATCCAGACCATTGATGAAGAAGCCATCCCCATGCTCATCAATGGGCATAGATTGAAGATCTACAGGAAGCCCCTTTCCAAGCAGGAGTTCATTGAGACTCTAGGTAAATCAGTGTTGGTGATGGAGCAGGTCCCTGTCTCCACTCCACCTACACCCTGAGCCAAAAAAAAAAAAAAAACAGAAAAAGGAAAAAACACAGAAAAAGAAAAATGGAATAAAAGATCCCTGGGTGAAAACCTCTTGGAGGCACAACTCCTGGGGCTGCCTACTTTACTTTTATCAACCCGGTAGTTCATAACAAACTTGGAAGTGACGGTGCTATATGCACAATTACTAGCTCTTACTGCAGGCTGTCACTTGATCAGTTGACACAAGTTTGCTAGGAACTTAAGCCAACTTCTATGAGTTCTCAGAAGAAGCTTTTAATTTTGATGCATGAAATCTAACTCAAAAGAGGCTAGTCTACTTACAGAAAGAAGATGAAAGCTAAAAGGAAATGCAAACCCTAACAAACCCTAGTTTTACCCACTAACCCTACTTTTGCAAGAAAAGAGATGGAAACTACTGAAATGGATGCCATTGACTACTAAAAAGGTAAAATTCATGTATTCAAGCTACTTCTGATGGAAAATATGGAAAAATAATCTTTTTGTACTTGTGAGCGATCTTATGCAGAATTATTATGCTTGTGTTTTAACTACTTGCGACTGTGCAGAGGTTTGGTGGCGAAAGGAGATGGAGTTGGCTTTTGCAGGAGGTTGGAAAGGTGTGGAGAGGACTTAAGGAGTCCCTAGTACCCTTCTAGAGATTTCCACTGTGATCAGACTTCGAAAAATCACTCGCATGAACTTCTACAGGAGGCTGCAGGGGATCTACAGGAAGTCCTACATGAGGTTCTACAGGAAGAGGCCGAAAGTGGTTTTTGGAGGTTTGAAGGCGGAAAAATGGTGGGAAATGGGAAATGAAGGCTGGATAGAGATGTTAATGGGTCTAGGACCTTGTAGATGAAGATCAGGAGTGAAGGAGATCGTTGGATTTGTTCAAAGGTCAAGGGAGCAATTTTGCACAAGAACGTAGAAATTAGGGTAGTTTGGGAAAGTATGGCGAATGAGTGAAGGAAATCTTGAGAGATAGACTGGAACAGGTTGTGTGATGGAAGAATGATAAGTTGGAGTGTCTTACAGGTGAGCTGCGCACTTCTTTTCAAAACTGACCCAAGCAAGAACTAAGAAAACAGAGTTTTACCTATTTTTGACCTAATTCTGACCTAAAAACCAAAAAAGTGCTGAACATAACTTTATGGATAAGAAATTATACAAGAAATCTATGGAAACTAAACAAGAACAGATCTAAGCATGTAAATACAACTGATATCAACTTCTCCAACTCGAAATCCCACACTAGCAATTGCATTGGAAAGCAAAAATAGCGTTTCGGTGGCAGCAAGAGTGTCTTGGTCTCAATTCATGGTCCCAAGCACGGAGAAAGGAGATCAAGGCCTGCTTGGTAGCCTTTCTGTGGATCTCTTCCTATTATCAAACTATCTAATCAACCTGAAACAAGAACAACTATTTTAATCATCAAAACAACCTAAGTAACAAAGCAAGATTTATCCTAAATAACAGAATTATTTCATGAATGCAAGAAAAACACATATAAATACAAAAAGGTGGTGTTGGGCACTTGGGTTGGGCCCAACCCCAAAAGCTATAGCCCCCTAGGAAAGATCAGTGCTGGTTCAAAGCTGGATTCATCTTCATTGACTAAAAAAATAATAGTTACATCACAAAATTGTCTACAAAAAGAGCTCGAAAATGAGCTGAGTACAAGGTTGCACTAAAGTGCAAAAATAGACTATCAAATGGCTAACCTACTAAGGCTTGAAGCCTTCTTATTTATACAAGTGAGGACTCCCAACAATCCTCCTAAACTTTAGGAACTTGGCCGCCTAAAACTGCAGATAACAGCCACTTCACTAGACCTACTCAGCTGCCCCTTGAAATCATCTTTTGTGGGTTGTTTGAACTTTGAGCTGTTGATGGATAACTCGAGGAAGGGGTCATTTAATACAGGAGACACCCCTCCTATAAGTCCTCAGCCTTGTTTCTTCGAGTTTGGCTACCAATCTGCTCAACAATGCCTGGTCTTGGTCCAAGAATGTCCAAAAATCTGCAATAAACACTCATTAGACTTTGTGGTAAAGTGACTATCCCCATTCACTCAATTAACATAAATATATTCAAAAACATGCACAAAACTATGGAGAATGGTGGATTAAATGAAAATAATAGGCAGAATGAGCCCATATAGTTACCCATTTCTGGGGCTCATCATCAACCCCCTGCTGAATGTGTTGTTCATCCTCTGAGCAACTAATCCAGTTCTTCATTTTTGATAGCTTTAACAGCCTCCCTGACATCCCAGGCCTCTGAGGTGATGTCCTCTTCTCTGTCATGAAAACCCGCCTTTCTGTCCACTTCCTCCCATTGTTTCTATTCCTCCTCTTCCTTAACCCCTTCCAACAGTCCTAGCAGTAGTGGAGGACTGAACTTAAGGCCAATCCAGTTGGCTTTCAAGTTTTGCATTAGTTGTTTGTATAGGTGTACTCTCCTCATAGCTTCCCTCATTCTGGTTGGGGAGTGATACTCCCTTATCTTTAGGCTATGGGACAATGTGTTGCATCTTTTTGTGCAAGCATGAAGACAATTATTACCAAACAGTCTCTCCATATCTTCAAAGTGAGCAATAGCCTGTGCTTGCCTTTCAACATAGTTAGGTGCAATCTGAGGGTTGTCTGCAAGGTGCTAGTGGGCATATATGAGAGTTGAGGGATCTTTTGGTTCTGCCCTTATCATGAGGGTCTCACTTAGCTCCCTGGTCATAATCTTTTGAATTTCTACTGCTCTCTTTTCTTCATGGCTCAACCAAGAAGCCATAGCCATGAGTTGTAGGTCTCCTAATGTAGCGTTTGGATCCCATAGATTCATGTTAGGAAGTGCCAGGTTCTGTAAATAGAATTCTGCTAACTTGGCCTTATCTTCAGCTGAGCTACTATCACATAAATGCATAAACTGATTATAATTCTGGAATGGGATTGTGCCCCTTTGGGCCAATGTTTTAATTTGGAATTGAAGCCATTGGTCTTTAAGATACAATGCATAGGATCTAGCTGGTTTTTTACATTGCAAGGCTTCCATTGCCTAGCTAGCCATGCAGGCCATTTGGGCTTCTTTTTCATGTAACTACTGTTTTAAAATCTGCACTTCATCTACTACCTGAGACTCTTTTTCTTACAACAATTTCATTAGCATTTCAACATCAGCCTGTGGCTCTCCCTCTTGTTGATGTTTCTCTATTGTTTCATTGTCTGTTAGGGGACCTTCTTGTTGTTGCTGCCTTCCCAAGATGGACAACCTATCTCCCTTATGAATTTCCTGTTGTTGTAACTTCTTTTTCAGCAGTTCATTTTCTTCCTGTAGCTGGGCTCTTTGAATACTCTCTATGTGCTTTACCATGGCCAACTCCCCTCTTAATTCCCTTAGCTTGTCCTCCATGTGCCCTATGTCTTCAACTCCTTTAGATTTAGCAATTTACATCCATGTGTGGGTTCTTACCCTTTCCTTTTCTAATTCAAAGAATAGAGGCACAGCAAATTTTTGTGGGATGATCTTCCCACCCTCTAGCCGATTGTAATAGGAGCCTAAAGTAGGCTGAGGGCTTGGTTCAGGTATTTCTTTGGCCTTGCCTTCCCCTTGTGATTGTTCTGCTACCTTCTCTTCCAATTTCTCAGTTTCTTTCAGCTTGGCTAGTGTTTCCTATAGAGATGTTTTGGCTTCATGTAGAACTTCTTTTGAGTCCATCAACTTGATTCTTTCCTTCCAAGTGGATGTTTTGGGACTTCCTCTCTCATAGGTGATAGAGATCTTAGAGGGAGATTCTACCTTCTTTTCAGTGGGTTTATCCTCAATGACAATTGGTTCCTTTGATGGTGGTTGGGGTTTGCCAACTTTGATCCTGGTGCTTCTTCTAGCTTTAAAATACATAGAAGTTTTCCTTTTTCTTTTTCCTTTTTGTTTTGTTGGTGTGCTTAATGCAGCAAGCACAACGGCTGCTTCCCTTGCCAATGTTTCATGGGATGTTTCTTTCTGCTGTTCTTTTCCTTCATCTCCTGGAGCCTTTCCTATGTCTATTGTTTTGGCTTGTGTCTCTGCCATCCCTGTTGGTGTCTTCTCTTTTTCTTGCTAGGTCCATGCCTTGCCTGAGGCAGTCTTCTGTTGGGCTTTCTTGGCCTTTCTCTTCTCATCCTTTGTCTTTTTTCTCTTCTCTGTTTTTGTGGTTGTCTCCTTTTCTGCCTTAGGCTCAGCAGTAGTTTTGTCAAATTTCTCCTCTTCTTCCTGTTTCTCCTCTGTTTTTCCTTCTGTTTGAATGTCTTATGCTTCCTCATCACTATGCTTCTCAAGTTCTTTGGTTTTCTCCTCCTCTTCACTGCTGGATGGGCTAATGTCCTTAGTCAAAGTTTTGATGTCATCATCTCTGGACATATTTCTGAAAATTTCCCAAGCTATGGGGATAGTATATGTGTGTAAGGCATCTTCTACCAACAGTTTGATGATCCCATGGTGGGCCAGCTGGTCTGGGACCCCTACATTTAGCTTGGTGCCACATTCTATCAAAGACTGGAGGAGGAAATATGGGAGACTCAGTTCTCTAGCTGGAGGTAGGTCCATCCCATATCTCAATTCATGCAACAACTTGAAGTGATAACCATAAATTATGCTGAACCTCCCTTCACATGTGATATACTTCATTATTTGGTAGCTAACTTCACTCCATAGAGGAGGCAAGCTTGTCCTTCTGACCCCATTTTTATCTTCTACAGGATTCTCCTCAGGCTGAAAAATGTCTTCTTAGCAACCTGTCCCAATGATTTCTCCTCTTTTCTCCAAGGGAGCCCAAGTGAAAGACCTGTGATTCTACTGATGAAATTAGGTGTAAGCTCTAGGGTCAAACCCCTAAAACTGACTGTAGCATGTGTTTTTGAATGGGGTCTTAGGGACATCAAAAATTCTTCAGTCACCTCCTCATTATATCCCTGAATTCTTTCAAAGAAGGGTATCCAATTTGCCTTGGTGAAGAGGGCCACCACCTCAGGGTGCTCATGCAATTTGCTAGAGTTAAAAGGTTCTTTTTTCATGAATCCTCTTGGCATGGTGTTGAGTGATTTTTTAAAACAAAATGCTCAGGTGAGAAAGCATGCAAAACTGAAAACAGATGGATAGCTGAATTTTCGTCTTTTTTCTGAAACCAAATAAGGAATTTCCCGTGTGCTTCTCCTTAAAACATCAAATTGCAATATTCCCCTTGTTTTAAACTGCTTTTATCCTGAATTTGAATCTCTTCTTTTGAAAAGATTTTTTTTTTTGACAGAACAGAGGATAAATAACACAGGTTCTTTTCAGAGAGTAGATAGATATGCAAATTCGTTTTTTTTGCACACAGGCTAGTTTCTACAGTTGCATGTATTTTCTTTACAATAGAATTTGAGAAAGAAGGAGACAGACTTCGAATGTAGAGAAGAAAACAGAGAATTGTGTAGAACTCAAGGAAAATAGGCAAGTAGAACTTTAAGCTTCACTCTCCTTTTTTTAATCCAATGTTGTGTTTGTAATCCACCACCTTATTCAAATAAGTCATATGTAGAGATGTTTCCCGAGCCTACCTCGTTTCAAGCTCGAATTTTGACAAAAATCCTGGGTTTTCCTTTTGCATAGCTGTTCTCTGCCTTTCCTGTAGAAATCTTCCGGCTCCTATAAAATGCAGAAATGCTCTTTTAGAGCCCAGCACCTCCTTTGTGTATTTATATGTGTTTTTCTTGCATTCATGAAATAATTTCTGTTATTTAGGATAAATCTTGCTTTCTTACTTAGGTTGTTTTGATGATTAAAATAGTTATTCTTGTTTTAGGTAGATTAGATAGTTTGATAACAGGAAAAGATCCACAAAAAGGCTACCAATCAGGCCTTGATCTCCTTTCTCCCTCCTTGGGACCATGAACTGAGACCAAGGCACTCTTGCTGCCACCAAAACATTGTTTTTGCTTTCCAATGCAATTGCTAGTGTGGGATTTCGAGTTGGAGAAGTTGATATCAGTTGTATTTATATTCTTAGATATGTTCTTGTTCAGTTTCCATAGCTTTCTTGCATAAGTTCCTATCCATAAAGTTCTGTTCAACACTTTTTTGGTTTTTAGGTCAGAATTAGGTCAAAAATAGGTAAAACTCTGTTTTCTTAGTTCTTGCTTGGGTCAGTTTTGAAAATAAGTGTACATCTCACCCGTAAGACACTCCAACTTATCATTCTTCCATCACACAACCTGCTCTAGTCCATCTCTCAAGATTTCCTTCACTCATTCGCCATACTTTCCCAAACTGCCCTAATTTCTACGTTCTTGTGCAAAATTGCTCCCTTGACCTTTGAACAAATCCAACAATCTCCTTCACTCCTGATCTTCATCTACAAGGTCCTAGACCCCTTAACATCTCTATCCAACCTTCATTTCCCATTCCCCACCATTTTTCCACCTTCAAACCTCCAAAAACCACTTTCAGCCTCTTCCTCTAGATCCCCTGCAACCTCCTGTAGAAGTTCATGCAAGTGATTTTTTGAAGTCTGATCACAGTGGAAATCTCTATAACGGTACTAGGGACTCCTTAGGTCCTCTCCACACCTTCCTAACCTCTTGCAAAAGCCAACTCCATCTCCTTTCGCCACCAAACCTCTGCACAGTCGCAAGTAGTTAAAACACAAGCATAATAATTCTGCATAAGATCGCTCAAAAGTACAAAAAGATGATTTTTCCATATTTTCATTCAGAATTAGCTTGAATACATGCATTTTACCTTTTCAGTAGATAATTGCATCCATTTCAGTAGTTTCCATCTCTTTTCTTGCAAAAGTAGGGTTAGTGGATAAAACTAGGGTTTGCTACGGTTTGTGTTTCCTTTTAGCTTTCATCTTCTTTCTACAAGTAGACTAGCCTCTTTTGAGTTAGCTTTCATCCATGACAGTTAAAAGCTTCTTCTAAGAACTCATAGAAGTTGGCTTAAGCTCCTAGCGAACTTGTGCCAGCCGATCAAGTGACATCTTGTAGTAAGAGCTAGTACTTGTGCATATAGCACTGTCGCTTCCAAGTTTGTTACGAACTACCTGGTTGATAAAAGTAAAGTAGGGAGCCCCAGGAGTTGCAGCAACTGATCAATGAACCAAGCCCTCAGCCTAATTTAGGCTCCTATTACAATCTGGTAGAGGGTGGGAAGATCATCCCACAAAAATTCGTTGTGCCTCTATTCTTTGAATTAGAAAAAGAAAGGGTCAGAACCCACACATGGATGCAAATTGCTAAATCTAAAGGAGTTGAAGACATAGGGCACATGGAGGACAAGCTAAAGGAATTAAGAGGGGAGCTGGCATGGTAAGCCACATAGAGAGCAGTAAAAGAGCCCAGCTACAGGAAGAAAATAACTACTGAAAAAGCAGTTACATCAACAGGAAATTCATAATGGAGATAGGTTGTCCATCTTGGGAAGGCAGCAACAGCAAGAAGGTCCCCTAATAGACAATGAAACAACAGAGAAACAGCAGCAAGAGGGAGAGCCACAAGATGATGTTGGAATTCTAATGAAACTATTGCAAGAAAAAGAGTCTTAAGCAGCAGATGAAGTGCAGATTTTAAAACAAAAGTTATAGGAAAAAGAAGCCCAAATGGCCTGCATGGCCAGTTGGGCAATGGAAGCCTTGCAATGTAGACAACTGCCTAGATCCTATGCATTGTATCTTAAAGACCAATGGCTTTAATTCCAAATTAAAACATTGGCCTAAAGGGGAACAATCCCATTCCAAAATTATAATCAGTTTATGCATTTATGTGATAGTAGCTCAGCTGAAGATATGGCCAAGTTAGCAGAATTCTATTTACACAACCTGGCACTTCCTAATATGAATCTATGGGATCCAAACGCTACATTACGAGACCTACAACTCATGGCTATGGCTTCTTGGTTGAGCCATGAGGAAAAGAGAGCAGTAGAAATTCAGAGGATTATGACCAGGGAGCTAAGTGAGCCTCTCATGATAAGGGCAGAACCAGAAGATCCCTCAACTCTCATATACGCCCACCAGCACCTCGCAGACAACCCTCAAATTGCACCTCACTATGTTGAAAGGCAAGCAGAGGCTATTGCTCACTTTGAAGATATGGAGAGACTGTTTGGTGATAACTGTCTTCATGCTTGCACAAGAAGATGGAACACATTGTACCATAGCCTAAAGATAAGGGAGTATCACATCCCAACCAAAATTAGGGAAGCTATGAAGAGAGTACACCTATACAAACAATCAATGCAAAACTTGAAAGCCAACTAGATTGGCCTTAAGTTCAGTCCTCCAGTTCTGCTAGGACTGTTGGAAGGGGTTAAGGAAGAGGAGGAATAGAAACAATGGGAGGAAGTGGACAGAAAGGCAGGTTTTCATGACAGAGAAGAGGACATCACCTCGGAGGCCTGGGATGTCAGGGAGGCTATTAAAGCTATCAAAGATGAAGAACTAGATTAGTTGCTCAGAGGATGAGCAACACATTCAGCAGGGGGGTGATGATGAGCCCCATAAATGGGTAACTATATGGGCTCATTCTGCCTATTATTTTCATTTAATCCACCATTCTCCATAGTTTTATGCATGTTTTTGAATATATTTATGTTAATTGAGTGAATGGGGATAGTCACTTTACCACAAAGTCTAATGAGTGTTTATTGCAAATTTTTGGACCTTTTTGGACCAAGACAAGGCATTTATGAGCAGATTGGCAGCCAAACTCAAAGAAACAAGGCTGAGTACTTATAGAAGGGGTGTATCCTACATTAAATGACCCCTTCCTCGAGTTCTCCATCAACAGCTTGGAGTTCAAACATCCCACAAAAGATGATTTCAAGGGGCAGCTGAGCAGGTCTAGTGAAGTGGCTGTTATCTGCAGTTTTAGACAGCCGAGTTCCTAAATTTTAGGAGGACTGTTGGGAGTCCTCACTTGTATAAATAAGAAGGCTTGTTAGTGATTTGATAGTCTTTTTTTGCACTTTAGTGCAACCTTGTACTCAGCTCATTTTCGAGCTCTTTTTGCAGACAATTTTGTGATGTAAGTATTATTTTTTTTATCAATGAAGATGAATCCAGCTTTGAACCAGCACTGATCTTTCCTAGGGGGTTGTATCTTTTGGGGTTGGGCCCAACCCAAGTGCCCAACACTGCCTTTGTGTATTTATATGTGTTTTTCTTGCATTCATGAAATAATTTTTGTTATTTAGGATAAATCTTGCTTTGTTACTTAAGTTGTTTTGATGATTAAAATAGTTGTTCTTGTTTTAGGTAGATTAGATAGTTTGATAACAGGAAAAGATCCACAAAAAGGCTACCAATCAGGCCTTGATCTCCTTTCTCCCTCCTTGGGACCATGAATTGAGACCAAGGCACTCTTGCTGCCACCAAAACACTGTTTTTGCTTTCCAATGCAATTGCTAGTGTGGGATTTCGAGTTGGAGAAGTTGATATCAGTTGTATTTACATGCTTAGATCTGTTCTTGTTCAGTTTCCATAGCTTTCTTGCATAACTTCCTGTCCATAAAGTTCTTTTCAGCACTTTTTTGGTTTTTAGGTCAGAATTAGTTCAAAAATAGGTAAAACTCTATTTTCTTAGTTCTTGCTTGGGTCAATTTTGAAAAGAAGTGTGCATCTCACCTGTAAGACACTCTAGCTTATCATTCTTCCATCACACAACCTACTCCAATCCATCTCTCAAGATTTCCTTCACTCATTCACCATACTTTTCCAAACTGCCCTAATTTCTACGTTCTTGTGCAAAATTGCTCCCTTGACCTTTGAACAAATCCAACCATCTCCTTCACTCCTGATATTCATCTACAAGGTCCTAGACCCCTTAACATCTCTATCCAGCCTTCATTTCCCATTTCCCACTATTTTCCCACCTTCAAACCTCCAAAAACCACTTTCGGCCTCTTCCTGTAGAACCTTCTATAGAACTTCCTATAGATCCCCTGCAGCCTCCTGTAGAAGTTCATGCGAGTGATTTTTTGAAGTCTAATCACAGTGGAAATATCCAGAAGGGTGCTAGGGACTCCTTAAGTCCTCTCCACACCTTCCCAACCTCCTGCAAAAGCCAACTCCATCTCCTTTTGCCACCAAACCTCTGCATAGTCGCAAGTAGTTAAAACACAAGCATAATAATTCTCCATAAGATCGCTCAAAAGTAAAAAAAGATGATTTTTCCATATTTTCCTTTAGAAGTAGCTTGAATACATGCATTTTACCTTTTCAGTAGTCAATGGCATCCATTTCAATAGTTTCCATCTCTTTTCTTGCAAAAGTAGGGTTAGTGGGTAAAACTAGGGTTTGCTACGGTTTGCGTTTCCTTTCAGCTTTCATCTTCTTTCTGCAAATAAACTAGCCTCTTTTGAGTTAGCTTTCATCCATCATAGTTAAAAGCTTCTTCTGAGAACTCATAGAAGTTGGCTTAAGCTCCTAGCGAACTTGTGCCAGCTGATCAACTGACAGCCTGCAGTAAGAGTTAGTACTTGTGCATATAGCACCGTCGCTTCCAAGTTTGTTACAAACTACCAGGTTGATAAAAGTAAAGTAGGGAGCCCAAGGATTTGCAGCATCATTGCTGCAATACTGGCGATCACCACTACCCGATGCAAGGAAACCCCGCATAGGTAGACTACCTGAAATGGGGGTTTCCTAAGCTTAAAAGGCTGAGTAACTTATGGGGGAGAATGCAAGAAAATCCTTGGACAATTATACTTCCTAGAATGGGGTTTTCCTAGGCCCAAAAGAGTGAGCCTTTGATGGGTGCCTATGTAGGAAAACATTTGGACAAGTAAACTACTTGGAATGGGGGTTACCTAGGCCTGAAAAGGTGAATAACTGATGGGAGAAGAAATACGCCACATTCTCAATGGGATGTGAGCATGAAGGGGCATGTTCAGTGAAGACAACAAGCTAGAATTTTAACCTATGGAGACAAAGGAAGCAAAGAATAACCATAAATATAAGTATCGTTTTTAAGTATTATCTGTTGAAATTTTGGTTTATTTTGATTAAAATTATTATGATTAATATCATAATAATTGTATGCTTGTAATATATGTGAGTTGATGAACTATCCAACAAAGATATATAATGTTGATTACAAGTAATATATGGGTGACACAACCAAAGCATAATGAGTTGAAGACTCTAGGGACTAGGCCATTGTTTTGACACTAGAACCTTGTGATATGAATTAATCACCATGAGATATGTTATGAAAAATGTTTTTTGTTGTGAGATAAATCTAGAGGAATTCATTGGTTTTGTAACTCCATCAAGACCTTCTTGTGTGAGGAAGCCTTTCCACGGAATGGATTGCTTGAGGGACTGGGGAGGTAGAGAAGGTGATTCATGAAATTGGAAGGTGTATGACTACAAGGAAGAGGAAACTTGAGTAAACTATTTTTCAAGGATTCATGTGCATACTCATTGGCATCATAAATTCATTGGGTGTTTCCTAGGAAGTAATGAGTTGAATTTGTTCCTCGTGAAAGCATTGAAAATAATGAATGACATGGTTGGACATGACGTTTCAAACATGGAAAATGCCATTGATGTAAGAGCCATAGCTAAAAGGATCTATTTTTTTTTAGTTATTTTTTATAGAACACCGAGGAAAATGTTCCTTTAAAGGGATGGGATTTGTAACATCGCCTATTTTGGCCCTTATTTCTTGTAATATTAATTGTGACTGTAACACTACAATGGATAAAAATAACTAGTTGAGCCTTTGATTAAACATCTACTAATTATTAATTAAAAAAAAAACTAAAGAAGGGACAGCCTTACAGATCCTTGGTATGAGGGAAATTACTTTCCCGTTTGCATATTTTGAAAAACTGTGCCCAACCATATTTAATCCTAAAACTAAATGTTTTCTCACCTGTTTTGAAAATCCATGACCCATACTCAGTCAAATTAAATGTTGAAGTTGCTTGTAGTCGAGAGAATCCATTACCTAACAAAAATTTAATATGATGTGATTTGGGTTGAATAGGAGTTAGAGTTTTCTAATAGTTCATTTATGAGAGAAAATATTAGATGAAGGAAATGGAAGGGTGGGAAATTCCCATTCCCATTTCCCTCTCGCAGATCAAAGAGATAACCCTTCAAGAGAAAATGCACCGGAAGAGCCAAGATATGCTCTTAGGAAAACACAAAGAAGTAAATTTGATGCTCTCTCTAATAACACACATGGACAGAAGAAAAATCTAAACACATGCAAAGCGGAGGGCATGGGGGCTCTTTCACTCTCTCTCCCTCTCTCACTTATGTTGGATCAATAAGGATTTCATATTTTTTTTAGGTCAGAATTCACTATTGGTCTCTCGGTTTTTGGCCTTGTATGGATGATAATCCTTCTATTTTTTTTTTATATTTTTCAATCGAATAATTTGTTATCATGAGTGGGAATTTTTTCTATCTCTCTAATTTTGATTCATATGCATTCTTATTCTCCTAGACTACAGAGTGTGTTGAAGGAAGATCCTAAGAAATGTGCACCTATGGAGCATACCAAACCACTTAGTTCTTGTTTTTGAATTTATAAACCACTAATTGTCTGCTAAAGGGTTGATTAAACCATTGGGTGCTTGTTGTTAGGTTAATGAACCATTTAGTGATTTTTTTGGCTGATGAACCACTAAGTTCTTTCTAATGGTTGATGAACCACCTTCATAATAGAATTAAGCCTCTAGAGCTGAGTAATATACCCCCTCTAATACATGTTATTTTTTTGATGAACTTCTTAGTGCTTGTTCTTGAGTTGATGAGCCACTAATTGTTTGTTGAATTGATGATTCTACCACTTAGTACTCGTTTCTTACCCAATGAAACACTAAGTGTTTGTTGAAGGGATGATTAAACCATTGGGTTATTATAGTTAGGATGATGAACCACTTTCATAGTGGATTTAATCCCTTGGAATTGAGTAATACACCCCTACGATATGAAACTTACAGAGTGATTAATTATAGTGCTTACTACCAGAGAGTAGTTGATGAACCATCTAAATAGTGGACTCCACCTCCTGAGTGTTTGACAAATCCAATGGTTTTAATGCCCGTGTAAGAATTTCCTCAAACTCAAGATCCGACTTGGGGGTGATTAGTTGCAAGAGAGATTGTAGTGTATTTGGCCTATGGTTGGGTGGAGAGTGGAATTCCCTCATCTAGTTATTATTTATTCTAACACACTCAGATAATTAAAATGATTTATGCATTTGAATTATGGATGATGACCATGATTTTTATGTTATCGAATGAAATAGGGTTATGTATGATTCATGAAAGAATGCCTGAATCATTGTATACTCATGGTTGACTAGTTATCTTAATTGTCCATGGTGGTAATGAATGCTTGAGCTGTGTGATTTTTTCCATCTTCATGAATTGCGAGATCACAAACATGATTATGACAGGTTTCCTGAATTTCACTCAGTTAAATTTTTATGTTGTAAGTGTTGAGTCAAATTACAAACTTATAATTTTATTAGCATAAATCATCAACCCAGTGCAAATAAGCTTGTGAGATGCTATGCAATATATATGTAGGCTTAACACTGTGAGTGCTGATTAATCTAACTAGTTAATCATACAAAACTAATGCCTCTTTCCTACATCAATCATTTAGCAACAAAGGCTATGGAGTGGATTGAAACATCCCTCTACAACTCTTAATATTGCTAATGTTGATTAGGAAAAGATACAAAAAGTCAAACTTACAACAAACTTAGAAAATCATTATAAATCAAATCTTGATTAAATGAAATTCACACGTTAACATGAAAATCCTTCATTCAATCATTTGATGATGATATATCAAAAAGAGTACATTAGCTATACAAATAGATTATTGCTACATAACAGAAATAAAATGCATACATAATAAACTATGGGAGTTGTGAGCAAAGGGGGCCCTCCTTACTTACAACCCCTTTAAATTAGAAGAGCTTGCTCAATAAAATAGAAAGAACATATAATATTGTATTAATCTGAAAAGATAACAGTCGAGTACAATCTGATATACAGTATCAGCTGAAACCAACCCAGCAACCACACAACCATATAAACTAGAACATAATTTATACAGATACAAAGGCCCATATGTGGCTCAAAGTAAGGAAAAATACTAATCTAAGCCATCGGCTAACAGTCCTATTACAAATATCAAATTTAGCCATACTAGGTCTAATCCATGATTGAAAGCATGGATTAGACGAAATTCGTTACATGGTTGTAGCTTTCCTCCATACGGCCAACGAGAGAAGGTTTACAAATTTGGGCGGTATCGTTGGTAGATCTGAAAAGGCCAATAGGACAACATCCATATGTGATAGATTCCCCACAAAACCCATGTTCTTGTTTGATATAGAAATTCGTGGAACATAGCTAACGCCGATTTTGCTGCAGGAAATCTGGGCGGTTGCAGGAAATCTGCGTCTATAGGAATTCCAAAGCGTCTACAGGAAATACAATCACACAAGATGTCTGCAAGAAATGTGGGCCTGTTTCGAATCAAAACAAATATGCACAAGAACTCTAGATTAGTTGGCATGATAATTAAATAAAGAACAACTAGTTGTAAGGAATGCTTAAGGCTAAGGTAAAAGAGGTTTTTCATGTTAATTTGCGTACCTTTAGCATACGACACCGTTTTAGCAAAAACTAGGTATTATAATTGAAATAGGCATAATAGGGGTTAAAGAAAGTTCAAAATGGGAGAGGTAAAGTCTAGAAAGGGTGTAAAAATTGGGAAAAACCAAGCCCCAACATCTCCCCCACGCCTAGCTTCTTGCATGCCCCTTATGCAAACAAAAATGTTGCATCTTCCACAAAAAGAAAAGGAAAAAGAAAATTATTCCTTGTCCTGAGGTACAACTATTAAAGCCAACCGATCTGTTACCTCTGCCAACTGGTCCAACTAGTTACCACTAGATTCTGCAGGAATTTGACCCTTGTATAATTCATTCTTCTTTTTCAGACGATCAATCTGAGCCTACTTATTTTTCATAATTCGGGCCACTTTCTGAACCCACTCCTCATGTTATTTTTGTATAGGCATGTTGTTCTCTTTTAGGGTCTCATTTTCATTTCTCGATGCTCTTTCCAAATTAGTGAGCTCGGTGATGATTTCTTCCAATTCTTGCAGAGACCATCTCTTCTGGGGGGTTACTTCCCCTTCTTGATGTCCTTGGAGGGATTGAGGCAAACCAAGGTCCTCCTCTGCTTGCTATTCCAATGTTGTGTCATTCCCGCTTCCATGCAACAGGGAGTCCTGTAAGGACATTTCTTCTTTGTCGATGAACTCAGATGTCTCTATCTTCTCTTTACCTTTGGGTGGGTTGTGATGTTTCTCATTCTTTATGTCAGGTGTCTCAGGCAACACTTCTGCATCTGTAGTATCCTTTATATCCAGTTGAACATCCTGGCTCCTGGTAAATCTCTTAGCATAGGTGGAAGTGTCATTCTTTGACTTAGGCTTTTCGCCCACAGTCTGTGACCACCACTTTGTCCCTTTCTTCTTCCTTCGTCTGTAGCCCAAGGGTTCAAGGCTTCTTCTTTGGTTTTCTACAGGCTTCTTCTCGGTGGGCTATGGAGAATCAAGGTCATCTTTTCCTTCCTTCTTTACCAGTGGCCCATGAGTCCGTGGCTTCTTCTTAGGTTTTTCTGCCTGTGCTTCCTCCATGGAACTCGAGGAATCTGAGTCCTCATTCTCTGCAAAGTAATTTTCGGCCAGGAACTCCTCCCATGTCTGCTTCTTGTCTTTCAAAACCTCCACCAGGATGATTTTCACTAGTCCATGGTGATAGAAGTTTTCCTCTAAATTGGCCCCCCTCTCCTCGACGGCTGTCGACATCTTCATCAGAGACATTCTCAAATAATACGGTAAATTTAATGGCTTTTCATGAAAATGGGTAATGAGCTGAATATGAAACAAGAATGCAAGTCCAGAGCGACCCTCACACGTTATATATTTTTGCAGGAAAAACAACAAGTTGCGGTACTTAATTTTCAAGAAATCCTTTGAAATTCCCTTCAATTGGGGTCCGAATTCTCCTTTTGGAGGAAACACGCGCACAAACCCTTTTTGAAATGTTGGTTTTTAAACTAGCATTCTCCCATCTTTGGAGTTCTACATTCCTGTGCCACCAAACCGTCGGTCAACCTGAACTGGACATCCCTAACTTGAGCCTTGTTGCCATTCTAATTTAGGGCGAAATACTTCATTACTTCTGAATTGTGGCCGCTAAATCATTGGAAAAATGGCAACTACCATGCTTTTTCTAGTCTCGCCTTACTGCGAGGATCGGCTTCCAGCAACTCAGGCCCTTACGGCTCAAAGCAGACGGGGGCACATAATTTTGACATGGTGAAAAACGGGAAGACAAGATGCATGCACTTCTTCAGAAATATCATGTTAAGCTTTTGTAAATGATTCACACGACAAGGGAGGGCTTAATATGGAAATTTATCAAAAAGCACAGGATTTTCAAGAGACAGGTCGTGATCATGCTTACATCATGATCTGACCTGCAGAAAGATATGGAAAGTACATCCACTGGTCATGTTAGAATCATGGCAATCAGGTGTGGAGCTGGAGTTATGATGCACTAGGTTACGATCGCATTTTTCCGCAAGGGTAACCATAGCTAAAAAATCATACAAATATTAAAATTAAAGTGTTAATTACCCTTTACCTCAAGTGTCCAATCCCCGACTGTACTTTACCATTCTTACCTTCCAACAGTCTAGTCCTTGGATGACGTGTGCCTATCCTTGAGATGATATCCCACTTAATAGTTAAATCAGATGTATGACCTCATAATTCATGACCTCGATTAGTAATTAAAATCTGTTAGTATTTTAAATAATTTAAATTAATGTTCTATCTATGGTTTGTTTTTCATAAAATCAGGGTGTCACTGCAGGAAATGGAACCGTGACAGATAAGCCTTCTGCAGGAAATGGAACCATGATTGTTGAGCCTTCTGTGGGAAATAAGACCTTGACTTACGGAACTTCTGTACGAAATCAAACCATGACTTGCGGAGCTTCTACAGGAAATCGAACCATCAAACAACACTTCTCCCTTGTTTGTGTACAGTTCATTGCACATGAATAAAGGTGTTGATGTTGAATGGGCAATGATCTCATTGGATTATCAGCCATTAAGGTCAACTTTTAACCAATGTGAGGCCCATCACCTTTGATGAGAGCGAGGACCAAGTTACCTTGATGCATCCTACTGGGTGTGAATTAATGAGTTGTTGTCGAACCCCCCTGTAGGATCTAGCAGTTAAGGAGCCATAGTGATTCCCCATTGTTTTTGGCGAGATAGCCTGTCATTAAGGCATACAAGCTTCAAGGCATCATAAGACTCTGATCTTGCACCCATATAACTTGCTAATGTCGATGGGCCAAGATTGTTGGAAGGAGGGTCTTAAGAAATCCCCCATCAGTCCAACACGAGCAATCCAGAATTAACTGAAAACAAAATTTATTGAGAGAATCCTAAAGGACCTACTAACTTGTAATTTAATGAGCCCCGGGTAGTCCATGCTTGCTAGATTTCAATTTTAGAGAGTCTAAAACACTTGGAAAAAAAAACTCCAAGGGGGCTCATTTTCCGTAACTAGTCCATTGGGCCCAAAGAAAGGAATAAACCTATACTCAATAGAAATTCCTCTCATGGTTTACCGAGCACGAGGAGGAAAAAAGTGAGCTCATTGTGTCAGCAGGAAATCAGGAAGAGATAGTGGAAGGAATGACTCCTTCTCTCACCATCTTCAGCTCTCTTTTCTTCACAATTTCTTTCACAAATTCCTCCTTGGATTGGGGTTTTTGATGTAACTTGAGTTTGTGCCCATTCACCAAGAAGGTAACATTCCCATCATCAATGGTTTTAACCTGAACAGATCCATTATCAAAAAATTTCTCAATTTCATAGGGGCCCAGCCAATGTGTGTTAAATTTTCCTTTAAAGTTATTAAATTTTGAATCATACAACAATGCCCAGTCTCCCTCTTTGAACTGCTTCTTTTTAATGTATCTGTCATTCCATTTAGCCCGTTGTTGTTGAATCAAGTCAGTATGCTGAAAATCATCTTGCCTAATCTCATCCAACTCATTGAGTTGCAACTTTCTTTTCTATTGAGCTTCGTCATGGTCTATACCCAAATCTGTTGTTATCTTAAAAGTCCCAATCTGAAATTCAATGGGAAATAAAACTTTCTTTCCATACACCAATTCATATGGAGAAAATCCAGTGGTATTTATCCATGTGATCCTGTAGGCGCACAATGCTTCAGGAAGTCAATCGGACCAATCCTTCTTATGTAATTGCACTGTCTTTGTAAGGATTGTCTCCAACACCTTATTTGTTGATTCCACCTGCCCATTGGCATGTGGATGATAAGGGGTGGACTTTCGATGAGTAATCTGATATTTCTGCACAATTCCCTACATAATCTTTGACACAAACTGAGTACTTTTATCAGTGACTATCTCCCTAGGTACCCCAAATCTTACAAAAATATCATAAAAAAGAAAATCTACCACTGCTTTCTCTGTTTCTCTAGGTAGTGCTCTTGCCTCCACTCACTTTATAACATAATTAGTACAAACTAAAATATACTTCTTACCTTTGGACATAGGGTTGACGGGACCTACAAAATCAAGAGCCCGCCTCTCAAAATGTTCAATGAGAACTTGTGGCTGCAAAGGCATCTCATCTGATTGTACAGGCCACCCCATTCTCTAGCAGTTGTCACACTTCCGGACATATTCTCTTGCATCTTTAAAAAGACTTGGCCAATAGTAACCTAAGCGAAGTATATTGTAAGTTTTCCGCTTATTTGCAAAGTTTCCTCCACACGGTTCATCGTGATAGACTCTCAAAATTTCATAGATATCATCTTCCCTGACACACTTGCGGATAACCAAATCAGGTCCAGTGAAAAAAATATCTCCCCTAATCCAAGAGTAATCAACACTTTTCCTAATAATTCTCTTTTTCTGATTAGATGAAAAGTAAGGAGGCAAATTTCCTGTAGCAAGGTAATTGGCCATGTCTGCAAAACAAGGTGTTTTAATAGAAATAACAAACGAATTTTCATCAGGAAAGATATCATTAATAGGAACATCCTCACCTGTATGGTTGCATCTAGATAAGAAATCAACGACCTAATTTTCCTTTTCAGGCCTATCCAATACTGTGATATCAAATTCCTGCAGCAACAAAAACCACCAAGTAATCCTACCATTTGTAACTGGTTTATTCATGAGATATCGAATGGCAAATTGATCGGTGTGTACAAAAAATCATAGCCTGTGATGTAATGTCTAAACTTATTAATAGCGTAAATCACATCAGGGAATTCTTTTTCAATTACCGTGTAATTCAGTTATGCAGGAGTTAATTGTTTACTAACATAATAAGCAGCATGGGTTACAGGATCCTCCTTTTGACCCAGTACTGCTCCTATGGCTGAATTAGAGGCATTAGTGGAAATATGAAAAGGCAATTTCCAATCTGGGCCTCTCAAGGCCGGCGCTGAAGAAATTTTTTCCTTGAGTGTATCAAATACAGCTTGACACTCATCATCCTAATGAAATTCAACTTCTTTAGTCAATAATTTAAATAATGGAGAGGCTACCTTTGTATAATTTTCAACAAACATTTTATAGTAGCTTGTATTTCGAAGGAAACTTTGAACTCCCTTTTGATTTATTGGTGGGTGAAACTTTGCAATAACTTCAATCTTTGCCAGATCAACTTTAATTCCTGCAGCAGACATGATGACCCAAAACAATACCTTCATTCATAATCATAAAACATTTTTCATTACTCAATGAGAGATTAGTTTCTCTACATCTCTGCAAAACTTTCTCAAGATTATGTAAAGCCTCTTCAAAAGTATCACCCATAACTATAAATTCATCCATATAAACCTCTATGTAATCATGCAAAAGATCAGAGAAAATACCAAGGACCGCCCATTGGAATGTGGTTGGTGCGTTGCATAGACAAAATGGTAATACCCTATATGCATTGGTGCCCCAGGGACATGTGAATGTAGTCTTTTCCCAGTCTTCTAGAGCTATCCTAATCTGATTGTACCCGCTGAACCCATCTAGGAAGGAAAAATATTTTTTTCCTGCTAATGTGACTAATACTTGGTCTATAAAAGGCAAGGGAAAGTGATCTTTCAAGGTAAACTTATTTAGTTCCATGTAATCCACACACACTTGCCATTTACCATTCTTTTTGGGGACAATAACTTGCATAGATACCCATTGGCTATCCGAGATAGGATAGATGAAACCTACATTTAATAATTTATGCAACTCATCATTCACAATTTCCCTTAAAGCAGGGTTCATCCTCCTTTGTGGCTATCTCACAGGCCTAACTTTCTCTTCTAAATAAATATGATGAATGCATGTGTCTGGGTGAATTCCTCTCATAACTGTGTATTCCCAAGAAAAAGTGTCTGAAAAGTTTTTCAATGCTTGAATTAATTATTTTTCCTATTCAGGGGTTAAGGAAGAATTAACATTCAAAGGTTTTTCAAGAGAGATCTTAACTACCTTACTTCCACATTTAGTCATGGAATATGCAGGAAATGCAGATAATAGGGCTGAATGTAATTCGGTTGTCGTACTATGCTCATGAAAATCCTGCATATTAGTAATGGAATCTAAATTATGTCTAGACTACCCTTCTTCTTACTGCGAAATATGAGGATTAGAAATACAACAATTTATCAAATTCTATTATGAATTTTCTTTAAGGCTCACAGCTTGGGCTATTGTCAAAACTGGTCAGGTACATTCTAAATCATGCTCTTCTTCTTCAACACAATGTGTATTTTCTAATCTTAAGAGAGGTTGAGCAGGGGGGTACAAATTAATGTGCTTTGTTTCAGCCCCATGAGTGATGGTCATGTTTCCAGACCTACACCCTATATAAGCATCTGTCATGGCTAACCATGGTCTCCCCAAGATCAAAGCATGCCCTCCTAAGTTGGTTTTGGGTTGAAGAACATAAAAAATTGCAAGATACTTCCAAAAATCTAATGAGATGACAATGTCTTCTAATACCCCCTCTGGCTTTACCTTAGACCTGTCTGCTAGCTCTAACGTGGTAGGAGTAGACAATAAGTCAAAGGTTCTTATTCGAGATAAGGTATCCATAGTAATCACATTAGTGGATGCACCCAAATCAATTAAAGTGTTTTTTATAGGTTGTCCATTGATAAAGGTGGTAACCACAGGGATTCCAGGGTCTGCATATTTTTCAGTAACAAATCCGGTAGACATTAAACTTGCAAGATTTCCACCTACTTGAATTGTAGAGAGTTCTCTCTTTTGTCTTCCTGGTCTCTTGGTACATAGCTCCCTTACTGTTTTGGCATAGATCGAGATATATTTAGTTGCTTGCAGCAACGAGATCTTAATGCCTACATTTATTAGTTCAGACATAAGATCAAACTCGGGTTGTTTTAGTTTCATTTCCAACCTCTCTGGAAAAGGAGGTTGGATCGTATGGGATGAGGAAGGTTCTTGTGACCTTGAAGTAGGTTTTTCTGTTGGTTCAGGTGTGGTTTCAAATTCAGGAATTTCTATATCTTCCTCCACAATCTCTTCAATTCTTTTGGGCTAAGTCACCACTTTTTTGTATCTAAGATAGATTTCCTGTAGCGACATAGGAAATTCCCATAACATAGGAACAAAAATTTCATGCAATGATTGTGGTGCAACACAATAGGTAGGAAAAGTGGGATAAGTGACCAATCCAATGTTGTGAGTGGATTGGATGGTTTTATTATTGGGGTTAAACATTGACTGGGTAGGAAGTTGCGTAGGACAAGGTTGATTTGGTGGGGCAGGTAACTGAAGTTGCTGCTATTGAGGTTGAATCATTTGTTGTTGTGTGGGATGCGGTGGATAAAAGTTTTGAGAAGGAAAATTCTGTGTGGTAGGGTAAGAAAAATTCCCCTGCCAAGGCTGTTGTGGAGGCCAAGGTTGCTAGGGCATTGGAATATTCCACATCTGATTTTGAGTATAAGGAACTTGATAATGTGGCTGAGACATACCTATAGCACGTGGTTGCCATGGTCTTTGAGGTGCCATTACATAAAGTGCATTGACAACTCCTTGATCTGCTAAATATGATGCTTTAATTTTAGGAAGTGAAGGGCATTGATCAATGGAATGCTCAGCTTCACAGATTTGGCATACCTTTATACTATCTGTAGGACATTCTCTCAAGGCATGCTTCTTCCTACATTTCGAACAGAACACGACCATGGCTTTCTCCAGTTCCTCCTATTTTTCCTTTTTCTTCTTAGCCTACAAAACATCTAGTTGAGAATATAATGTGCTAAGAATATCAGTGTTAAAATTTTCAAATAAATTACCCATTTCAGCTATGGTTACTCCAGCTCCAGCAACTAACTTGACAAGCCTAGAAGAAGTATCTCTTATTCCTCCTCCAACTTTAGAAATTCCTCTTGAATATCGCCGACATATGTCACATACCTCATCATAGCCCAACTTTGTTATGTCACCTCCTCCCATTAAGTTAAAAATCTCCAGAGATTCTAGTCTTATTGCTCTGAGAAAAATTGTTCTTTTAGTATCCTTGCTCAGTTGATTAATATTGGATCTTTGTAGATTATACTAAAATCTCTCCACCAAGTCCTCAAGAATCTCCCCCTCTTTCTGAGTCATGCCAAAAATTTCTTCACTGAGGTCCCTATTCTTGCAATAATCTTGATATTTCTTCAAGAATACCTTTTTCATTTCATCCCAAGTTGGAATGGAGTTTGAAGTCAACTCCATAAACCACCTAAGATCTACATCCTTCAATGTTGCAAGAAACAACTTCAGCTTCTGAGCATTGGAAGAATAGTCATAACTCCTACATAACACATCGAACTTGAACAAAAAGGCATCAGGATCTTCACTAGGAACTCCACGAAAGTTAGGCAAGGCTGAGGGAGGAATATTCTTCATCTGAGTAGATCCACTAGCCTCCCTAATAGGGAATTTGAATGTGACTAGTTCTTCTTCCTTCTCATCGTATCCATCTGTGTGACCAGTCCCCTCTTCATGAGCCATTCTAGACCAAAAGAAAGTTGGGCCTTTGTAAACTACAGATTTTGCGAAATCAATGGTTTGAAATTTTGGTTCTTGAATAGGATTGATAAGTTATTCCTTTTTAGGTTGACCACTAAGAAAAGATGTTGTCTTCCTTGTGAGAGGAGATTCAAAATGGGCAGCAATAGAAGATTTTTTTGCAAAAGCTACTACTGTAGAAGTAGGAATATGTTCTAGGCTATTTTCAGGACCACAAACCTCATGTCCGGACTCTTCTTCCCTTGTTGCCATATATCTTGCAAACTTGTTTTCCCTTGCTAGTGTATTAGTAAATGAAGTGGTGCTCACACCACCACAAAAGACATGTGTAGATGTTGGACCCTATCATCTACTATGCAAAACAATTCACAGAAAATCACTTACCAAACAATCAAGACACGACTTTGGTGAATTTATGACCTCCTCAGGTGTGTAGGCTTTGCCCTTCATCTTACCACTTCGACTCCCCAAGTCTTGAAATTGAAAACAATACATGTGATACGAAAAAACTCCAGTATTATCCCTTAGCACCTTCCCAGAAACGGTGCCAAAATGTTGAGTCAAATTATAAACTTATAATTTCATTAACAAAAATCATCAACCCAAGGTAGGTAAGCTTGTGAGATGCTGCGCAAAATATATGCAGGCTTAAAACTATGAGTGCTAATTAATCTAACTAGTAAATCATACAAAACTAATGCCTCTTTCCTACATCAATCATTTAGTAGCAAAGGCTATGGAGTGGATCGAAACATCCCTCTACAACTCTTAATATTGCTGATTTTGATTAGGAAAAGATACAAAAATCAAACTTACATCAAACTCATAAAATCATTATAAATCAAATCTTGATTAAATGAAATCCACACATTAACATGAAACTCCTTCATTCAATATTTTGTTGTTGATATATCAGAAATAGTATATTAGCTGTAAAAACATATTATTGCTACATAACATAAAAAATGCATACACACTAAAATACAAGAGTTGTGAGCAAAGGGGGCCCTCCCTTACTCACAACCCCTTCAAATTAGAAGAGGTTTCTCAATGAAATAGAGATAACATATAATATTGTATTAATATGAAAAGATAATAGTCGAGTACAATCTGATATACAGTATCAGCTGAAACCAATCCAGCAACCCCGCAACCATATAAACTAGAACAAAATTTATACAGATACAAAATCCCATATGTGGCTTGAAGTAAGGAAAACTAATAATCTAAGCCATTAGCTAATAGTCCTGTTACAAAATATCAAATTTAGCCATACTGGGTCTAATCCATGACTGAAAGCATGGATTAGACGAAATTCATTACATGGCTGTAGCTTTCCTCCATATGGCCAATGAGAGAAGGTTTACAAATCTGGGCAGTATCGTTGGCAACTCTGAAATGGCCAATAGGACAACATCCATATGTGATAGATTCCCCATAAAACCCATGTTCGTGTTTGATTTAGAAATTCATGGAACATAGCTAACCGCCGATTTTTCTGCAGGAAATCTGGGCGGTTGCAAGAAATCTGCATCTGCAGGAAATAGGATCTCACAAGATGTCTACAGAAAATGCAAGCTTGTTCGAATCAAAACAAATCTACACAAGAACTCTAGATTAGTTTGCATGATAATTAAATAAAGAACAACTAGCTATACAGAATGCTTAAGGTTAAGGTAAAAGACGCTTTTTCATGTTAATTTGCATACCTTCAGTATACGACACCCTTTTAGCAAAAACTAGGTATTGTAATCGAAATAGGCATAATAGGGTTTAAAGATAGTTCAAAATGGTAGAGGTAAAGTCTAGAAAGGGTGTTAAAATTGGGTAAAACCAAGCCCCCCAACAATAAGTTCTCATTTCTTTTTATATGTTTATGATTTGGGAAGCTCACTTCCATACCTATGATTGTATGTTATCTTACAAGTTATGAGTTTAATTTATATGTTGTGTGTTAAATGGATATTTGGTTAGAACTTATAGACACATAGCTTATGAATAATGTGATGATTCTATGGGTTTATTCACACTTATATACTATTGTAACCAAGAACTATAACTAGTTGTAACACCGTGGGATTCATTGTTTTAACATGATATGTAACCCTCTTGAATGGTGACACAATTCTGCATACCTACTTACTAATAAATGAAGAAGTATTATCTCATAGAAGAGGTTAGCTAGCCTAAAATAATCATATGAGTTGGATTTCTCTTCCTAAATCGCATTGTGCAATGTTGAATTTAGTAAATTGTTCATGCCTTTCCTTAACTTTAGGTCTTGTGTATTTTGGGTCTTATTGGTTCCCCTTTATCTGCTTCTAGATTGGCATGGTGCTCCTGATATTGTTTTCTTACGCCCGGGCCTTTATCTTCAAGAATATGGTGTTATGGGTAGATGACCCTAATCTTAAGAAATCCCTGTAAAATTACTTGATTTTTCCCTTTTTCCCTACCTTATTGTTTTTGTAGGAAATTTGGTGATCTAGGCATCCGGGGGTTACAAGGGTCAACACCCCTGTGAGGAGGCCAAATCACCATAAGACCATACTTTTCTTTTTATAGTTGATGGCATCTAGGCATTTGGGTTTGAGGCTAGCAAGTCTAATTTCCCTTGAGCATGGATTGCAAATATTATGGGGCAAGATATCCTTTCCATAGTTCATTTGTATTCGGGGTTGAATTCCCTTGTGACAAATTCGAACATCCATGGATCTAGGATTCAGATGTGGACGAGGGCATAACATTTTGTGAGGAGTCATAATTGTGGTGATATAGATATCATTTAGTGGGTCCTACCCTTGATACATTGCACAAGTGATGGATCTGTAGATCCGAGGGTCCAAGGATGGTAAGAGATAATACAATTTTGAAATTTTGGATTCCCTGAAAATAATGTAAACATGTTGTGAAACACAAAGGGGGAGGCCTAGTGGGGCCCCATCCTTGAGTTGGTGTGAAAGGTACCATGGGTGTCTGACATTGGCCACATGGACGCTGCAATACCATGATGATGTGGAACCACATTGTGATGATGTGGAAATTCCATGTGGTTGCACATTGATGATGTGGATCATGTCATGGTGACATGACAAGGCCATGTGGTATCTCAATGCTAACATGGCCTAATATGATTATATAAACATAAAATGGGCATAACTTTCAATTCATCATTCAAATTGAGATAAAATGTTTATCACTAGCAAGCTCTTGACGAGCTTTACACAATGGTGACATATGTTTTGAGTTTTGGCAAATTGAAAAGAGATAATTTATACCCCATATTCATAATAGACCTTGGAGGTTGGGTGAAAGCAATAAAACCTCTTGCAGCCTGAGAAAAGACAAGGGGGTGGGAGGGAGTGTTACATTTACAACTAGGACTATGTTGACTTATTTAAATTGCAACTTATTTTCATAATTAAAACTCTATTTTTTCTAGATAGTTTGCAAATAAATTTTAGTATATGAGTTAGAAATGAGCTCCTACATATATTGTGATTTACACTTCATAATTTTACGAAATCAAATTGATGATTTAAATGTAAAGGAATTCTTAACAATATAATTGAGTGACATTTTTGGAGCCATTGTGAGGGAAGTGTACAAAGGAGCTAGTTTCTAATTTAGACATCCATTAGAGCATTGGTAGTTTGGTTATTTTAATTTTCTTTATGAAAGAGTGTATTTATTTATGGAAAGAAGAGACTAACTCATGGAAAATAGATAACTTGGTGATAGCATAATATTATTAACATGAGGGAATTTGAATACATTATTGATAATTTATCACTAGGTTTATAATTCTTTCTTGGAAGTTTGTAGTGTGCAATTAATTTCATTGACTTCTAATATAGAATAGGATAGAAATATTTGATTAATTTGGGTGCTATAAGAAGCCCTCATGTAATAATCCATGTGCTAGAGTATGGATTATCAACTAGCAAGAAGAATGCAAGCATGTTCAAGAATCCATTGAGTAAAGAATAAAGGTACTCCAAGAACTTTTCAAATTCTAGTAGAAACTAGTGCCTTATCCTCTTAGGAAGAGAAAATCTTGGCCACCATCTAGAACATACTTGCACTCCAGGAAACAACAAAATGGGAAAACGTTCATGAACAACATCTAGAAGAAGATCCATAAGAGACCAAATAATAATGTACCACATTTGATGGAGAGAAGCTATTAGAACCTAAGATCAAGGATTCCATGACATACCTATCATTAGATCCTTTATGCATTCAAGATATCGACCATCTGATAATAGAAGATATAAATGGCATAGTAGAAGAGGACATATAGAGGAGTCAAAATGAGCAAGTGAACCAAGGGCATCACAACTATAATGAACTTTGGTTCCAAAAATAATTAGGATTGAGAACCATTGTCTTATTTAACAATTCTTGACACCAAATCAATCAAATCAGTTGGTTCCTCATATTCTGGTATTTACTAAAGAATATTTTTCAAACTTAAATATGAGAATAATTGTTATCTTGTTAGGCACTTGGATTCTCTGAAATTCTTATAGACTTGAAAGAGATCCTATTTTTCAATTATAGTAGGATGGAATAAGGAAATAAATAAAATAGTAAAGATACAATTAAGTCTAACTTTGAAAAACAGGTAGTTGGTGCATTTAGACATGTGTCTTGCTTGAAAACTAGGCTTTCTGGCATGCATGATTCACAATAAATTTTGTAAGTTCATGTTGGTTCTAATATTGTATTATGGTTCTCCAAAATATTTTTGGTTCTGTTCTTGATTTGGTTGATGTGGGATTCCTTAAATACCACCTTCCAACAAATCTTGTCCCAACGACTTTAACACCTTATATGGGACAAAAATCAGAGATTATTTTGAGTTCCTTGGAGTTTGCATACACCAATGGAATATTCCCTTACTAACAACAAGGGAATACCTCAATGTCTCCTAATTGTTAGATCTTTCAGGTCACTCAAACTTAGCAAATTTATTCATACCTGCCAAATCTCACTCCTGTACCTTGACACTCATTTACATTATTGGTGGGTTGTCTCACAATTTTTAACATCACCATTAGTGGTTAGTAATCCAATGAATTATTTCTATGTTTGATTTCAAGTAAATTCATTAACATAGATAGAATTGTACATATAGGGTTTATATGTGAAGACTATATGGCTTATGATATCAACAATAACTTGCAACAATTCATTTTTACTATAGAAGTATGTTCGTATATTTTTCCAATAAAGGTTACTATTCAATTTCATATAGTAGTGTGGTATAATTCAGTTTGTGGGTAGCCATTTTCATTCATTTTCTCTTCCAACGGTCAACAGATTTGGATCCACACTCACAATCAACATTAGCCTTGTTTATTTTTAGAATTTAAAGTGTTCTTTTATTCATATTCATACCCCAGTCATCATACATCATGTTCTATGGATCATGCTTGATCAAACAATACTAGTTCAAGAGTCATGGAGGTAAATCATAAAACTTGATCATCTCAAAATTTTCTCCAAAGTAGTAGCAAAAACATACAAGCTAAATCTATAAGCCCTCTACTCTAGCATGATGTAGCACTTAATGTTGGAAAACAAGCTAGGGGTAGTGAAGGATAATGTGTGTTGTGGAGGAAGGAATGTCATTGTGTAAATGATGGGTACTATATTGATACAAGAAAAGAATTTAAGCAACATTCCAAACCTTCAGTAGTATGTCAAATATCAGCAAAAGAAAGAGATTGTATGTGATTTTCCAGAGTATCATGCACATCTTCAACAAAATATATCATCAACATTTTTTTTTCTTTTTTATCATGGGCTCTTTTATTTGATCTTCATCATATTCCTCTTCATCATGAAGCTAAGAGTTCATTTTTTGTCTCTCACATCACCATACATCCTAAAAAGGTTCCAATGGTTGATTATTTGGCACTAGTTCCAGAAATATTTATTATTTGATACATTTGATAAATGTGATCAGAAAAAATATAATTTTCAAATCTAAAATCAAGTATCATATTTCAAAAGAATGCACAAGGACATGCATCGTCCTCAGCATGGGCAAGACATGAATTAGTATCCTTCTATGGTTCAAAATGCATATTTAGATCTCCTTCAAAATGTATTGAGCATACTCTTTTTGACCGAAGCATGATACCATTTAGTACTCATATTTTTCTCATCATTTTCAAATCATCATGACAACAAAAAATAAACAACTATAGAAACCTATAAAAATAGTTACAAAAACCTTAAGTTGTTTGTAGCATCCTATTTTAGGGGAACTTTTTGTATAGTGGTTGCAAGCAAATGAGGCCAAGTTAAATTGTTTGGAGACATGGGTTTTGATTACAGTATGATAAATTGAGTAAGACATGGATAAAAGTTTCAAAAAATGACGAATGAGGGAAGTATGGGAATCTCTTTAAGACAATTTTTTAAATTTTTAGCAGAATTTCCAGAAATTTTGTAGCTACCAAATCCTATAGATGCAATTTTCAATATGACAACACTTGCATTTCTTGGCATGATTATATTCAAAGATCCATTTCCTACAAAACAATTCAGATTGAGTTAATTTATATCATGTTCTCTTCTCCATTGCAGCACCAAACAATGGTAAAACTTGAGGCAAACCCATCTCTAAAGAAATTTAATTTGTTAAAAGTTTAAGATATTATGATGAGAAACCATTGTAAGTTCAAAATTAGTATCATGTATTCGTTGTCATGATTTCACTTGACTATCACTTTGTTATATTTCACCCTTCATATTGAAACTTCTTATAACCATCTTACATTCCTTTATCCTTTTTCTCCAATGTGAATCTAGGAGAGTTGTGTGATAAGCACTATTGTCAATATATCATTAAAGTGTTCCAATTAGCATTAAAAAGGAACCTATAGAAGCTCTATATTTTGATTTTGCATCCAATATTTTGTGATAGTATTAAGTCAAAATTATTTTGCCGGTCGTTGTTCACTATCATCAAGAAAGGATTGAAGCAAGTCTACTTTAGAAATTGATACTAATCTCATCAACTAACTATCAAGTCATTATTCTAGCATGTTGTCAACAACAAGCATCCTCCAAATTTATCAGTAGAATATGGTAATTTTGTTGATTATTAATTGTTGATTTGAAATAGTTTTCCCAACATATTTTTCCTTGATATAGAATAGAGTATACAATGTTCCACTCATTTTTTTTTAGATATATGCAGATATAATGTTACACCAAAAAGAATTTGTTAGTGATTGAAAGTAAGGCCAAAGAGTATGAAAACTCAATCTTCTAAACATATTTATTTATCATATCGGTCTATTCAACGTACTATTCTCATACTTTTGACTAACATACACAATATACTGATCCCATGAAGCATTGTTGGGGATTAGATTTAAAAAAAAAAAAAAAAAAACATGTCTTGATATTTCAGTCATAAGTGAGTACATTTCAACAATATTAGCTAATGATTTGGGGAGAAGATTTAAAGATTAGTTAGAAAACATGATTTTGTAATAATTTGGCACTCATCCTTTTAATTTCTTTCTTGAGTGCTTAGATTCAGTTTCTTGCTTGGGTGGTGGACCTTTTGTTATCACGTGTAGGAACTTTCATGATAGTTGGAAGTTTGTCTACATTTTTGAGCTTGTCAATGGACTTTTATACTTCATATACTTGGGAAGTTAGTGCCAAGCTTAGTGAGGTTACTTACTTGACCCAACTTATTTGGAGGCACCTATGAATATTATTATTTTGTTTAAAGGCTGACTCGAGGATTATATAGATCATATCATTTCCTCATGTTCAACACTTTATGAAATTTCAACCATTCACAATAGACTAGTCCACCAAGTGAACAAGGTCCTCTAGTTTCAAAAAAAAGTTTGAACATTCTCATTATCTTGGCTAGATATGTAAAGAATTAACATGATGACATGAGGGGACAACACATTCCAATTACACAAAAATAATAAAATATTGTGAACAAATAGCTATTCAAATTTGGTAAGAAATGCTATATGAAATCTAACTCATTAGCTTTGGATAATAAAACATTTTGTGAAATAAAAGAGGATACATTCTTGATTGAATATGTTGCTACCTATTTCTTAAATGCTTTATAGATCAGTTTTATTGGCATCCTGACTTCATTTGCATGAGGACATGTAAATATTTCGGTGTGGGGCAGATGTTGGCTCACCAATTTGACACCCTTCTCACTATCAAAATCATTCCTTTATGATCACCCTTGCACATATTCATTTTTTTTTCACTATGAATTTTCATAAATAATCTCTGACAAGTTCATGATGATGATGATGATGATGATGATGATGATGGTTAACATCCACTGAGACCAAATTGGTCTATCAGACCTATAATTTTCTTAGTTTTTAATTGTCTGGCTCCTTGTCTTTCTTGGCAAGATTGATGTTGTAGCTTTCTTTTTGTTTCTCTACAGTCTTCCAACTACCTGTATCTTGCATCTCCTTCATCTCTTCTAGTTCTTGGGACATTGGTGTCTTAGTTTAACGATCTATTGTGTTCGTCCTCTTGAAGATAGATGGAGAAGAAGTTTGGTCTAGGAGATCCGCTTTGTTGTTAAATGAAGATTTATTTTGTGTGGTATCCAAATCCTCATAACTGTTGATGCTTGAGGGGTTGTCGAGTTCACTTTTTTGTTGCTGGGCAGGGCTTTTCCTTGCTTGTCTTGAGAGTTGTTTCTTTCTTGTGATTCAGAGTTTTCTCTAGAGTATTCTTCTTTGATGACAGTGTAGTGTTCTCTTTGTGCTCCTTCCCACCATGTAGATCTGTGGTGGTTTTTTCTAGCAGAATTTTTCTGGGAGGCTTTTGGGCAATTTTTGGCTAGATGGCCCATCTCAAAGCAGAATCGACATCTGAAGAGGACACTTTTATAATCGAGTTTCTGGTTCCACACATAGTCTTTACTTGTTAGGTTTATTTCAGCTCGGAATCCAGTGCTGAAGTCCATTTCCACATAGATGCGTGCATAGGTGGTTCTGGCATATTCCTCTGTTTCTGAGCACCTGCAGTAAAATTTTCCAATTGCATTTCCAATGGCTTTTAGCGAGGAGAGATTCCAGAGATGCAAGGGTAGGCTTGGCAATCTCACCCAAACTGGTGCTGAGGTTATGACTGCTGTTGAGGGATCGAATGATGGGTTCCATGGCTTCATGAATAGGCCTGAGTTTTCCCAAAACCAAGGGCCGGAATCTAGAATACATTGTCTGCTTTTAGGGTTTTCAAAATCTACTATAAAGAAACCCCTAACACGGGGGTAGATATTAATTTCATCAGAAATGACAGGCTTCCATACCTCCGAGATCCAATTGTGGAGAGCTGTCAACTGCGGCCAAAAGCCATTGAACCGACAGATTAGGGCACTTTCGGAAAACTTCCAAGCCTCATCGAGTGAGGCCTACACCACCTGGACAATGGGAGTTGGGGCTTCACTGACGATATGGGCAGGAGCTTGCCCTCCAGAAGCAGACGGAACTGAGCCAGCAGCGATTTTCGCGAAGCTGGGAGCCATATTTGCCCGTAGAAAGCCGAGACCCAGCGGCAGAGAAATACGGTAGAAGATTAGATCTAGATCTAGCCACAGAAGATTAAATCTAGCTCTAGCCGCAGAAGATTAGATCTAGAACCCAGCTGCAAAGAAGATTAGATCTAGATCTAAATCTAGCCACAAAAGAATAGGTCTAGAACCCAGCAAGAAAAAATAAATATCCAACTTTTGCTTCATGAACCACTCGATCTGGAGATGGTCACGTAAAGAAAGACTTGCTCACAGATCTATTTTCGCAGATTATAAAAAAATATGAAAAATATAAAAAATAATCCAGATCTGAAAACCGCAGCCGCAGACGGAAGAACGCAGTCGCAGAGATAATCTTATGCCAATGTTTGTTAAAGTAACGCAGCCATAGAGATAATATGCCGAAAAAACGCAGCCAAAAAAACGCAGCCGCAGAGATAAACAAAAATATGATGAAACTTCGGATCAATAGCCGCAGACAGAAAACAATTAAACTACCAAGTGATTAATTTTCATATATTCTCTTTACTTTTGATTAAGTAATTTGGATTATAGTTTATTACTAATAATGGTTTTGGTGAGTTCAATTTGTATAGCCACTAATTGATGCTATAGCAGAATCATAGTTTTGATTGGTTGTGCACCCCCTAGGTCAAGATCACGACATGGAGATGATCTTAAATCAGCATTAGATGCCCATCCACCTATAAGTTTCATCAATAATCCTCCATATCGGCATAGGAAACAAGTCAAACCTACAATCAACATATGTGGAACTGGTGGAATTATGTGACTTCAATCTTCATCAAATATACAGAAAAATGCATGAATTTTCGTATGATATGGATAGCTTCTCTCATATGACATGAATTTTTTATATCAAAAGTTGAATGCACACGTGTTATTTTCTTTAGAAACCGTTTATGAAACTCATGCTAGAACAAAGAAATAGTTTTTTGGGGTCAATTCCGAGTAGATTGAGACAAATCTTAGAAATCGTGGACATGGATTTAGGTTCCACGCTGATGGTTCCTCAAAAAGTGTAGGATTTTGAAGATTTGCTTGATTCTTTAAATTGAATTTTCCCATAATTGTTGTTATGGCCTGGTTGAGGATCCATGGGTTTTGGATCCCCAAGATCCTATTTTGTAATATCTAAATAACAGTCACGTGAACCCACAAAAATAGTATCTATTTTTCAAAAACACTATTTGATATTATTAATACTAAAACCCTATTGTTGTGGGAGAATTAATTTTCCTATTCAATTACATTTCATGAGCAGTTTTATATTTTAGAGTTTCTTTTATAGTCTAAGCTCATATGACTTTAGTTAAAGACTTCTTTTAGCACTGTGTAACTGAGCCAAGAGGCCCCCTATGTAAGGAATGTATTGCTCTTTTTTATTAATTTTCTTTTAGTTATAGTTTATTTAATTTGTTTTGGTTTTAATGATTTAATTATATTATCTACAATTTTGTATGGTGTGATAATACAATGAGTGCTATTCAAAGGAATCCAATTAGTTAAAGACTTGTTTATTATCAATTGTAGAACTTGTTAGTTAAATTATAAATTAAATGATAAAATGATTATGTGATTGTTTCATGACAAAACCTTTACATGGTGATGGTTTAAAAGTGTTTAGAACCAGCATTGTGTTGACTTATTTAAATTGCAACTTCTTTTCATAGCTAGAATTCTGTTTTGCTAGATATGTGACACCTTTTTCACTACCCAAAATTTTTGTAATGTAATTAACAATATACAATGTTGGGGTTCCATCTTTAATACTATGATGTCAAATTGTATTATATGATGTAATGTTTATTTTTATTAATACAAATTCTAGAACTAAAGAGAGGGGAAAACCAACATATTATGATTCCTTCGGGAGGAGGAAAACTTAACTTAAGAGGAAAAATATACCTTAGGTGACTATTTCCATTTCATGTGATGGTTAGTCTTTCAAAGAATCTGCGTAGTTGGGAAGATGAAGGGTCAAGATGTGATTAAATATAAGAGGGAGAAGCAATTAAAGGGTTCTTCTTATTGGTTCTTAAGCTTCTAGATCTTCTCTCTTCTATCATTCTCTCATACATCTATCCCTCTCTCTTAGAAAACCTGAATTGGCATGAGAATTTCGGGCAACTTTTGTAATAGGAAGTGAATCCATTTTTGCACCTTTTCCTTGGACTGGATGGCTTTGAGGACAAGGAGTTGTCTTGTTTATGTATGGCATATATAGAACTGAATAAGGAAGGGTCAAAGCACTGTAGAGATTAGAGAAGGACCCCCTTGTGTGGTGTGGACCTGCATTGTCATTTGTGAATGTCTATGGACCTAGCACAGGAAGGGAAATGTTGAACATTGATATCTTATATTTTTTGTAGAGGAGAGTTGAACAATGAAATTCTACATTTTGTGTAGAGGAGAGTGACCTTCACTTTTTGTTTTAATTTCAGACTAAATATTGGTTGCTAAATCCATAATTTTATTTTTTCCCTCAATGCACCAAGACCTGGCTCAAGGGTGACTAGCAATGAGAAATATTGGAACATAGTTGAGCCCATGATTGGATGGAGAGTGGCTTACCCTTCTTTAGTTCCATATTGCAAAATATTTGACTCAAGATAGATTTCTCTTATGCACGAATATTTAATAGTTCTTTTCAACAAGTTTATATGTACATGCATTTAATCTTCAACAAATTTATGATGGTTGCAACTACTATACTATTTTATTGTATCTTTTTATATGTATTAAATTTTGTAACATAATTGGTTGAGGAAGATAGGATTCCTAAATTCTTCTTTAAACAGGTCATGTTGAAATTTCTACTATGGATTTTCTTCTAGGATTTTCTAGAAGCTGAAACTTGGACCATAGTGAGGGGAAATATGGTTGATCCTTTGGTCCAATTTTCATATCTTGGGTCGAAATATTTTAGGAAATATGATCAAGTAAATTTGGGCTTCCTAAATACATATTTAAACATGTCATGTTGGAATTTATGTTATAAATTTTTTTCTTGGAGGTTCTAGAAGTTGAAACTTAGACCACAGTGAGGGGAAATATTGTTTATGATATGATCAAAATTTCAGATCTTGGGTCACGATATTTTAGGAGATATGATCATAGGATGTCGATTTTCCTAGATGCTCATAAAATTATGCATCAAATAGGTCATGTTGGCATTTATTCTATAAATTTCCATTTCAAAGGTTCGAGAGGCTTAAAATGGGACCATAGTGAGAGGAAATTCCAAAAATCATCTGGTTCAGTTTTCAAAACTTGGACTACTATAATCTGTGAGATATTCCCTAAGGAAGTTGCTATATTAGTTTGCATGCAAAGTGTTTTAAGAAATGCTTAAATGGTTTAATAATTCAAAGCATACAAATTGTTTGATGAAATTCCCCAATGAAAATGTTTTTTTATCGACGGGGATGGTATTGTTGTATGTTAGAAAGATTTGTATGATAATACTGCTATAGTGATCTATTCCTATTTGCATGCAAAGCATTTGAAGAAATATGTTAAAGGTTTTTATTACAATTTGCATACAAACTATTTGATAAAATACCTAAAAGACAAAAATTCAAAAGTTGCATGATTGAGTGGTATATTTCAGTTAGTATGTTACAACTAGAATTAGAGCAAGATTTCTTATTTCAATTCATACAAAATATCAACAAGAAAAAAAATACTTAATTGATTGTATACAACGTATTTGAATAAAGGTTTACATGTAAAGTGTTTGAAAAAATGTATGAGAGATGAAAATAAAGTTTTTGTAAGTGTGGTTAGGATAAATGTAGTAGGGGCATGTGACAAAGTGGTATCAATGCTTATTTTAAGCTGATAAAAAGAAAAAGAATTATTTTGGTACCTTGTAATTCATTGAGGGAACTGGGTACGGTGACAAAGTGGTACTAGAGCTAAGGTTCAACACTAAACCTAGATGGGCTTGAGTATATGAAATAATTAAAGTTTTAAATTAATATCTATGCATGCATGTGTACTTATGTCAAATTATTTTATTGTATATATGAATACAGTGATGTTACTGAAAGACTAACTTAAGTTTGATGTAGTAAGATAAACATGGAAGATAAAAATGTAGGATGTTAACTAGATTCACTAGATCAACCCAGCGTAATAGCAAAATTTTATGGCCGAGTGATAAAACCATCAGTATAAGGGGGAATGTATTAACCCATATCTTGCTAGTTTTAATAATTTTTTTTAATGTTTTGAGAAGTTTTCATATGTTCATGAATAATGGCATAGGCATGATAAAAATGCATGAGACGAAATAGATAAAATATGAATGTCCAATGAATAGTTATTAAATAATGACATGATATACGCATGAATATATGCTAGGTGCATACAATAATGGATGTGCATGCATAAAGACTCAGAGAAGTATGTTTTCAATACATAATTTAGATGACTAATAGTGGCTAATAGTGAACATGTAACCAAGAATAGGTCCATAACATGATTGGGAAGCCAATGAAGGTGTTGCATGTATTTTTATGGAATAAAGGTTATGGGAGATAAGATATTGACAAGATAATGGTACAAGTGGACTCTATGAATTTTTATATACATGTTGTGAAAATGTCGTGAGTGTACTTATCCTTGAGTTTCCTTGTGGAAGGTTGGAACCCTAGAGGGAGGAGTGTAGGGACAAGTGTTTGTGTGTGGGGTCTATAGAGTGTCTAGAGTCCCAAAGGTAGATGAAATTCATATAAGCCATGGGTCTCTGAGATATCCTTGGACAACCCAAGTTGGATACCCTGGAAGGATAGTGGCACAACTCGAGGGACTATTGTGATCAAATAAGGCAGGTGCACTACCTTGGGTCAACTGGGATGATGGGGGGATGTGAGACTATTTGTTGGAGGTTGTTGGGGTAGGTTCCTTTACCTTGTTTGTGTTCAATATTAGTTATGTGTCATACTTGGATCTTCGTAAGACAATGTTTTTTGGAGTCATTGTCCAACTTGAGAATGACCCACTATTGAACAAAACAGGAGTATAAGAGCCTATGGTTAACATAAAATAATAGGTTTGATAATAGTTAGTGGTTTTCTCCATATAAGTGTTCTAATAATTATTGATTATGACTCTTGAATTTTATGAAAACTTAAAGTATTATTTGTGTTGAGAAAAGTAACTAGTTTCGATCTTCATAATTCTTGTACTCATTTCAATATGTATCCTATGTAACAAACAAAAAAAAAAAAGAAAAATGTATTGTTATCAAAGCATCGGTTTCATTCTCTTTATTTATGATCTTCTAGGTAAAAGTGTTTTCTTCATGCTTCTGGGGTTTGTTATGTCTTAATATTTATTGTCATGAGTCAAGGGAGCCAACATCATGTTTATAAGACCCTTCAGGGGAAAATGTAATTGTAAAAACATTTATTTTTTAGTCTAGAAAGTCTTGGAGACTCCAAAATTACAAGTCGACCCTAGCACCATTAAGTCAACCTAAAGGAGGGAATTCCACCCCTTGATAAGGCTAGATAAAGTAGCAGTTAGACCTCATTTGGGACTCACTCATTGCACAAGTTTTAACTATCAAGAAAGAGTTTGATCTGTACCTAGGAAGCTAGAATAAAGAGAGCATGTTGAGAAATCTAGGGCAATAATGCTTAGGATATTTCTCTTCTTGATAATTGCTTGTGATATACTTTTACTTCTTGTATTATGATCTTTTGTCCTTATATTATCAATGTTTTCTTTTCATCAATACAATTACCTAATAAATAATAGAAGAAAAGAGACACATTATGTAGGCTTTTTAGCTAGGACCAAAACCTCTCACTCTTTAAGAGGAAATCCCAATAAAAAACTCTTCTTATAGATCTTGAATTGATGAATACCAAGACGATGAAAAAGACCCCTGACTCTATAATCCTTTTTGACACCTAATCCTCTGCGATTGGGTGAATTTATGTAAATAGTTAAATTAGGAATGTGAACAGTCATCAGGAGATGAATTGAGTAGTCACATTCTTTGTATATATCAATAGCATACCTAATGAAATAAATCGAATCATCTTTTCTGCCTAATGGAGTTACTGCCTCGCCTGACATGGTATCAGAGCCAGCTCCTTGTTTTAGCTATTATGCTCCTGTAACTCCTCTGTCCTGTCCTGAGTTACCTTCCAGCGCTGCTCTGCCTCTGCCATATTCTCCTCTGTCCTGACATAACCTGCCTCTGCCATATTCTTTTCCAGCGCTGCCTCATAACGCATCTGTCCATACTGTCTAGACAGAAGCGTTGTACATTAATAATAATAAAAAATTGTGAATAGTGCTGTCATTTTGAAACGTTTGCGCTGTCTTTGTGATGACCTGACATGGCCTGATTCAACGTTGTTCATTTCTTACATTGTTCATTCCTGTTTTGCGTTTTTTGAAATGGGGGCAACGTTTGGTTGTTGTTCTTCTTCAATGGAATGAATTTTTTTCCCTCTGCCTATAGACAGCCATGCCCTCTTCGTATTCATCCATAAGCTCTCTCGTTTGATCCTTGGATCGAAACGCGTTGTGTGTTGTAGACCGAGGAATCAGGCGCTACAATATCCATGTCACGGAAATTCTTCAATTGATCAACTCTTCACTCGCTGATTGTGAAGGTTGTTCAGTGGCTCTCGCTACCTTTCACACCATTGTCATTTTGACAACCAAATCCCACTCCCTATCAATTGAGAGCGATTGGGTGCTGGTCTGCCTACTCCTCAAGATTTGGACGCCTATTTCTACTGTGTTTTCTAAGCAGAGGAAGCTCAGAGAGAATGGGATATCGAGTTGGAAATGTTGCGGTTTGAACCCGAGACCCATCGTCTACAAAACGCCATATCTTACCGTTGCACAATGCAGCAATGCTTGAGTTGAGCTGCGAACAAGGGTGAGAGCGACGGCAGGGAGTTGGATCGAGTTTTTGAATCCAAGCGATGGCAGGGATACCAGTTGCAGTCTACGGGTCTATATTTGCTAGCCCGGTGGTTAGTATTGGTGACAGCCTCCGCTACGCCGCAAGTTCGATGGTCTGGCCTGAAATACGATGGTCTGGCCGACATACGGTGGTCTGGCCTGAAATACGATGGTCTGGCCGACATACGGTGGTCTGGCCTGTTGACATGTATTGAAATTTAAATTTCGACATGCATATAATTTTGGTAACAGTTATTTGTATATTATGTTTAGTAAAGATCTTTGGCGCAACAAAGTTCTATTCACAGTATATGAATAGTGTTTGATGGTCTTAGTGCACTTTGTATGTAATGTCTGGTGAAGATCTTTAGCAAAACGGAATTTTGTTGCTGGGATATATATATACCACGTTGTTAGGCTACCATAGTGGTGTTTTTTAAAGCTGTTCTCAAAAGTGACTAACATAGTTAAGGCCATAATACATTTTTGATATCAGAATAAATTTTCTTTTAGCAGCAGAAGTTTTTTTTCTCCACAAAAGCACATTTTTGCCAACAGAAGTATTTTTACAGCTCTCGGATTTTTACAGAATGCATTCAATCATATCCATGGTAGGAATAGTTCTCATTGGCAAGGAGAACTATCTTGAATGGTCCGGGATGATAAAACACACCCTCTTCTTCAATGAGTTGTGGAAAGGGGTGTGTGTCGGAGAAGGAGATAAAGACCCAGTACAGCCTACCTCAGACAAAGAGCTCGTCATTTGGGAAAACAAGAACAACAAAGCCTATGCATTAATCACAACATCTGTAAATGAAGAGGTGAGTCGCCATAATTTGTCATATTCAACTGCCTTTGAAGCCTTGCAAAAGCTGAAAGAACTCTATGACTCACATTCTGCACTTGAAGTTGTTCAGCTCATGATTAAACTCTTCACTCTTGAACTGAAAAATAATGATCCTCTTGCTCTTGTATCTGAAGTAAAGTCTATAATGCATGATATCAATTCCACTAAGGTTGAGCTGGATATCCCTCTTATTGCTTTTCTCAAGGCACTCTATCCTACTTACTCCAATTATCTTGAGTCTTTGCAAGCAAATGGAAATCTCAAAGATATAACGTTTGACTCTCTTGTGAAAAAGTTTGTTGAAAGAGAGAAAGCTTTTGGAAAGAAAATAGCCCCTGAATCTTCTGAAGAGACTGTGTGCCTTGCTCATAAAGAAAAGCATCCTGCTCAAGATTCTACAAGAGGAAGAGGTGGACGAAGAGGAAGAGGAAGATATTTCAGAGGCAGGGGGCAGACATTCTCAAGGAGAAAAGGCAGATCTGCACTGCATTCGCTGCAAAAGAAATGGATCACATGATGCCTCTACATGCAAGCTACCATGGGACAAAATTGAGCAGAAAAGAAACCAACAGAAAGGTAAAACTGATGATACAGACAAAGGTAAAGCACCTGAATCCGCTCACTATATTGAGGCACAATGTAACAATGGAGTAAATGAAGATTTTTTTAATACTTCACTTGCTTCTTCGAAAAATGATTGGTTGCTTGATTCAGGAGCAACCTGTCACATGACTCATAGAAAAGATTTTTTTGAAGATTTCACTAACAATGTTGATGGAGCAGTATACTTTGCAGATCAGTCAAAAATCAAGCCATCAGGGCTTGGCACAATCAGGCTTAAACTGCCTGGTCTTCCAGACTTTCTTCTGGATCATGTTCTGTATCTCCCACAACTCAAGAGAAACTTGTTGTCCTTGGTCCACATCTGCCAGCAAGGTCACTCCATTCATATGTTTGATGGCAAGCTTGAGGTAAGAAAAGCATCTGACCACTCACTTGTCATGAGGGGAATAGAAGAAGAAAGGCTTCTCAAACTGCAAGGAACCTTTGCTCATACACAACATTTCTCATATATTTCTCATCATGAAGAAGGTACACTTCCATCAAGTTTATTATGGCATGCTAGATTTGCAAATTTAAACTATGACAGTCTCCGCTTATTGAAGAAAAATGGTGTTGCTGGTTTGCATACAATTCCTAGGAAACATAAGCAATGTGATGCTTGCATTCTAGGAAAGCATAGCAAACAGTCTTTTCATGATTCACATTCAAGAGCACATAGGAAGCTTGAACTCATTCATTCAGATTTATGTGGTCCAATGCATGTTCCTTCTGCAAATGGAAATAAATATATCATGACATTTATTGATGATTACACTAGAATGTGTTGGGTTTATTTATTGAAGAACAAATCTGACGCTTTTCAAACATTCAAGAATTTTCATAAATGGATTGAAAATGATGCACAATCTCATATTGGGTCTATTCGCACTGATAATGGAAAAGAATATACATCAAATGACTTTGAAAACTATCTTCGCCAAAATGGGATCAAACATCAAACAACTGTGCCTTATAATCCCCAACAGAATGGTGTAGCTGAAAGAATGAATAGAACAACATTGAATATGGTACGATCCATGCTTTTCTTCAAAAATGTAAAGATAATGTTTTGGGCTAATGTTGTTCTATGTGCTGCATATATAAAGAATAGATGTCCATCTAATGCTATAAGAAACAAGACTCCTTATGAATTGTGGTATGGACATGTTCCTTCGGTAAAACATCTCACGGTCGTTGGTTCCACCTATTATGCTTTGATACCAAAGGTACATAGAAACAAACTTGGTGCTAGAAGTCGTAAGTGTATCTTCCTGGGGTATTCAAACACCTCCAAAGCATACCGCCTCTATGATGAAGTAAATGTTGGAAATAATACTGAGAGGGGGGGGGGGTGAATCAGTATTATCAAGTCAATAAAACTTTTTCATTTCCAAACTCTGATTCATATATTCTACTTCCACAACTTCTTATGATTAAGTTAATTGATCTTCAATGAGTGCATTAGAACATTATCAACCATATTAACAGTTAACAGATGCAGTAACATAGAATAGATCATCAAACATAAGGCACACACATGAACACCATGATATAAGGTGGAAACCCAATGCGGGAGAAAACCACCTGCTGCAAGTCATATCAATCTTCTTCTTAATAAGAAAATCCTTTTACAATATTTTGTACTGGTGCAGTCTTATACCAGTACGGGAGCTACAACCCCCTATGCTCTTGTACTAGCCGATCCATTTACTAGTACGCAGGCTGCTACCTGCTACAATGCTCCAAAGATTTCCTTTATCTCTTGTACTAGCTTAGATACTAGTACATAGGTGCTGACCTACAATCTTCTCTCCTCCAGGTACCACATTTCATCAATTTTCAGACTGGATACACTGAAGCACAACACATAATATGAAAGGCCACATTTCATCCAATTTTCATACTGGACCCAACAACAACATTGAAGCTCATAATCAAACAACCTTCTGAATCACCCAATCACTAGATCAATACATATACAATGAGAGTTATCAACCAGATATAGTCCACCAGATCATATAAGGATAAGTCATTATGAACCTGATCCATTCATCTACCAATACTGAAGCTAATCATAATCATTCACTCAATCACTGCTGTTATCAGAACATAATACCAGACATCACTTCAAAACCCAAAACACAACAATAATAAACAGGGGCAGCTAAATAGATTTCATGAAAAGTTCGCAGCTTCACCCATAGACCACCTGCGTACATGCGCACTGTTTCCAATTGCGTTCCTGCGTACCCACGCACTGTGCCTCATGGACTTCCTGCATACCTACGCTCTGTGTCCAATGAACTGCCTGTGCACCTCCGCATCTGCAGGGCTTCTGGGCCTGCGTATCTGCGCACCTGCAGCGCTTCTGCGCCTGCGTATCTCCACACTTTTCTTTCACTGTACTTGCGTACCTGCGGGTATAGACAATTTTCAGACCTTAAGGATAACCCAGACTATCAGATCTACAGATCTGATCATGCGCCGAAGGGATCTCAACCCATTAGTAGATCCGAATCGTAACCCTCATGTTTCTCCTTGATTTAGATTCAGCTATCTCTCACAAACCCATCACTAGAATTTCAGATCTAGCTTCTCTTAAGATCTTCTTCTTTCACAAGTGTCTAGCCAAATGATCTCCTTTGCTTTATATAGGCAAGCTCTTCCTAAAATCATGGATCAATACCATAGATAACCAAAACAAGGGGCCCAAAAACATGGGGCTCAATAATAATAATAATAATATAAAACAATACCACTGACCAAACCATAGGATCAAATACGTCGGGCTAAATACTATGGTCCACCATCGGATTCCCACGTGAGAATACTTTTTCACTGCATGAAAGTGCATGAACTGGGGTCCGCACCTTTTACATGGTGTACCTGCGGGTATGTACGCACCTTTTCTAAGACATGCCTGCGTGTCCGCACCTTTTGTACGGTGTGCCTGCGTACCCCTTATTTTCTTCAATATTTGATAGCTGATCATCAATCTCTGCTACTGACCTGAAGTACTGTGATCTATCACCTGTATGGGTTGCCATCAAGGACAACACTTTAGCCATAATACCAACAATCTCCCCCTTTGGACTTGATGGCAAAGCTTACTTTTGAATTGTCATCTGATCCCTTTGAACTGTCCTACATCCATGTATTCTGTCATATATGATATCTCTTCTGTGGATTCATCTGAATGTATACAAGTGAGATGATCTTCTATGAGAGGGTTGCCTTCAAGTACAACACATGCATCATAATGCCAACAATCTCCCCCTTTGGACTTGATGGCAACAACACCAAATCACTCTCCCCCTTTGACATCAAGGGCAAAGGGTTTTGCTCCCCCTAAGGACATGCTCCCCTTGACTATAAACCAGATCTACTGAAGTCTCTGAATGAGCTCCCCCTTTGTATATGCCATGGTGCACCAATCTGGTAATGCTCTTTCTGAGAACAAGCTGAAATATCTGCTCTGCTATATAGTGTTGTTCATGCTCAAGCTCCCCCTAACTGTAAGCAAGGTCTGCAAAAAGATGTTCTACAAGAAGAACATGACTCTATATATCATAAATGACCTTCCTATCACCAAAAGGCTCATACATACATCTATCTTCCATCACCATGGTGATATACCAAAAGTTTACATATGATAACATCATTCATCCCAGGCATAGTGGGGAAACCAACATAGGTCGTTACATGACCTGAAGAGATGACTACAATAGATAGAGACATACTATTACATCATGAGTCGTGATATGACATTTATAACAGAGACCAATCACCTAAGATAAACATCAGCAACAACACTGTATGATCTGCTCCATAGTATCTGTATCCAGCCAACAATCCTCATCCATTTGTGCCAAGAATGAAAGGAATCATGCATCATAACTGTAATATATGATCTTTATGCATATGTCAACAACAACATATGAGTGACTCATCATCAAGAAGATGTGAATTCAAGCTAAGTGCTTCTCCTTATCCTCATGAAAGTTACCATGTAAGCACCATTAGAGAATCAACCAAAAATCTGATCCAAGAACCATGTGAACAACTCATAGCAAGATGAATCATTTATCTATATAAGCATCATCACCAAGGACTATTACCCATAATGCCAACAATGCATTAAAAACATATGCTCCCCCTAAACTGGTGCCATCTGTCAGATCTTATCAACAAGAAAAGTCAGCCAATAAATGCCTTAAGACAGATACATAGTTTCTCATTATATGACCTGCGTGGCTCCGCACTTCGTCTTTTGCTCCTCTGCATATCCCCGCACCTGACTTTCTGTGTTTCTGCGTATTCACGCAGACAACCTTCTACTACAGTGCGTACCCACGCACCTGTGCCATCAATCGCGCCGCGTACCTCTACTGTGGCCACGCACCCTCAGATGCTATCACGCCGCGTATCTACGCACTGCGGCTTCTGTAGTGCCGCGTACTTTCACTGTGCCTCCGCACCTGAACCTCTATTACGCCGCGTACCTCCGCACTAGGACTGCGCCTTCGCTGCATATCCTCGCACTTTTACTGTGTATCGCCTGCGTTCCTCCGCATAGGAACTTCCACTCTGCTGCGTACACCCGCACTTTCGCAGTGAATGGTCTGCGTACCTCTGATTAGAACCTAATCAAATAGTCCTCCTCTGTGCCACTGACAGTCAGATTCCCAGATCTGATCTTGTGCTCGAGAGATCATACTTCATAGATTCACTTCCAACTTCACTTTCCCTAGTGCCTTTCTTCAAATAATCATATACGTGATTGTGCAGTATCCAGCTCGCGTATATACGCGACTTCCCTTTATGGAGTTTGCATATGAAATTCAGGACACTGAAGTTTTGTACTTTCAGCTCCCTCTGATTCTGGTATGTCTGTATGTTGTGCTGTGCCGCCACTTTTTTACTGAACTTCCTTTTTCCTCTATATCTTCAAGTGTGATGATGTTTTCTCCTTTTGGTGTGATGTCCGAGCTTTGTTCCTGCATTCCTTTGCTATATGTCCAAGCTTGTTACATGCATAACATCTTACATGTTTCATATTCCTTTTGTAGCAATCAGCAGCTTTGTGACCATACATATTGCAAGCAAAGCAATATCCATTAAAGTACCTTGAGTGTGATGATCTTTCTGCATAATGGTCTTGAACCCTTCTTCTTCTACAGCTAGCTGCAACGTGTCCAAGATTATGACATACATAACATTCAACATTATTCATAGGAGGAGTAAAGGATTTTCTTTGAGGAATCTCTTTCCTTGGTTGATGATGAGATTGATCTTTCATTTCTTCGTTGATCACTTTAGATTTCTCTTTAGAGTTCCTTGCCTCACCTTGTGAACTAGATTCACCTTCAACAGATTCATGGAAACCAAGACCAGTCTTTATAGCAGGAGACCTTTGACTACTAAGAATATCATCCAAGACTTTAGAACTATCTTGAAATCGTAAAAGCTTATCCTTTTCTTCTAATTTACCTTTCAAGATATTTACCTCAACCTGAAGCTATTCTTCCTTTTCAAGAGATTGCTTTTTCAAATCTTCTTCAGCTTTCCTTCCTTCTTCCATTTGTTCCCTTAGTTTGAGAATCTCCTTTTCTTGTTCTTCATTCAGATCCTGCTGCATTTGACGAACTCTGAAGGCACATTCCAGCTGGGATTTTAAGCTGATGACTTCGTTGTCTTGTTTTTCAATTGCTTGGTGTAGATCTTCATTCTGCTTCTTTGATTCTTCAAGATCTTCCTTTAGTGAGAGGATCGTGGCTTCAAGACTTTCATAATAACTGGATCGATCTCTGAGCTCCTTGATTGTTGTGTTCTTTTCAATGACTTGATTTCTTAGTGATGTTACTTCATCCAACAACTTTTGATATTTGTCCTTAAATAGCTTCCTTACCTTGCTTCCTCTCTCTTGATGAGCTTTGAGTTCGGCAGTTACCCTTTCAAAATCACAGTTCCTTTTGTCCAACAGATCTTGCTGAGTTCTAATTTTGTCTATAAGACTTTTAAATTCTGCCTCAATTTGATATCTTTCTTGCTCACCCATAAGAGCAAATTCAATAGTCTCACTATCACTTTCATCTTTTCCAAAAGGAAAGATAGCTGGAACATCAGAGATAGTAGATTCATACTTGATAGTTCATCTTCATTCTGAAATGATTCTGAATCTGAAGAGCTTCTTATACCTAATCCCCAATCGATTCTCCCACTATCATAGTTCTTCTGAGATGACTTCCTTTTCTTAGATGCTTTCTTCTTAAGCTTCTTTCCCATTGTTCCACGGATCTCCTTCAAGCGATGAAGCTTCTATCAAAGGACCTGCTCTGATACCAATTGTTGGAAATAATACTGAGGGGGGGGGTGAATCAGTATTATCAAGTCAATAAAACTTTTTCATTTCCAAACTCTGATTCATATATTCTACTTCCACAACTTCTTATGATTAAGTTAATTGATCTTCAATGAGTGCATTAGAACATTATCAACCATATTAACAGTTAACAGATGCAGTAACATAGAATAGATCATCACACATAAGGAACACACATGAACACCATGATATAAGGTGGAAACCCAATGCGGGAGAAAACCACCTGCTGCAAGTCATCTCAATCTTCTTCTTAATAAGAAAATCCTTTTACAATATTTTGTACTGGTGCAGTCTTATACCAGTACGGGAGCTACAACCCCCTATGCTCTTGTACTAGCCGATCCATTTACTAGTACGCAGGCTGCTACCTGCTACAATGCTCCAAAGATTTCCTTTAGCTCTTGTACTAGCTTAGATATTAGTACGTACGTGCTGACCTACAATCTTCTCTCCTCCAGGTACCACGCTTCATCAATTTTCAGACTGGATACACTGAAGCACAACACATAATCTAAAAGGCCAAATTTCATCCAATTTTCATACTAGACCCAACAACAACATTGAAGCTCATAATGAATCACCCAATCACTAGATCAATACATATACAATGAGATTTATCAACCAGATCTAGTCCACCAGATCATATAAGGATAAGTCATTATGAACCTGATCCATTCATCTATCAATACTGAAGCTAATCATAATCATTCACTGAATCACTGCTGTTATCAAAACATAATACCAGACATCACTTCAAAACCCAGAACACAACAATAATAAACAGGGGCAGCTAAATAGATTTCATGAAAAGTCCGCAGCTTCACCCATAGACCACCTGCGTACATGCGCACTATTTCCAACTGTGTTCCTGCGTACATGCGCACTATTTCCAACTGCGTTCCTACGTACCCACGCACTGTGCCTCACGGACTTCCTGCATACCTACGCTCTATGTCCAATGAACTGCCTGTGCACCTCCGCATCTGCAGCGCTTCTGGGCCTGCGTATCTGCGCACCTGCAGCGCTTCTGCGCCTGCGTATCTCTGCACTTTTCTTTCACTGTACTTGCGTACCTGCGGGTATAGACAATTTTCAGACCTTAAGGATAACCTAGACTATCAGATCTACAGATCTGATCATGCGCTGAAGGGATCTCAACCCATTAGTAGATCCGACTTGTAACCCTCATGTTTCTCCTTGATTTAGATTCAGCTATCTCTCACAAACCCATCACTAGAATTTCAGATCTAGCTTCTCTTAAGATCTTCTTCTTTCACAAGTGTCTAGCCAAATGATCTCCTTTGCTTTATATAGGCAAGCTCTTCCTAAAATCATGGATCAATACCATAGATAACCAAAACAAGGGGCCCAAAAACATGGGGCTCAATAATAATAATAATAATAATATAAAACAATACCACTGACCAAACCATAGGATCAAATACGTCGGGCTAAATACTATGGTCCACCATCGGATTCCCACGTGAGAATACTTTTTCACTGCATGAAAGTGCGTGAACTGGGGTCCGCACCTTTTACATGGTGTACCTGCGGGTATGTACGCACCTTTTCTAAGACATGCCTACGTGTCCGCACCTTTTGTACGGTGTGCCTGCGTACCCCTTATTTTCTTCAATATTTGATAGCTGATCATCAATCTCTGCTACTGACCTGAAGTACTGTGATCTATCACCTGTATGGGTTGCCATCAAGGACAACACTTTAGCCATAATGCCAACAGTAAATAAAAAGTTTGTTGTATCGAGAGATGTAATTTTTCTTGAATCATCCAAATATGACAATGTTGTTGAGCGGCAACTTGATCGCTTGGATAGATTCGCTAAAACAAAATCATTTCAAGAATTTGATAATCAGATTCCACATCTTGAAGGGGAGATTCCTAATCTAGATCAACATGTGGAATCTTCTTCTGAAGAACACTCTCCCCCGAATGAAACTCCAACAATGGATGATGCTTTAAGTGATGTAATTGATAGAATTGGGAGACTCAATCTTGATTCAGTCCCAACTCAATCAACAGAGCAGCCTGGACCATCTCAGAAAGGTCCCCCAAAGTGGCTCACAAAGACACTTGAAAGTGTTCATCCTGATGAAATTGGAAAAACAGGAACCAGAAATTCAAACCGACAAAATGGAGGTGATGTAGATGACTCTAATTCACCTGTGATATAGATGTTTCTTATGATTGTGAATTGAACTTGTCTACAGATTTTGAACCAACTTCCTTTAAAGAAGCTGCTTCTCATGATGAATGGAAATAAGCGATGCAAAAGGAGTATAATGCCCTCATAAAGAACGGCACTTGGAAGCTGGTTGATCCTCCATTTGGAACCAAACCAATTGGCTGCAAGTGGGTCTACAAGAACAAGTACAAAGCTGATGGCTCACTTGACAAGCACAAAGCTAGGCTTGTGGAAAAAGGTTTTGCACAGAAGGAAGGGGTCGATTATGAGGAAACTTTTGCCCCCACAGCAAAATGGGCCACCATCTGGACACTCTTTGCACTAGCAGCTCAGAACGGTTGGAAAGTCCATCAAATGGATGTAAAAACTGCCTTCTTGAATGGAGATCTAAAAGAGAATGTTTTTATGTCCCAGCCTGAAGGATTTGATTTGAAAGGACATGAACATAAAGTATGCAAACTTGTGAAGTCCTTGTATGGCCTCAAACAAGCACCGCGAGCCTGGTATGAAAAACTAACTGAGCATCTTCTGAAACTCAACTTCAATCATTTTGATCTTGATGATGCAACATTTTTTGTCAAGAAAGTTGGCAAAACAGTTGTATATCTTGTGGTATATGTAGATGATATTTTAATGATAGGGAACAATGAAAGCTACATTGCATCCATAAAGAAGGAATTGGGGAAAAGTTTTGAAATGACTGATTTGGGCTATGTTCATTACTATCTTGGCATTGAAATAACCCAACATCCAAAGTCCATATTTCTTTCTCAAAAGAAATACATTGGAGATTTGTTAAACAGATTTGGCATGACGGAGTGCAATCCTCTTACTACTCCAATGGAACAAAACTTAAAGCTCACATCTATTGAAGGAAAGGAATTTGAGTATGCAACAAAGTATAGACAGCTTGTAGGAAGTCTCATCTACCTCACTACTACCAGACCAGACATTTCATTTTTTGTTGGAATCCTCTCCAGGTTTATGCAAAAGCCTTGTGAGGGACATTGGTCTCCTGCAAAAAGAGTCCTAAGGTACTTGAAGGGAACTAAAGACCTTGGGATCAAGTATACACAAGTGGATGACTTCAGCTTGGTTGGATACTCTGATTCAGACTTCGATGGAGACAAAGAAACTGGGGTATCTACTTTAGGATATGCTATGAGTCTTGGATCAGGAGCTGTCTCCTGGAGATCACGCAAACAATTAGTTCCAGCAAATTCCACAACAGAAGCAGAATACATGGCAGCAGCTGAAGCAACAAAAGAAATTGTGTGGCTCAGGAAAATTCTTGAAGAGTTGCAGGTAAAACAAGTACAATCAACTCCACTCATGATTGACAACACCTCTACAATAAAGTTGGCCAAGAACTCAAAGTTCCATGATCGAACAAAGCACATCAATACTAAATATCATCTGATCCGACATCATGTTGAGGCCAAAACAATCCATCTCTATCATTGTTCCACAAATGAGCAAATTACAGACATCTTCACCAAAGCGCTTGGAAGAGAAAAGCTTGAAACATTCAGAACGATGCTTGGACTCACCAACATCCCTTCAGATTAAGCGGGGGAATGTTGACACCTAATCCTCTGCGATTCGGTGAATTTATGTAAATAGTTAAATTAGGAATGTGAACAGTCATCAGGAGATGAACTGAGCAGTCACATTCTTTGTATATATCAATAGCATACCTAATGAAATAAATCGAATCATCTTTTCTGCCTAATGGAGTTACTGCCTGGTCTGACAATCCTCCAATACCCTTGTCACTAATGCTTGACGTTCTTCCTCTTCCCTATCTCAGCTTCCTTCTACTCTTGAACTTCTCCTCTCGGCTTCCTCTAGAGAATCTCATTCTCTATCCTTCAACACTACTCTTCACATCTCCCTCCATAGAATATCGGTCTCTACTGCTCTTCTCGGATTCCCAAAGGAACTCTGTCTCCTAGATCAGAAACCCTATAATAGTGTTTCTCCTAATCGACTTCCTTATTACGAGATTTATGCCCAAATACAGTGACAACAACAAGCTCTACTTCAATCTTCTCTTAATGCCTTCTATCCTTCTTCATTCACACGTGGGAGAGTATATGGACCAAGATAAGAACCCTGGAAGAATGTTTCCTTCCCTATCCCTTCTTCGCACTTCTGCTTGTAGGCTTTTCTTCACACTTCTACTTGTAGGTTATTCGTCACACTTCTCTGGTAGGCTCTTCTTCACACTTCTATTCACCAAACCACTTGCTCCTAAGTGAGGTTGAGTGTGGACATTTATACACAATTTCTCATGTAACTTAAGCTAGCATGATCATTAGGAGGAAGGCCAACACCATCTAGAAAGTTATCCACTCATTATAGGTCGACTTGAAGAGGATAAGTGACAAGGTATGGGAGGAATGCTTTTCATAGACAAGTGTGTCTCTATACAATGAATTCATTACATGACAATGACTCTTTTATTATTTTATGACTAGATGAAAAAATTCCTAAAGGCTCTCAATGGGAGCCTTGACTCAAAAATAAAATATCTTGCTCATGAAACCCATGATGCAAGAATTACAATATTTTATTTTTATTCTTTACATCTCTTTACATAAAATCACAATTACATGTCATTATGAAGACCAAACCATCATTAACATCATATCAACCATCATTGTTACATAGCAATGCCTTGACTAATAACTCTATCTCTCCACAAGATCTGAGATCAATGCTGGCGAGACCAATGATTTATAGAAACTCTCATCATTGTCTCTCTTGGAACATACCCCACCTGAGTTCTTAGCGTGTGTTCCATAAGGACTATTATTATCTTGGATTACCAGTCCTCAAAGAATATTGGTCCTTCATGACTACTCTTATCTTGGATTCCCTAACTCATCTTAAAAGAGTATCGAATGCCAAATGATTACCCAATCCTCTCATTCAGTCTTCCCAAGTGAAGACTAGAATGATGTGTATATCTCTCCCTCTCAATTAAGGAGGACATATCTATTCCAATAAAGGAATTTACTTGTTTCTACAAGGAATGTACCTAAGCTCCCTCTTGCCTTAGGAATTTTCAAGTTTCTTCCAAGTTAAAAACTTTCTAGGCTCCCTCTTAATAGGGACCTACAACAACTCCTCAGGTGGAGATGATGGAACAACTAGTTTCTTGAAGAACTCCTTTCTTAGATGTCATGAAATTATCTATCATAGAGTCTTCTTCCTTTTGGAACTTCTTGTTAAGGCTCAAACCATCCATCACTTTCATCCATGATTCAGTCATGTCATCATTCCTTTCACTAGAAAGTGATCCACCAGTCTACATCTGGCCTTGCTTCATGTTATGTTGCCTTCATCATGCTATCTTCTTTAGAAGGATCTTACATCCTTTTAAATTATTTTCATGGAAGATATCCATAGTTCTTCCCTTCAGCATCCCTACATAAGCTCATCAAGATACTAGTTCATAAATAAGAAATGAACACTTGAATCGTAATTACCTTTGTGATGGTCTTCCATCATGAAATCTTCCTGTTTGCATCATCATCTTGCATACATGTTGACATATCTCCCAAAAATATCCATTGTCAACGGTCTCCATCATTTTAAGACTTCCATTAGAGTCTTCATATCTTTTTGAGGGAGTTCCTAGTCAAATCTTCTTAGTTTTCTGGATGTTTATTTCCTTTATCACAGTTTCATATCTCACGATCTCTTCCTTCCTTTCTTCAGACATTTCATTTTATTCCTAGGAACTTCTAATCAGACTTCCTTAATTATAGTTAATTTTCTCATACTCCATATGAGGATATATTATGTTGATTTCATCTAATTAAATATGTGAACCATGCATTCTTGCATCTCTTTGATGGAGGAGATCCTTTCCTTGATCATGCCCCAGTGATCCCTGTTGTTTGCAACCATATGACATGACTTCCATGATATAAATGTGAGAATACATACCTCATCATTCTTTTGAATCATCTAGACTTCATGCAATAGTTTCTTTTGAATGAAGAGACTTCATTCCCTTGATCTGCTTCATTTTCATGTTATCATACCATCATTTTATGAATTCCACAAGATTGGAATTCTTGAAGAACCACTTTTTCCTCTTGATTGGTGAATCTTGCAATGAATATTCCATCAGAGAATCTTGAGGATCTTGCATATCTTATCTTGTATATGTTATCTTTTGACATATGTATGATAACCCTTTTTCCTAGATGACTTCTTCCTTCTTCATAAGTATCACTTGAGCTTCTAATGAGGTTTACTAAGAGCTATACCCTACCTATTTGACTTCCATAGTTTTGTTCGAGATATTTATTATATTACATATGTCACGAACTCTTTCTTTTAATGCTTCTACCATGATGGCATTCTCTAATATGATGCATCCTATTTTATTTTCAAATCTTCCTATATATAATACAACAAAAGAGTACCTTTTAGTGAAGGATATCCTCTCAGTTATAGTAGAGATCTTTCACTTCCTCCTTCTTAGGTTTATTTGTCTCAGGCTCTTTTACTTCTTCAGTAATATGGGGTTTTCCCTTATTCCTCTTGTTATTTTCCCTTTTAATATTAGGACAATGTCTTCGATAGTGCCCATATTCTTTACATCCATATCATTGTACTCTATTCATGTCCTTCTTCTTCATTTTAGGACCAAATTTTTGAAAACTTTCCCTTTCTTCTTCACATAGCAGCATATGCTTGATTCTTCTCATTTGTTCCTACTTCAACTTTTCTTTTAGTCTGGTTTCTTTGATCTTACATAATGACCATAGATCTTGAAAGTAAATGGCTTCTTTCTTCCCATAAATACTTTAAGTAAAGTTTCCCCATTCCTCCGGTAGTGTATTCAGTACTATAGTGGGCATTTATTTGTCAGGCATTATTTCACCTAGATCTTGAAGTTGATCTCTTATCTTAGATATCCTCATAAAATATGAGGCTATTCCTTCTTCCCTAGAGATCTTCAATTTGTAGATTTCTTTCCTTAGAGAGATTACTTCTCCGGGAGTACTTACTGAAAATAACTCTACCAATTTTCCATATATAGATTTTGCAGTGTCTAATTTTGATACATATGGGATGAGAGAGTCTTTGATGGATTCTATAAGAATCCTATGGGCTCTTACTCCCCCCTTCTTTAATCTAGCATGTTCTTGAGTATATTATTTGGGAGGTTGAGTTATTTACCCTTTGATGTGGTCCATGACTTCATTCTCAATGAGATTTAGGTCTATTCTTTTCTTCCATGCAAGGAATTTTACAGCCCCAACTATTTTGTTGCTTACCTTGCAAAAATAATTTTTGATAGTATCAGATGAAGTCATAAACTTACTTGAGTATTTTTTGCTTGATTCCTCCTTAATCTTGATGTTGATAGAAGATTACTCCTTGAAAGGTTGAGAGAGAATTTTCTTTACAATCCTTCTTGAATGTTCTAGCCTTCTTAATATGATGATCTTGGAACTACTTCTACCGTTTTGGTCTCTCCTTCTACTTCCTTCTTGAGTATGATTTCAAGACTTCTTGCTAGAATAGATTTCTTCTATCTAGGGTTTCAGTGCGTTGAATATCTTGATCTCTTGCTTCTTTTCCTTTGAATTTATTCTCTCCTTCTTTGAAACTTGACTCTTATGTGTCTTCTTGATTAACCGCCCCTTCTTTACTTTAGCACTTAACCTCTAATGCCATGTTGAGAAATCTAGGGAAATAATGCTTAGGAGGTTTCTCTTCTTGATAATTTCTTGTGATATGATTTTACTTCTTGCATTATGATATTCTCTCTGTATATTAGCAATGTGTTCTTTTCATCAAGACAATTACCAAATAAAAAATAGAAGAAAAGAGACACACTATGTATGCTTGTCAGCCAAGGCCAAAACCTCTCACTCTTTGAGAGGAAAACCCAATCAGAAATTATTCTTATAGATATTCAATTAATGAATACCAAGACCATAAAAAACACCCTTGACTCTCAAATCCTCTAAGGCCCTTTTCACTAACCCTTGATGCTCTTCCTATTCCCTATCTCGTCTTCCTTCTACTCTTGAATTGCTCCTCTCGGCTTCCTCTAGAGAATATCAGTTCCTATCCTTCCATACTGCACTTCTCGGATCCCTATAGAGAATATCAGTATCTACTAATCTTCTTGGCTTACCCAAAGGAACTCGGTCTCCTAGATCAGAAACCCTAGAATAGTGTTTCTCCTTGACTTATTAGGAGATCTATGCCCAAACAAGGTCACAGAAACAAACTCTACTTCAATCTTCTCTTGATGCCTTCAGTCCTTCTTCATTCACACGTGGGAGAGTATATGACCCAAGAAAAGAACCCTAGAAGAATATTTCCTTCACTATCCCTTATTCGCACTTATGCTTGTAGGCTCTTCTTCGCACTTCTTCTTATAGGCTCTTCTTCGTACTTATCTTGTAGGTTATTCTTTTCACTTCTCTTCACCGAATCACTTGCTCCTAAGTGAGGAAAAGTGTGGCTATCTATAGACATGGTATCATTTCCCTTAGGTCGACATGATCATTAGGAGGAAGGCTGACATCATCTAGCAAGTTCTCCATTCGTTGTAGGCCGACTTGAAGAGGATAAGTGGCAAGGCCTTGGAGGAATACTTTGCATAGAAAAGTGTGACTCTATACAATGACTTCATTAATTGACAATGACTCTTTTATTTTTTTATGACTATATTAAAAAATTCCTAAAGGCTCTCAATGGGAGCCTTGAATAAAAAATAAAATCTCTTGCTCATGAATCCCATGATGCAAGCATTACAATATTTTATCTTTCTTCTTTACATCTCTTTACATAAAATCACAATTACATGTCATTATGAAGAGTGAACCTAGTTACACTTTTCAATGGAGCAGAGGTCTAAGAGAAGAAACAAGGATGAAAAATATCTTATTTTTGGCTCTATCTCTCTCACAAGTGTGAAATTCTAGGGTTTTGGGGCTGCAAGAAGAGGCTGAAGTTGTAGGTGTGAGTTGAAGAGGACAAAGTGCAGTAACTTGTATCTAGAAGAGAGAATACTATGTCTATACCTTGTTGACCTTGGAAAGAGTTGTCTTGCTCTAGGAAGGTCTTAGGATGAGGCTAGATTAGAGTTCTTGAGGATGTTGCAAGGCCAAAATTTTAGGTTCAATGTTGCATGACGAGTTGCAATATTGAAGTTGGAAGGTTGAATTTACAATATTGAAGTTGGTTGGTGCAGAATCAAGGAAGGACTTGAGGAAGGGATTACTTGGTACTAGGAGAAGGAACTGGCATAGGGTTTGGGCCTTTGTATCTCATTTGAAGAAAATTCTAAGAAGAGAAGAGTTTTTGGGTTTTCCCCTTGGAAAGGTTTTTCCTTTGCTGAGAGCCTAATATCTATGCCCCTTATTGTTGTTGTTATTGTTCTTGATATTGTTTGATGAAAATATCTAACTAAAGGACATAAAGAAGATAATTAATTTGACAAGAAAATATCAGGGTTAAAGGAAAACAATATTAATAGCTTCCACTTTCCATTTTCCAATGTGGGATCAAAGCTAAGGTGAACAAAGAAGGTAGCTAGAAGGACACTAGAAGGAATTACTTGTCAAGGGAAGGAAAAAGGAAACTCTTAAGGAAAGCTTCAAGGAGAATTGTCTCTTGAAAGGATGTGGTTAAAAGGACAGTTTCTACACTAAAGAAGATCAAGATTACATCAAAGGAATGTTACAAGAAGATTGTTGATCACACTTGAAATAAGAACTATTTAGAAGGTATCTATTATGAAATCAGCTCAAGAAAAGATAGAAAAGATAGATCAACGCCTTAGAATTTAGCCTCTTCGAGGGGGCAACCTCCTTTACATTACATAAATGAACAATTCTTGGATGATTCAAATGAAAAAACCTCCTTTCTATATATAGGAGTCTAAGGAGTCACAATATAACCCAACCGAGCTAACAATAATAATATAAAGCCACAAAAATAACAATAGAGGGATTCTATGGGGCACAGTAATAACAATATGGGGATAATAGGGGCACAACAATATTAATAAGGGATGCAACTACAATAGTAATGGGGTAATTACTAGTATTATAGGGACCCAACAGTATCTTTAAAGAAAACATCTAGGGATCTTATTGGAAGTTGTTGCTAGAGAAATCCTAGGGAACATCTTTCAAGAATGTTTCTTCAAAGATTTGGGAGGCATCAAGAAGTTTGAAGGCCATCAAGGAGAATCTTGATCTCAAGTATCATATTATTACATCATGTTTTAATCTTCAAGTCATATGGGTTCATTCTACAACATTAGAAATAAGCTCGTTGGGGCATCAAACTATCTAACATAGAAGAAAATAATTGATTAGATACTCACAAAACAAGAAGTAATAGAATCTGTTACTGGGGAAATCTCTGAAAAAAGTGAGACATGACACAAGAACTATAAAAGTATAAGAAAGGGGAAGCAATGGCTCAAATGATCATATTTGAATCTATTAAAGATTCTATGGTTCCATTTGTTTCAAACTTGAAAACTTCCACAACCATATATGAGAAGCTATTGAATTTGTACTCTATATGTACAATAGGACAAAAGATGTCTTTGTGGAACAAGTTATATAGAATGAAAAAAATAAAAGGATGAGGATGTGGCATCCTTTCTTATGAGAGTCTCTCAAATAAGAGACCATATGCAAGGAATCAAGGAACCAATTACTAATTTTAAGTAACCATTTGTGTACTGAATGCATTGCCACTAGAATGGAGCAACTTTGCAACAAGCATCTACTCCAATAAGGATTCAACTCCCTTTGATGAGTTGTGGGCTCAATTCATATTGGAAGAATCAATGATCAAAGTAAAAGATTATATTGGATCAGATGAGCAATCTAAAGCCTTTCTAGCCCGAGTCGAGAATATGAAAGGAAATTTTTGTAATTCCAAGAATAAAGACATGTCCAATGTTCAATGCTTCAAGTGCAATGAGTTTGGAGACTTCAAAAACGACTGTCCAAACCAACAAAATAACAAGAGAAAGGAAAGGAGTGAAACTCATGTAGTTGAAGTAGTGGGAGAACCTCAGAAGAAGGCAAAGAAGGAATAAATGAATGATATTTACTACTAAATAAGGTTCACTGACTATCAGGTTCTTTAGGAATATTAATATTTATTTTAGGATAGTTTGTTTTGAATCATAGAAAGAAATCATATGATAGTGGCACATTTTTAAATTTATGTGACTGAGTTTCTTTATAAAAATTATCTTGATAGATAGGTAGACCATTTTTCATAATGTTCATCCAAGGATTATTTAACATCATGTTATAATTTGTCATAATGCCTAATTTGATCATCATGATCTTGGAAGGATCTTCGTTATAAAAGGTCCTTAGGAAATGCATCATGACAAGGAAAGTAGACATTCCATGTAATGTGGAATCAATATTGTTGAAGGGATGAAGGAATGCAATTGGTCAGGTTGCAGGGTCAAATAGCTAGATGATTGGATGAAAGCATAGGAACGCATGTTGAAAATAAACTTTAGATAAGATTCATATGTATAAGAATATTATGGAAGAAATTTGGTTATAAAATTATGCTTAAGTATCTATGATGTTCGAGAAAGAACAAAATTTGACTTACTTAAGGATGTATAAAAAATTAATACTTTCTCTAAAATATGTAAGATAATGATTAACATCTAGTATAGTCTCTAAAATAAAAGTTGTAACTTGGTAATCAAGTTCAATCCTTGGGCACTCTAATGCATGAAGGAAGATTCATATGGAGATGGACCATGAGGATTTTGATGGAATGAGAAGGTCATCATAATAAGGTAAGTCTTATTTTCATTATTCTTAGTTATCTGGTTAACATATTATTTTTCTACCTAGAAGAATGTTGTAGGGATACATGATGACAGTTGAGGCAAATTCAATTATATGGATGAAAATGTATGAGGCTTATTGAGGAAATTTGAATATCTCTTACCTAGAAACTATGAAGTCAAGATATGTTGATCTTGGAATTGGATGGTAGGGGTACGAGAATATAACCTGAAGGTAAAAGAATATCACTTTCATAAGAAATCCATGATCAACTTGAAGTTTAGGAAGGCTCAATGCAATGCATTCATGTTGAATATGAAAGTGATGAGCAAGAAAGGTGACCTGGATCATGTCAAAATATTGAAGAGAGAAGGTGTCTCCATGACACCTTGAAAGAAAGAAAGCTTGATGATATAGAGGAAAGATGGATTCAGGTAGCTATGAAGAACTGGTAGTTGATACTCTTGTGAAGACAAGTTGTAAGGCTTGTGATGGTGACTTCCCAAATAGAAAGGAAGTTTATATCTCCACTGATTTTGAGAGGGAGTAAGGGAGTCTCCTTGTATAGGAGCAAGGTTCCATTCTCAAGATTAAATATAATAGGGATGCCCTCTCTAGTTGAGAGGGAGTGATGTTGGACATCAAATTTTAATTCTCCTCTTTAGTTGATGAATATAGAATGACAGAGGATTGGATAAGCAAATATGGTTTCCTTGAGGATAAAACATCCAAGAAAGGAAATGTATTGATACTCTTTGAGTATGTGATAGGTATCCAAGTGAAGAGTGGTCTAAGGGGACCGATACTCATTGGAGACTCACGATTGGAGATACAATATAATAATAGTCCTAAAAGGACATATTTTGTAGACATCTGAATGGGGTATGCACCTTGTAGAGGTAGTGCGGTATCACAAGTAAATATTCCCAACATAATGCTCTTGATTAAGGAAGAGATTGTCTAGTTAGGCCTCAAAGACAGTGTTGGTCATAATGATGATACTTACAATATGTCTTATCAATTCGATCCTTCTTGTGAGAAATATTCAGTTTTAGATATGATGTAGTACTAGTTGTACAATTATGAATATCTCCCTAGTTGAGAGGGAGTGTTGAGAAATGTAACTAGTTTTGGTCTTCATAATTGTTGTACTCATTTCAATATGTACCCTATGTAACAAACAAGAAAATAAAATAAAATTTAGTATTATTAAAGCATGTGTTCCTTGATATTTATTGATGGTCTTCTAGGTAAAATAATTTTCTTCATGCTTCTAGGGGTTGTTAGGTCTTATGATTTCATGTCATGAGTCAAGGGAGTCAACATCATGTTTATAAGAACCTTCCAGGAAAAATAAAATTGTAAAAGGAATAATTTTCTAGTTTAGAAAGGCCTGGAGACTCCAAAAGTACAATTCACCCCTGACAACATCAAGTTGGCCTAAAGGAGGGAATTCAAACCCTTGATAAGGCTATATAAAGTAGAAGTTCGACCTCATTTGGGGGTCACTCACTACGCAAGTTTGATATATCAAGAAAGACTTCAATATGTAGCTGGGAAGCTAGAAGAAGGAGAGCGAAGGTATAAGAGAAGAAATAAGGACGAAAATATATTTTTCTGGGCTCTATCTCTCTCACATGTGCAAAATTCTATGGTTTCTAGGCTGCAAGAAGAGGTTAAAGTTGTAGGTCCGAGTTGTAGGAGGATGAAGTCTAGTAACTTGTAGCTAGAAGAGAGAATACTCTATGTAGACCTTGTTGACCCTAGGAAGAGTTTCCTTGCTCTAGGAAGGTCTTAGGAGGAGGCCAGATTAGGTTTTCTAAGGAAGTTGCAAAGCCAAAATTGTGGGGTCAAGGTTGTAGGATGAGTTGCAGTATTGAAGTTGGCAATCAAAGTTGCAGTATTGAAGATGGTTGGTGTAGAATCAAGGAAGGACTCGAGGAAGGGTTGAATTGGTACTATGAGAAGGACTCCGTCTAGAGTTTGGGTTTTTATATCTCATTTGAAGTAGATTCGAGGAAGAGAAAAAATTTTAGGTTTCCCTTGGAGGGGTTTTTCCTTGGCTAAGAGTTTAATATTTGTGTCCCTTATTTTTGTTGTTATTGTTATTAATATTGTTTGATGAAAATATATAACTAAAGAACATTAAGAATATAATTAAGATTCACAAGAAAATATCAAGGTTAAAGAAAAAAAAGATTAATCGCTGTCACTTTCCATTTTCCAATGATTTGAATGCCTGATTAAGTGCATGATATGAGTATATGCTTGTGATGTTGCATGAAAGAATGATCATGTTCTAAGGCAATTATACTGATATAATTATACGTGTGTCCCTTATTATTGTAGTTTTTTATATGATAATATCTAAGTAAATAACTTAAAGAAGATAATTAAGATACACGAGAAAATAACAAGGTTAAAGGAAAACAAAATTAATAGCAACCACTTTCCATTTTCAAGCAATTTGAATGCATGATTAAGTGCATGATATGAGTATATTCTTGTGAGGTTACATGAAGGAATGATCATGTTTTAAGGAAATTATTCTGATATAATGCATGTTGAGATAGCTAATATGCATAGCAGTGTAAGAGAGAGGGACCCCATAGTTGTTAAAAGGGAGAAAAATTTGGGTTGTGAGCATGGTAAAAATTTGAGAAAAAGTAATTCTTTGTTTAATAAAATTTCTATGTACTTTATGTTAGGGTCAATAGTTTTTATTTGTCGAATGTCTTCGAATTTTTTAATTTTCAGTTTGAATAAGTCGAACTTATAGTCACTATCACTGTCATAAGTTCGAAAGTCATGATCAGACATCGCCATGAGTTTAGTCATTAGGTGGTCCAGTCAAAGCATGAAGCAGTATTGAGTCATTGGGGGTCATGGTTACATATTTCTGAATAGTCAAGTCATGAGGTATGTGTCAGTTATGTGTATGTCTAAAAGTTTCTCTTGAGATCATTGTAGTCAATTTCTGTTGCTCAAGGAAAATGGTCTTTTGAGAATATCCTATTTCTTATTCCCCCCCTCTAATCTACCCTTGTTTCCCTACATTCATAACCTAAACCTTCCTTTATCCATTCATAAGTCCCTTTTCCTAGTACCTATTCATTACTCATATAAACTTCATTTTCCCCATCCTATCCTAAACCTATTTCCTCCAAAGACCATGATTATACACTATAGATGACATAACCCATATATTCCCCACTATCCAAGAACACATGCTCCATGATGTTTTAATGATTCCCATGCACAAACCATCATATCATCCCAAATGGAGTGCCTTATCACATCATGCTACATGAAAAATTAAGTGCTAATTGAAATCAAACAAGTGACTACCTAATTTCCATACAGTGTTCTCACGCTGGGCCAGGTTGCGCAGAACATCAAACTTGGAGGCCTCAAATCAAACCTTAGCAGGGACCAATTTTAGTTTCCAGCAAAGCATAGTGACACAGATGAAGCTATGACCACTCGAAATGATCTTTGCACATGCAGCGCTGCTCACTGGTTCACTGTATACAATGTTTCTCACTCACTAAATAATGGCTCCCTGGTGCTACACAGTCACAAACCAATTTGATTCTTCACCTTCTGCGGGTCCCGAGGTAGGAGGCCTTGACACTTGTTCTAAATTCATGTTAATAAGCCTAAGTCCAATTCATTAGAGTCATGATTATTCTTACTTTCCACAAGTGATGCGCATGCTCTGTGCCAGCCAGACGACGATTAAAAATATCTGAATTTTGGCTTTGGTTGTGTAATTAAATTTTGGAGAGTTATCGTGTGTGGAGTCGACTTAGTAAAGGGTTCGTAGGTTTGGTAAATTTTCTAGAAGTCTCACTAAATATTAGTACCCTCCATTTCAAATTGCCCAACGTGTAACCTTTATATTCTATGGTTGTTGCTATTGTACGTAGATCCTAGGGTTGTTATTACAATACACAATATTTGGCATTACTGTCCAAATATCTATAGTGAAGTTATTTATTTCATCCTTGTCATCTGCCACAAGGGTCAAAAGAAACTTGTTTGTCTATTTCCCTATGTGTATAAGAGTAAAATGGCTCCCACTGTGAGAAAGGGAGGTGAAATCATATGTGTCGAGCCAAAAACCCTAGCACTAGTCAATTCCAGTCCAACAATTAGGGTTTCCTTTGAGAATTTAGGATGTATTCCTTTTTGTGAAAGGGTACAAGCTGTAGGTCACCATACACAGTTGGCTAGCCTATTTTCTTTAAATCTCAAGGAGGGAAAGGTGAAATTAGGGAGCCTGGAACTAATTGTCTCTGAGAAACTGATTGTTGATGCCACAACCATACCTACAAATGGAGAGAAATGGTTTAAGGGAGATGACCTGGATGTTGCATTCTTCAAAGAGTTTTTCAAACCATAGTATAAGAATAAATTTGATACCACTTTTCCTAGTACATATCTCCAGGATCACCATGGTCAGTTGCTTAAAGTTATTCAGAGATATTTCACTTGTGAGGGTAGGTTCAGTAAAATCTATCAGTACCATCTCAGACTTTTGATACATTTCACTGAAAAGAAGCCCATGAACCTATCATATTATTTGTCCAAAAGTTTAGGGAGGATGGTAGAAAAGGTGTAGGCTAAGAAAGACAATCACAAGTCTAGTTTATTTCATTTCTCTTTGATCAATATTTTGGTCATGCATGAACTTGACAAAAAGAAGATTTCATGGAAAAGTTTTCTGTCAAGTCTTGGTTTATTGCCTCAAACATATTTTTCACCCATGGAGATTTCTAAAGATAAATAAGAGCCTAAAGATGAACCAATAGCCAAGACAATAGTGAAGGAAGCAAGTCAAAGCAAGAGACAAAGCAAAAAACCAAGCAAGAAGTCAAGCACAAAAGAAAAGAAGAAGGTTCAAGCATCAAAGGTTCATGTGGCAGAAGTTCTAACAATAAATATTTAGTTGACCGAATTGAAAGAAGAGGAAATAGTTAAAGATAAACAGTTCTTATTGATACCTAGAACTAGGTCAAAGGACAATTAGGTTGTTGAGGAGCCAACTCCTCAACCAAATGATGTTGCTCCAGAAGATAAACAAGAAGAGGAAGATGCTCAATTTGTGTTGAGACCTAGAACTAGGTCAAAAGCCAAATGGGGTATTGAGAAATCAGTTGAGGATTTAGTTGAAATGCCAACTCCTCAGCCAATAGATGACATTTCAGGAGACAAACAAGAGAAAGATGTAGAGAAAGAAACAGATTTCTAGATGAAATAAGTGGATGATGAAGTTGTCAAGCTAAAATATGCTCTTGCAAAGGCACAATTGAAGATGGCCTTTTTGAAGAGGAAAAATAAAGAGCTTTGACATACTTCTTCACAAGTAGCTCAGGAAAAAGAAGAGTCAAAGGAACCCCTCAAGCCTACTGCACAAGATAAGGGTAAACAAGTTATATATATATATATATATATATATATAGTAGGAGGAAGAGCCTAGAAGGCCTACAACCATAGAATCAAAAATCAAGGGTGGGTGCAACAAATGAAACAAATAGCCCAATCCCCAGATAAACCAGATTTTGATCAATGGAGGGAGTATCACAGGTATCTAGAGGAGCTTGAGGAATTCCAAATGCAGGTGATGCAAATATCACAAGACAATGAATATTTCAAGAAATTTGTCGGTCAATTGATTCTGGACGTTGATAAGGAAGTGCTACAAGCTTGTAAAGCAATTGAAAGAGCAAAACATTTCCTCAAGTGGGCTCTCCCTGTAAGGAAGCAAGTGAAACAATACTACATAAGGAACCTGGTTCTAAAGAGAAGGGTGAGGATCATGAAAGAGAAGTTATCAAAGGCTTGGAAGTTAGTAAAGAGGTATAGAGAGGCAGTTGGATTACCTGCACCTAGAAACACACCTAAACCAAGGTCCAAGCTACAAGCAACAACACCAAAACCACCTCAACCATTAGTGATAAAAGAAGATAATACTCCATCCAAAGGTATTGAGGTCAAGCCATCTTCCAACAAACCTTCATCTAGTAAGAGAAAGAAGAGGTAATGTTTTTTGTTGAATGATCAAATTTTTGATGATTGTTGAAGATTGTCAGAGTTGCGTAGCAGAATCCTTTCAGTTTTTGCAAAGATTGTATGTGTCACTTTTTGTCATCCTGAAGGTTTCCTTGAGGAGTCTGAGAGGTTTGATCATATAGTTGGGCAATGTTTTGAATTTTGAGGCAGGAAAAAGGATATATAAGAACAATTTGAAATCATGCTACACAGCCACTGTGCAACACATATTTGGTAGCTGATTATTGTTTCTTATTTTTTATTTCTAAAGGCATGGTACGATGACTAGGATAATATTATCATGGATTAGGATGGTGTTTAAGATAGGATATCATGATAAGATCTGAGTTAGTTTTTTTTTTCTACTAAAAGAAAAAACTTAAGATATGTTTAAGAACTTGCTACTTTTGTGATCATTTTGACCTGTCTCATGGATAACAGATTCGTTGTATCTGGTCATGAGATTTTTTGAAGATGTAAGGCTATTTAATGCCAAATGATACAATCTAGAGGGGGTTAGATGTTATTGTGAACTTTTTCAGAGATATTTTTGCATTGTGATTTTTATTAATAATAATACTTAATGTTGAGATATTCTAGTGATCATTGCAGAGATACTTGCAATATTATACTTCGAAAATGTTTCTCTATTGTGTATTTGTTACCTAATTTAATTTCTTCCTCAGTCTTCTTTAAGGGTATAATGGAACAACTATATTAGAATTCATCATACATGCTCTAGTTTCGTTGAGTATTAATGTTTTAGATGTGAATGAAATGTGTTATTCCTTTAAATCTCATGTTTTGCCTCTTAATACTCACCCAGTGAAATGCAGTAACAAATATATCATTTGTTATGTCATGTGTGGATGAGTGTTTTATATGTTCATTTTGCACTATACTACAATTTTTTTCCTATTCGAAGTATGTGCTAAACAAGCCTCTGTGCATGTAATTGGTTGGTATATGCATAGGTATGACAAGCTAGTAATTTTATGATCACATGCATCCATATTCCAGATCCTTTCGCCAAGTTCCAATAAACTTTTAAAATCCTCTTCACATATGATGTATATCAAAATATGTGCTTCAAAGTCTCTAATATTTATGGTTTTCAAGTGAGGGAACCCCCTCCAGCTAGAAAAAACTAGTTTCTAGCCAAAAGCAGTTTTTGGTTACCTCTGTGGCCCTTTCCTTAGCCTAAAGGGATTCATAAAGTGCTAACACTTTATTCATGTGATGAAATCCCTAATGAGTTGGAAGCCTACCTTTTAGAGTTTCATTAAAGGCTATATATGGATAAATGATCAATCAAGGAGGCTAGGTTGGGTCAATATGAACTAGATGGACAGTGAAGTCACAATTGTGAAATTCGATTAAGAAGGGAGTTTTCATTAACTGAAAATTGTGATTGGCTGACATATTTTATTTATGAAAATAATATAAATGCATGAATTGTAAGCAACTAGAAATTTATACTTGCTATGTTTATGGAAATATATTAAGGTCACCTAATGAATTCCATGTCACATGGGATGTTCATATGGAAAGTGTGCAAGAATGGTCTCTTGTTGTTAGCTACCACATGAAAGAAAGTAGTGTCCTTATGTTTATGCGTGTGAGACTTGTCATGTGAATGATTGAATACAAGAGAGGCTAAAAAAGAAATTTAAAAATATTTTTTTTAAGAATAGGATGGAATATGTGCAAGGATGGAACATCCATGATGAGATGTATATGCAGATGTTTGGGTGCATGATTTAAGGAATTTTTTGAATGTGTAAATTTAATACATAGTGAAAATTATCTTTATTAATATTCATTGAAACTTGTGTGTAATCAGATGAAATGATAGAGTTGTGACTAATATGTAAAATTTAGTCATTTCAGGGGCTACTGAATGTTGGAAATCAAGTATGCTAAGAAGCTAGTTGAACTCCTTGAAAAGATAATATTTGAGAATGCATGTGATGGAAGCAAAATAAGTAGGGTGAGTAACAAGAAAAGGTAAAAAGGTAAAGGAATTGGGTAAGAATTCCTTTCACATGAATTTGATATCTTTTGTTTTTTAAATCAATGCATGTATTGCACAAATGCCCAAGAAGGGGTATGATTAAGGAAAAAAAAATTCAGCACAAAAAGATTTAGTAAAATCTTAATAATGTGTGCATGCATTGAGCTACCATGTTAAACAAAGATTAAATGAATGAATAATAAACTCATGAGATAAAATATGTTTGGTAATGCATTGGGAAAATGCATAAAAATGTGGGATGTATGAAGAAAATGTAGAGACTTCAATTGTGTTCATGAGTCCATGAGTATTGTCCCAATAGTTCCTAAGCTTCAGAAAAGTGAATTTATCATATAATATTGAGTTTGTTGGTATGGAATATGTAATTAAAGGATTGGTTTTTTGTAATTAATGTGAAAATTGTATGAAATTGTTGATATATGAAATCAAGTTTGTCATTAATACTTAGTGGGTTATGACAAAATAAATAAGTCTTCGGTGTTTAAATATTTCTAGAATATTTGTGATGCATCCATGAGTTACTATGGCATGATTTGGTCTTGACACTCATATTTTGAATCATGATGATGAATATGCTTGGTGCATTGAGTGCGTATATGCTTATTTGAGACAATTAATTGTATGATTGGATGTCATGGAAAGAAATATCTTCTAATAATTTTGAGAATTGTTTAGTAGTAGATTAAGTGGCATATATCCCTCATCCTACAAAGCAAAGTGGAAGATAATTACTCATGAATTTAGAGATATTATGTATATTTCAGTTTTGGCCCTTTGGTTATTGAAATATATGTTTGAATGCATAATAGAATGTCTAGAATGATTATAATGCAAATTAATAATGCAATTGTAGCTTCATTTCAATTTATTTTTAAATCAACTTCAAGTGATTGAATTATTATGTCTATAATATTTCTGAGATCACTTCATTGATGTTATAAATCTTGCAGTTAAAATATTGTGTGTGACCACTATTTGGTTGATTGAAAGTATAAATTGTAGTTTAAATAACCTTGGTTATGATATGAATGTTGAGTACTACCATATGCAAGAGTCAAACATCATGAGAAGAATATCATAATTATAAAATATGATTACTATATGAAGCAAGGCTGGAAAAGAAAAGAAAAATGAAGAAGATTTTATTTAAATTATTATGATTAATATCATGGAAATTGTATGCATGTGATATAGGTGAGATGATGATCTATCTAATAAGGATATATGATGGTTTTGAAGCTGAAAATTGTAGGAACAAGGCCATTGTGGTGACACTAGAACCCTATGACATGCATTGACCACCACGATTTATATTATGACAAATGTGTTGTGTTATTTAGAGAAAGTTAAGGGGATGCCTTGGATGTATGACTCCATAAGTCTCGAGACTCTTCATGTATAAGAAATACTTTCCAAGGAATGGATTGCCCAAGAGATTAGAGGAAGGGAAAGGGATATTTGAACTTAGAAGGTGTGTGATTGCAAGAGAGGGGATACTTGAATGAATTGATTTTCAATGATTCATGTACATACTCATTAGGATCATGAATCATTATGTTTTTCAAAGAAAGAAATGAGTTTCACTTATTCCCTATGGAAGCCTTATGAAGTAATGGACAACCATGCAAGAATGCATTGGAATGCTAGGAGTTATAGAGGTAACTAGACCTTGAAAAATGAATGAAAATACTTGAAGTGGCAACTAAGGACATGGAAAATGTTATTGATATGAACGCGGCATATCCCTTCTTATACATGGAATGGTTCTATAGATAGTAGAACACTGAGGCTGATGTTCCTTAAAGGGGGAGAGGATTGTGACACCCCTTTCATTACCCCAAATTTTGTAATGTAATTACAAACATATAATGTTGGGGTGCTAGCATTGATGCTATGATATCAAACTATATTATATGACATAATGTTTATCTTTATTAATAAAAATGCTAGAGTTGAAGAGTGGGGGCTGCCAACATATTACGATGCCTTGGGAAGGGGGAAAACTTGACATAAGAGGAAAAATATGCCTTGGGTGAATATTTTCCTTTGATGTGATGGTTAGTCTTCCCAAGAAGTTGAAAGTTTGGGAAGATGAAGGGTCAATGTGTGATTATAGAAATAAGACGAAGGATAAATCAAGGGGTTCTTCTTCTTGGTTCTTAAGATTCTATTTCTTCTCTCTTTTATTACTCTATTATACATCTCTCTCTCACTTATAAAAATCAAATTGGAATGAGAATTAGTGACAACTTGTGTAATTGAAATTGAATGTGTTGTAGCACTTTTTCCTTGGATAAGATGGCTCTAAGGACTGGGATTTTTCATATTTGTGTGTGGAACAGAGAGCATTGAAGAAGGTAGGGTCGAGGAACTATAATGATTAGAGAAGGACTCCCTTGCGTTGTGCATACCAACATTTTCATTTTTGAATGTATATGGGCCTATTAAGGGAATGGAAAGGTTGAAAATTAAGACTTTTTATTATTCGTTGAGGAGAGTGGGTTTCACTTTTTGTGTTAAATTTGGTCTAAAGACTATGTGCTGAATCCCTGGGTTTAGTTTTTACCTCAAGGCATCAAGACCTACTTTGTAAGTGGCAAAATATGAGAAAGGCTACAACATAGTTGAGCCTATCGTTTGGTGAGATGTGGCTCACTCTTCTTCAACCAGGGAAAATTTTAAGAACCCCCCTAAATTTATATAGATAATGAAAGGAAAATTCCCATGATACATAGGAAAAATGGAAGGCGATTTTATCAATAATATAATGTATATATAATTTTTTTGGCGAATCTCTCACCAAATTATATTATCTTCTAAAATCATGGCGAATCTTTCATTGGATTATAAAATCTTGTAAGATCTTGGTGAATATTTCAATAAAAAATAAAGGCTTTGTAAAGGGCTAACAAAGTTCGTAATGAGTATTTCTTGTAATGGCTTGAAGCCTTGCTAATCAATCCATGAAGAACCAAAACAAGTATATTCCTTATATGGAATATAAAGATATTTCTCATGGAAAGTCAATTAGTTTTAGTGCAGGTGGTAGGGAGAAATCCTACATGTGACAATGTGTTGGACTCATAATGAGTATTTCTTGTAATGAATATGAGCCTTGTTTTCTAAGCAATCCCTCAAGGACTGAAATATGTATATTACTCATATGGAATATAAATATATTTCTCAAGTATTGGAATATAAATATATGAGTGAGGAGTGGGAAATGAGCCAATATAAGTCCTTATAAAATTGACATGAAGAAGATAAGTGCAAAAAATAAAATAAAAAGGTGAAAATGGAAAAATTGAGAAGAAATACAAGGGAAAAATGGTGAAACAACAAATCAATAATCCATGGGAGAAACAATGATTATAGATAGTGAGGGAAGATGTTCCCTCAGCCTAGGGGTAACAAAGGTAGACATTAGAAATCTCACTTATGCAAATGTAGCTAAACAAACATTAAGCTCTATGCTAGTCATGAGAGGGAGGAAATCTGGGAAAGAAATGTGAGAATAAGAATTTAAATGAAACAAAGCATTGGGGTTACAATCCTTTCTCATTGAGTTTGGGTACTTCCTTTGAGGCCTATTGAAAAATTAGGAATGATCTATCTATGTATCTTGTTATATAATTAGTTTGTAAAATAGTGCCAAGTAGCTATGTTGTAGCATGGATTTTGTGAAATGTTTTTTACTCATCCTACCTATCTTTAGATGGAGATGAACAAATATGAGTATTGGAGATAGAATTCTCCTATTTTTTTGTTGTAACAAATTGTACAGGTATAGCCATGTCCATCATTAAGTATGCCCCAACTGTATCGACAATATTCCCAAACCAAAAACTTTTTAGTACTAAAAAACATAAAAATCCAACATTACATACTATAAGGACATATTAATAAAATTTGCATGGTGAAAATCAGGATGAAAGGTTATAGCGCATAAAGGTTTGCAATAGAAATCAACCTTAAAACTGCTGCGGCCAAGAAAAACAATGATAATAAGCCCGCATCTCCCTTGGAATTTTATGTATCAAGATGAAACCCCAAAATGCAAAGCCCTAGCCAAAAATAAGTGAGAACCCCTCGCATCAGTCAAAGAAGAGGTTTCTGCCCTGCAAAAATGCTCAACATTTCAAAATGATGTCCTTAAAATGTAGAGCCCTACATATATTCGCAAGAGCTAAGAAGGAAGATGAGATTTCACTATTTGCAAGTAGGTAAATAGCCTGATCATGATTTAAGTAATGTTTTGTTAAATTTCGAGGGTTGCAATTTGCAATTCAACTCAAAAAAATTATAATGTAATTAACTTATTTATTCTTTATCTTAGAGTATTTTTTGAATTGCCAGTTTTTACATCTTAGTATCATCCTCCCAACAATCTGAGCGCAAAGAAGCCTATCATGTGGTAAGGAATCTTTTTTCTACTAGGGTTTTGAATTTTAGACCATCATTGGAAAACTTGGCTCGATGTGAATAAAAATAAGTTTTGAATATTTAGTTTTTAAATATGTACTAATTATAAAAGCTTTTATATAACATTTGAAACTAAGGAGAGATTTAGTTTTCAGTTTTGAATATTTATTTTTTAAATGTATATTAATTACAAAAGTCTAGGGAGAGATGTAGTTTTGAGAGAGATTAGTAGATAAGTGTTGTTATGATTTTGCTTAGTGAATTTCAGTTTTAAAATTGTCTATATTGACAAAAATTATTACAAAATATTTAAATTTTAAAATGAATATACATGGTCACCTTAGGTACTATGATTGTTTCCTTAAGATGATAAAAAATGAACTAGCTAGAATCTAACAACACTTTAGGATACCTCTAAGGACACATATAAAATAATAATTATAGTTATCATATTAAAATAATAATTTATGTTTTAATTTAACGGAGTCAACATAATATTATATTGCATGATGGTTTTTTAAAAATTTTCATATATATATATATATATATATATATATATATATATATATATATATATATTAGACAAACCCTTGTAACTTGAAATGACCTATATTATATTTATAATTAATATATATATATATATATATATATATATATATATATATATTTATTTATTCATTATGTTTTGTGAGTGACCTCCTTGTGGAAAAATATCATGTTTGAGTGATGATTATATAAATAAATCATTACAAATTTAATGATATCTCAATTCAGAAATTGAAAGTGAAGATAATCATTCACTCACAAATTTGGACAACTTGTAATTATAATTATCAAATCACTTTCCCTTTATATAATATTGTCTCATCAATAATTTTTATATCAAGTTAATTAATTATAATTTAAATTAATTTTAAAAAAATAACCATTAAGATAGAAAGTGATTAAGTTGTTAATATACCATATTTTACTATACACAAACTATAAAATATAAAGCAACAAAAAAACATTTTTCCTCATGATATTAGAAAACCTGAAATCTCCCAACAACTACTAGTGCTTCTAGATTTTTTTCAGCCCCATAATTAATATTTTTCATATTATTTATTTTTATTTTAATTTAAAATGAAAAAAAATATTAATTAAGTGGATAGATGTCTTTGTTTTGGAATAGTGTTTCACAATCATGATCAACTTATGCAAACCTCCCAAGTGATATGTAGAATATGGGCACTTAATAGGCAAGGGTCATAGATGCTTCACCTGATCAAAACCATAATCAAAAGTAAACTATATGCCTATGTAAAAAAACCCTTACATTTTGCAAATCAAGTATACTATTTTAAGAATTCACAATATACCTCTCTTTTGATACACACCAACCTAGATCCATCCTTTAGAAGGCGTAATGGTAGGATTTCTTCCATAAGGCCTAATGTGTGTAAGAACAGAAAGCATGTCGTGGTTTCTTGATGCAGGGCTTGATGCGGGGAGTTGGCTCTCTAACTACCGGGGCTAAATGAATTACCACCAGTACGCTACATGGCATAAGGCCTTTCAATCCAATATCGACCCACCTGGAGAGATATCAGGGGTTGATACACCATAAGGATGCGTAAGCAGGCTCGACGCACGAAAGGAGGTAGACCTTTGGTGTCACCTTGAGGAAAGCCCACCAAAGCTGGATTTCGAACAGTAGTGGGGAGACACAGAAATCAGTTTGGGTTAAGGTGAATGGGAAATGAGAATATAAAATGAGAGGGTTTCAAGGGATACCCAGAGGAAGAGGGAGAAGATGGATTTAGGCTAGTTTATGAGAATCAAAACCTAGCGAGTGGGAAATGAGAATCAAAACTAATGGTTTCAATGCATAGGAAGAGGAAGAGGGAGAAGATGGATCTAGGCTAGTTTAATTCCTCCTTTAAAAAAACTATATTCCACATGAATATCATGGGAAATACCATGGGTTCTCATAAACATAGAGCTCAAAAACCACTAGTAACTTCACAGAACAAGACAAAATCCTTGGATGAAATAAAAAAAACCTCCCAAATGATAGCTAGAATACGGGCACTTAATAGATAAGGGTCATAGACCCTTCACCCGATCAAAACTAGAATATAGACACTTAATAGGAAAGGGTCAGAGATATTGCACCTGATCAAAACCATAATCAAAACTCGTCAAAACCAGAATATGGGCACTTAATAGGCAAGACCATAATCAAAGGTAAACGATATCCATGTGTAAAAAAAATCTTACATTTTGCAAATCCAAGTATACTACTTTAAGAATTCATAGCATGCCTCTCTTTAGATATACACGAGCCAAGATCCATCCCTCTCTAAGCTTGAGAGATCGACAAATCTTGAGAGATAGACAGTTAAGGCTAATGTGAAATGTGAATCAAAACTGAGGGAGAGAAAGAGAAAGAGCGAGAATGAGAAGATGGATTTAGGATGGTATAATTCCTCCCTTTAAATAGACTATATTCCACATGAATACCATGGGTTCTTATAAACCTTGAGCTCAAAAACTAGTAATGGAAAACACAATATCTCTTGATATAATAAAAAAATAATAATAAAGAATTTTCATTTTTACATAGAGTTATTTTTATTTTTATTTCAAATTTACCTTTACTCAACAAAAATTGATTAAAAAAAATAATAACCTAAATTTTTTACATAAAATAATAACGTAGACTTTTCATTTTAACATAGGGTTATTAATTATCAAATCTCTAGATAGATCCAAATTTAAAATGGATCTAGGCTTGTTTAATTATTAATTATTATAATTATTTATTTTATTTATTTGTAATGTAATTTCATTGAGTCAAAGTATTTTAATTTTTAATTAATTAATTAATCAATTTTTTTAATTTGATTGAGTCATAATGTTTAGATAACATAACATGACATTACAATATCTTTTCATACAAAAATGTAATAACATTAAATTAAAAAAAAACTATAAAATATTTTGATTGTAAAATGAGAGATGGTTTTTGGGCATGTGATATTGATAAGTCATGGTATTGGCCCATGGTATTGTAACAAAGCATGTTCACAACTTAATAATGTCCGTGGTAAAGTGGGGGTGAATATCCATGGTTAAAAAAATTGTTATATTATAAGTATTAAATTTTTATGTGCTTATTAATAAAGTTTAAATATGGTTACAAAATTATTAGACTAACTTACATGATAAAATGGATCTTAATTTATAACTATTATTTATATCTTATATATTTGAATGTTATAAGGGATTTAGATATATCTTAAAAGTAGTTATAATATTTTTGCTTTTAGATTTAATTAAAAAATGTTATAAAATTAAATTTAGATAAAATGTTTATAAATATTTTGATTGTGAAATGAGAGATGGTTTTTGGGCATGTGGTATTGGCCCATGGTATTAAAAAAAATTGTGCCCAATGTAAAGTATTAAATCATTTTAATCTCCCAAACCAGGGGCAAATATCAAAATTCGGCGATTTTAAGGGAATACGATTTCCCAAAACCGGTGAATCGGGCCAAATGAAGGTTTGGTTAGTTTATCTGCCCATTTTTTTTATTTTGGGCTAAAATCAAAAAATTAATTATTTTTTAAATAAAATTGGGGCTAACTATATGAAAAGAGTTTTTAATAAAAAATTCTCCCTCTTAAAATGTAAAAACCCTCAAATTTCGCCTTTGGGCTATAATTCGCCCCTAAAATTTACCATGTCTTCAACTCTAGATTGCAAAATATTTGACTCAAGATAAATATCTATTATGTGTGATTATCTAATTTCTCTTTTCAACAAGTTTATATGTACACGCATTTGTATTTATTTTTGTGACAACATCGGTTGAGGAAGGTAGGCTTCCTAAATTCTTCTTTAAACAAGTCAATTTATGCTATAACTTTCCCTCTGTGAGGTTCTAGAATATGAAACTTGGACCATCATGAGGGTAAATCTGATGGATACGATGGTCCATCTTTCAAATTAAAGTTCATGATATTTTAGGAAATATGATCATAGGAAGTTAGGCTGGTTAAATGCTTCTTTTAATAGGCCATGTTGGTATTTTTTTTATAAATTTTCTTCTAGGAGGTTCTAGAAGCTAAAACTTGGATCATAGTGAGGGGAAATTCCATTGATCATTTGTTCCAACTTTTATATCTCGTGTCATGATATTTTAGGAGATATTATTATCGTAAGTCGAGATTCTTGGATGCTCGTAAAATCATGCATAAAACAAGTCATGTTGGCATTTCTTCTATAACTTTTCATCTACGAAGTTCTAGATGCTAAAACTTGCACCATAGTGAGGGGAACTCCAATTAATCATCTGCTTTATTTTTTAGAATCTTGACTACTATATTTGAGGAATATTCCATGAAGAAGTTTCTATATTAGTTTGCATTCAAAGTGTTTGAAGCAATGGATAAATAGCTTAATGATTCATTGCATACTAATTGTTTGATGAAATGCCCTAATGGAAATGTTGTTTTGTGGATGGGGATATTATTGTTTTATGTTATCATTATTTTATGATAGTATTTTTATAGCTAATCTATCCTATTTTCATGCAAATAATTTTAAGAAATTTGCTAAAGGTGTTTTATTACAACTTGCATACAAACTATTCGATAAACTACCTCAAAAACAAAAAAAAAAGTTGCATGATTAAGTGGTATATTTCAATTAGTATGTTGCAAGTGGAATCAAAGAAATATTTCTTATTTAATTTCATACAAAACGTTTGACAAAATTTCTGCAAGAAAAATATTACTTAATTGGTTGTATACAAAGTATTTGAAGAAAGTTTTACATGTAAAGTGTTTGAAAAAATGTATGAGAGATGAAAATCAAGTTTTTACAAGTGTGGTTTGGATAAAATTAGTAGGGATATGTGGAAAATTCATATCAGAGCTCATTTTTAAGCTCATGAAAAAGAAAAAAATTTGATACCCTATATCCTTAATCAAGCATTAAGGCACCTAGTATGTTATAAGATAGTTTACAAAGATTTTTATCAATGAGTTAGTTACAAACTCCTATATAAATTGTGATTTACACTTCATAAGTTTACAAACTTGGATTGATGATTTAAATGTAATGATATTTCAATGATAGAATTGACTAACATTAAGCTTAGAAACCTCAATTATCCTAAGTATGCTCTTGGATCATTGGCCAATAAGACCAAAATTGGATTACAGAGGAAGCCCAAAAAACCACCATTCATATTTGTATAATTTTTACTAAATCATCCATATTTTAATTAAAATGTGGCCAAATGGTGGAAAGAAGCTCAAGTTAACATAAGAATTACAATGTACCACTTCCAATAATATTTAGTATATCCCAAATCTTGTTTGTGACAATGGAATGAGGAGAAATGTAAAGATATTTTTAAAGAACATAAGGAACTAACTAAAGAAATGGAACATGTCTAGTATAAGATTATCCTCGAAGGTATAATAGAGGAATTCATCTATAGGTAAATCTAACTTCAATTATAGTTAAAATATAATATACAAATAGGAGGAAGTCCTTATAACAACCCCTCATTGTTTTCCTATGTAAATAAATAAAATAAGGCCAAGGTCATGCGGCAATTATTCCAAGTTGAATGTTGGGAAAAACATAGTGATGGGGATCACGTGTGACTAATTTATGGCTATGGAAATTGAAAAAGGAAAAGTGGAAATAATTGGAATTTTATTTATGAAATAAAGGCTTCTAAGGATCAATTCACAAGATTTGGTTAGTTCATTTTTGGAGTTCTTTCTCTATTCTATCATTCTCTCATACTCTTTCACACTTAGAGTTTTCTTGGAGAAATCTTGGAGCATTTTGGCATACCTTGGATTTGGAGTAAGAAGGAAAAGGAAAGTAGGAAAGTGCAAGGGAACAGGTGGATCAGTAGCTACAACTAGATTTCTTTGCAGGTAACATCTTGCACATGTGATTTCCTTGTTGATTTATGGATGTGTGGTATATGCATGTGGTTTTCTAGTTATGTATTTTCATTGGCATTAAGGATTGCCTAGATTGATAGTGGTTTTTAGCCTTGCCTTTCCATTTCCTAGATAACCATGGAGTTGTGGGTTTTTCCGCTTGATTGTCTTCTGGTCGGTGCTCAAAAATCCTTATGGTTGTGGGTTGGAACAAACACTCTGGAAGCCCTGGAATAATTTTGGTTAAGTTACTAGTCTTGGAGCCTAGGTTGGAAAAATGCTTTGGAGCCCTTGGTGTTTTGAGTTACTAGTCCTGAAGTTGGGTTAGAAAAATGATTTGGAGCCCTGGAAGGTTGTGGGTTGAGTTATGAGTTCTTAGAGCCCTAGAAAACTCAGGTAGACACCAATCTGATTGGTGTTAGTGATTTCTGACTGTTAATGTTAGGGTTGAGTTGTTTTAGCCTCTGGAAGCCCTGGTTTAGTTTTGTTTGGCTTATTCCATGAGATACCACATTCCTACTTGGAATATGGCACGTGGGTGATTAGATAAAAGAGATATTTGGGTCAGCCCAATCTATGGTTGGATGGTACATGGAAGTCCATGACTTGGTTGGCATTTTAATATGTTAATATGAGTTACTTTCTATTGTGATCTATGAGCATTTGGTTTCGATTGTGCTTTCCTAATTGTTTAAACGACCCAAACTTTTCACTTTTTCCTCCTTGATTCACCTGGTCCCTTTTCTTGTTAGGCCAATTTTCAAATTATCATTCTTTTGTTTGGCTTGTTGATGGCATATTTGGGCCTTCCTAATCACTTCATCCATGGTTTTCAGGTTATCATACTCAATCCTCTCCTTGTAAGAGAGTGGAAGACAACCCAAGAATTGGTGTACCTTTGCTTTTTCCTCCTTTCGATTGAGAACATAGCATATTAGATAAGTGAATTTATTGACCAACTCATCCATGGTCATTTTCCTTAGATTTATCTCATGAAATTCTTTGGCTCTCTTGAAATAGTATCATTTTGTCAAGGACTTTTCTTTAAACAATATTTGAAACTCCTCTCATTCCACCACCCTTCCCTCCAATTTATGAACTATCCTCATCTCTTCCCACCATAGGGAAGCCTTTCCTTACTGTTGGTTAGTAGCCAACTTGGATTTTAGTTCAATGGAATAATAAAAAACTTGGAAATACTTTGTTAATATTCAATAACCAAGATTCAACAACTTCATTTTCTTCATCAAATGTTGGGGGTCGAGTTTTCCTAAATTCCCCTTGCAAATATATCTTTGGTTTCTTTTCTTCTTTATACTACATTTTTTAGGAGCTATGATCTTCCCCTCCTTCCAACCGTTCCTCTTGAATTTTTTTTAATTTCTGTAGAATTGCTTTTGGAGGTTTCACCCTAATTTCCTTCATTTCTCACCGTCTCCACACTCTTGGGGTTTGATGTCTTTGTCAAATTCTTAATAAGAATCTATTTTTCTGCACTAGCCTTCAAATGTTGTTCATCGCTTGCCCTTAATTTTATTAGTTTTCTCTACATTCTTCTTATTAGATCTATCATTTCTTTGTTAGATGCTTGGGTCTGTTTCCCAGATGCACATAAATTTTTTCTTCGCACACATGAGTTTCTTTTGGTAATTCATCCATCGATGGATCTATTATAATTTTTTTGTTTCTGGTTTCTTCCCTTTCTCTTTGTATGCAAACATGAATGAATTAGAAACCAGTGTAATTGGCCCTCAAGGTCTCAGCATTGAAACCTCGCTTTGGTACCATATGTCACATCTCCAATTATTTATTAGAAACCATCCACATAAAAAAAGGATTTATGGAGGGTAATTTCGGGAGGGAATCCACATATTCAAATATCTTATATATATGTTTCATTAATTTATTAACCTCCAACTACACTTTATATTTCCACAATTTCACTAGCTACTAATAAAGGTTCCTTCTACAATTAAATTCCCTATATCTAGTCATTGTGATTCTTCTTTAACACATTATACAAAACAATGGGACCTTACTCTTTCCTTAGTGCATGTCTCAACATTGGGTAATCCTTGCGAAATGTTACTGTATATCCCTTACCTATATGGAATATATAACTTTTATGGTCTTTCTTATAACTTAAATAACAATCGCGTTAACACATATGGTCCACGCACTAAAAAGGTTCACCTTATCATCATCCTAGGATTGAGTTATACGACTTTCTATTGGTAAATTCCTGCGACAATTATATGCATCAGTAATATTAGTCATGTTCTTTATATGGTATTTATACATATTGGATTGGCGGATGAAATCATATATAAATGTATATTTATGTTACATTAACATTTTTCACATGGTTTTGGATCTTTCGATCCAACTGATAGTGACTAGCGTTTTCATTTATGAGGTTCCCTCCTTCATGTGTGTAAATTATTTGCTATAACTCTCATCGTTATTGATCTTGACACAAATCTGACGAAGGAGATTTATTAGTAGAGGGTTCGGGTAACTACTTAAACAAACCCTCTCATTGCTACCTCATTTTCACGGTGCAGGGAATCGAGATGGATCTGGCCAACTGAAACGCCTTCTTTCAATTCCAATGGTTAATATTCAAACATATCGCCAGCGAAAGATCCTTTTATCTTTGTCTCAGGCCATTAGCCTCACATTCTAGACAATATTTTTCCAAGGTAAGTTTTTGGTTTTGGTCTTTTGAGCTCAAAAAAGTAAGTATTGTACCCGTTGAAATTTCTTCTTCTTATTTTGATTTTTTTGTCTCAACACCATTTAATACATTGGTTGTGTGTTGGCCACGATGGTATATTTTTCATGTATACATGCGAGGGATTCTTGAGTAGGCTCTTAACTTACTTTTGCGACTGTTAATGAAATGCTAAGGGTTTTATGGTGAGTTATGATTATTCTTCTTGATAATGTAATGGTTCCCCTTTTTTTTGTTAATTGCATAGTTCTCCATCTGTAGCCTTTGTATTTTTTTTCCAAGTATAGGAAGGGTAAGGTTTGTTGTGGACATCTACTCACAGGGAAAGGTATTACAACCTTCTAGTATTGTCCTCTTCATTCAACAACACAACCTATTAAGAGTTTTCTAGTTTACAGTAACCCCACAGGGTCATAATTTTATAAAAGCTTCCTTGTTTTCTTTGAGTTAAACTGTGGAACTTCATTCTCATACAGGAATGTTAGTATATATATTTATGCATATATTTTGTTACTATATGTTAATATAATAGTAAGTGTTAGCTTCCAAGATTACATTGTTGTTATTTTTGCAAACAAATTTGTGTTCAGTTGTATCACTTCTCAGGGTTAATAATCCATATCGTTTACATAAAATTTCCACATATATATATATATATATATATATATATATATATATATATTAATATTAATAATACAGTGTTTTCTTTTTTTGCAACAATTACAAAAATTCTAGGTCTTAATGTGTACCGGTTATTTATTTTTTCTTCTTGCTCTATATATTTTGTCATGAATGCGGCTATATTTTTCTTTCTTTACAACCATTATACAACAGCTTTCCTATATTACAAGACATAGATATATTACATTACTCAGTTAATCTTCTAACTTTTTTATGCTTATAAAACAGATGCATATATGTATGTATGTATGTATGTATGTATATTCTTCTTATTGTCTAGTCCATGGCATGAGTGGTACTTGTAATCAAGAACCATTTTTAGTCTATGTGTCCTAATTTACACAACTCAGGACCAACCCTGTAAGAAAGACTCTGACGGTTATTCTATCTGGAGCCTCTCAAGGTTTTCTAACCGGGATCAAACTAAAACTCCACCCATTAATATTTATTAATTTATTATATTAACACATAAGAATTCTACACATGCTATATTCTTTCTTGGAGACACTTTCAACCATTAACCCAAAACTCAATTAAATAAGTCTTTAACTATATCCACCTACCATTTTACATAGGTCTCTATAGTTTCAAATCTTGACTGTCAATTTTCAATTCTCAACAGAAGAAATTTTCCTTCTATTTCAAATATAACAGTTCTAACTATTTAATATAAGTCTAAAATACACATTTCTCTTACCTAAACCGGTCTCTTGAAAACCTGCAATTAGACTTATTGGTGTCACAACATTCATTTCAATTTGACTATTAGCACATCTAAATAATTATAGAAATTTATTTATCACCTGGGAGCACTACTTATGTACTAATTCTTTCTAAATTATGTCATAGGCTTCCAAATTCCTCCAAACCTTGAACAATACTTATTTTTATGCTTATTTTCTACTCCATGGTATGAGTGGTACCTATAACCGAGAACCATTGTTAGTATTTGTGTCCTAACTTACACAACTCGGGACCAACCCTGTACGAAAGACCTTGGCGGTTATTCTATCTGGAGTCTCTCAAGGGTTTTTAAATGGGTTCAAGCTAAAACTCCACCCTATAATATTTATTAATTTATTAGGTTGATAGGCCTTCCTTTGAAAGGGACTTTCGTCGTCCCTTTGTTTCTTAGGCTAACACCTGGCGTCGGGCATAGAGCGAGCATAAACCCTCTAACCACCCACACCTTTGTCTGCAGAGTTCTAAAAGCGAGCGGTCATACTCGTCGTGTATTCATGGATATTCATGAAGGTGGTTCTGCAGCTAACACCTGGCGTCGAGCATAGAGCTGGCATAAACCCTCTAACCACCCACACCTTTGTCCGCAGAGTTCTGAAAGCGAGCGGTCATACTCGTCGTGTATTCATGGATATTCATGAAGGCGGTTCTGCAGCTACTTAATTTTTAGTTGGAGTTTGAGAAATTTGTGACGTTTTCTTCGGAAGCTTAAGCATTCATGAGCTCCAGTAGTAATGGCGCATTATGTTTTCGAAGAAAGATGCATATGGTAGCATCTGTCTGTTTGGTAGCATCTGTCGAGAACTTGGAGCAACGAAGCATCCATGAAGTGATTTTTTCTTGCATTTTTATGTTTTTGTTCCTGTGCTAGCTCTCTAATTGGATATAAAGTTTGAGTAGGGTGTAGTTGTTATTCAGCAACATATTCACTGCCAATTGCACAACAGTATAACCTCGCTCATTTGAGCATGACAGCCCTTAATGATTGTGTTCCAATCAATGATCTAGAGTTGATTGCAGTGGGTTTTGATGAAGCAGTGTATTGCTGGTAATCTGCGAGTGGGATTCCTGCAGTAAGGCTCGATCTGGGCCTTCCTCTGCATCTCACTATATCTGTGCACACCAGTTTTATGCCAGAGTCTTTTACGTCGGAGTTCCAGGACAATTCGTTTCAATGCTGCGTGGATTGCTGCAATTGTAGATACTATGCATCTTCATTATCAAATACTGTTACTGAATATTTTATTGTACAGTATCTCACATCTGGTTTTGGTTTGCATTTCTGTGCAGTGCTTCCGAGAGCCATCCTAATATTCTCGGAGTAACATCTGTGCACTTAGGATTTAGAATTAGATCATTAGGAGGAGGTCTATAAGGCTGTCAGATTAGATTCCTTACAGAACTAACATGTGCGTTCTCCGCATAAATAGCTCAAGGAATGCATGCAGAGAGGGCTTGAATACCCAGACGAGCTTTCCAGTGAAGTAGTGATGTTTTCTTGACACCCATTTCATAAAATGTAAGTTTGGGGTTCCTAAGGGTTTTTATCATATACCGAAGCTTACATTTCTGCAGAAAGCTTGTTCGAAGAAGAAAACAACTGCCATGGGGGAATACAGGAGATTGTTGCTGATTGTGTTTGTTTGGGTTTTTTCTTCAGAGAGGCCTACTATGGAGACCCATTTTTGTTTTATGACTGTAATGTTTCTTACATTGAAGCTGCCCCTCTGGGTGTGAAGCAGCAGGTAATTGCTTCTGTTACAGATCTGTTGTATTGTATTATAGATCTGCTACATTGGGTTTTTGTTTTATCAGTAATATTTTGTTTTTGGTTTTGATTTGTTCTTTGTGGTTTGAAAGTCGTGGGTACGCTGTTATTGATTGGATTCCAATATTGGTTCATTTATAGTGATAATTGTTAACTTCTCAGAGCATTGACAGTGTTCTACTTACTTATTATCTATTCCCTACATTTTGGAAGTGTTCGTTAGGGTGCCATTGAATGGAGCACATTGTGGGTTCATTGACACTCATAGTTTCTAACTTCTTGGAGCAATACTGCTGTCATCACAGTTGGCTCTGGGCTTTTGTGCCTCTGTAATTCCAATACAAGTTGGGGCCATGGGGTAGGCCATAGGGTGAAGTGGGGGCGTTAGATTTGAAGATCCTACCTAGCTTCTCGGAACAATGCGCTGGGTTTCTGTGGCTGAAATGCAAGCTGGGGTTGTAGTCCCCTGGGGCCTCCAGGTTTGTTGGAAATCCCCCAGTTGCCTAACTTCTCCTTGTCTTGGATACTTGATGGAGCAACGAAGCATCCATGCAGTGATTTTTTCTTGCATTTTTATGTTTTTGTTCCTGTGCTAGCTCTCTAATTGGATATAGAGTTTGAGTAGGGTGTAGTTGTTATTTAGCAACATATTGACCGCCAATTGCACAGCAGTATAGCCTTGCTCATTTGAGCGTGACAGCCCTTAATGATTGTGTTCCAATCAGTGATCTAGAGTTGATTGCAGTGGGTTTTGATGAAGCGGTGTATTGCTGGTAATCTGCGAGTGGGCTTCCTGCAGTAAGGCTCGATCTGGGCCTTCCTCTGCATCTCACTATATGCGAATGCACTCACGAGACTAGAAACTAAGAGCAAGCCGAGGGATCCACTTAACAAGAATACCCTTAGTGTCAACTTCGCTTGTAGCAGGTTCCGAGGCCTTGATGTCCGATGCATATGCCCTAGGCCATGCTAGAATACTAAAGATTTCCTGGTTTGTTGCAGCTCCCCCAGCTGCAAAACTTCTTGTCTTGGACATTTGATGGGGCAATGGAGCAATCTGTGCAGCGAGTTTTGCCATTATTGGTATTGTTCTGCCTTTGTTATTGCGCTAGCCCTCTAATTGGATATAGATTTGGGGACTTGCTACTGGACATGGACCTGCTGATGCACCTCACTATATGCGGGTGCACTCATGGGACTAGAAAGTAAGAGCAAGCCTAGGGATCCCATTAACAAGAATGTGCTTAGTGTCAACTCCGCCAGCATAGGCCTTGATGCCCATTGCATGTGCCCCAAGCCACTAGAATGATGGAGTTCTCCTGGTTTACTCGAGCTCTCCCAGCTGCCAAACTTTTTATGTCTTGGATGTTTTGTTTGACAATGAATCTGTGCAACAAGTTTTGTCATTATTGATATTTTTGTCTTTGTTATTATGCTAGCTCTGTGATTGGCTATAGAGTTGAGTAGGGTAGCTTTGATGAAGCAGCACGTTTACTCCAATGCACATCGGTATAGACTTCTGTCTTGTTTGCAGCAGCATCCAGAACAGAGTACTAATGTGGAATGGAAAGCACAGTGTGACCCAATGGTAAACAATAACTAACTTCTTTGATTTTCTTTTCTTTTAGTGGAAACTGATAAAAAAATATTCAATCAATTAATCGGTTGAGTTGAATTTTGTAGGGCATTGAATGGCATTCTTCTATCGAGCCGAGCGCTTCTTCTGGAATGGGTGTTGCAGATGACTGCAACCATGCTTTCCTGAAACTGAAGAGGAAGAAGATCCATCGCTACCTAGTGTTCAAAATCGACGAGAAAACTAAACAAGTGGTCATTGAAAAGACCGAAGGACTTGCTGAGAGTTACAATGATTTCACTGCTGCCCTCCCAACGATTGTCGGTACACTGTCTATGACTTCGATTTTGTCACCTACGAGAATTGTCAGAAAAGCAAGATCTTCTCCATTGCATGGTAATGAATTTCATCCACCATCCCATTTCAATTCTCCCACAATTCATCAAGCCCACACCCAGTTTAGGCCGGTTCCTATTTAAGTTCCATTTTTAAGAATTTTACACACTAACGAACTTTGATCAAGCTGAAAAATTAAGCTAATGTATTTGAATCATTGGTGTGTTCACGTCCCAGTCATCCCGGGGGCTCTTGTTATTATGGGTTTCCAGTTTTCTTCTTTTTTATGAATTTTTTGTGTCGTGAGATATCAGCTTAGTCTTCTTTATATATTTGTTTCCAAGGATTGTCTGGTCTGGTGCAGTACAAATTTCATTGGATAGGTTAGACAATGCAACCAGTTCCATTATCACAGAGAGATATAAACAAAACCCTCAGCCAATAGGTTAATGTTCCGATCCCTTTAGCCTATTTCATGCTTTATGAATTTGAAAGCTGGTTTTGGGATGCAAGACACTGGGTTGATTTGATAGCATCCTCCCCTCACTCTAGTAGTAATAGTATACTAACATTATTGGCTGTATAGTTGTCATGCCTTGTGCCCCTTCTCTAGCTTGTGATTGTTATCTATGCAAGGTTTTACAAACTGATCAGGTTTCTTTTTACATTAATAATCACTCTATCTATGTTGGGTGTGTGTTGTGAATAAACCCATATGCATAACAATTGCTAGACAAAGGTGGTTCGTTAGGCATTACCAGTATTGTCTGTATGGGATTTTTTATACAATAATAATAATTACCCTTGATGAAGGGGATCTCTGTTGTGTCTGATTGAAGCCATGATGCCTTAACTTCCTATGTTCTCGGTTGTCTGTAAGGGATTTTGTTCCACAATAATTAATTTCTCTTAATGAAGGAAATCTTTGTTGTGTCTGATTGAAGCTATGATGCCTTAACCACCTATCTTCTCTGTGGTTATGGACTGTTATCTTATTCAAACTCTCCGCAATACTAGATTAATACAGGCCTTTTTTGAAGCCTCCATCAAACATGCACAATTGCATATGTTCCCTCTTCTACAAAAGGGTGCATTTGGTAAGAAATTTCAGACTTCTCTATAGTTTTCCTTCTTGGTAGCCACTGGAAGAGAAGGAACTTTTGGTTATCTGCTTATGTGAACCCTTTCTGAAAATTAATGATCTTTCTATGGATCATATTAATTCAAATTGTCTTATGTCAACTATAAAAAAAAAAATCTCAGTCTATGGGTCCATTATATATGTTTAGTTATAACTTACCAAACACATCTCTATGTGTAGAGTGACTTTTCCCTGTTGACTTTAGGGTCTTTAGATTATTATGGATGTTGAGTGTTTTAGCTCTGGCCGGAACCAAACTCTGTTGTTTTGTTCTCATTTTGTTAAGATCCATTTATGCAATTCATGGAATTACAGTGTTTAAATTTCTCTTCATAATTTACAGTGGCTATATTCTCCACTGAGTTTTGTATGGCTGTGAATGTAATCAGTAAATAGGTTGGGCGTTATCCTTTTCCTGTACTGTTGGTTTAACAGGTTACTTGTAGTATACATATATGCATTTTGGTATTTTATGGCTAAACACTTGGTTTGAAATAGTTCTGCAATCAAATCTTGCATGTTGGGCATGTAAATAATTCCATTTTTGAAATCACAAAGGATGATCCAGTTTTATGTTGCCTTCCCATGTCATGACTCGCTGCTTCATCATCCCCAAGAATTTTTAGCAGATGGCAATGCATCTCATAACAAGTTTCTGGCCAGTCAGAACAATATATCAGGGACTTGGACATTAGTTAGACTAGGGCAATTTCCTAGAAATTCAAGCAGTTTGCTATTAAACTTATTCTCAAAAACAATAAAAGCCACCAGTACTCTGCCTCTATAGACATTCTGTGGAAGAGGACCCGAAAGATCATTCGTTGATACATCAAACTCAACACGTTTAGAACCCATCCCAATTCCCAGGGGCACTAGTCCTGTGCGCTTGTTGGTAAAAAGCTTGAGATGGACTAAATTAGTAAGCTTATCAAGCCCAGAGGGTATAGACCTAGAAAGTGTGTTGTTGGATAACTGCACTGTCTCTAAATTTGTCAAATCTCCAATCCCATCGGGGATGCTTCCATTTAGCTCATTGATTGACAGATCCAAATTCACAAGACTCTTAAGATTGTTGATATTGTCTGGAATTGGTCCAGATAGATTGTTCATAAATAGAAATAAATGTGTCATGTTTGTAAAGGCCATCAATGTGTTAGGGATCCTTCCAGTCAAAAGATTCCGTGAGAGGTCCAAGTGTACCATATCTCTTATATTCCCTAATGTCTCTGGAATTTCACCCACTAAACTGCAATTTGTCATCCACAACTGCTGCAACTTTGTCAAGTTCCCGAGTTCAGGTGGGATTACCACTTGAGACAGAGGGTTGTTGTCCAGTGCTAAGCTTTTCAACGAAGAGAGATTTCCAAGGAAGAAAGGAACAATACCATTCAACTGATTATAGGCCAAGTGCAATACCTCAAGAAGAGGCAACCGTCTGAATCCAGCAGGAATGTCCCCAGAAAAATCGTTGGTTGAGAGGTCCAATCGTACCAACTCCTCCAGTTTATATATCTAATTCGGCAAGGGCCCACTGAACACGTTCTGAGACAAATTCAAGATAACCAAACGGCTGCAATTCAACAGTCCGGACGGAAAATCCCCCCCAAAATAATTTAAGCACAAGTTCAAGCCCCTCAGATTACTCAATTGACCGATACTAGAAGGAATCGTTCCAGTGATTTTCAAGTTTTGAAGGTCCAGACCCACAACAGACATGGTGTTTCTATCACAGGTGACTCCAGTCCAGTTACAGTGGTCGTTGCCTTTTGAATCAGTTTTCCAATCAGCCAGTGCCCCACTAGTAATCCAACTCTCTTTGACCTGCAATAGTAATTGGCCTTCTTCTGACAGGCAATGGCATCGCAAGCAGAGCAACAATCCAAGCAGTAAGACAGGGCCATATGCATTTCCCATTTGCGTGGCATACATTTTTCTTAATACTTAGTCAGACAATTATGCAGGTAGAGTGTGAAGTAGTTGTTAAAGGGTAAGGCCATCTTTTGATGGGTATTCTTAATCCGTCACTGGTTTTTAGTGTGAGTAGTTGGTTTGCAATTCCATCTATTTGGCTTCAAGTCTCTGGTTTCATTGCTTATCATAATAACCCTGAAAAGATAAATAGCTAATTCCCCACCATCATGTAGAATTTCAAAAGGGAAAAGGGACAGTAATTTTCTTGTGATTCATTGGTCACTAACTATAGATCTGTTGCTTGACACAGAGTTGTTGAGAGTGTTGGAGAAGGGGTGACTGCCCTATCAGTTTCAATTTGCCTACTGGTGCATGTGATGTTGTTTGCAAGGCATAGGAAAATAAACCTTTTCTGCCACTCCCATGCCATTGCTGACTTGTTGTGGCCCATCAAGGGTGCTCTTGCTGGCTAGGGTCTGATGGACTTGAGTAGTCTCAAATCTGCATATCCTGTGGGGGTGTGGTGTTTCCCCTCACACCCTTTCAACATTTTATAGGTAATAGTTAATAGGTTAGTTGTGCTTCCTGACTAGACATATGTCACTCCTTCGCATGATGCCTGAAAAGTTGCAAAGGAATAGTTTGATTTTTGTTTCACTACCAGGTTCATGCTGCACTCTTGCATGAAGGCATGTGTCTTCATTAAGGGGTGCAATTTGATTGTGTCTGGACTCTGCACAGCTGTGTTTTGTAAATCACAGGATTCACTAGCTCATAGGTAGCTAATTTTAGTACTTAGGCCCAACGTTACCTACCCTTTATATGTTTCTATGGGAAAAGCCTTTCTGCTATCCACCCTTTTTGCGTAATATGTTCATTGTACTGATATATTTTTTTATCGATAGAACTTGGAGGCGTGTTTAATATATACATGTGTGCACTATCTGGGCACACATGTATGTGTGTTTGGCCTCCCTTCTGTAGACACAAATTGTATTTAATAGCCCCATTGCTTACAATATTAGAGAAGCCTGCATATAATTCTGAATTCAATTACAAGAACTTCTATTGCTTTGTACATCAGGCTGTGGTCGAGTGGAAACTTCAGAAGTTTTTGTTACAATGACACGGTTTCTAATCCTAACAGGCATGCTCCTCCCTTGAATGAGATTTGCCAGGTGTGTCTCTTGACTATATTGAATATTATTGAGGTATGCGGATTATGGTATGGTCCTGGCAAGTTACCAGTTCTTCACTCAAATGTGTGAGGGTGGGTAGAGCTTCTTACAAGGTTTACCATCCAGGTAATGATAATATATTCCCATTTACGAATAAATAAAGGAATTTCTTTAACCTACCGACAGATTATGGTATCGTGCTGGCAAGGTACCAGTTCTTCGCTCAAATGTATGAGCGTGGGTAGATATCCTCTCCAGGTTTACCATCCATGTAAAAAAATAGGTTGCCAGATATAGAATAAATAAAAGAAATAATTAATACTGCTAGGGGGGTTATGATAAATGATGGGAAATCAAGGTTTTCAATCAATGGGAAACCATTTATTATTATTATAATTATAATTATAATTATAATTATAATTATTATTATTATTATTATTATTATTATTATTAATGTTTAAATAAAAATAGTTACACAATTATTTATAGATCACAAAATTAATTGTATTTTATTAAACATCACATAAGAATACAATAAGTATTGGTTTAAGAATATTATAATTTGACTTTCTAATCGCACTATACAATTACGGGGCCTACCTTATTTCCATCTGGTTATGGTTACCGAGATACACGCAATGGTAAATGTTGACATAAACCAAGTAAATAATATTATGGGGCCTACCTTATTTCCATCTGGTTATAGTTACCGAGATGCACGCAATGGTAAATGTTGACATAATCCAAGTAAATAATGTTGATATTGCGGAATGGTTAATGTTTATATAATCTATTTAAATAATGCTTTTTCAACACTCATGGTTTAAGTAAATAATGTTGATCTGACCTTCACTTGAGGGGTTATCATTATTAATTAAGGTTTACAATTAGTTAATGTTTTAGTTGTAGTGTCAACCAGCAATGTAAGTGGTTTGTTTTAATATTTGCAAATCACAAATTTCTCCGCTTTTCATTTATCATGTAAAACGGTGTAATTTATTTTTTATTTAAAAAAATAAAGTGTGTTGCCAATAATCTATTGAGTTTTTAGTATGAACGCGTTTTAAACTTAATATATTGATATGAATGGTTTGGTTTTGGTTTTGTTGTTTTAGTATCAAATGTGCTGGTACGGGATGGTCATCGTGGTTATTGCCTTGGTCACTAGCGAGCTTTGTATATGCTTGACTATCTGTAGAGGTTTCTTCCTTTTAATAATCCTATCGGCCTCTCTTTGTACCTTTTGGGACAATTGCTAGTTATATTAACACATAAAAATTCTATACATGCTATATTCTTTCTTGGAGACACTTTCAACCATTAACCCAGAACTTAGTTAAATATGTCTTTAACTATGTCCATATATCCTTTTACCTAGGTCTCTACAGTTGCAAATCTTGACTATCAATTTTCAATTCTCAATAGAAGAATTTTTCCTTTTATTTCATATATAACAGTTCTAATTATTTAATATAAGTCTACAGTACACATATCTCTTGCCTAAACCTATCTCTTGACAACCTGCAATTGGCATCAATGTCACAACATTCATTTCAACTTGACTATCAACACATTTAAATAATTAAATAAATTTATTTATCACCTAGGAGCACTACTTATGTACTAATTCTTTCTGAATTATGTCAGAGGCTTCCAACTTCCTCCCCACCTTGAACAATACTCATCTAACAGTTCCCCCCAAACTATTCCTCTAACTGTTAGGTAAACCAAGAGGATTTTGGAGATGTGTAACAACCCCTGGTTGATTTTCCATGTATATAAAATAATACCAAGGTCACGAGACACATATTCCAAGATAAATGTTGGGAAAAACACTTTGGTGGGCATCACTTGTGATTAATTAATGGTTATGGGAATTGGAAAAGGAATTGGCAAAAGAAAAGAGGCATAATTTGTATTTATTTATGAAAATAGGAGAAAATAAAGTTGAAGAGACACAGATTTTCATGCTAAGGAAATTAGAGTAAAAATGAACAAAAATGAAGAAAGCAGAGGCCTCAATGATAAAAAGGGTTTTGAGGACTAGTTCACAACTTGTGTTAGTTTGAGCTTTTGCCAATTCATTTTTGGTTCCCTCATTCTCTCATACTCTTGCACACTTAGAGAAATATTAGAGAATTCTTGGAGCACTTGGGAATTAACTTGGATTTGGAGAAAGAAGGCAAAGGAAAGTAGGGAAGCGCAAGGAAACATTGGGATCAACAACTACAACTAGATTTCTTTGCAACTAACAGGTTGCATGTGTGATTTCCTTGCTCATTCATGGATTCATGGTATATGCATGTGAGTCTCTGGTTATGTGATGTCATTAGCACAGATATTTGCCTGGATTTATAGTGGTTTCAACCTTGCCTTTCCATTTCCTAGATAGCCATGGCATTGTAGGCTTCTTCCACTTATTTTTTTTATTGGTGCTCAGGTTCTTTATGTTAGTTTTTGTAACATCGGATGTGTTCTAGCCATGAGATTTGGTGGAGAGGATAGAATACATGTATTCTCCAATACCTAGAAACAATTTCTAGAAATCCACCTAGAGACGACTTAATTAGATTTATTAGTCATATTTTAATATTTCCTAAGTCTAAACTTAGGAAATATGATTAATTAATTAGAATTAATTAAGTCATGGTGAGAATGTTCTATAAAAGTACATTGATCGGTTTCTAGTTAATCCTAGCCATTGTTTAAGACTTAATCTTGGCCATTCAAGTCTCAACAGAGGATTATAAGAAAAAGTCAATGGGGCTTGGAGAAGACACACCAAATTAGTTGAGCATTCGATTTTTCTGGGAAATCAATCTCCAGAGTAGCAACATTCAGTTGCCAGAGGTGATTTAGTGAGATCAAAGTAGTGAGAGGGGCAAAGATAGTGAGGCTAGAGGAATATTTTCCAATTCCAGTGAGTACATTGCAGAGAGGTAGTGATTGCCACAAAGAGGCAGTGCAGAGGCAACGCAGAGCCCTCTTGGGGAGATTTCTGTTTTGCTAGGGAGAAAGAGAGATTATGAGCCATAAGCTAGGCAGAGGGTCTGGAGGCAAAGAGTATCAGTTTCCCAGACATCATCTGACGAGACAGTGAGAGGAGATGCAGTTCCAAGCTTGTGGGGCATAGTAACTGCATAGGCTAATGCAGTGACTGTACAAAGGGAGTAAGGAGTAGCTGAATTCGAGCTAAGGTTAGTGTTGGATCACCTTTGGAGTGAGAAATGTTTCTCACTAGTTATTATTGCCAGTTATTTCTTTGTTTTGATTTCTAGTTTAACCATACATAGATTGTACTCAAATTTTCACTACAACATAATACCAAAATCCTCAACTGCTGCATCGATTTTCACGAGTTGTATTTTTCCAGGGACTTAGTCCAAAAATAACGGTGTCATATTGTGTGTGTGCGTCTATTTATTCTAGCATTTTTATTTCTTCCGCAATATTTTTTGTGAAGTTTGCAGTGTATTTGTTTTGATATTTGTTGTAGCACACAACAAATAATTTTTTTAATTAAATTAACAAATAGAAAAAATAAATCAGTTGTTGCAATAGGATTCGAGGTTAGCCGAATTTTCACATGGTTTCGGAGCAAGGCTGTAAGCCGGAAGGTTCAATAGTAGAAGGGAAGAGGCATTAGAGAACTTTTGAGGTCTAAAATGGGCCTCCTAAGAAAAATGTACAACCAAAATAAAATTTATAAGAGCCAATAATATTCAAGATGATGATGTCAACCATGGGGGATGATTCACCATTTTTGGGGTAAAAAAGTAAAAAGATTAAAAAAAAAAAAATAATAAAACTACCTTTTCAACTTATCTCCCTAAGGTTTTACTCAAATTTCAAGATCAATAACTCGTTGGATGAAAAATTTTATTCCTCATCCAAGGAGTACCCATGTTGCATACTTTTGATGGACCCTGCTACACAAAAAATGAAAAATACATGAAAAAATGTGATTGCAATCATGTTTTTCATTTATTTATCATTTTTTTTTTGTAGTAAGGTCCATCTAAAGTATGCAACATGGGTAATCCTTGGATGAGGAATCAAATTCTTCATCCAACGGGTGTTCCCGCTCGAAATTTGAGTAAACCTATAGGGAGATAAGTTGAAAATACGAGTTGAAAAAATAGTTTATTATTTTCCCTCTAAAATTTGATGATGTAATCTAATCTTATTTTATTACTTCCACTATTATTTTATAATTTCCTTAGGAGGCCCATTTTATACCTCAAAATTTCCCTAATGAATTACGTAGCTCTGCGTAAGTAGCAGTTCGAAACCCTCAGAGGCAACACAATTTCTTGAGGAAAAATCGATTTCTCTGAGAGAGCGACAGAGAAATCTGATTTCACTAGTTTGAGGATTACCAGAGGTAGAGGAAGCAGATAGTAGTTTCCTTGTAGAGAAGATCTATAGCTAGACATGGTACTTTGCAGCAGTTTCTAGTGCAAAATAGCGTCAGGAGGAAGACAACACAATGAGGGAAATTTTCCTCCAGGGACTTCTAGCTTCATAAGTTCAATTTTGTCTTGCAGATCAGCAATCATTGTGATCAGATTTACTCACTCCAGCAAGGAGTGCGTAGAGCCTATCACAAACTGAGCAGAAGTGAAGAGGAGGATTTCGACTTATTTTGCTAAGATGGCCACCGTCGGACTATGAGATCAGGACAGGTTGGACAGTGCTTCCAACTATGTCACTAGAAGGTAAGAATGTCCTTCCTTCTAGATGAATATGGCCTAAAGCCATTCATAGATGCAATGGTAGCTATCCCTGCGGATGCAGATCAGCTAAAGGAATACCAAAAGGAGATGGCGAGGGAAAAGAGGTTGATTCTTGATGGTGTTCGAGATCACATTATATCACACATATCAAACTAGGGAATGGCCAAGGAGATGTGGGATACACTTTCTACGCTATACTAAGGCACTTTCAAGCAGCAGAAGATGTACTTGGAGGAAAATATGAGATGCACTAGGATGCATAAGGGGGAACACATAGATCCCTACCTCACCAAGATTCAGGAGATCTGGGATCAGCTGTTAACTATTGCAACAACACCTCAAGCCACAAAGCTAGTACGATTTCCACTCAACAGTGTCTCTGAGGAGTGACATGTATTCATCCAAAGAATTTTGGGCAGAGAAACCTTGCCAAAGTGGGATAGGATGTGGGCTAATTTGTAGCAGGAGGAGTTGATGTGAGACTTAGTGAAGAGCTCCATTAGTGACAACACCAATGGGTCAAAGTACGTGAAGGAGGAGGAGAGTGTGGCCCTCGCATCAAAGGGTCCTAGACAGGGACAAGGGGAGCAACAAAAGAAAAGGAAGGACCTGTCAAAGGTCAAGTGCTTCAGATGTGGTGAGGTTGGCCACTACAACACCCAGTGCCCTCTCAGCAAGAAGCAAAAGGAGGAGAAGCAGGACCAAGCGACAGCTCATGACGAGATTGATTGGCTATCCTCTAGGCTAGAGGAAGACATCGCCATGTTTGCTAACATACCCCCACGAGTAAAGTGGGGTGAATTGGTATTCTAGCCTCAGTGTGCTATATATGGGCAAGATTCTTAAGGAGGTCCACCTATTGAATCAATACCTTGCTATGGGGCTCATAATATTTCAATAGCAGGATGGATCAGTGGAAGTGGATGCAGTCATATGCCATAGTGATAGATGTAGAGTCTAGTTACATGTCAGATGTTGGGGAGAATAGTGCAGAGTTGGCAACAGTGCAATTAACATAGTACAGAGTTAGTAGCAACATAGATGCCTCAATGACACCATAGAGACTAGCAACAGTGAGAGACTCGGGTGACAGATATATCATTTTGATCACAGTTGATTCAGTATTTTGGATGATTTTCAGTTGCAACAACAACAGATGGAGAGGGAGTTGCAGTGCAGAGGTAGTGTTAGTAGCAGTTCAACCAGTAGTAGCACAGATGCAACACACATTAGAGTTGTGTAGTAGTTTGTGGGTAGCAGCAGCCATACATCAGTAGTGTGACAGGAGATGATGCAGAGACAGGGTGTTGCTTCAGTGGGTTGCAGCAATAGAACACATTCTTCACTAAGAGGGAGTGTTATTTTTTGCAACATCGAATGTGTTCTAGCCACGAGATTTGGTGGAGAGGCTAGAATATATGTATTCTCCAATACCCAGAAATCATTCTGTGAATTCCACCTAAACACAACTTAATTAGATTTATTAGTTAGTTTTTAATATTTCCTAAGTGTAAACTTAGGAAATATGATTAATTAATAAGAATTAATTAAGTCATTGTGAGAATGTCCTAGAAAAGTACATGGATTGATTTCTAGTTAATCTTAGCCATTGATTAAGACTTAATCGTGGCCGTGGAAGTTTCAACGGAGGATTATAAGAAGAAGTCAACGGGTCTTGGAGAAGACACACCAAATCAGTTAAGCATTCAATTTTGCTGGGAAATTGATCACTAGAATAGCAGCATTCAGTTGTCGAAGGTGATTCAATGAGATCGAAGCAGTGAGAGAGGGGAAGAGATAGTGAGGCGAAAGGAAGATTTTCTAGTTTCGGTGAGTACATTGCAAAGAGGCAATGATTTCCAAAAAGAGGTAGCACAGAGGCAATGTAGAGCGCTCTTGGGGAGATTTCCATTTTGCAGGGGAGAAAGAGAAATTCTGAGCCAGAAGTTGGGAAGAGGGTTTGAAGGAAAAAACTATCAATTTCCAAAATAACAGTTGACGAGATAGTGAGAGGAGACGTAGTTCTGATCTTGTTGGGCGCATTAACTGTGTAGGTTGACGCAGTGAATTCACATAGGGAGTAAGGAGAATCTTAATTCGAGCTAAGGTCAATGTTGGATCACTTGTGGAGTGAGAAATTTTTCTCACTAGTTATTATTGCTAGGTATTTCTCTATTTGGATTGATAGTTTAAGCATCCAAAGATTGTACTTATATTTTCACTACTGCATAATATCAAAACCCTCAACTGTTGCACCGGTTTTCCTGAGTTGGGTTTTTTCAGGGACTTAGTTCAAAAATAATAGTGTCATATTGGGTGTGCGAATCTATTTCTTCTAGCATTTTTATTTCTTCTGCAGTATTTGTTTTGTGAAGGTTGCAATGTATTTTTTATACATTTTTCGTAGCAAACAACAAATAATTTTTTTAATTAAATTAAAAAATAGAAGAAATAGCACCAATTGCTGCAATAGGATTCGTGGCTAGCCGAATTTTCACACCTTATGGTTGTGGGTTAGAGCAAATCCTCTAGAAGCCCTGGGATAACTTGGGTTGAGATACTAGTTCCTAAACTTGTTTGTTGTGACAAACATTCTGGAGCTTTTGGTGGGTTGAGTTACTAGTCCCTGGAGTCCCGGTAGGAACAAACACCCTGGAGCCCTAGAAGGTAGTGGGTTGAGTTACTAGTTCCTGGAGCCCTAGACAGCTTGGATAGAGACCAATTTGGTTGATGTTAGTGATTTTCAAACTACCGAGGTGGAATCATTGTGGTTGAGGGTTGAGGTGGTTTGGCCTCTGGAAACCCTAGGTTAGTTTTGTTTTGGTTTAATCCCACATTCATGCTTTGAATATGGCATGAGGGTGATTAGCTAAAAGAGTGATTTGGTTCAGCCAAATCTATGGTCAGGTGGTATGGGGAAGTCCCTGACTTGGTTGGCCTTTTCATATGTTAATAAGAGCTATTTACCTACTATTATTTATGAATACTTGTATTTGTTGTGATTTTGATATTATTGATGATTTTCCATGGTTTCTATACTAGTTATTTGTTGGCTATATGTCGGTTATATGATGTAATCCATTTATGGATCTTGACATGTTTTTATAGGTTATTGACTAGTTGATGAATGTATGGACTAACAAGTGTTGTTGTAGCTAGCTAAAAAGGGTATAGAGCCTTCTTGGTGATTCTCAAATTAATACTATCAGTTTATATTCAGATATGCATTCATGACCTGTAGCTTACATGTTTTCTATATGTTCGACGAAATGTCTAATGTGTTCTAGGCACTTTGGGTCAAGTTTTTTATTCTAGTTTGAATGTTAAGCATTGCCATCATGTTAAATATGACTCTATAAAGTTACATGAAGTTCTGGGCAATGATCTGGAGGCTAGCCTAGAAAAGTGGCTAAAATATTGGGACCGCAGGCACTTAACTGAGGAATTTATGCCATAACCACATGGAAGTAGGTTTATGCGCATGGTTGGAGGCCTATCACTGCACCCTTGCCATGTTTTGCATGTGTATGTGGTGCTAGGTCAGTGAAAAATAGTTCGAGCTCAAGGATTTATCACCTGCAATGGTTGTCCAGCTCTTGAGTGATCTATATTCCCTATAAAATGCTAGTTTGTGGTCATTTTTTAGGCCCCACTTCCTTAACTGGAACATTGGAGGTCAAGTCATGTCATAGTGACACTTGTCTCATTTTTAACCCAACTAACTTGTGAATTTGGGTAAATATGGGATGAGGCATTTGCAAGATGTCTCCTTTCTTCCCTATGCAGCATCCTGCAAACCCCTTACTACGTTTATCAGTGTTTCTCTCCCACTGGTAAGGATCAATAGTCTCCCACAATATCTATTCTAGGATCCACCATAGGGTATTTCTCTCCCACTTTGTCTCAATTCAAGCGGTTTGTCTTCTCTCTTTATTTTTGTAAATATCTAGGGTTCTACTTTTCCAACGAGCACAACTAGTAATAGGTACTAGTCCTCGTACCCATATTCACACGAAAAAAAAAAAAAAGAGACAAGGAGAGAGTTATTTTTCCTCCTTGCCTTCTTTGGCATGACCACTTTTTGTTAATTTTTTTCCTGATAGTTAGAGGCTAATATCTCATGTTAACCTCTAACATAATTATGAGAGAATTTAATTACTTAACATAATTCCAACAATTATTTTCTTATGTTAGAAAATAAACAATTATCCAACACATGTCCTTTTTTTTCCACAATAAATAAATAAAAATCATAAAACATGTAAGTCATAAAGTAAGTCTTTCCGAAGTATTATAACATCATTCCTCAAATGTAATCAAATTGTTTTCCCTTATTACACACTAATTGGCTCAATATTTCAAACAATTACAATAAGTTTTTTAAAAGTAATCAAAATATAATATTATTTTATGAATATCATTGTAATTTCCAATAAAGAAAAAAACAACAATTATTTAAAACATTCATCAACAAATTTTTTTCATAAAATAAATATAACTTACAGGAATATTCTCCATATGAATTATAGGCCTAATGATTAGTGCAGATGTGTGAAGGAAGCTGGAGCGAGAGGGGTTATCTTTTGCCCCGATGGAAAGGTAGGAAAAAAATTCCTGGGGTATGGGACTAGCCACCAATAATAAGGCAGAAGAATTTGGTCTCTAGCAAGGGCTCAAGTTGGTAGTAGCAGAAAGAATATCACAATTATTAGTTTTTGGAGATCTCTTATCACCATCCAAAAATGTGTCAATCGGCTCCATAAAAAGGATCTTGAACTATGACCAACCATGCAAAGAATATATATCTGATTTTGAACAAATTCGACTCCATATAATTTTACCATATCAAGAGGGAAAACAGTGTGTCGACTGATGATCAAGGGGAGGATGAAGATGCATTTTCCATATGTTACATCCCATGACCATCAGTAAATTTAATACCTCGAAGTGTAGGAGGAATATTGAGAAAGATAATGTGAATGACAGGATAATTAAATGCCTTACTTGCTCCATGGCACATATGCATTGTGGTGGGTGGCCTAGAGATAGGTTGGGCCCTTCAATCAACAAATGGTTAATTAGGAGGAGTAAAGATAGGAATAAGGACAGTTGGGATTTCGTAAACCAAGATTTAAGGAAGAGACGTTGTAAAGGAGTTGTGTTATCTGAGCTAGAGGAGGATCGTCTCATGTCAATCATGTGGGGTTACATTTCAGAGCAAGAAGCAATGCAAATCAATTTGGTTGTAGGGTGTGTAATATCGAAGAGCATTAAAAATTAAGAGACTTATTGTGCCATCATTTTGGAGCTGAAATTAGCTATAAGAGGATGGTTTTGGAGGGCATATGCAATGTGGTGTGCCTCTCATTCCCGTTGCACTAAAGAAATGGCTTCCTAGTCAGGCAATGGCATTGGAGGCTCCTTTGATAATTTATTTTGTTGATTCAGGAATGAAGTGGAGGACATGATTTCTCGAATTTGAGGGAAAATTATCCCTGAGGCCCGGTCCCATTTCACTCTTGTCTCAGGTCAGCTAGAAGGATTAAATAAATACGTTGAGAATGTGCAGGCGACAATGGAGGTAATTATGTCAAATATAGAGAACCTTGATCGTAGGGTGGAGAATTAGGAGGAGAAGGTGGAAATTGTTGTCGTGTCGGTTCTAAAAGAAGTGTTTTTAATCGGGGATGGAGGTGACCATGCTGCATCACACGGTGAGTAGGGAGCTCTCCCTCTGGAGTTCATTGTTAAGCTGGAGATTTAACAGGAGACCTAGCTACATGAAGTAGAAGAAGAAGGCCAACGGGAGGAAGCAGACGCGGCAGATATGGAATAAATCAAATATTACAACCCAAAAGAATTTTAGTTAGTATTTAAAAGTAGTTTTTTATGTTATATAACTATGCAATCATAAATGGGGTTTTTTGGCAGAATTATAAGGAAAATAATGTAAAAAATCTGGAGAAGATGCCTCTAAAAACTCATAATCTTTCATCAGAGCATTTTTGGAGAGTTGTGGAAATGATATTGCTTTTGAATGTAATGGTTCTGGCCAGAATCCAAATTGATTAATAGAATTATAATTGTTCCTTTTAAAAATAATGATTAGAGCGCATGTGCGTTATGATGTAGGACATCATTTGTTGAAGAACATAGAACTAACATTATGTTTTGTCAAAAAAAGAATGAATGCTACTTATTGAGCTTTGAATTTTTGTAATAAGGAATCATACCTCGATTGAATCAATTTTGGTCCTTAGTGCCTATTGTCATGTCTTCATATTAAATATGCATAAAAAGATATGCATGTAATATTCATAAATGCAGACAAGCTAAACAAGTAGTAAATGCAAACAAGAAGAGTAGGTGATAAAAGTGGAGTAGGAAGTAAGAAGATCTTCATTTGTAAATCGAAGCAGCAAGAGGATAAGGAATTGATTCCAATTGGAATTATTTCTCCTCTATCAACAAGAAAAATATTCACAACAACCAAAAAATTGATCTTCAATGCCCACTACTAAAATGTAATTTCAAAAAATAAGTGATACATGAATGAATGAGCTCCATAACAACATGATTCTGTTGTATAAAAATGATAACATTTTTTAAAAACATGTTCACATTCTTTTTTATTAATTGTTATGATATGTAGAGAAATGACTAATAAAAAAAAACATAAAAGTAATGACAAGGAAAACATATTATAAAAATTTATTTACCCTTGAATTGAAAAGATTATAAGAAATTGTCATTTCAAACTTGACAAGAATTTCTTTTATTTTGATTTTCATTTGCATGGAAAATGATTTTATGTCATTCTATCACAGGCTAGAAAGCCCTTGAAAGGTAATGTCGACTTATAAACCATAATCACCCTTATACTTGGTTGTAAAATGTGTCTCTCGATGTAATAATAATAATTAATAGTTAATAATAATTCACATTTTCCATAATCTTCCTATCCTCCCAAGACCTTAAAGTATATAATTGTGTAATACTACATTCCCTCATTAATGTCATACATTTATCTTGTATTAAACACTTACTTTATCATAGCTTATCTCTTTCTCCACATATATATTCCATAATGTTACTTTATTAATAGAATAGGACATGTGGTTTTCTTGAATCACCCTTTTACTTGGTTGTAAGTAAAAAACATATTTGGTTTGTACAGATTTTGTTACAAATTGCGTAGAAGCTAAAGATGTTCCTTTTGCTACTGAAAGAATGGTTGTTGATTTTCTTTTTGCTGAAACCTTTACTAGATTTGGTGTGCCTAGAGAAAGTGTCTCTGACAATGTATCGCAGTTTATTTCTAATATGGTACAGGGTGTGATGGGGCAGTATAAAATACGGCATAGAAGATCTACACCATATTACCTACAAGCCCATGGTCAGTTGGAGTCCACAAACAAGGTAATTGAGTCCATCCTCACAAAGACATTAAACATGTATAGAAAGGATTGGGCTGACAAATTACCAGAAGCATTGTGGGCCTATAGAACCACTTCGATAAATAGCACAGGACACACACCATATGAGCTGATGTATGGGAAACAAGTCCTCTTACTGATAGAATTCCAAATCAATACTTTCAGGACTGCAGTCCAATTGGGGCTAGATCTCTCTGAAGCACACAAAAACTCCTTCTATAATTAAACGAGTTAGATGAAATCTGAAGGGATGTTGTTCAGCATAACATCTTGGTTCAACAACAGAATAAGAAGTGGCATGACAAGACCATTCAGAAAAATCAGTTCCAACCAGGTGATTGGGTACTCCTTTACGATTCAAGATTCAAACATTTTAAAGGAAAATTCCATACACGCTAGATGGGACCCTATGAGGTGGTCAAAGTGTTTGAAAATGGAGCAGTAGAAATCAAAACTATTGATGAATGGAATTCTATGTTCCTAGTAAATGCGCATAGATTGAAGGTATATTTTCAGCCACTTACTAAAGGAGATTTTATGAAGCAAGTCCAACAACCATTTGAAAAGGAGTTGGTAGGTGATAATACCGACCTGTTGAAGAATTGATTCCTTCTTGTCCTTATTGAAAGAAATTAATGAAAGAAAAATAAAAAGAAAAAAATGACAAAAATAAAAAGTATAAAAAAAGTAAAAATTCCTATAATTGTGAAAATCAGTTGATTGACATGATTGCAGAAGCATCAACCTAAAAACCAACATGCTGGTAGAAAGATCAAAATTCTAATAAAAAGGGAATTATTACTTGATTTTTAGATATGTTGGCTGCCACCAAGAAGAAGCAAGTTCACGAACCCAAGCACTTACCCAAGTTTGCGGTAACTAACATGGACATTTTTATCCAGGTAAACGCTTTTTTTTCCACTGGAAAAATCAGTAACTTTCATTAATATTAGAAAATTACATAAGCAGATGCCATGGCATTACTGTCTTGTTCATACAAAAATCACCTCTTCAGGTGTTGTTCAGTGAGTAGTTACAAAAAGTGATGTATACATTCATTTGTTCTAGCTTTTCAGCCTATTCGATATCACAAAAAGATTATGTTTTATAAACATAGTGGCAATGTTCCCAAAAATTTAGTCAAAATAGTCTTCTTGCTCTGTCAGCTATCGGGACTGTTGTCCCTCTGTTGTCTCTGATCTATATATGGCCTGTGGTAAAATTGGTGCTCTTCTGTTCCATTCTGCTCCACTATTTGCCCATCGCCTCTGGGAAGTGTCGAGGCCTCTTTGGATAATTTGTCAGCCTCGCTATTGTGTTCTCTGTAGATATGTAAACAAGAGAAATGATCAAAAGTTGCTTTGAGAGTGAGTGCATCATGTAATAAATTGCTGAGTGTGTGTGACTGACAAGTAGTGACATTGTTTATCCAGTTAACAACCACCATAGAATCCCCAAATATATTGATCTTTGTGTGTTGATGCGATAAAGCAAAATGTAGTAAATTGTGTAAAGCAGAGAGCTCAGCGAAATTGTTTGATCCATTTCCGAAACCCATTTTTGCAAGATATCTATGATGCTCGTTGATGTGCAGGACAAATCCTCCTCCACACCCGGCTTGGTTAGCAGCCCCGTCGAAAAAGGCCCACGGGGTGGATCTGTCGATATCGGGCATAGGCTGAATGGTTCTGGGTCTGGGCGGTGGCGGATCAGGTAGCTCCTGATATGCAGCAATAATAGCGATTTCAATCCAGCTCCATATTATCGGTCGGTCCTCGAAGATAACCCGATTTCGGGCGAGCCAGATATACCAGGTGGCCACAGGGGGAAGGTTTTGTAACTTTGTGCCCGGGTGGCTATGTGACCAGGTATCCCATGCGCTCTGTATATCAGGTCCAGTCCAAAGGCCCGCTATGCCCAATTGATTACATATATTGCTCCATAGGTTGTGTATAGAAGGGCAGAGCAGGAATATGTGATCTGTGTTCTCAGACGCATTCTTGCAGAACGAACACCAAGTAGGGCCGTATATGGCTCTGTGGGTGAGATGATCTCCCGTGGGGACAATGCCATTGAGTGCGCACCAAAAGAAGAGTTTAGAACGGGGAGGGGCCTTGAGCTTCCAGATTGTATGCCACCACGAGAGGATCAGTTCCGGAGCTCTGTGGGATATGAGAGCCTTGTACCCATGTTTTGGAGCATATATACCATGTTTCGCAAGGCACCAAATAAGTTCATCCGGCCCTTGTTTGATGCGGATGTGTGATTCAGTTAAGGCCATGGTATATCGTTCCCATTCCTGATGCCATTGAAGAGGGAGATCCAGCTGCTGGGCAGTTTTCCAAGCTTGGGAAAAGATGTCCGTATGATGCTGATCGGCAATCTGAGCGAAATGTCGGATGTCCCGGGATTGTAGGTGAGTGATAAGCTCCTGATTTAAGATGTGTCTGCCCCCACTGTTTATCCATGGGTCCAAGCCAATCCTGCCCGTCATCCCATCGTTAATTCGCCAAGCAAGATTGTCCCGAATGAGAGGAAGGGAATCTACCAAAGCCTTCCAGACTGATGAGCATCCTTTAGTTGACCAGGATGGTAGCCGGGCCCAATCCAGTATAGCTTGAGGCCATATGTATTTGTGATAGGTTACCTGTGTCCACAGATTTTGACTAGTGAGCAAAGTCCATCCCATCTTGGCGGCCAGTGCCTTGGCGAAATCAGGGAGGTCTTTGAGGCCCCATCCTCCCCATTTTTTGGGCAGAGAGATTTTCTTCCAGCTGATCCAAGCAAAGATTCTTTTCTCCTGACTCCCGTTCCAGAGGTATCGATTGCACAGCTGTTGTAGCCTTCCCAGGATATTCCTTGGTATCCAGGCCAGTGCCATCCAGAAGACCGGGGTAGCCTCTAGTACAGATTTAATGAGCACCAATCTGCCTGCCCTAGAGAGATATCTGTAGCTCCATCCCATGAGCCTTTTTTCCAATTTGGCCACCAACCAGACCCAATCAGCTATCCTTTGGCAGGTTGGCTTCAGATTGAAGCCCAGGTATTTGAGGCCTCTATCCAGAGGATGAACCGAGTAGGGAAATGCCTGTAGGGCTGTCCGGGTCTCCTGAACAGAAGTGCGAGAGCAGGTGATGGTGGATTTCATCTGATTTGGCTGCATTCCAGTCGCAGCAGAAAAACGTTGCAAGATTTTCGTGAAGGTCCGGGTGTCTCTAACACTGCCATCTAGAAGAATAAGGACATCGTCCACAAAAAGTAAGTGAGTAAGATAGCAAAGGTCAGATATACCAAGACCTCCAATGTCTCCATCCCTCTTTGCAGCTTCCATGAGGCGGCTGAGGCCTTCCATGACCAAGAGGAAGAGAAGGGGTGATAGGGGGCACCCCTGTCTCAGACCTCTTTCAGAGTGGAAAAAAGTAGAGGCCGAGCCGTTGATGAGGATACTGAAGGAGGGAGAGGTGATGCAGGCCATGATCCAAGTGATGAAAGCATGAGGAAACCCTAGGTGAATGAGGATCATCTTAAGATAGAGCCAGCTGACTCGATCGAAAGCTTTGGACAGGTCGATCTTGAGAAGGATGGCTTTAAGATTCTTTGACCAAATGGAGTGAAGGGCTTCTTGTGCAAGTCCAATGGCCTCATGGATCTGCCTGGATTCAAGGAAGGCAAATTGCTGCGGGGCAATGGACCTGGAAAGGATGGGTCTAAGACGGTTTGCAATGGTCTTAGAGATGATTTTATATAGGCAGTTACACAATGAGATGGGCCGGTAGTCCTCAAAGGATGCCGGGGAGTCGGTTTTGGGTATGAGGGCAATGAAAGTAGAATTGATAGCATGATATATGGTTCCCGTAGACCGGCTCTCCTCGACCACCCTCAACAGATCCTGCCCCAATACTTCAAAGAAGGCTAAATAGAATTCGATGGTCCAACCATCTGGGCCGGGGCTTTTGTCTTTCTTGAACCATTTCAGCACTCCTTCGAGTTCCTCCGCTGTTACCGGGTCTGTTAATGCCTCCACATCATCTTCCTCTACGAATCTCGGGAAGTGGTTTGCCACATTGATGATATCCAGTAGATTAGCTTCCCGGGGGTTCTTGTATAAATTCCTGAAATGGGTGGTACCCAGGTGAGCAAGCTTGTTAAAATTGTCTGCGATATCGCCATCCGGGGAGGGGAGCTTCCAGATTGTATTAGATACTTTCCTGCTCTTTGCATAGTTATGGAAGAACTTTGTGTTGTCATCCCCAGCTTGTATCCATAAAGCTCTACTCCTTAATCTGATGGATTCCTCTCTTTCTTTGAGGATCTTGGCTTTTTGATTTTCTAAGTCAATAAGCCTGCATTTGTCAGCAGCTGAAATGAACCCCAATCCTCGGTCGTCAGTGAGGGAGCATAGATCAGCCTCAATTTGGGTGAGTTGTGCTGTTTCCCGCTCCAATTTCTCCTTGGCCCACTGAATAGAAATGTGCTTTATTTCTGAAAGGTTCCTGCAGAATCCTTTGGCATGAGATTCATTGTCATCGATAGGGTGAGCCATCCAGTAATCCTTTATCAGCTTGATGTAAGAGGGGTCCTTCAGCCAGGTGTGATTAAATTTGAAGGGTGCCTTGGGTTTCTTGGTAGGACCCTGAATTTCCAAATAAATAGGATTATGATCCGATAGCCCCCCCGAGCCAACCCATTGTCTGTAGAGATGCAGACGCTGAAGGAGAGTCCCCTTTAGGAGGAATCTGTCAAGTCTGCGAGCAAGAGCAGCATCCCCCACTCGTCGATTCCTCCAGGTAGGAAGGAGGCGCTGCATGGGGATATCCATGAAGTTTGATTGCTCCAGCAGATTGATCATGTAATCGGTAATGGGGTCGACTTGTGCTTCCGAGCCCCAAGACTCCCTGAATCCCAGAGAGAAATTGAGGTCTCCTCCGATAATGACATGGTCTTCATTCAGTATTGGAAGGTGAGTGATGTGCTGCCAGAACGCTTCTCTCTGGGAACAGGGAGCATAAACATTGACAATTCTGAGATCCATGCCGAGATCAGCTGTGAAAACGTCCAAACCAATGAACCCTGCCCCCCCCAGGTCGAAATCAATTTGATGGAGCGAGGGTTGATTCCAATGGCTAGCCCCCCAGATCGACCTACAACATCATTGGCATAAAAGCTCCAACCAGGGACCAAGGCTTGCAAGGCTCGAGTACTCTGATCAGCTGAGCAAAGGGTTTCTTGTAGCATGATAATATCTATAGGCTCAGATTCAATGAGCCGCTTCATGGCTAGTTTCTTGGAGGAACTAGCCAGTCCTCTGCAGTTAAAGGATAGGCACTTCATGGGGGAACACCTCTCGGGGTGTGTCCTGCTCTAAGAACCCCGTCAATGGTCGATTGTCGGCCAGAGACCACCTCTGCCCCAGCAAGTTTAATGGCCTTTGAGAGATGGGATTTTCTCCCTCTGGTATTCGGTACGCCCCCTTCAGGAGTAACAATGCCCAGGCCAGAATGTCCGGCTGGGGTCTCTTTGGCAGGATTCCTAGATCGAAGAAAATATGGGTGTGGAGGGGAAGCCGGCCGCGGAGAGGTGCAAGCCTCAGGGGAAGAAGTGGATATGATGGGATCGGTGTTGCAGATTAATGGAGATGATGTTAAGGTGCATTGAATCATGGAGGGATGAGGAGAGAGACCAATGACATGGTTACCATCAAACGAAGAATGTAAATGTGAGGTAAAAGAATCTGAGATCATACCCGCTTCTGCCGCCGAGCGTGCCCTGGTAATAGGGGGCGATGGACGCCGGAGTCCAGCATCGTCCGCGGGAGCTGAAGCCGAAGGGGGCGGGCCTGCAGAGGGAGGACGAGCAGTGCTGGGAGATGCCATCCTGGAAGGAGTCGGGGTATTCTTCGGAGTGTCTTCAGCTTTCTTGTTGAGAGGGCAATCTTTAGCAAGGTGACCGACTTTATGGCATCGTCTGCAACGGAAGGGGACTCCTTCATAATCCAGTAGCTGCACCCTGATACACCTTCCCCACTGAAGCGTGATCTGCTCCTCAAGCCCTTCCCTGGTGTCCAGGTGAACCAAAATCCGCGCCAGTGTTCGACTCCCAGATTCCACAAATGTGCGATCGTAGTCCAAGTAAGTCCCCAGGGCATTGCCAACCTGAATGAAAACTTCTTCAGCCCAGAATGGTAACGGAAGACCAGGGAGACGAACCCATATTGGTCCTGCACCGAGCTGCTCCCTCTCAGGGTCGAAAAGGGGATTCCAGCGCTTGAGGAGGACCGGGGCCATTTCAATATGCCAGTACCAGCCCAAAACCAGGTTTGTTTGACTTTCCTTGGAAAATTTAAGGGAGAACCATCCTCTGGGGAGGACATGGACCTCTGGTAGGTCAAAAAGCACTCCGCCCCAGATCTCCTTCACCCATAGATTGAGCCTCTGTCTCGAGTATGTTCTACCCCTGACGTGCCCTACTAACACAGTATTTGCAATGTCCATATATTCTCCGAGCGGCTTCGATTCGTCGAATTTGATGGAGATGTCCCTTGTCGTAGATCTAACACATTTTGCCTTCTTTTTGCCGGATCGAGGGGCCGACGGATGATCCACCAGAGGGTTGGTAATACCTTCCCGAGAAGGGGGTTGAGAGGGATGAATAACGACCGCAGGAGTTTCAAAGCAACCAGATGGGCGGACTCCCGGGACAGAGGGATGAGATGCGGGTGTAGCGGCCGGCGGGGGGAATGGTACCGATAGGAGGGGCGGAGCCTGTGGATCGAAAGAGGGCGAGGGAGGAGTATGCGAGGCCAAGAACTGCAGAGAACCCGGCGAGAGCGGAGGGACTTCGAAAGGCGGAGATTCAATGGGGTGTGCTCCTGTGGATGATGGAAAGGCGTGATAAGCAACGGGCGCAGCGGAGGATGGGTAAGGTGAGCGCGCAGGGACAGTAGAAGAGGAGGAGGGCGCAAACTGAGAACGAGGAGCAAAACAGGGATTCCCAAAAATAGTTTTGTCCGGCGAGGGATCCGCCGAATAGTCCACCGCTTCATGCTCTGAGTCATCCATAACTGTCACTTTGTCGGCGACCGAAAATGACAGGTGAAGAAATCGATGGGGATGCTGCAGCTGGAGGTTCCCTGGCCGTGACCGCAGCGGTAGTATTCTAGACGTAGAAGAGCTATCGAACCCTAGCCTCTACGAACCACAGTAAGATACGTGAAAGGAAACCCTAGCCCAGTCCTTTGCGCGTGCGATCCATCTCCCCAATCAACCTCCAGGTAAAGGCTTACTTCCCATTGCAGTTATTTTTTTCTTGCACCAGTGCAGGTAGATTTCAAGGTAAAAATATTGTCTTTCTTGTATTTTCCATTTCAAAAATTCCCAGTAAGTTTCTTTTCTAAATTCCCCATGAATTACCTTCCTTTTCTTCCAAGAAACTACCCTTATCTGATTTCGTAGAATCCCTCTTTTCCCTTGATTTTTTTTCCCACATCCTATTTTGTTTATCCCTCTTGGTGATATTGTTTCTGAAGTCCCTGCTATAATATTCCTTGTCATTCTAAAATTTTTACCCCCTCTACCACTTCTTTATTCCCTCATAAGTTGATTGCAGAATTTGATGCAGTCATTCAGAAGGCATGTCAACAAGCACCAAGGGATGGAAAATATTTTTTTCTTGTATAATGAGGAATTTTTTTAAAAAGAAAGTCCAGCTACAGAAGTATGTCCTATCATATTCTTGTTTGGTAAAATTCTTTGGTGCAAGCACAACAATACAAGCAGGTCTGATGCAGAAATTTAGTTGACTGTGAAAGGAATTTACATAGTCCTGAAATGGTTTATCAAAGATTTATGGGCCTATATTTTTTTTTCACATGTGTTGATATGTTATCTCATTCCATGTTGTAATTGATGCTTTGTTTCATTAATTACTAATCTACGAAAAAATCTTTAAAGTGCAAGATGTATAAGGTTGAAATCTAATCTTTTTTTAATAAATGTTGAAATATGTCTGATTGAATTATGATGCTGACTACAGAAGGGCACTACTGTCCGATAACTTGCACTCACCCTCCTTGCAATTATTTTGCATTACCTGACCATCATTAACCTACCCGTAATCTGATCATTCTAGTCATTGCATTACTGCCACCTATACCGCCACTGCATCTAATCATCATGATTCACCTATAACAAGATGACATGAATCTACAATCAATGTGGAGGGGATTATTCCATCATAGCCGGGTGAGTGGGTCTAAAAATACGGAGGGTGAGGAACCTCCAACATAAAATTCTCGGTGAACGTTGGAGTTACCCTGAAATTATTTCAAGGGTGTGATCAGTGAAGTGGAGGAGGTTCAAAATGGCACCTGTGAGGAGTGAACTTGAACAAACCGCCGAGTACAGGAACAATCTTGCACTATTGCAAGAATCAGGGTTCCTACCATTCCTTCAAAAATTTGATGGGTTCGACATGGTCGTAGTGCTAGAATTTGCAAGGACATTCAAAGAAGGCCGAGACAAGGTTGAGTCCTTAAAGTTTAAAATTATTGAAGAGTTCATTTCATAAGCCACAGGCCGGCCACTTACAGGGGAGTGTTGGTTTAAAAAGGAGTGGTTGGCGATGAAGCATTGGCACTGGTTTGTGGTCGATAAGAAGATTAAGGTCGACTAGAAAAGATGACTTCCACAAACCGCCATGGTTAGGAAATGGCGATATTTATTGTTTATATTACAGAATTTTGTCACAGGAGAATGATGCTATACCCTAGCATTCTTATACCACCTTCGATTGCTGTCACATTTCGAGGCAGGGAAACTGATTAATTTCCTTCACTTCTTTCTCAAGAGCCTTGAAAAGATGGCGAAAAATGTGTAGAGAGGAAGTGCAAGCCAGGTTGCAAAAAAACTCTGCCATCATGGATTCATTACAATGCTAGTCAAGAAGAAATTAGAGAAGAAGGGAATAACGTGTGAGGCATTTCTGAAAGAATTCTGAGCAAGGGGTGTAGAAGAGCCTGCTAGCACAAGTGCAAGTAAGAAGAGAAAGGCGGAGACATTGTCTCCTAGCAAGTGGCAAAGTAAAGGCTCACTAGTGCAAGAAGAGAAGAGGGCCATTGAAAACACTCCACCTGCAGCAAAGAAAAGGAAAACTAGGACATCAGTGAGGAGGAAAATTGTCAGCCAAGGATCAAACCAATCGAGTTCTCCCATTGTAATTGACGAGTTGCACCAAGTCTCCCCCACAATTCATAATCTCTCGGTGCTCACAGACATACTGGCACACACTGTGGAGGATGAGGAGAATGTAGAAGATGACATTCCGTTGTCAACATTTATCAACAAGCTAGGGAGCAGAAAGACAACGTCAACACCGAACACTGACGAAGTCCAAGCAGAGGAGGATGAAGAGGAACAACATGAAGAGCCTCCTGACAATTTCAGCGAACTAGATGTGGAGACCCTCAATGATTTCGAGGAGCAGGGCACTGAATACCCTGATGTTTTTGAAGATCAGGGTACTGAAGACCCTGCGGTTTTTGAAGGTCAGGGCATTGAAGACCCTGTGATTTCTAAAGATTCGAACATTGAAGACCCTGTGGTTTTAAAAGGGAAAGATATTAAATACCTTGTGATGTTCAAAGGGCAGGGTGCTAAAGTCCCGACAATGGTAGAAGAACAGGGAACTGAAACCCCTATTGATTTGGAAGGACAGGGCGTTGAATCCCCTGAGAAACTAGGAGAACAAGGTGTTAAGAGCCCAAAGAAATTAGGTGCATAGGGTACTGAAACCCCTGGCACAGAGATTGGTGAGGGCATCCAAACCCTCAGTGACAACAAAACCCCGAGCATAGAAACCCCCGACAACGTCATAAGGGAGACTTTTGATAGCCTTGACCTTGATGATAAATTCATGGCAGAAAAGGCGTTCACACCCGAAGACCTTAGCATGACATCGTCCACTCTCTTCCTCAATAACAAAATAGTGGACCTGGAACAACAAGTCCATAACCTAGAAGCTTTGAACCAGGTCATGAAAGAGCAGAGTTGGAAGAAATAGAGTGAGGTGGAGTTACTGGTAGAAGTAAAAAGGCAGAAGCAGCGGGTAAAGGTATGGAAAAACTGGGCTTCCAGATGCTATAGACGCCTGAAGAAGGTGACTAAGTAGTTGCAAAAAGCCCGAGACAAGAAGCCAAGGATAGTAAAGACATGAATAAACATTCAAGTGTAGAACTAAAGAGCTGGCCATTCATTTTTGAAGGTTTTTTGAAGAGGTAAAATGTTGTGTGAGGACACACAACAAATAAGGGATGGGAGGATGTTGGTATCCTAAATTGCCCTATTTTGTATCCCATTTCCATCAATATCAACCTCTATTTTGTCTTAATAAAAGACCCTTCTTTCTTGAACTAGTACAAGATGTTTTTAAATAATGAATCCATACAGGTGAGGATAGTTTTAGCTAGAGGAGGAATGACCTGTTGTAGAGTTTTATGAACCCAATGTTTCAGACTACCAAGTGAGTCCATCATCAGGGGAGAATGCGTCAATAGATATTCTTAAAATCATAATGATGTATCCAAGAGCTAAAATTAGGGTATATATATAAGTTATTAAACAAAAGAAATAAGAAAATAGGTCGGCTCTTATCCTTTTATTTAATTAATTAATTAAATTATTTATTATTATTATTATTATTATATAATTATTATTATTTTTAATTAATTAATTAATTTATTCAAGGGGATAACTTAATCGAATAATTTTATTATCTATAGAATTAATTATTATGTTTATTAATTCTATTTTAAATAATTGGTTCAATTGATTCATTAATTTGTTTGATTAATCAAATTAATTAATTTAATTATGTATTCATTATTAATATGTTTATTTATTTATTTACATTATTAATTTATTAATTTGATTAATTAATTCATTAATTAATAACTTTACAGGGATAGATTAAGAGCCGACCTATTTTCTTATTTCTTTTGTTTAATAACTTATATATATACCCTAATTTTAGCTCTTGGATACATCAATATGATTTTAAGAATATCTATTGATGCATTCTCCCCTGATGATGGACTCACTTGGTAGTCCGAAACGTTGGGTTCATAAAACTCTACAACAGGTCATTCCTCCTCTACCTAGTACAAGATGGTTACGCTTTCCCTGCACATGCTCATATTTTATATTAAGATTTATTACAGCACTTTATTAATATTTTTATATAGATTTCGTGCCTATTTACATATTTCTTGTAACTCATATTGATTTCCTAGAGTAGCCATGGAACTTAGTATTAATGATGAATGAGTTGACTAGTGCAGGTAGATTCCTGCACCACAACTATCTGAGATTTCCGAGAAGTTATCTTCCACAAGGATGGATCTCAATCTTCGACTCTGTGTCTAACGACTGATGAATTCAAGTAGGATAATAGGTGGCGCACATTTAGGGATTTTTCTCTAAAGTTAGGTTACGATCAAGCATATTTATAACCACTGGCCAAAGTTGTAATTTCGGTTTTCTAAGCCTGTTCAGCCAAGAGACCTGAACTACAATTATATGTAATTAGTGTAAATGGCCTGGAGACAAAAGGATATATATGATGTAGATCATAGATAGGAAGCTAGCGAACCATTGACTACATTTTTGTTTATGTAATCTGTTTATCACCTCGCTCTGGGGCTGGACTGCTCTGTAATGCAATTTCCAAATCGAGTAATACAAGGAACCATTATGATTTGCATGTGCAGCATTTAAATTCATCTTTGATGTATTTTTGAAGTGTTGATCGCTTTCGTTCCTTAGAAGGGGAACGAGGTGGTTGGCTAGGGCCCAACCAACCCAACTTGTTTACCTTTCTCGCTTTCGTTATTCAGAAAGACAGTGTGGTTATTTCTTTTGCAGTTGTGTGATGTAATAGTTTAATCGTTAATCTTTAAGTTCTGAATTAAAATATCTTCTTTTGCCTATGTGTGAAACGGATCCATGGTTTGAAGAGTAGTTGTTCTTGTTTTAATTATGAAATATCTTTCTTTCATTTCCTTTACTCTTGTTTTTTGTTGTAATTCACTTTCAAATGGATTGTGCAAGGAACTCCTTCCTGCACCAATGCAAGCTATTACTTGCACCCTAGTTTAGTCATTCGTTGAAGCAAACATTTAATCACTTACTTGCATTTTACTTTAAGTTATTTCACAAGAAATGAGCCATTAATTGTGTAACTATTTTTGGTATTAAAATTTCATCTCTAAAAGATTTGGAAGCAGTTACCACATTATACTTGCAAAGAATATCATCATTGTGGGAAAAGTACCAACATTGATTAACACATGCAAAGTACTTAAGCTACTATTCAATTCTTTTAAAGCGCTTTTATTTCATGAAGTTTATTTCCTCTGCAATGTTCAATGAGTTGAAGCATTTCCTTTTTAATAGATAGTTTACTTCAAAATTTTGTTTACAATTACAACTATTTTCCATCACATCTTTCATCTTTCAAAAGTAATTTTGGAACTGAGTAAAGGGAACTCTGTTTCGGTGTAAGAGAAAGTATCTTGACACAGAAACAGTGTGCTCTAAGGCTTGAAGCTTAGAGCACCTTCACTCAGAGATAAGTCTTCAGTAAGGAAGGTCAAATATACTCTTACACAGAAATACTGTACCTGCACTAGTGAAAGCAGATCGCAACAGTGCACAGGTTGTTTGTGTGAGATGAAGATCAGACGGAAGATAAGATTCTGCAAGGGCCCACTTTTCAAACTATTTACAATCCATTTGAAGATGAACAAAGCATTTCATTCCAGCATTTAAGATTGTTTCCATCGTGTGGGATTTCTTTACTTGATTTACTTGCAAATTGTCTTTTCCATTCCAGCACTAGAGTTGTGTTATGAAACCAGCTCACAAAAATATAGAAAAGATAGATCAACACCTTAGAAATAATCCTCTTCGAGGGGGAAACCTCCTTTACATTACACAAATGAAATGATAAGACCTCGTTTCTATATATAGGAGTCTAAGGGGTCGTAATATAATCAGAGTCAACATAACAATAATAAAGTAAGGGCACAATAATAACAATAGTGGGCTTCTATGGGGCATAATAATAACAATATGGCGACTACATGGGTACAACAATATAATAAGGGGGTTGTAATAATAACAATAAGGGGTTACACTAGTAGTATAGGGGCCTAACATGCCCCTCTCCTTCAAAAACTATTGTCCTCAATACTTGAGTAGTTCTTGATGCTTCTGTATAAAATTCTTGTCCTCCCATGTGGAATATTTAGTGGGTAAGTTCTTCCACTTGATGAGATATTCTAAAATTGATCGATTTCGTCGCTGTCAGGTTCTTGTTTCTATGACTGCTCCATGTTCCAATATGATTTTTCCTTTCTCTTCAATTTTTGGCAGTATTGTTTGAATTGGGATATTCTGCAACTTTTGAATGAGTGGCCACACTCCTTTTTCATTCTTACATTCATCCCTTGCTTTTTTTATCCAATCTGGTTGGATAATAGAAATAGCACAAAATAGTGCTTCCACATCCTCATCGTTTCTTGACAGTGCATTTGCAACAAAAAATTTCTTCCCTTTTCTGTAGATGATGTCAAAGTCATAATCCAACATATTTGTGACCCATTTTTTCTATTCTTCTAAAGATAATATTCGTTCTAAAATGTATTTAAGACTATCATGATCCCTTTTTACCTTGAAGTGTCTTCCCATTGGGTAAGGTCACCATTTCTTAAGTGCATGTAGTATTGCCAACATTTCCTTCTCATAAATAACTTGCTTGAGATGAAGCCGTAAAAATACCCAATCACTTACATCAAAACTTTTTTCACTGCGATGTTGATATACATGTTATTTCATTCAATTCTGCACCAAAGTGGCATTATCCTTTAAAAGTTGGAGAACTTGTTGTTGATGCTCGATGTGATATTTCACTGCTTGAACCTTTTTCTTCTTGATATGTCCTTTTATCTTGAGAATTTGAGGAGTGGTAATTTCTTCCAATGCTTTACAAGATATGGTCGAATTCATTTCTTGATGCTCGATGTGATCTTTCACTTCTTGAATATTTTTCTTCTTGATATGTTTGTCTATCTTGATAGTTTGAGGAGTGGTAATTCCAGCCAATGCATTACAAGATATGGTTGGATTCATTTCTTCTTTCTCGATGTGATATTTCACTTCTTGAACCTTTTTATTCTTGATATGTCCTTCTACCTTAAGAGTTTGAGGAGTGGTAATTCTTGCCAATGCTTTACAAGATATGGTCGGATTCATTTCTTCTTTCTCTAGGGTTGGGTCCTAGAGTATATCCTCTTCTTTTAATGTTTCTTGATCCTTTTCTTCCTCCTCTTCATACTCTATGTAAAATAATTTCTTCTCAACACACTTATGACCTTTAGTGCATTTGCTATCGCAATTGTAACAAAGCCTTTTTTCTCTTTTTTCTTCCAATTGTCGTCGTGTAAACCTTGTAGGTTGTGGAAGGCTAGGAGAAGAAACACTTCCATAATTATAGTCGTGAGTGGTGGGATTCCTTGTTTCCATAATTTCACTTTCAATTTTTCTTGCCCACTTGAATGCCTTCTCTAATGAATCAGTTTCCCAAAGACAAACCTCATGTTGAATGTTATCCTTTAACGTACCTATGAAGGCATCAATCCTTTGGTTCTCTAGAATATCATTTACCCTTATATTCAATTTTTGAAAGTCATCAATGTGCTCTTCCATTGAACACTTTTGTTTGAGATTTATCAATTGGCTAAAGAAGGTGTTTCTCTTTGTATCCTCATAATGTGCTATCATTTCCTCCATGAAAATTGACCACGTAACAAGTGGTTTACGAGAACAAAGCCCTTTATACCATAAAAATTGATCCGGTTCTAAATATGGAGATGCAATACATACCTTTGTAATAGTTGCACCTCATGTAGATCAAAATATTGCTCCATCTGTAGTATCTAATTTACCGGATCCTTGCCATCAACTTCCTCATATCGCCTTTTCTTGATTTTAGTAGCTCGATCTTGAAATGACTATAACTTTGCAATTTCAGCTCTTCCAGTTCTGAAATTGCAACCTACAGTAGCCCTCTGTGTCCTCTTTCTAATGCCACCAATCTGATCAAAATTGGATTCTCCAAGAAAGTGTTATGCACACTCTCCCAAGCTGACCTGATTATCTACCTTTTCAGAATAGCGAACTTGTATGAAGTTCCACGTGTCACTGTTTTCACCTCTGGTTTTGAAAATACACACAAGAAACTACACTCTGTCCTCCTTTTGTAACTCCTTATGAAATTGCAATCTGATGCTCAGAGAGACAGTTATGATGATCTTCCCAAGGTTACCTATTTGGAAGGTAATTTGGGGGCTGCAAAAACCCTAACTTCCTCAGACTATATCTCTGAAACTATAGTGAGATAGGATCTAAAATTCGAAGCCGAGGTTTAGAAGGATTTCTTCTCAAATGGGTTTTTGTTTTAGATTTTTCAAATTTGTAGCGAAAGAGTTATAGTGAAAATCCCACGATGACCTATTTTAGTTGAAATTCTGGAGCTTGCAAAAACCCTAACTTCCTCAGATCATATATCCAAAAATATAGTGAGAAAATATCTGAAAATCGAACTCGAGATTCAACGTGAGTTCATCTCAAATGGGTTTTTTTCGCTTCTGAAACATCGTAGAAAAAACGTTATAGTGAAAATTCCACGATGACCTATTTGTAGCAGGAAAACCCTAGAATCCAAAGCTCTGATACAAAATGTTATGAATCCATCTCACAAAAAGATAGAAAAGATAGACCAATGCCTTAGAAATAAGCCTCTTCGAGGGGCAAACTCCTTTACATTACACAAATGAACAATTCATGGATGATACAAATGACAAGACCTCCTTTCTATGTATAGGAGTCTAAGGGGTCATAATATAATTAGAGCCGATATAACAATAATAATGTAAGGGCACAATAATAACAATAGTGGGCTTCTATGGGGCACAATAATAACAATATGGTGACTACATTGGTAGAAAAATATAATAAGGGGGTTGTACTAATAACAATATGGGGTTACACTAGTAGTATAGGGGCTTAACAAGTTTCCTTGGTGTTAATTGCCTTTTCAATCACTTTCTATCTGATTCTGCAAAGAATTTCCTTTAAGAAGTAGGATTAGAAATTAGAAAAGTTCATACCATTTTTGGAATTACCTGTGCTTCGTCTCTAAGTTTACGAAACCCCCGGGTTGATAATTAAGTGTTGAGGAGTTTGCTCCAGTGCAATTCCTTCACCCAACACTCCATAAACCCCTTTCTTCATTAGAAAGATATCCTAACTAAGGTAGCTATTCAAATTAAAAAAACCTAAAGTTTTATTATATAAGGATACATGTATTGTACAAAACTGGAAACAAAGGTGTATTCAATATACCTTTTTCTAGCCAAAATTGTCTTAATACTAACGAGAGGATAAATAAATGTCTCTATTGACTCTTATTCATATTCCACTTAGATGGGTAATTTTCCCATAATTGATTGCTAATTATGGGGATATACGAAAAAATATTTTTAGTATTGACCATTGGTAATGGTCACACTTCCTACTCCACATCTAATGTGTATTAATTAATTATTTCCAACCATGGTATTTCCTAGGACAAGAGGGTACCCATTCATTTTATATGTGGGTTCTAAGACAATGAAATCAACAGTATATTTATAGGAATCAAAAGATATTTACACATACTCCAATACTCCCTTAATATTCATTATTGATCTATATACAAATAGGACTATAGTGGATTTATCTTTCATCAATCGTGAGAGTCATAATCTAACCATGGTATTCTTGGTCAAGATATAATGGATTCCCCTATGTTTATCAGTGCATTATAGACCATAATTTTTATGATCTATACATTTACTACATTGTTCCTAGATCCAAATACCTTGGGATAAAAAACTTGCCAAGCGTATGGTTTGCAATTTTTCCTATTATGTTGACTACATGGGAGTTTCTCTTCATCCTTTCATACCTCTTTAGGCATTCTTCCTTGATGAACTACTTATAAATGGAAATATCCTTGATTTCCCATACCTCTTTAGGCATTCTTCCTTGATGAACTACTTATAAATGGAAATATCCTTGATTTCCCATAGGATAGGTATCTTGACACATAAACTCTTAAGCCACTAGAAGTTCATTTTCCATAGAGGTGTAACATTTATTAAGGTTTATTCTTTCGAGATATGATGAGTTTGGTTGACAAATTGTTTTTTGTGGGATGGTATCTTCCATTTTAGAAAATGAATGTTATATTGGATTGGTAGCAATAACCCAATTCATGTGCTAAGGATGGTTTCTTGAAGATATATGGAATGAGATTCATATGTTGGTTAATTTTTATATGCTAGTTGCACTTGCATACCATTCAGATTAGGGGCTCATTGTGTATATAGTTATGGTTGACTTCGAGAATATCATATAATGCCTATATATGGGTTTTATGGTGGAGGAGGAGTGTTACACTAAAAAATGTCACCTTGACTACTTACAGTTAGTATGGCTCAAATCAACAGTCATGCTACCCTCTTAGGCAAGTCTTATGCCTCTGTTATCCATCTCAAACTCAAAGAAGAGAGAAAGTCTTGTAAAAAATATGTTTATCTCTGGGGTCGCAGGTTCTCTCTAGCCTTACCTGCGGGGACGCTGACCATGTTCACAAAAGGTGCGTCCTTGGACGCTCTGTATGTTAAGGGACAGGTGCGTCCTTCTGTAAAAGGCAAAATGCGCGAGTTTCATCTTAAAAAAGTTACTTGTGGTTACTTCTAGAACTTTCTAGAGGTCGGTTTGGTGAATTGGATGCGCCTCCAGTTGGTTCATGTATCTCTATTAAGGAGGAACTTATCCCATCAATAAGGGAGCTATCCCACCCAAAGAGGGGGATTATCCCATTGATGGTGGACCTGAATAACCTCTTTACAGCACTATAAATAAAGACATTGAGCCAGAGGGAGGAGAGGTTGGAGCCATACATTTTCTTTGGGTAAATGCTGCAGGAATTAGGACTCCCATTTAGAACCTTGTGAGGAGAGATTGTCTTTGCTTGATTCTACTTGGAAGTGGGTGAGCTTTGTCAAAGTAGAGGAAAACCCTTGATGGACCCTGGGAGGAACTTGCACAACACCAAGGCCAGGTTGTAAGAGTTTCTTTGTTTCGTTATTAATACAAACTGGTTTATTTTTCTCAATAGCTTGTGTTAATGAGTTATTTCATGTGTTCCTTGGTCTGCATGTTAAATATATGTTTTATTATATGAAATGCAAGTGCTTGGTAATTGTTTGATTGTTTGTGGTTGCAGGAATTGACTTGAAGGAGGAGCTCATCCGGATCGGCAAGGACGGACTACAACAACCGCGTTTTGGAATAAGGTAAGCCTAAACACTTGTAGTTTTCATGTTTTAAAAGGTATATTTAGAGAAAGATCACTCCATTTTGTCTTGTTTGTCGCTAGAGAGTTTAGACTCCTAGGGAGGTCAGTTGTGTCCGCACAAACGACTTTTTCCGCCACGACAAATTGGCGACTCCGCTGGGGAATCCATTAATGAGAGAGTCTTTTCCTTTGTGTGAACTTTGCTCTGTGAAAATCACTTTTATTTTCTGGTTTTTGACTGTGAGAATTAGTATTTGGGTGGCTTAGCTTTAGATTTAGTTAGATTTGGTTTTTCTCAACTTTTCCAGAAGGACGCACCCTCTGAGTACTGCACAGTGCGTCTTTGGACGCGCTGTTTCCGTTTGCACAGAGCGGGCCCGCACCTGTTATAACGGGTTGCCTGCGTCTTCCTGTAAAATTTAGGAAAATTCCATTTTTTGCTTTAATTGCTTTTAGATTTTGATTTTTCTTAGTGTTTTCTACCCAGATCCTTTAGTACCCTGTCAAGAATTTTCACCTGAACTTGTTTTGTGAGCTTTGAGTGTTTTAGTGGATTTCAACGAAGTTTAGGCCTAGGGTTTGATTTTTCAATAGGTCCTGTAGTGACTTTGACGGTAGAAAGTTGTCCAGCCTTAGATCTCTCTGGTTAGTCAGCCTTCTTAGAAGTCGGGCCTGTCGTAAAGTCTCCTTGTGTGAGCAGCTTGCCATTTCAGTTGTTTTGGGTCAAATTTCGAATTACTTGTTTATAAAGTGTTGATTTCCATTTTACAAAAGAACAAAAAGATTAGAGTTTTGTTTTGACTAGTTTTTGGTTCTGCAATAAGCTAGTCCTTGATTTGATTGTAATCAAGTAAAACACCTTAGAATAATCATTGTTGGTTTTGGCCTCGTTAAGATTGCTTAGAGTAAATTTACCTTTTAGTTTGCTTATGAGTGCATTTTCATAGATTTTAATAGTTGTTAAGATTGATTTTTGGTTATACTAGATTTATTTACTTTATTAAAAGAAAAATACAAAAACATCTTCTTTAAAAGTCTTGTTTCAAGTAGCTTTTTGTTTTTGAAAGAGAAAAAGAGTTTTTTCGTGCATGTAAAGAGCGGTCATGTTTTTTATGCTTGGAAAAGACAAACGAATTGTTTCTTTGATTGTCTTCAATTAAGAAGTTGCTTTTATAAAGATTGCATTCTCTCAACTTTTTAGTTAAGCAATTCATCGAAAAAGTAAAGTAGTGGGTAAATCATCCTAGGTGCATTTTGTAGTGGTTTCGAGTCGAGTCAACACACCACTGGTTTCACTTCCATCACCTTTTGACTTAAGAAACGACCTTAAAAGTAACGCTTAAATTAAAATCAATCTAGTAATTTTTATTTTTCTAGGGCTCTGAAACACCAACATAGCTTAGGCTAGGGTCTTGGAGTAGGTGAGTACTTAACTCTCCAAGACTACAAAACCAAACAGATAGTTTATCTTGAGTAGATTAAATCCAATTGTTTCAGTTATACTCTGGGAAAGCTCCTCTTAAAGGAGAAGCACGAGCTCGTGTCCGAACCAGTGAGGGGATCATTCCTCCCTCGTTGGGAACGACGCCAGACAGTACGTATTACAAACGGTAAACCTCGGATTAACCATTGTCGAGGAGCCAGGGGTCACTTATCGGTAAACCTTGGATTATTGTCAAGGAGCCGGTAAGGGGATTGAGCTTGTTACTCTGCCCTTGCGTGCTGTCGGAGTTTAGACTGTTCCCCCAGGTGTAATTGTTGTGATTGGTAACTTTAGTGACCATAATCTTTAGGGTTCTACCGAGGTGACGGTGGAGGGAAGGTCCCACTGTACCTGGAGCAGACGTCGGTTATACTCACTTGGATTTTCCGGGGGGTTCACTTCACTTCGAGACGGTTAAAGTGGAGGAACTTGTGCCGGTCTATTCATTAAGCAGGTTGCCGGGGTAACTGTTCCACCCGCCATTTCTGTATTGAATCCTGTGAGGTTGGGCCTAATCACCAACTAGCGCTTTTGGTCCGGAAGACTACTGTTTGTGTGTGGTTTGACGCTCTAGATTATTTAGGCATGTGCTTCAGGTACAGTGGGACCTTCCCTCCACCGTCACCTCGGTAGAACCCTAAAGATTATGGTCACTAAAGTTACCAATCACAACAATTACACCTGGGGGAACAGTCTAAACTCCGACAGCACGCAAGGGCAGAGTAACAAGCTCAATCCCCTTACCGGCTCCTTGACAATAATCCAAGGTTTACCGATAAGTGACCCCTGGCTCCTCGACAATGGTTAATCCGAGGTTTACCATTTGTAATACGTACTGTCTGGCGTCGTTCCCAACGAGGGAGGAATGATCCCCTCACTGGTTCGGACACGAGCTCGTGCTTCTCCTTTTCTGTACTGAATCCTGCGAGGTTGGGCCTAATCACCAACTAGCGCTTTTGGTCCGGAAGACTACTGTTTGTGTGTGGTTTGACGCTCTAGATTATTTAGGCGTGTGCTTCAAATTTGTTTGCTTCTTTAGAAGACTTTAGGTGGTTTGATTTGAAATTTTTACTTCGTTTTCGTGTGTTGTAGTTAAAAATCTTTAATTGTGGTGGAATTACCGAGACAGTCCCGTAGACTTCGGGGCCAGTCTCCTGAAGTTGTTTCTGTGGCCGAATTGTTGAGAAGATCCCGTAGACTTAGGGGATCCCCTCCTCGAGACGACCCGGGTGGTTTAGAAGGGTTAAAGGTCCTTGTAACTCCTCCTAGTGACAGTAGAGTAGGTTCACCTGAAGAAGGAGAATCTTCCTTGGTAGTCCATCCAGATTACCAAAGTTTAGAAACAGGTTACAATCCTGAAACTGTTACAGTTTCCGAGCTTGCTGGTAGTTTTTCATCTGCCAGTGAAACAGGCGAAGAACCTGAAATTTCCGAACCTGTTACTCCAACTTCTAGTGTCCCTGATTCACCGAGAATAGAAAGAATTATCACCGAAAATCTACCTTCCGGCTTGATTGCTATAGAAGAACTTGCTCCAGAAGAAGATATAGGTGTCTCTCACCTTGAAGGTCAACTTACTATTGATCTAACGGAGCGTGAATCCATCTTTTACAGTCCTCCTAGAAGTACTTCTTGGTACCTTGCGTTAACCAATTTTTTAGACAACTCAGTCGGTTTTTCCACACCTCGTACTCCTTTTCCACCTGGAGGTATTCATACTCCTGTAAATATGTCTGGTCAGTCGTCCGTGTTTACACAAAGTCCTGAATCTTTTTTACACGGCGGTCCTTCTGTTCCCACTGGGTATCAGTCACTTTCTGGTACCTTTGCGGGGGCATCTCCTCAACCCATTGATCATGGGTTATTTGCTGGAAACAGTGGTAATATACCATTGGGTATAGGAGACATTTACATGATGTCAGGTTCAGTTCCCGTTTCCCAACCTCAAGGTGGCCAATTACCGCCTGGGGGGCAACCGCAGTTAACGCCTGGGGGGCAACCTCAAGGTACACAAATCGTGTCTGGGGGGCAACCTCAAAGTCAGTATGTACCTATGGTGCAATACTTACCTCAAGGTCAACCTCAGCCTCAATATGTACCCCAAGGTCAACCTCAGTATCAATATCAACCTCAAGGATGGCAACCTCAAGGATGGCAACCTCAAGGGTATCAACCCCAAAGTTATCAACCTCAAGGGTACCAACCTCAAGGTCAAGGTCAACCCCAGTATCAGTATTTACCTCAAGGTTATCAACCTCAAGGTCAATACTCAAGTCAAGGTTATCAACCGCCTCAAGGTCAGTCGTATGTTCCAAGTATGGGAACTGCACCTTACAATTATCAATCCTACCCTCAATCTGGTTATGGATCTCAGTACCCTCAACCTGTTACGGGTCAGTACCCTGGAATGTTAGTGTGGGATCCCTCACAGGGTCAACAGGTGTTGCAGCCAAGTGTACAGATGCTACCTCAAGCTGGACAACCCGTAGTTTCTGGTCCAACCCAGCAACCGCAACCTGTCCAGCCAAATGTTCAAACTTCTGTAGCTTCGGTAGTTACTCAGCCGTCAATTGCACCTAGTACTCCATCTCAAACGGCTGCTGCAACTATCGCTACATCTACCATACTTACTTCTGGAGTATCGACGGCTCCAGTTTCTACTATCCCTGTTACCACACCTCAGATATCTTTACCGTTGTCTGGATCTACGATTCAAACCACGGTCCAGATGCCTGTAGGTCAGCCTGGTATAAGTACGGTTGTGACTACTCAACCTCAATTTGTTCAACCTCCGTACCAGGGACAGTACCAACCTGGGCAAGCTGTCCAACAACCGGTTTACCAGTATCAACCGTATCCTGGGTACACTTATCAACAACCTCAACAACCCCAGTACGGTCCGGTTAATCCTGGTTTTCCAGGAGGATATAATATCCCAAATGCGACTCCTGTTCCTAGTTATCCTGGATATCCTCCTCCTGGGGCTGGTATTGTGACCCAGAGTTTTAGAGATCCTAACCGGCAGTTACCGTTTATTGCAACTTTAGATTTACCCGACTTGACGCGCCTAACGAACGATCCAATTCAATATCTTCAGTTCTGGCCGCCAATGCCAAATAAGTTGCCCAGTGATATACCCAAGTTCGAAGGTAAGTCTGGAGAGGATCCGTCCAATCATGTGATGACTTACCACCTCTGGTGTGCTTCGAATTCTATCTCAGATGATTCCATCCGCTTACGTCTTTTCCAGCGTACACTCATTGGTCTCGCGGCCAAGTGGTACATTGAGTTACCACGGGCCTCTTTTTACAACTTTAGCCAGTTAGCTACCTCGTTCTTAACTCACTTTCAGTTGCCGGTCAGATACGATAACGGCACGGAGTTATTAACTTCACTAAAACAATCGACGTCCACGTATATTTCTGATCACATTCATGAGTGGAGACGTCGAAGGCGATTAGTGAAAGTTTTTATCCCGGACCAAATCTTAGCTGAATGGTTTGTCAAATCATTATTACCGAAGATTACTGAAGATGTCGCTAAGGCCGGAGTAGTTACTGAGGAGCAAGTCATTGCTCAGGCACAATACCTTGACTTAGTTTACACTCAGTCGGGTACGTTACACGAGAAGATTCTGGATCTTCCAAAGTCGAATCAAATCGCTGCTGCTCCTTCGGGATCTCATGCCGCTGATGGTATGATTGGTATCGTGACTACGAAGAGTAAGAAGAAGTCTTCCAAGGCCTCCAATACTCCAATAATCACTTTGCCAGATTCTCCGACAGGAGAGTCTTCTCCTCCTGAACTTACCGCCGACATTCACGCTGTAGAGTCATCTACGGCCAAATCAAAAAATGGTGGAAAGAAGAAAGGAAAGAAGAAGGCTAAAGCAGACAAGGCTCCAAAGGAGAAAACTGAAAAGTCGGAAACCAATGACGAAAAACGCAAACCTCGATATCCTTGTCTTATTTGTGAAGAGGATCATTTTACGAGAGATTGCCCTCATCGGGCCGAGGTTGTAAAAATAGTCAAAGGTTCTCCCACTCCTGCTGTGCTAAAGAATCCATTTCCAGAGCAGGAGAATAAGATGATAGGTTCTTCTTCGAATGCCAGTGAAGAACCCATTTTGATGATGTCTCATGTGAGGATTGCGACTCGATCGCAAGATTATGGTAGTAAGGCTCCTGTTGATGGCAAGGAAGCAGAATCTTCTCACTCTAACCCATCAACCTCAGCTCCTGGTTCCGATCCACTACAGATCGAAAAACCTAACCCAGACTTAGTGATTAAGCCGCCCGCCAAGGGTGTACTTCGAAGGTCTGCTTTCAATCCACATGCGAGAGCAGCCCAGAATTACAACATTGTTGAGGACTTAGCTGTTTCACCTTCAGCAATGTCGGCACTCGAAGTGCTGCAATCATGCCCAGCACAACGGAAATTGCTTTTGTCGGCTATCGGAGCTGTCGATGTTCAGGACCCGAACCTAATGATCTTTGATCTAGAAAATAGTACACCACGTCTCCCCCATCAAATGGCTTTCCAAATTCCAGTGATAGTCAAAAACAGGCCTATTCATCGGACTGTGATTGATGAGGGAGCTTCTACGTGTATTATGTCGATTCAATGTTGGAGATCGCTTGGTTCTCCTTCGTTGAACCAATCCCCCACCATCCTTAAGGCCTTTGATGGCCGTGGGTTCCGTCCGTTTGGTATTCTACAAGAATTGCCTATAGGGGTTGAAGGTAAAACCGTTAGTCTGGATGTGGAAGTGGTTGATGCCCCTCTAGACTACAACCTTCTTTTGGGTCGAAGTTGGTCATATGCTATGACAGCGGTCGTTTCATCGGTCTTCAGAGTAATTAAGTTTCCACATAACGGTAAGATCGTGACTATTGATCAGCTGACATACTTTTCATCCGACCCAGCCTCTTCAGAGAGTATCCAGCATGTTGGTAAAACGACAATCCCTTATAGGGATGTTGGTGTAGGTTTAGTTAAGGATTCCGGTTTACTGGGAACTTTTCCTCTCCCTCCACTCAACGCAGATCCTTCGTTTGCAACCATTCATATGATTACATCAGAAAACATTATTTATGATGATCCTTGGTTCGTCCCATCTGACTCTGAGATAGACTCACTCGGTGATGTTATGCCTTTGAGTCCATATGAAATTGCTTATGAAGCTCTCATGTCTTTTACTGACTTTCATTCAACCGAAGTCGACCAAATGAATGTGGTCAGTGAAGAGTCACTTTTCACCTCACCCTTAGAACGGATAACGTTTCCCGAAGTCGTGTCATCTGACGAACAACTTCGCGAAATCCTAAGTGTAGACGATCTACCATGGGAAGATCTCCATCACAGATCTTCGTTTTTACCTAAGGATGATGCATTTGAAAATGATTTTTCATCTATCTTTACCGCTGAATATGTCAAAGACGCTCAGGATCCAACGAAACATTCTGATTCAGAGTTGAATTTAGGGAATATTTCTCGTACTATTCCCATTGATATTTCAGTGAAGCCCGGAATCGAGGAAAACATTCATATAGGTGCCGCATGTACTGAAGAAGAAATCCAAACTTACAAGGCCCTATTCCAAGAATTCCGCGACGTGTTTGCCTGGTCTTACGAGGAAATGCCGGGAATTGATCCTGCCATTGTTATTCATGAAATAAAGACCTACCCGGATGCTAAACCCGTCCGGCAACGGTTGCGTCAAATTCACCCTCGAAAAGCGGCTGCGATTAAAGCAGAAGTCGAAAAGCTGTTGAAAGCAGGTTTCATTTATCCGATCCCGTTAACGGATTGGGTATCGAATATTGTTCCGGTCAACAAGAAACAAGGAACAATAAGAATCTGTATCGACTATAGGGATATAAATCGAGCTTGTCCAAAAGACAACTATCCTACGCCTTATATCGATCAAATTATTGATGATTGTGCCGGAAGTGAAATGTTTTCCTTCATGGATGGTTTTTCGGGCTATAATCAAATCAATATTCTACCTGCCGACCAACCAAAAACGGCATTCATTTGTCCATGGGGGACATTTGCTTATTGCAAGTTACCTTTTGGGCTTAAGAATGCCGGGGCCACTTTTCAACGGGCGATGTCTTATGCATTTCATGATATCAAGCACATTGTGCAACCCTATCTCGATGATTTGCCTGCTCATTCTTTACATCGAGCTGATCACCTTGTCCACCTACGAGCAATCTTTATGAGGTGTAGGCATTATCGAATTCGGTTGAATCCCCACAAGTGTGTTTTCTGTATAGAAACAGGTCGATTGCTGGGATTTGTTGTTTCAAAAGCCGGCATTCGCGTCGATCCCTCGAAAGTCGAGGCTATCATCAAATTGCCTCCTCCTTCGAGTTTGCGCCAACTCCAAAGTTTGCAAGGGAAAGCGAACTTTTTACGCCGATTCATCCCAAACTACGCCGAGGTCACTAAAGGTTTTACACGGTTGTTGAAACAGAATGCACAATTCTTTTGGGACGAGATTGCCCAACAATCTTTTGATGCACTTAAACACGCGTTGACCCATGCACCGTTATTGCATCCTCCCAACTACAACCAAGACTACTTCTTATACCTCGCAGCTTCGCATTCCACCATTGGAATGGTGTTAGTTCAAGAAGATGAATTCGGAGCGGAGCATGTGATATATTATCTTAGTAGGACCTTGAATCCAACTGAGCTAAAATATTCGCATGTGGAGAAATTGGCCCTGGCAGCCGTTCAAGCTGTCCAGCGTTTTCGTCACTACATTCTTCTCCGCAAAACTACAGTTATTTCGGATTGCAACCCTATGATTTATATTTTGACAAAACAACTGCTAGGGGGCAAGTACTCTAAATGGATTGTTATCCTGCAAGAGTTCGACTTGGAGTTCGAGAAGTCCAAGTCTAAGAAATCCTTAGTTTTTGCGGAATTGATGTGTGATTTCCCGAGTGCTGACACAGAGACTGTGGCAGAGGAGTCCATTGCGGACGAATCTTTGTTTCTTATCAGTACTGTAGATCCGTGGTACGGGGATATAATCATTTATCTCCAAACCCAAACCTTTCGGCCTGAAGCTTCCAAAGCAGAACGTCGAAAAATTCGGTTTCAATCCCAGCCATACAAAATTATTGGAGATACACTTTATCGCCGGGGGGCAGACTTAGTTTTTCGACGTTGTTTAACTCACGAAGAGGCTGAGAGGGTTTTGAATGATTGTCACTCTGGAGCATGTGGCGGTCATATGTCTGGGTATGCCACAGCTCAGAAGGTGTTGCGCGCTGGTTATTTCTGGCCGTCTATGTTTAAAGATTGTATCATTGCAGTCAGGAAGTGCCACAACTGTCAAGTGTTTGATCGCAAGATGCGCGCTCCACCTGCTCCTCTCCACCCTATAATTGCCGTTGGTCCATTCGCCAAATGGGGTATCGACTTTATTACTTGTAACCCTCACTCGGCCGGGGGGCATGCGTATATCATCCTTGCGGTTGATTATTTTACTAAGTGGGCCGAGGCGATGCCTACATTCGACGCAAGCGGCAAAACAGCTGCAGTTTTCGTATTCAATCATATCATAACTAGGTTTGGTGTCCCACAAGCAATCATTACTGACCATGGGAGCCATTTTCGAAATGTCATGATGACTGAGCTTACAAGCCAGCTTGGTTTGCGCCACGATAGCTCTACTCCTTATTATCCGCAAGCCAACGGTTTGGTTGAGTCTATCAACAAAGTTCTAGTTACCATGATCCGACGAACCATTGGTGTTCATCGGTCGAATTGGCACAACATGTTATTTTCAGCGCTATGGGCATACCGAACCTCAGTGAAAAATTCAACAGGGTTCACTCCCTTCCAGCTAGTTTATGGCTTAGAAGCTGTGTTACCCATTGAATGCGAAATCCCATCACTTCAAATGGCTGTCGAATTACTTCCAGCTACTTCCGAAGAGGAGACACGTTTATTGTACTTGGCTAAATTAGATGAGACTCGACGTGACGCTACATTGGCAATCGAGACTCACGCGAAACGAATGAAAGCTCAGTATGATAGAAATGTAACCCCTCGAAGTTTTTCGGAAGGAGACCTAGTACTATTATATGATCAAGCTAACGATAAGCTAGGTGCCGGAAAATTCGTTCCCATGTGGCATGGGCCCTACATTGTAAAGCGAAAGCTAGCAAAAGGGGCTTATGAGCTAGTTGACTTTGATGGGGACTCTTTGGGTAAACCCAGAAATGGACTTTACCTAAAGAGGTATTATGCTTAAATGAAGGGAATGGAGAAATTTTTAGATAGGTTAGATTTTCTTTCTAGCTAGCAAGTGTGTTAGTTTAGTCAGTGTGCTTAGCTTAGAGAGTGTGGTTTTTCGTCGTTATTCTGGCTTATCTTGGTTTTACTCTTGATATTGCAGATGTCGACGCCTCTCCAAACATATATTGGATTTGCTGATGGTGCTTGTCGTAGTACACGGAACATCTCTTCCGCAGCTTGGGTTATCTATTCGCCCTCTGACGAGTTAGTTTCTATGCATGGGGTAAGCCTCGGTCAAACAACGAACAACATTGCAGAATACAGTGCAGTGATTGAATTATTATCCGAATCTATTTCATTTGGAATTCGACGTTTGACAGTGAGGTTAGATTCTGAACTTGTTGTATTACAGCTTAATAGAGTTTATGCCATTAGGAATCCTGTGTTATTAAGGTTGTTTTTGAGAGTGCGTCTCTTGGAACGTGAATTTGATTACATTGAATATCAACATATTCCAAGGTCTTTGAATACATTAGCAGATGCAATTGCTTCTCGAATGTTGGACAGACATTTACGATAATCATGCAAGTAAATTTAAAAACATTTCATCACATATGTTAAACAAGATAAGCCGGTAATAGTGATATATATATAGATAGAAGTGTGTCAAAAAATATATACATCGTCTTCGATCATAGGTTGAAAACACCTTATGATCGGCAAAATGATAGTACAAAAAGTCAAAATGTCACATGTGACTACAAAAGTGACTAGTCGATCACTGGTGGTGCTCTCTGTATGACACCACTGCGCGGGCTACCTTACGCAAAAATCTCCTAAACGGTCCAGGGACCGCGACTACAAAACGCTGAAGCCTGATAGGAATATCGTCCATAGTAGTCTCAGGTATGTCTGCCGTGAGACGCTCTAGATCATGCTCCAACTCAGCTAGTACGTCTGCAGCCGCGTCCTGTGGGGCCGGTACCGGTGCAGCTGGATGTAGTCTATCAAAAGGCCGGAGGTTGGCTGGACGTTGTGGACCAACATCTGCATTTTGAAAAGTTTTACTATTAGTTTTGAGACGATATATATGAAAAATAAAAAATACATAATTAGAAAACTTGTGAAAATAAAAGTACCTCTGTCGTCCCATTGTTCTCCCTGTGGAAGAACCATGTCCGGATCACCTCTGAAATCCATTCCGGCATACGGAAAGTCCTGTATCGAAAAAACCTGGTCCTCTAACCAGTGAAAGTAACTATCTGAGAATCGAACCACTGCCGCGCCCTCGTCAGGATGCCGGGCCATCACCGCAACCCATCGTATCAGCTTTGGCTCCCGAGGACCCAAGATATCAACAGTGAGTTGCTGAGGGATCAACATTGGAACTCTCTCCAAGGCAAAGCTCACGACTATAGGCCCATATCCAAAAGTCTTTAGTCGTCCGTTCTTTGCCTTGGTCAGTTGGCTCTTCATATGAGCCGACACAGCTTCACACCAGTTGAAAATGGTGCCTTGGTAACAGTCAATTGCCATCCGCATTTGGGATCCGGAAGCAATGTGTAAAGCGGCCGCGCCGCAAATCCTGGTGACCGTGAACGCTATGACTTTGAGTTCAGGCAGAGTGATGTGTTTTATCTCTATGCCTTTTGAATGGTGAGCCCCACGTGTGCACCAATCCTCGCGGAGACTATCAAGGGGTTGGCCACCCGGCCTAGTCCCCGCAAGATTGAGTTGCTCGCCTCTGTTTGGCAAGCCAGTGAGAAAGTATACATCCGAGGGCTCTATCTCGAGCTGGTGCCCTCCTATGTAAAAGCATTGTTCTTGAACGTTCCATCGCTCGACCAGCCATTCCAAGAATCTTACCTGGCCCCTCATGCCCGGTATGGTCCAATATTTGTATAATCCGCATGCTCTTAGGGCATCCAGAGAAGGTTGGTGATTTATTGCAGCTTCATCTTCCTCTACATGCTCTCTTTCTCTCCAGTCTAACATGATTAATGTCCTGCATATCAAAAATAGCAATTAGAAATTGATTTGGGAATTTTTGGTGGTTTTTTGAGAGAGTTGGGGTTTTGAAATGCGCACTTCTCGGAAGACGCACCCCGGCTTTGTAGCACAGGGCGCCCGGACGCAGCTGGCCTGAAGGCGGGCTGCGTCTTCCGACCGTTTTCCCGTATGAGAAAAAGTCGGGGGACGCAGGTCACCCGAAGGGCACCTGCGTCCGCCGAGAGGCGCATTCCAAAACCAAAACCCCCCCAAAAAATGAAACTAAGACCTAAAAATTAATTCTAAACGGATAGAAATGCAGAGTAGGATGTGTAAAATACCTGGATGAGACGGCGTTCGATTCCGACGGTCAAATTTTCCGCAGCGACCACGGGAAGTTTCTTGTCAAAAGCTCCTTTTTCAACCTCCAAAGTCAAACGGTAAAAATGACATGGTAAAAGGTCTTTTTATAGGTTTTTTGGATGAATTAGTTCATTTTTTACCATGAAAAGATGTTTTTCGATGTAATTTTGCCTATTTTAAACAGGTATGAGTAATGTGTCGCTTTCGTGCAGGACAAAGGGATTTCGAGGGAAATTGTAATTTTTTCACAAATAAAATATCAGAGTCATCTTTTAAGCCCTTTTCTGACTCCTAAAAAATGAAAAGATCGCCGAGCGTTTCTTTTACACTCGTTAAAACGGAATTAAAAGACGGTCCCTTTTAGCTCTTTTCTGACCGCAAAATCAGGAAAAGATTGCCGGGTTTTTGTCGTTTCGAACTCGATAGGGAAATAAAACGACGTGTCCTTGATCGCTTTTTACTTTTCAGGTCAACGACACTATTATGAAAGTACTCCTTGGTCGCAAGATCAAGCGGTTCCCCCAGGTATTATTTTATACTTTTTCGGGCTTGAGGGACACAAATATACGAAAAAGTTCAACGTGGAGTCTCCTTTTGTTTTTTCAGACTCTCTAAAAATGAAAAACGCCGAGTTTCTCCTATACTGGGCTCGTTAAACTTTTACAGTAAAGGACCTGTTCAATTACAAACAGGAACGAACCACTCCTTCCTAGGGTTCGAATTTAAACTAGGTTGGACTTGTCCGAAGGATGAGCTTATAATCAAGCATATGTTATCCTCCTCAAGCTTGTTAAAAATAAAGAGGTACTTGCCAGAAATGGTGGGGGAAAAGAGAGAAGAATGAACCTGTTTGTCACCTTTTGTCTCAAAAGAAACTTTATTACCACCCTTGAACACGACACTTTTCATTCACCTGGGTTGGGAAATCTTTTACCTCACAGTTGACCAAACCACTTTGAAAGTCTTTAACCGGGTTCCGGGGATTAACTTTGAGTTATTCGTCACCAAGCCATCTGTTGTGTCGTTATGTGTTCAAGAGGTCTGCAAGCAAAAAACTTTCATCTGCAAAATACTTGTCATCCATTTGACCATCCCTGAGTCAGTCCTTACAGCACCATTTCTTCAACTTGAACAATGATTTCGTGTTGCGGGCTTGCCTGCAACGGGTCGCTTTCTATCGACATCGATACATTATCTAGAAAGATGACTTAGGAATCGACAGCACCTTGAAGTCTGCATGCATCAATGGCAGGTTTCTCGCCTTTGACGTCAGTTTACATCATTGACTTTCGATCAAAGGATTCCGTGAAGTGTTCGACATCAAAACATCTATTCACATTTCACGGGTTGTGCTTGGTACTTTGAGAACCATTGACATTACTGGTGGTTTCTCTCACGCTTGTTAACGGTTTGCATCATCGACTGGTAATCAAGTGGTTTCTAACATGTTCGACATCGAATCATTTAATCACATGGCTAGAATCGTACCAATTCGGGAAGTAGAAGTGAAGACCCTGGATCTAGTTTCTACCATCCAGGCTGCGAGGAGTTTTGTATTCATTATCTATGTAGACTAATCATAAACAGATGGCTGCGTCCATACTGTGTCTACAAAAGTCTATAAAAATGATGTACTGCAAGATCATTCCTGTATCAGAATAGTTAGTCCATTAGTTAAAGTTTTGAATCTGAGTATGGGAATGCCTACCTCAGTGATGATATAATCTTATACATGTATTTTGTGTTGAAAATTGCAGGTTCCAACCAGGTCATCCACAAGACAATCCTTGAAATGATAAAGCGCTTCACCCTTCCTAGAATTACAAAACCCTAAATCTATTCCAGGCTTCGCACTTTAGGGGGCAATCTGTTACACTAAAAAATGTCACCTTGACTACTTACAGTTAGTATGGCTCAAATCAACAGTCATGCTACCCTCTTAGGCAAGTCTTATGCCTCTGTTATCCATCTCAAACTCAAAGAAGAGAGAAAGTCTTGTAAAAAATATGTTTATCTCTGGGGTCGCAGGTTCTCTCTAGCCTTACCTACGGGGACGCTGACCATGTTCACAAAAGGTGCGTCCTTGGACGCTCTGTATGTTAAGGGACAGGTGCGTCCTTCTGTAAAAGGCAAAATGCGCGAGTTTCATCTTAAAAAAGTTACTTGTGGTTACTTCTAGAACTTTCTAGAGGTCGGTTTGGTGAATTGGATGCGCCTCCAGTTGGTTCATGTATCTCTATTAAGGAGGAACTTATCCCATCAATAAGGGAGCTATCCCACCCAAAGAGGGGGATTATCCCATTGATGGTGGACCTGAATAACCTCTTTACAGCACTATAAATAAAGACATTGAGCCAGAGGGAGGAGAGGTTGGAGCCATACATTTTCTTTGGGTAAATGCTGCAGGAATTAGGACTCCCATTTAGAACCTTGTGAGGAGAGATTGTCTTTGCTTGATTCTACTTGGAAGTGGGTGAGCTTTGTCAAAGTAGAGGAAAACCCTTGATGGACCCTGGGAGGAACTTGCACAACACCAAGGCCAGGTTGTAAGAGTTTCTTTGTTTCGTTATTAATACAAACTGGTTTATTTTTCTCAATAGCTTGTGTTAATGAGTTATTTCATGTGTTCCTTGGTCTGCATGTTAAATATATGTTTTATTATATGAAATGCAAGTGCTTGGTAATTGTTTGATTGTTTGTGGTTGCAGGAATTGACTTGAAGGAGGAGCTCATCCGGATCGGCAAGGACGGACTACAACAACCGCGTTTTGGAATAAGGTAAGCCTAAACACTTGTAGTTTTCATGTTTTAAAAGGTATATTTAGAGAAAGATCACTCCATTTTGTCTTGTTTGTCGCTAGAGAGTTTAGACTCCTAGGGAGGTCATTTGTGTTCGCACAAACGACTTTTTCCGCCACGACAAGGAGGAAGTAATGTTTGTTTTTGTTGGTTTGGAGATATCTACAATCTTGGAGGATTGGTATATTGAGGGTTTTGCACTAAAGGAATGTTTTGGAATGTTGGATGAGCGAGGTTGATAGGTTGACTTGGATATTTCCACTAACCTTGCCTAGTTGAAATAAGTGGACAAGATTGGTACGAAGATTGAGAAGATAATTTTATGTTATAAAAACCAAATACTAAGGAGGATTGTAGTTCATATCCTTCTAAAATGATCTAGGTGCTCTTGGTTTCCTTTAATATATGAATCAGAGTGAGTCCACATTCTCCTAAGCTCCTTGATACGCTTCCTTCAATCTTGGAAAAGAAGGAAATTTCTTAGTTTTATTTGATTCATGAAACATTACAAAATTATATACAACATTAAGTAGAAATAAATTTCTTGGAATCCTCATGGTACACTTGGGGTAAAATATAGCCAAGGCTCTCTCTACTTAAGGTTTCTTCCTTACCTACAAGGTGTCCATGTACATGGCTAGTCAGCGTAGAATATTGATTTTTATATCTTATAATAATCCTTCTAACACTGGTTCAATAAGGTTTGTAGGTATGGTCAATGAATTATGGTTTAAATTATGTCACATTAAATTATCAATCTGAGTTTGTAAAGTTATGACCTATACGACAAACTATAGGCTATGATTTTAGCTTCTAATTCTATTGGAAGTAAATCAACATGAAATAAATATCACTCTATGAAAGAAATAGACATATTAGTCTAAGAAGATAAGTTCTTATTCTAATAGATCATTAAAATATAATCTAGGAAAGAAGATAAATATATTCTATGAAAGCATATAAATCTTATCTATGAAAGGATGGAAATTTAATCTAAGAAAGCATATAAGTCTATTCTAAGAAATCATGTAAAATTAATCTATGAAATCATGCACTCTTAATCTAGGAAATTATTCAAAATTAATATATGAAAACATTCAAATTTACTCTAAGAAAGAAGGTAAATTTAGTTTATGAAAGTGTTGAGATGTACCTTCTGTGAAAGCATTCAAACTTATTCTATAAATTCTTTGTAAATTTTATCTAGAAAATCATGTGAATGAGCATGAAATGAGATCTAATTTTAGTGAATGATTATGAAAATCTAAATTCTTCAATGAATCAATAGAGATGATCTAAATTTGATTTTTTTTCTTTTTTAATTTTTTTTTCAAGGACTTGTTTATGGTCTACAAAGAAACTGAGCAACAATTGCAAAAAAAGGCAATCAAAACAAAGCTTGAAACATAGTACTTAGTGTGAAAATAGAGAATCAAAATTTATATGGAAATGAATGAATTACGAGACAATAAAAAATTTATACTACAAAGTAGTTGTTAGGTCCCTATACTACTAGTGTAACCCTTACTGTTATTAGTACAACCCCCTTATTATGTTTTTGTGCCTATGTAGCCCCCATATTGTTATTATTGTGCCCTTACATTATTAGTGTTATGTTGGCTCTGATTATATTATGACCCCTTAGGCTCCTATATATAGAAAGGAGATCTTCTCATTTGTATCATCAAAGAATTGTTCATTTGTGTAATGTAAAGGAGGTTTCCCCCTCAAAGAGGCTTATTTCTAAGGCGCTTATCTATCTTTTCTATCTTTTTGTGAGCTGGTTTCATAACATTTGGTATGAGAGCTTTGGATTCTAGGGTTTCGCTGCTCCAAACAAGTCATTGTGGAATTTTTGGTATAATGTTTTTTCTACGACATTTCAGAAGCTAAAAAAAACCCCATTTGTGACGAAATCATGTTGAACCTCGAGTCCTAATTTCAGATCTTGTCTCGCTATATTTTCGGATTTATGATCTGAGGAAGTTAGCGTTTTTTCAAGCTCTAGAATTTCATCTAAAATAGGTCATCGTGGAAGTTTCATTATAACGCTTTGGCTACGAAGTTTTAGAAGCCAAAACAAAAACCCATTTGAGAAGAAATCGGTTTGAACCTTGGGTCTAAATTTTAGATCTCATCTCACATTTTTTCAGATATATGATCTAAGGAAGTTAGGGTTTTTGTAGACTCTCAAATTACATCCTAAATAGGTGACCTTGGGAAAATCGTCATAACTTTCTCTCTGTGCATCAGATTGCAATTTAGTAAAAATTTACAGAAAGAGGACGGATTGTATTGTGTTTGGGTATAATTTTTAGAACCTAAGGTTGAAACTGTGACATGTGGAATGTCGTACAAGTTCACTCTACTGAACTAGTCTATAATTAGGTCATCACGGGAGATTGGGAATAAATATTTCTTCGGGAATCCAATTAGGATCAAACTTGTGGAGTTAGAAAGAGGACTCAGAGGGATATTTTAGGCCAAACCTTCAGAACTTAAAGATCCAAAATTACAGAGTTACAGTCGTTTCAAGTTAGATATACTAAAATCAAGAAAAAGCGAGATGAGGAAGTTTGTTGGCAAGGATCCGGTAAATTGGATACTATAGATGGAGAAATATTTTGATCTACATGGTGTACCACTGTTACAAAAGGTATGTATTGCATCTAATTATTTAGAACCGAATCAATTTTTATGGTATAAAGGGCTTTGTTCTCGTAAACCACTTGTTACATGGTCAATTTTCATAGAGGAAATGATAGCACATTATGAAGATACAAAGAGCAACACCTTCTTTAGCCAATTGCTAAATATCAAACAAAAGTGTTCAATGGCAGAGCACATTGAGGACTTTGAAAAATTGAATATAAGGGAAAATGATATTCCAGAGAAGCAGAGGATTGATGTCTCTATAGGGACTTTAAAGGATAACATTCAACATGAGGTTCATCTTTGGGAACCTGATTCATTGGAGAAGGCATTCAGGTTGGAAAGAAAAGTGGAAAGCAAAATTATGGAAACAAGGAAGTCTACCCGTCACAACTATAAAGATGGAAGTGTTGTTTCTCCTAGCCTTCCACAACCTACAAGGTTGACACCACAACAATTGGAAGAAAAAGGAGCAAAAGGGGCTTTGTTATAATTGTGATAGCAAATACACTAAAGATCATAAGTGTGCTAAGAAGAAATTATTTTACATAGATTATGAATAGGAGGAAGAAAATGATCAAGAAACATCAAAAGAAGAGGATATACACCAGGAACCAACCCCAGAGAAAGAAGAAATGAATCCGACTATATCTTGTAAAGCATTGGCAAGAATTACCACTCCTCAAACTCGCAAGATAGATGGACATATCAAGAAGAAAAAGGTTCAAGAAGTGAAAGATCACATCGAGAAAGAAGTAATGAATCCAACAATATCTTGTAGTGCATTGGCCGGAATTACGACTCCTCAAACTATCAAAATAGAAGGACATGTCAAGAAGAAAAATGTTCAAGAAGTGAAAGATCACATCGAACATCAAGAAATGAATCCAACCATATCTTGTAATGCATTGGAAGGAATTACAACTCCTCAAACACTCAATATAGAAGGACATATCAAGAAGAAAAAGATTCATGCAGTGAAAGATCACATTGAGCATCGACAACAAGTTCTCAAACTTTTAAAGGATAACACTACTTTGGTACAGAATTGAATGAAACAACAGGGAAATCAACATCATAGTGAAAGAAGTTTTGATATAAGCGATTGGGTATTTTTACGGCTACATCTCAAGCAAGCTATTTATGAGAAGGAAATGTTGGCAATACTACATGCAGTTAAGGAATGGTGACCTTACCTAATGGGAAGATACTTCAAGGTAAAAATGGATCATGATAGTCCTAAATAATTTTTAGAACAAAGATTATCCTTAGAAGAATAGAAAAAATGGGTCATAAATATGTTGGGTTATGACTTTGAAATCATCTACAAAAAAGGGAAGCAAAATGTTGTTGTAGATGCACTCTCAAGAGAGGATGAGGATGTGGAAGCATTGTTTTGTGCTATTTATATTATCCAACTAGATTGGATAAACGAAGCAAGGGATGAATGGAAGAAGGACGAAGAAGTGTGGCCACTCATTCAAAAGTTGCAGAAGATCCTAGTTCAAACAATATTGCCAGAACCTGACAAGGAAGGAAAAATCATATGGGAGCCTGGAGCAGTCACAAAAACAAGAACCCAACGTCTAAAAAATCGATCATTAGAGTATCTCATCAACTGGAAGGACTTACTGGCTGAAGATTCCACATGGGAGGACAAGAATTTTATACAAAAGCATCAAGAACTACCCAAGCATTGTGGACAACACTTTTTGAAGGAGAGGGGCATGTTAGGTCCCTATACTACTAGTGTAACCCTTATTGTTATTAGTACAATCCCCTTATTATATCGTTGTGCCTATGTAGTCCCCATATTGTTATTATTGTGCCCCATAGAAGCCCACTATTGTTATTATTGTGCCCTTACATTATTATTGTTATGTCGGCTCTGATTATATTATGACCCCTTAGACTCCTATATATAGAAAGGAGATGTTGTCATTTGTATCATCCAAGAATTGTTCATTTGTGTAATGTAAAGGAGGTTTCCCCCTTGAAGAGGCTTATTTCTAAGGCGTTTATCTATCTTTTCTATCTTTTTGTGAGCTGGTTTCATAACAGTAGCATTGTGCATCCAAAAATGGGGGTCTCTAGATGATCTCCTAAGCCTTAAGAAAACACAGGAACCTACTCTCTTAACTACCTCAATTACTCATGAATGCACAATGGAAGAAAATGATCAACTATCTGAGATTATATTGAAGAAAATAGTTTATATATTAATTGAAAACTAATGTATATATGTGTCCCCTACTCTTCCCAGTGAGACCCAAATATAGTGATTTTTAAATAACATCTTTTAGAATTAATGCTACAAATTAGAAGAAAGATGATGACTAAGTGTTCTACTACTAATTTTCAGTACATTTCAGATTTAATTCCTATGCCTCGCTTATGAATTATTGAGTAAATATGAACATGTAACCTATTGATGTGTTATTATTCAAGACTATTTGATTCTATGAAAATTTCACGCTCACCTAATCCTAGTTGTTCTGCCATGTAATAGTGTTGATATACTCTATCTTTGCGCTCAGTCACACAATAAGTTGATCTTGACTTTGACATTGGCATAGTGATGACTTAGTTACTTCTTTGATGATCCAGATAGGTGATTCACCATGCTTTCCACTTTTTCCACCCACATATACGACTCGTTTGATTTCGTTGACCCAGAATATGTGTTGACCATTGAATTTGCTACAGTTTTAAAAGAGAGGTACAAAATCTGTTAATTTATGCAATGTTCACAGATTAACCTGTTTTTACAAAGAAAATCACACAAAATTGTAGAAAAATGGAATCATTGCCTATGTTTAACCTTTTGTAGCTCAAATGGAAAATGTACATATGGAATGTGATAAAATTATGTAGAAAGGATGATTATGAAGGTTCATATAAGATAAATATAGTAAAAAAATAAAGTAGCGAGTTGACAAAAATATGTTAGTTCCTCAGCCCATCAGTAGGATGTGAGGATTATATTGTAATTTCATTACCACTTTTTTTTTTCCGAAGAAAAAAGCAAAACTTTTTATTAAGCATATAAAAAGTTTACATTCTTTTTGTGACTTTGAGCAGACCTGATGGCTCACATGATTGTTGTTTTGTTCTTCTTATAAGTAAGACAAGCAAAAATCTCAGTCCCTTTTTGACTGATTGTGGATGATATGATATGTCCTGATACTGCTGAAAATAAAACTGACTAGACTTCCTCCCTTCAGGAGGCTTAAGTACAAGTTATACTATGCATACTCCGGGGTCTCCTTCAGAGAAAGAAAACAACCCCTTACAAGATTGTATATAAAACTGTGAGACAACTGAAAACTGTACAAAAAGATTTTGGGTTTTCTGTTTGAAGTGCTCATGATAAAAATAACAGTAAATATAGAGAAAGCTGTAACAGAAAAACATTGTGCCCATGGAACTGCTGACAAAAAGAAAAGACGAGCCTCGTTCACTGTGGAGGAGCAAAAGGGGGCTGTTGGGAAGTGGATGACTGCCCCTGACTGATTTCTACTATTGACCAGCTGCCCATATCTTGCTGTAAACCAGCCTTAGAAAGCTGGTCTGCTTCCTCGTTTTTGTCCCTGTAGATGTGGCAAATGGTAAAACTGTTAAAAGATGACTTTAAAAACATAATTTCTTCTACAAGAGTCTTCAGAATCTGGTTTTGACATGATGCATTCCCATTAACCCATTTTATGACATTCAGAGAGTCTCCGAAGATTTGAATTGTGAAGATATTTCTTTGAAGTAACCAGCAAAGGAGAAGGCGCAAGGCAGACAACTCAGCATAATTGTTTGTACCAGGTCCTAGCCCTACAGATGCTTTTAAAGAGTGATCAGGATTCAAGTGAATGCACAGGCCTGCTCCAGCCTTGTTATTCTGGGATGCCCCGTCAAAATAGGCCCAAGGAATGCCCTCCAAGATAGTAACAGGCTTTTGATTCTTTTGAGGATTTTTAGCTTCAGGGATCGGGATGGCAGAGTATATGGCAGCACAATTGATAGCTATGGCGGATGTGGGAGTATCCTTGTCTTGAAACAAGCTTTTGTTTCTTGCTAACCATACACCCCAAAAGAAAATAAGAGGCAGATTTCTCATGTTTCCCTCTGGATAGTTTTGCCACCATTTCCTCCAAGCTTCTTCCAAAGGATCAAGTCCCCACTGTACCTTTACATTAAGCAAGCAGGTTACCTCCTCCCAAATTTTTTGAGAGACTACACAGGCTGTAAAGAGATGGCTAATTGATTCCTCTTCAGACTTGCATAAGGGGCACCTCCCAAGCCCAACTAAGAATCTAGCTTGTAAAATGTCCCAAGTTGGGACCTTTATTTTTAGTATGCACCATAGGAAAATCCTGGCCTTAGCTGGGCATTTTAATTTCCATATGTTTTTTGCCCACCAATCTGGTATTCCCCAACCTTTCTTTTTCATTAAGAAGGTATATCCATCTTTTGGGGAATATTCACCTGTTTTTCCTTGCGCCCAAATCAAACGATCAGGTTCGTCTTTAAGCCTGACATTTGAACGATGCAGTTCTTGGATGTAAGAAACCCATTCGTTCTTCCATCTGATATTTATTCCTAAGTCTTCATCATTCTTCCAAGCCTGACCCCATATGGTAGAGTGGCCTACTTTCTCCACCTGATTTAGAGTTGTAATTCCTTTACTATCAAGATGTCTGAGAAAGCCAGGTGACAAGGCAAAAGCTTCATTACAACCTACCCAGGGGTCCCTGCCAATTCTAATATGTCTTCCATCTCCCACTTTCCATGCCAAACCTTGTTCAATCACAGAGAAAGCCTCCACCGTGGCCTTCCAGATGACTGAGATATTCTTCTTTTTCTTATCTTGGCTCCGAATCCAATCTTCCAAAGGAACTGGATCAATGTACTTCCTTTTAACCACCCTTGTCCAAAGATTCTCCATCGAGATTAATCTCCAGCCTGATTTAGCTGCCAGGGAAAGACTGAACTCAGGGAGCCTTTTTATTCCCCATCCTCCCCAATCTTTTGGTCTGGCCACCTTATCCCATGCCACCCAGGGTAAGACGGAGGATTCTTTTGATCCTGCCCATAGAAATCTGCAGCAGATTCTTCTGATTTTCTCCATCACTCCTTTGGGGACCCAGGTTAAAGCTGCCCAGTATACTGGAATGGCTAACAATACAGATTTGATGAGGGTCAATCTGCCAGCTCTGGAGAGCCACTTGAAACTCCAATGTGAAATTCTGGCTTCTAGCTTTGCTATGAGCCAGTTCCAATCCTCTTTCTTATAAGCTGCCGGCTTTAGCCAAAACCCCAGATATTTGAAAGGGGAGTCCAGTGGCTGATGGTGGAAGGGAAAAAGATTAGCCATCATGGATCTTTCTCTTCTGTCAAAATCTGCCACACAAACTTGAGATTTCCTAGAGTTTATCTGCATTCCAGTAGCTTTCAGAAATAGATCGAAAATGCATTTTAACTCCTTAAGTTCATTATAAGATCCATTAGTGAAAATCAATATATCATCGACAAAAAGCAGGTGAGTGATAAAAAGATTAATTGCTACCTCTATACCTTTTACCTTCTCCTCTCTTCTAGCTTTGTGAATCAATCTGCTTAGCCCTTCTGCCACTAGAAGAAACAGGAGAGGGGATAAAGGACAGCCTTGCCTGAGGCCTCTTTGGCTATTGAAAAAAGGGGAGGCTGCTCCATTGATCAGAACAACAAAACTGACATTTGTGATACAGCCCATTATCCAGCTGATAAAAGAATAGTTGAAGCCCAAATGAGTAAGCAACATCCGGAGATAGAGCCAGTTTATTCGGTCATATGCTTTGGAGAGATCTATTTTGAGTACCGCTCCCTTCTTTTTCTTTTGTCTGACACTGTGAATTACCTCCTAGGCTACTCCAATGGCTTCATGAATTTGTCTTCCATCCAAAAAACCAAATTGTTCCATTGAGATGTTTCTTGACAGGATAGGAACAATTCTGATAGCTATCACCTTAGCAATGATTTTATAAATACAATTACACAAGGAGATCGGTCTGAAGTCTTCAAAGCTCTCCGGATCATCCTTCTTTGGTATGAGAGCAATAAAAGTTGAATTAAAAGGCCTGTAGACTTCTCCTTTCTGTCTTGATTCTTCTACTACATCAGTAATTTCAGAGCCTATTTGGTCAAAGAAGGAGAGAAAGAGTTCAATAGTCCAGCCATCAGGTCCTGGACTTTTGTCTTTGGCCATATGTTTCATAGCAGCTTCAACCTCCTCCTTGGAAACAGGGATTGATAGCTCTTCTGCTTCTTCCTCCTCAACGAATCTTGGGAAACATTGAGCTGTTCTAATGACTTCTGCTATGGTGGCCTCTCCCGGATCTGAGAAAATTTTCTGGAAGTGTCTCTGTCCTAAACCAGAGAGATCTGAAAAAGAACTGGCCTCCCTTCCTTCTTCATCTTTAAGGCTCCAAATGGTATTTACAGATTTTCTTCCTTTTGCATAGTTATGAAAAAAACTAGTATTTTCATCTCCTGATTTTAGCCATATTGCCCTACTCTTAAGCCTCCATTCTTCTTCCTTGTCCAAGAGGATTTGGTTTTGAAGCTTCTCCAGATGAAGGATTCTGTCCTTTGAAGCCTGCGAGATATATCCATCTTCCTCAGTGCTCTCCAAATTCTTCAACTCCTCCCTGATTCTAAACAGCTCTTCATTCTGTTTCAATTTCCTGTCCTTTGCCCAGGATATTGTCGCTTTCTTCAATCTTTTGAGATTCTCCATGAACAGGAAGCTTTTGTCCTCTCTTGCATTTCTGTCCGGATGGATCCACGTTTCCTTAAAGAGATTATTGAAAGATGGATCTTGAAGCCATGAGGAATTGAATTTAAAGGGGGCAGGAGGCTTAGGGGGAGGGAAAGAGAGATCCAAAAAAATAGGGAAGTGATCTGAGTTGCCTATCTCCTCAACCCACTGCCTGAGTATAGGAGCTTTAGAGATTAGGTCCTCAGATAGAAGAAAACGATCTAATCTTTTGGCGATCCGATCCTCCCCTGCTCTTCTGTTCCTCCAGGTTGGCTTGAGTTTGATCGGGGAAGGATCTATGAGGTTGTTTTCCAAGAGTAGATTGAGGAAGAAATCCGACAGAGGGTCTTCCCTAGCTGATGGACCCCATGCCTCTGCTCTGCCTATAGAGAAGTTTAGATCACCCCCCACAATCGACAAAGAAGACTTCATCAAAGATTTTGTCATCAAATCATCCCAGAAAATCTCCCTTCCTTGACAAGGGCCATAAATGTTTACAATTGAAATGGGGTGGGAGAAATCAGGAGAAATAACCTCCATGCCCATAACTTGCTTCATCCCCCATTGATTAATGACCTTAATTCGTCCTTCTTTAAACCCAATTGCTAGACCCCCCGAGTGGCCTGATGAATCTATTGCGGAAAAGGTCCATCCTGGCAGGAGAGCCTTTAGCATTGTTTCTACCTCAGTAGCTTTCCCCAACGTTTCTTGCAGAAAAAGAATGTCAGCTTTTGAATTAAGGATCCAATCTCTCAGGGCCAATTTTTTAGGTTTACTGGCCAAACCTCTACAGTTCCAGGATGACATAATCATTTGATAACAGAATCAGGGGTCTGCACTGCTCTAAGAACCCCGGGGATAGAGTATTGTTTTCCATCAGCTACGTCCAACTTGGCTTTAAGTTTTGCCTTAGAAAGGTCCGATTTTCTACCTCTCTTGTTTTTGGCATAACCCTGAGAGGTCGACTGTCCTAAGCCTCCAATTACATCCGACAGCCCAGACTTTCCTCCCATAGATCTAAGGTTATAGGGGCACGGGGTGTGAGGAACTGGGGGAGCAAGAGGGGGCCACATATCTTCACAATTCAAATCAAGAGACGGCATGGCAGCCGAAATAGAGTCTACATCAGGAGAGGTCTTTGCAGGTTCCATGTTCTCGTTTATGCCTATGTTATGAGAGGGATTGTTTGAAGGCGAAACATGCATAGAAACTGAATCATGCTCAGGAATTTTAAGAGAAGAAAGAGGGGGACCTGAGCACATACCCTTTTCAGGATCGCTGAGAGGATTTTGTTCCGCGGATGCGACCTTTGCGTTCTCCTCCTCTGCTTCCGCCGTATGCGATTCAGGGATCTGTGCCGCCTCTTGGATATGGGGGTCTTCAGACACTGGCTCTTTCAGAGTCTCCTCAATCTCCATTTCTTCTGTTGCCTGCTTCGCCATGTCTTCTTTCTCCTGAGGAGCTTGAGTGTGATTGAAAACTGGTTCTCTGAAAACTGAGGTCCTCCGAAAACGTCTCCTTCTCCTGAACAGCGGACAATCCTTTGCAAGGTGCCCATACTCATGACAGCGGTGGCACCTAAAGGGCAAGTGCTCGTAATCCAAAATCTGTTCGAACACATAATCTTTGTATTGTAAATTGATTTTTTGGGCCAGACCTCTGCTCGGATTGAGGCTTACCAGAATGCGGGCCATCGCTCTATTCTTCGTCTCCAGAAATGACATATCTGCTTCCAAGAAGGATCCCAGTCTGTTCCCGATGGCTTTATTTCATTACCACTTATATCTTTATTCTAGTGTATCTAGAGTGTTTTTTAATATTTCCATAATTTCCATTAATATAATTGGAAGATATCTCCATTTCATAGGAGTTTGAGTATGTCCATGAGTTCTCTTATTCCCCTTAGTAAGACATGTCTGACTAAGTTTCCATGCACAATGTAGTTGTGTTGTCTCTTCTAGTAATATTAAACATTTCGTCATATTATTCCATGGAATTATTGATCTCTGCTTGGGCCATTTAGAAGGCATCTTTTATTCCTCTTACTTTGAAACAATATTTGTACTTGTGGAAGAATGTTCATTTCATCCCAACTAGTGATGTTATTTTATTTTATGCTCATCAATCATCTGAATTATATTTCCTTTAATGTGGAATGGAATAGCTTGAGCTTCTACTTATCTCAAGTGTAATCATAGGTCATGCACATGACTAAAAACTCAAACAAGAAAATGTTGTTATTCTCTATAGTTAGGACATGGAAGTGAGGGAGTGAAAATGGATTGATGTTTCTCATTTTTGTATCTCCATTAATTTCTTGGATAGGGAACTCGAAGACCTCTATTTGGTCCCGATAATAAAATATTGTATAGTGATATGGGGCTCCTTATTTCTCTAACATATTCTCAAAACAGATTGCTTCTCTTTATGAGAAGTACTCAAAAGTTTTTTCCCTTCCTGAAGAGAAAGGTTCACAAACATTTTTGTTGTTATTTATTGGAAAGTATTGGTTTGTAGTTAGTGGTTTTGGGTGAAAACTTTGTTTATTTGTCCCTAATTTAACATATATATGCTTAAGAAACTTCAAAAAATTGCAATCTATTCTAAATTCTCTTTAGAGCTATATTTTTTTTCTTTTTCTTGTTTTCCACTAAAATGTTAAATATGAAAAAATGATATGCAATATTTAACACCTCCTAGGAAATGACACTAAATTGTGGTGGTGGGATTTAAAATGGTAGTAATAATGCTTACACTCGCTAGCTATCTACCTTAAATGTCAAACTAGGCTTTGTAAAAACATAAAAGCCATTGTGTAGTATATATGTCAACTACACACAAGCACTTATTTATAGTAGATATTGAGAGTCCTAAATATTCTATGACCACCTTATATTACTCAATGAGGGAGAGTGATACTCAACTAATCATAGAAAATATAAAATCTAAGTTCTACTAAATTTGTAAATTGATTAAAGAAAATAAGAACCAAAGCAAATCTTATAGGGACAAAAGGAAATGATGTTGTAAATTTAGTTGCAACTATATTTGTAAGATATAAAAATAAATATTATTTATATGGAAAAAAATCCCTTACGAAGAAAATATGAAGTAGCTCATGGTCCAACACACTCCTTATAATGCCCACTAATGTTTACAAGTGCAATAAAATAAAGTTGGAAACAATGTTATAGCAATTGTGCATTGTTTTAGGAAATCCTACAAGAAATAGAGAGTGTTATAGGAAAACATATAGGGAATTACAAAATGCTATAGAAAAATGAAGAATTCCATCATAGCCACGCAACACAAGTGAAATCTATTAGAGCAAGCTAGATGTGAAGTTTTTTTTCCATAAAAGAAGTAACTATGCCATGAAAATGTTTTTGCATGGATGGTACGATGAACAAATAGCTAGCTATGTATTATTTCTTACAAATAATCATTAGAATGACTACAATAACATAAACACAAGCATATTCCATACTTTTAGGGTGTCATTGTGTGGGTCCTACCTAATGTCCTCACAACAAACCTAAGAACAACTAATACTAACAAGTTGAGAAATAACACTTCACTATGAACATATCATTGAAACTAAGTTACAAAAGTTGAGAAAAAAATTTCTCTAAGAATCAACATTAATTAACCACTTATAATCATTCAAGAATTAATTGCAACAACAATACTTAGTATTGTTTAGGTAAAAATGATGAGTTTTCTAAGCACAAAGAGAGATCAACCTTATTTTTGGATGGGCCTTATAATATACATTATGGGGGCCCATAAACAAATTCATAAGAGAACGGGGAAAGGAGGGATAAAGCTACAAAAGTTCTAACAAATTTCCAATATATCCACACAATTCTTGTACTAGCTCTAGTGATAATTCTCAACATGGTTACCTATATGACAATTAGACAAGAAGCAACTTCCTCATGCCCTTATAACATCACAAATGGAATTTAGTATGAATTTATCTCTAACCTATGATTTTAAGCTACTTAGTTTGGCAAAACAAAACTCAACATGCATAACAAATCCATGAACACAGGGTTGTCTTTTTTTAGTGATGGAGGGTGGGGGGAAGGGTGAAAGTGTAGATCTATATTAAATAAAATATATTTATAGGAATAGATTATATACCTTGATATATGTCGCAATACTCCTAGTGTTAGGATCTAGACCCCTTGTCCTTAGCCCCAATATCTTCTTGTTGAGCAAGTATGACCTACCATTTTATCATGGTAAGGAAGCAATTCTAGCTCTTACCTAGAGTCTAATTACACCAATGTTGATGTTTTACACTCAACAATATGTAGCAAAATCTAAGCCAAATATTTTGTCCCTCCAATTCACTTGCATATGGATGTTTTGATCTCGTGCTTATTTATAGCTTGGATCCTTCTTATTGAATGTTTGAGGATCTTGATGATAAGATTCATGGCATGTGAACTACACAATTATAAGTTGTAGAAAATCCTATAGATTCACAAGCTCATGCAATTTACTAAAGCACAGGTTGAGAATTTACTCCTACTTTCAACCAGTGGAAGCCAATAGATTGATGAATACAATATGAATAAGAAGAAGATAAATCAATGGAACATGACACAAGATGTATTTGGGAAAATCCACTACTCAAAAGCTCTCTATCTGTTTGCATATATCAGAAATATGAGTGCAGATACAAAGCTTGTTCTCACTAGAATAATTCTGCACAAGTATGCTCAACTCTCTCAACTCAAAATCTAGCTCAAGACAAATCCTTAGCCTATTCAGTAGCTCTCCAAGCACTTAATCACTTGCATAATTCGTAGGATGAATAGCCTGTATTTAAAGGGTATTCATGCTTCCAAAACTGCACAATCCAAACATAGGTTCTTCTCTAATTACATGCATGATCTATATAACTCAGTAAATCACACAACTAATACTACATTGTCCCTGCACTCTAGTCTCAATTGGGTCTTTCTCAGAATCGACATGCATGAGTTTCTCACGATGGAATCTTCAGTTAACTAGAGTGACACTTATGGTTGCACTAGTGCACCAACTAATTGTTAACTCCCTATTAGTTCCACAAACAATTTGGAACTAATTTAACTAAACATAACTTGTTAAACTCAGTTATCTAATTTACAATACAATTTAAACTCATTCTGGACCCCCAAAACTTAGGGATAACACATACATGACTCCAGAAAGACTTCCAACTTGAAATTCGTAAGCTAATTAAGTTAATTAAACTTAATTAACTATTTACAAGTTGCTATGAGAATAGAATTTGATTTTAATTCTCAGTTCAATTCAAGTACAAATTAAATTGGAATTTCTTGTTTCCATTTCTCAACATTCCTTCTCAACAAGAAAAGGATTATCAGCTACCCGATCCTATCTCTGTGAAACTTGAATTTACATATTGACAATGCCTTTGTCAAAATATTAGCATATTTCTTATTCGTGGGAATGTACTCTAAAAACATAATCCACCTCAATACACAATCTCTGAGATGATGATATCATATATCAATATGCATGGACCAATCATAGCAAACTAGATTTTTAGGAAGTTTGATACAACTCTGATTATCACAATAAATCACAATTGGATCCATCTTCTCACCAAATAAACCATTCGAGATCTTCCTCATCAAGATGGCCTCACATGCTGCCTAACTCGCACCCATGTAATCTTCCTCTACCGAATTGACTGCAACCGATCTTTGTTTCTTGTTGTACCAAGAGATTGTCTCTGACCCAATACTGAAGATCCCTCTTAATGTGCTCTTCAGGTCCGATGGAATCCTTGCCCAATCTACATCGGTGAAGCCTTGAAACTTCACTCCCTCTATCCATTTGTACCATAATTCATACTGAGAAGTGCCCTTGTGGTATCACTTCGTATAACTTTAACCTTATTTCCTCACTCTTTCTCCACCAATTCTTTAAACTCACAAAACATTGTGAAAGTTTGATCCTTTTTCTGCATGAAAAATATCAAGCATTTTCGAGAAAATTCATTAACAAATATAACATAATACCTGTTTTTGGTCGTGGATGTTGCTGAGAATGGTCCACACACATCTTAATGGACTCGCTCTAGAATATCCTCTGCTCGACTGTCTCTATAATGAAAGGAAGACTTGGTGTATTTTCCCAAAGTAAACCCCTTGCATATATCAACTAGCTCAAGTGTACCTTTGGGAAGACAGATAGAGATCTGTTGTAATATATTCAAAGCCCCATGATGCAGGTGGCCCAATCGCCTGTGCTAAAACTTGCCAACGTCTCGGCTCTCCACCCTATCTTCTTTTGTTCTCAAAGAAGCACTCTCCTTTACCTCCAACTTATAAATATTCTTCATCTGAATCCCTATATTCTTTACTTGACCCGTGGCTATGTGTTGAAAGAACAACTTTCCTTTCGAGAAGATCACATGAAAGCCTCTATCCTCAAGGATGGAAATAGATACCAAGTTCTTCTTCTGCCCGGGCACATACATAACATTCTTCAAGGTGATTGGAGCCCCATGACTCCTCTGAAAAGTAATCGTTCCCAATTCAGTAACACTATACTTCCCATCGTCACCCATCTCGATATGCATCTTGAGATATTTCTCCTCCACGTCACTAAATAAATCCTTTTCACCAGTCATGTGGAATGAAGCTCCACTGTATAAGTAACATACACTCTACATCTTTTGTGATACCATGCATGAAATGAGGGAAAAGTCCAATTCGAATTGAGACACCAAAGCCTCACCCATTGCTCCTCCTTAGGACTTCTTCTTGGACTTCTTGAGTCGACAAGTTGCATCAAAATGGCCCAGCTTGTGACAATGAAACCACTTAAATTTCATCATGTATTTCATCTTACCTCCATGATAAGAATCCAATTTTGAATGAAAAGCTTTCCTTTTCCCCTTCTTCGACTTAACCGTTAAGGCATGATTCTCTTCATCATCCATCTTTGTTGAAGAGCCATGTTTAGTGTTCCTCGTGATCTCCTCCTACATCAAATCCCACCACAGTCGTTCCTAATCCAACAGCTTCTCCCGACCATTGACAGAGTCCTGATAATTATGCCAACTCTTTGGGAGCCCTAGAAGAGTAAGACTCACTAGATCATCCTCGACAACCATGATTCCAACACTTCCAAGTTCATCACGACATTGAGTGAACTTGGTCAAGTATTTTTGAATAGTCTCTCCTTTCTCCATTTTGATTTTTCGCAGTTTGTCCTTCAATGCCAATTTCCTTTGGTCATGGTTGTCCTGATACAAGGCCATCAATGTTTTCCACATAGCGTATGGAGTTTCCTTTCCATTTAGACTCAAGATAATGTGGTCTCAAACTCCCTCAAGGATTATCTGCCTCGCTTTCGGCACACACTTCTTCCATTCGGCCAAATTCTGTGCATCTAATGTTCTTGGCTTAGGAATTTCTTGATCAACAAATCATTTCAAGCCATTATCCTCTAGCACAGCCTCTATCTTGTCCCTCCAGGCTATAAAATTCAAGTTTCCTTCCAAGACATACTCGAGCCACAAACTGTAGAACGCCATGAGCCGATCTAGAAGTATGTATTGAAAATTCAAATTTCACCTGTAACCCAAAAATAAAAACTTCGAAATCTCATCTAGCATATTATTCTTAGCTCTGATATCATGTAGAAAATCCTATAGATTCACAAGCTCATGCAATTTACTGAAGAACAGGACAAGAATCTACTTCTACTTTCAACTAGCGAAAGCCAATAGATCGATGAAAAGAATATGAACAAGAAGAAGACACAACATGTATCTAGGGAAAGCCAATGCTCAAAACCCCTCTATCTGTCTTGCATATCAGAAATATGAGTGAAAATACAAAGCTTGTTTTCACCAGAGCAATTCCGTACAAGTATGCTCAACTCTCTCAGCTCAAAAGCTAGCTCAAGCCAAATCCTTAGCCTATTTAGCAGCTCTCAAAGCCTCGAATCTCTTGCATAATTCCTAGGATGAATAGCCTGTATTTAAAGGGAATTCATCCTTCCAAAACCGTGTAATCTAAAGATATGTTCTTCTCTAATTACATGCATGATCTATACAACTCAGTAAATCACACAACTCATAGTATATTGTCCCTGCACTCTAGTCTCAACTGGGTCTTTCTAAGAATTGACATGCATGAATTTCTGATGAGGGAATCTTCAGTTAACTACAGTGACACTTGTGGATGCACTAGTGCACCAACTGACTGTTAACTCTTTATTAGTTCCACAAACAATTTGGAACTAATTTAACTGAACATAACTCAGTACACTCAGTTATCTAATTTACAACTCAATTTAGACTCATATTGGACCCCTAAAACTTACGGATAACACATACATGCCTCCAGAAAGAATTCCAACTCGAAATTCTTATGCTAATTAAGTTAATTAAACTTAATTAACTATTTACAAGTTGCTATGAGAATAGAATTCGATTTTAATTCTCAGTTTAATTCAAGGACAAACTAAATTGCAATTTCTTGTTGCCATTTCTCAACATAAGTTGTGTATGAGTTCAATGCTATTATGAATTTTTGACAACACATTATGAGATTTTTCTCAAGTTCCATGCTTAATAGTGAGCTTTTGGCAATGCATTATGAGTTTTTTGCTTAATTATGTAATTTTATCCCAATAACATCTCATAAAAAACTTGCAAAGTGTATCTTTGAAAATACAAACATACCACATACTCATCATGTATCCAATCAACCATTATGTTACAAGGAGAGGCCATATCCTTGTGGGTGCCTTCATTTTCGTCAAATGATGCCCAATATGTTAGTGGGAAGCACCACTTCCTTGTGGATGCCCACTATGTTAGCGGGAGGCATCACTCCTTTTTGGATGTCCCTTATCGCAAATCAATAAATCAATTGTTGTTTTAATATAACGATTCACTCCCTTACAAATACCCCATTTCAATAACTATAAGGATCTAGGTGGAGGTGGAGTAAGCAGGTTGCCTTATGTTGATTGTCTCATTAACATATGAATAATCAACCATTATGTTAGTAAGAGAAAATCTCACTCCATTATGGATTCACCCATTTTATTGACCATAAACATCATGCCATATTATAGCTAGAACAAACACATAATTCCTTGTCAATCCCCACTATTTATGAGCACCATTGTAGATGCCCTCTAATAAGGTGTGACTTTCCCTTATATATACTCCCATTTATATAAACATAAAAATCATGGTATATTGGAGAAAAAGGCCCTACTAATTTGTGGAGACTCTAATTTACACAAAAATATAATATATTAAAAATAGAACAAACGCATATTCTCATCATAATATAAGATAATATGAAAAATTACTTAAAATAATCTTTAAAAAAAAAAAATAATAAAAAATATAGTTTAAAAATAGCACCATATAGTTTACTTCTTTATTATTATTATTCTAATTTTAAATTTTATTTTTATGGGCATAATCAAATGAAATTAAAATAAATATCATGAACACGCGAGGGAACCTGCCGACGGGACATTCACATGCCGGGCCCACATAACCCAGCCTTAACGATATTATAAATACAAAGTTGCAATCACTCGTTTACCACAAACAGATTCTCAACCTTCTCTAGAGTGGAGCGCGTACTCTGCTATCATACCTTCTGATAACCAAGTATTCTCTCCCTAAGAAAACAGTGTCAGTTAGCTTTGGTTTCGAAATGACGAGGAGCAGTGGAAGTATCATAAACGTGCAGGAAGGATGGGCTATTGTCAACAGGGCCGTGAAAGACAAGAGGTTTGATCTGGAAGAAGGTTGGGCTTTTATTTACAAAGCTATCCTACAGCTGAGTAGCCGGTTGGAAGAAGATGTCAACTTTGAGGTGCCTGTGGACGACAAAATGGCTATTTACACTGTCGTCTACTATATTCGCGAGAAACCGGAACTCTATAATAGATACAGGGATTCCATTAAAGAGTACATAACCTTAACGGTTTCACCGGCTTTGAGGGAACAGACTGATGACCAATTGTTGCCGAGAGAACTTATCAAACGCTGGAAAATTTTCAAGGCCATGCTCCGTTCCATGTTCGCTTTCTTCCAACATTTGGATGTCTGGTATCCCTCCGTTCTTTCAGTCAGAGAAGTTGGAATCGAGTACTTCCGAGACCTGGTTTTTCGGGAAATCCGAATTAATGTGAAGAATGCGGCGATTGTTCTTATTGATGAAGAGCGCGAAGGAGAGCCAAGAGATGAGACCCTTTTGAAAGATGTTGTCGCCATTTTTCTGGAGGTTGACATGGATTTCTATACAAATGATTTTGAAGTGGCCATGTTGGAACATACTGCAGATTTCTACTCTCGGAAGGCTTCTTCATGGATTTTAGAAGATTCCTATACCGACTATATGTCAAGGGTGGATGAAGCTTTCATACTCGAGAAGGACAGAGTTGCAAGATATTTGCATAAGAGCAGCGAGCAAAAGGTATTAGAGAAAGTAAAAAATGTATTGTTTTCCCATTTGATGACATATCTTCTTGAGGATGAACATTCAGGATGCCCTTCCTTGCTAAGGGAACATAGATATAAAGATATTTTGATGATGGGGAGGCTATTTGATAGTGTACCTAATGGATGGGAATCAATTGCAAATATTTTTAAGCAGCATGTTATTAGTGAAGTAACATCACCTGTTAAACAAGCTGAAGATGCTGTGCTAAAGCAGAATGCAGGCAGAAGGGATAAAAGTTTATTGTTGCGGGAAGTGTTTGCGTTTGTGAGGAAGGTTATAGAATTACGGGACCAGTATACGAAATATGATGTTGATGTCTTTCAGGAGAATAATATTTTTTCCAGGGTTTTGAAACAAGTATTTGAGGTGTTCTGTAATAAAGGAATTGCAGGAAGTAGCAGTGCTGAGTGGCTGGCTACACTTTGTGATACTGTACTTGAAGAGGATAGCAGCAATGAAACGTTGAGCAGAGACGATATAATTGAAAATGTGGTGGAATTTGTAGAGTATATCTGGGATAAAGATCGGTTTGTTGAATCCTACGGAGAAAAACTAACTCGTAGAATTCTGCTCGGCAAACGTGCAAATATTGGTTATGTGCAGATCATATTGTCAAAGCTGAAGCAGAAATTTGGTGATCAATTAACGTCACAGATTGCTGGTATGTTAACGGATTGGACAGGATCCCAGGAGAGACAAAGTAAATTCGAAACATATCTTAAAAATAATAGAAATATACATCTGGGAATGGAGTTTACAGCTACAGTGCTGACAACTAGATTTTGGCCAACATACAAGTGCCCTCACATTAATTTACCTCCAGAGATGGTTGGATGTGTTGAAGCATTTACAGACTATTATTCCGCAGAAGCCCAACATCAAAAACTTAAATGGATATATTCCTTGGGATCCTGTACTATAATTGGTAAGTTTGATAGAACATCAATAAAACTGATAGCAACAACTTGCCAAACAGCAATATTATTGTTGTTCAATGCCTCTGAAAAGTTGAGTTATTCCAACATCAAAAAGCAGTTGAATTTGGCAGAGGAAGAAATTGATGGACTTCTATATTCACTAGCCTGTGACAAGTATAAAATTCTTCTCAAGATTCCAGATACAGCCGATACAGCCACGGTAACTGCATCAGATGACTTCAAAATCAATTTTAATTTTACAGATAAAAAAGGGAAGATAAAACTTCCAATGCCACTGCTGAGCGACAAGAAAAATTCATCGGAGGAGGATATTCATAAGGACAGACGTTTTGTTATTGATGCATCGATAGTACGCATTATGAAGGCAAAAAACGCTTTACAATACAAAATACTTGTGAGTGAATGTGCTCAGGAACTTGAAGGGCTATTCAAGGTAGATTTCATGCAAATTAAAAGGCGGATTGAAGATTTGATTGAAAGGGAGTTCTTAGAACGAGACAAAAAAGAGGTGGATTTGTTAAGATATATACCTTGAAGAAGCCTATGAAGATAGCACGGAAAGGTATTGAATGCGTTGGTTTTACGTTTTCACTCTGTTGTTCTTTATTTTCGTATCATTTAATGTATCATTTAAACTAGATTGGATATCTTTTTTATTAGTCATATTTATCATTCAGGAAGAAAAGAAGTGGTATCAATGTCCATTCTTGGGTTGAGAGAAAGTTTTTTGTTCCATTTTATTTTTCATATTTTATTTTGGAGGATCTGTACAAGGAAATTCAAAATTGTTGTAAATAGGTATTTGGGAAGTTTCATGGAAGTTATAATAATTTGAGAATATAAATTTTGTGGAACATTTTTGTGGTATCATATTTATTATTCTATGTAGTGTATTGTACTAAGAATAGTGTCATTAGAGATATTGTGGTATTTTATATGTTTTGTTATAATAGCTATTTCTAGAACTATTGTAGAAGTTATATACACTTCAATTTCAGCCCACAATCATTATTATATTTTGTGGACATTTTTCTCTATGTATATTATTTCCAAATTAGGGTTGTAGCATTGTATATGACTAATATTGATAAATTTATGCCATTTTAATGTCATAACCTCAAAACTATAGTTAAGCAAGGGACTTCTATTAAACATAATATTCTCAAGTTTCTATTTCCTAGATTTATGGTGGAAGATAACATTCAAAATGGATATATTATCTCAGTTCATTGAAGTGTACATAGGTTTAAGTTTTCATGAATTTTAAGTATGAAGAAAATCACAAGAGATTGTTACTTCAAGTTCAAGGATTTCTAATGCTCATTAATGTGATTCAAGAATAAGAATACATGAAGCACCTTAAGGAATGTTAAAAAAGGGAGAGAGAACATACAGTGCACCATGAAACTAATCATGAGAACATTGATAAGAAAAATAGACTACATCACAAATTTATGAAAATAGACAGATAAATTTGAGAAGGATTCCATTAACAATAATTACATATAGTGTGGCCAATTTAGAGACATCTCCTTCTAAATGTTAAATAGGGTTGTAGATTCTTTAAGCTGAATAGTGTGGATATTTTCAATTGTCCCTTTAAAGATAGATTTAGAGGTTGCTACTCGATTACATGTTCATGGTGATTAGTACAAGTAGGTTAAATCAGAGTTATAGGAGAAAAAAATTAGGATTTCAGAGTATGAAGGATATACATTAGATAGTGATGGTTTACTACAATTTCACGGAAGGATTTACGTGCCATTGAATGAAGAAGTACTTCAATTGATTTTCAGTGAAGCTCATCAAGCCATATACATGTCACATCGTAGTGTAAGAAGATGTGTGTAGACTTGAAATAAATATTTTTTTGGAAAGGGATGAAAAAGGATATCATGAATTTTATGACAAGGTGAATATAGTGTTACCAAGTAAATGTTGAACATAGACATCTTCCATGACTATTGCAAGTTCATGCAATACCATAATCAAAATGGGAGGTTATTTTGTTGGACATCATTATGGGGCTACTAATGAAAACAAAGAACCATGATTCTATTTTTTGGTGAGGGATAGATTGACCAAAAGTGCTAAATCACACTAGAATATTTTGTATTGGTTCCCTTGAGGCCTTGTAGACCCCACTAAAGTTTAGCACAACTTATTATCCCAAGATAAATGGAAAAATGGAGAGACTAAGAAAACCATAGAAGAAATGTTGGACATGTATGTAATGGATTAACAAAGAATATGGAAATAGTTTTTAGCAATGGTGGAATTTGTATACAACAAAAACTACCATAGTCCCATTAAAATGGTATCATTTAAGGTCCTCCATGGAAGATATAATGCTCCCTCTCATCACCTTGGAATTCTCCAAGCTCATGGAAGGTGTTACTTTTAGCTAACCTAAACTCCATGGTCTCATTATGGAAATGGGATTACACAATTTCTTATTTTATAAACTTGTTGGAATTAACTTTAGATAACAACATTGCATCGTGCTCATTAACTTTCTAGTGATATGATTCTTATCTCAATGTGACCATGTAGCACCCGCGTGGCCATTGAGCCCTTCATAGCTTGAATCCCTCATGCAATTGGCCAATGGTTAAGCCCTTCATAGCTTGAATCCCCTCCATGTGGCCACCTACTTACATCGAAGACCTATATTAATAATGGGTCCCCTTTCCTTCTCCATAGAAAATCAGGGTGTAGGTCCACTATTTTTCATTTATGTGACAATGGTCCTTAGCAAAATCATGTATATGTCATACACAACCCCACCTTACCATTAATGTGGCATCCACATTTCTTAATCTCAATGTCATCATTTTTTCCCCATCATGTTGACATCATATTGATGTCATGATGATGTCACCTTACCCGGTGACATCCTTTCATGGTTCCATGTATCATCAAAAAATCCTCCCCATGACCACCCCAAATGGCCATTTCTACTTGTTGTGTAGCACACTAATAAAATGCTACGTTAGATGATTCATGTCCCTCTAGAATCCTCAGGTGGTTTCCACGTAGCCTCACTAATCCCTCGTGGCACGTACCACCTCAGTCTAGTTAGTGGGTCCCACTAGGCCTTACCCCATTAACGAAAATCATGGATTTTCTTATATTTAGTTCTAAGTGATATCTGATGCTAGGTAAAAATTGGTGCTAAATTCTCATCCAACCTCGGATACAAGTCTACATCTCTATAATACACCAGATTATACATTATGATAATTTGAAAGAGTTTTCCTAGGATTCACTTGAAGCCAAGTGTTTCTCAAAACACTAATTTTTCATAGGAATGAATTCATAATTATAGAAATAAACTTTCATTTATTATACATAGCCATAACACAAGAAATGCGGCTATCAACATAACCACTAGCAGACTCTAAAATAAGCCAAGTTATGGACAACATTTCTTTGTAAATTAAAGTATCGTAAAATCATACTAGTCTATTAATGGACCCTGAATAGACTCCATCAAATTCGCTGATGTAACATGTCACACACAATACTAATTAGGGACTCTCAATAATCATCAAGTGGCATATTATTAACATATATGCCTCAAGCCCCTCATAACCATGAGAAAATATACATGAACATCTCATTGTCGATATACATGAATATCACATTCCTCTAGTGCTAATACATTTTCTAAAGTGGTCTATGTCAAAAAATATTCATGATTAATTAAACAACATTAATGTATACCACCCTGGAAGCCTTCAAAATACATAATCTATCCACCTTTTCTTCTCTTTCCTTCCCTTCACCCCACAATTCTCAGCATACTCTCGCTCTTCCACCAATGCTACTCCCTATCATCTTTCTCCCACAAACTCTCTTGTTATTCTAGTATGCACATCATTGGAATAATCTCTCCCACAAATCCTATTTGTACCACCCCTTCGCCCCACCACACCTTTTCATTTCTCTTCCTATATGTCCCCTTTGCATGTTGACTTCCAAAACATGACCCCAAGGGATAAGGATTGTATGGACCTTTCACCCTCTACTACAGGTTTTTCATTCCCTATTAGCAGACCATAAATTCATCAGGGAGATTGTTAAAAAAATAAATGCAATGGCTTGGATTTACAAGAAACTCCTGCTCATACCTCTAAATTTGTGTCCACACCTCCAACCTAGTCATTGTGTTACATTTCCATAACATCTACATGATTTATAGTTCATGGTGACATTTAAAAGAGGGCTAGGAAAAAGGGTTGTCACATATGCTACCCCCTTAGAGGAATACCATTCTCGATCTTCTATTCCTGAACAAAAATTTTATATTGATATTATATACAAAGCTATTTTTACATTGAATTATATAGTAAACAAAAATGGGCACGATATCCTCATTTCATCAGCCATTTCCCAAGTGGCCTCATCTAGTCCAAATTGCTTCTGTTGCACCTTGACCTACTCAATTTATCAATTTTGAAGTGCGATATGCCTCTTATCTAGAATTCATTATGGTTTTTGTTGAAATTCACCCCCATATTCCAATTATAGCACAAACTAATAAACAACATGATTGGCATCCATGGAAAATTTTAGGGGCGAATTTTCGCCCTTGGGCGAAATTAAGGGGTTTTATATTTTTATTGGGCGAATATTTTGTATCACAGTATATTGTTACAAATCACCTCAAATTTGTTTTATAAAAAAATTAGGTATGGAGGTTAGCCCACCTTATTTTAAGGGACAGTAAAAAAAGTAAATTTAGCCCTTGAAATTAGGGGTTACAACCTTCCATTGGCCCTAATTTTCAAGAATAGGTATGTATGATAGTTATTTCACCCTCCTCATTCGGTGTAAAAAATGTTTTTTTCTTTCATTTTCCCATATTTCATGGTATTGGGGTTAACTTCTAGAAAATGACCTTATTTTTTGCAACAAATGGTCACAAAAGAATAATTCATTTTATTTAAAAATTCAAGTCTCTTATTTTCATGTTTATTTAAAGATTTAAATGTTCTTTCCATATTCCAAGTTTGCATATGTTTAGTCATTATCATATAAAGAATAATGGAAAACATTTTTTTACATTTACTCCATAAGTCACCTTATATTTATGTGTAAATGAATAAAAATAAAAATAAAGTGGAGTATAGTAAATAAATAAAACCTCTCTTTATACTTACTCCAAAGGTATGGTAAATAAATATAAATATAAATAAACTAGAGGTATGGTAAATAAATAAAACCTCCTTTTATATTTAGTCCATAACCCTCTTTCTATTTAAGAAGGCTCAAAACAGAGTTTTATTTAAGTGAATCCTATGGGCCAGATACCATATTCATAAAAGAGGTATGGTAAATTAATAAAAATATAAACAAATAAGAGGAATGGTGAATAAATAAAACATTTTTTTATATTTACTCCACAAGTCACATTATATTTAAGAACACTCAAAAAATGTGTTATATTTAAGTGAAGCGTATGGGCCAAATACCGTGGGCCAAATTATTATTAATACCATGCAAAAAAACATTATTAACCCTAATATTAGTATTAATAAAAAAAAGATGGCACATGGTATTGACCCATGGTATTCATGTGGAATGTAGGCTATTTAAAGAGGGAATTAAACCAGCATAGATCCATCTTTACTCTGGATCTACTAAGCCCTGGGAGGGATCAAATATCGTGATATGAAAACTAGCATAGAGTGAAAAAAATATTTGATCCTCAGGCTTGGTAGATCAACGGTAAAAATGGATCTTGTAATTTAATGTCACTTAAACATTTTAATTTGGTAAAAAAAAAATTAATTATTAATTTTATTAATTTTTATAAATTACTAATAGTAGTTTTTAAGCTCATGGTATTCATGTGAGCCTAGACTATTTAAAGGGGAAATTCTATCAGGTTAGATCCATCTTAATTACGGGTCTACCACGCGCTGAGAGGGATAAATAGATTTCATCCTCCAAGAGTGGTAGAAGTGGAATTAAGATGGATATAGGTTGGTTTTTATGATAATGAAGATATTAAATAGACTGAGGAAATTATATTATAAAAAACATCTTAAGGTGAATGGTTAAACCTACATTTAGCCACTTCACAAAATTTAGTAAAAAATACCAATATCTCCATTAATATTGGTTTTTATGACTTAACAAAAAAAAATTCAAAACATTGAAATCTTATCACTCTTTCTGCATCACCCTCGCAGAAGAGAGATAGTCAATGCCCATATGTTCTCAATATGATATCTTCATGAAAAAGTTAAGGTACTGATGTTGGATTTGTTGTTTGAAAAATATGCTAGTTTGTACAACCTCTCATCTTCTATATTATTCTTAATTTGTCGCAATGATCTGTAGGGGTTGGGCCAGTGCTTGAAAAATATGTTGGTTTGTACAACCTTTCATCTTCTCTATTTTTCTTCATTTGTCATAATGATCTATAGGTGTTGGGTTAGTGCACCATATTATCCTAAAAGGCGGAGATTAAGCACCAAAAAGGAAATCAACAATTTAGATTGGGAGAGACGTAATTAAATTTTATTATTTAATTCAAGGATTTCCAATTAAAATAATAATAAATCTATATCTACATATTAATATATTGATTGGAAGGCTTGACAATGGTCACTTCTTTCCATTAGAACCCCTTCAGGCCTTTGGGATACCTATTACTTTCTTATATTATATAGTTGGGGCTTGCTATTTGTTGGCGTGTTCGGGTAAATAAAATGTGTTTTTTTTATCTCACAGTTGGATTCTATGGAATAAGAAAGAAATTTGATAGCTTGACAAAAGTGGTACAAAATGTGTTTTTTTTTTTATCTCGTAGTTGGACTCTATGGAATAAGAAAGAAATTTGATAGCTTGACAAAAGTGGTAGCTTGAAAAAAGTGGTAGAGAAAATATTAATCTCTCCTACCTTGACAGAACTGGTGGTCAAGATCAACACCTATAAGATCTTTGTTGTGGAATATTATCAAAACTAATAGAAGGATATGAAAGAGTGTACAATGAGAACCTTGAAAAACATGGCCACTGAAACTTGCAACATTGTTTGTAGGAAGAGAAAATTATGTTTCTTTTTTCCAAACATGTTTGTTAGTATATTATAATTTAATGAATATGTTTTCCTATTATCATAAATGGTTTCATACTATAACAAAGCATTCGCCAAGACTTCACTTTTTATTATTCAGTGAAAGATTTGCCAAGATCTTACAAGGTTTTATAATTCAGTGATAGATTCGCCATGACTTTAGAAGATAATATAATCTGGGGAGAGATTCGCCAAAAAAATATATATACATATTATATTATTGATAAAATCACCTCCCACTTTTCCTATGTATCATAGGGATTCGCCCAATTATTATACATATAAATTTAGGGTGGTTCTTAAAATTTTCCCTGTTGGTATCATGCACATACTTGTTAAGCAAAGAAATATGGATAGCATCATATGCTTTCACTATGGGTGGTAAGGCTAGTCTATAATCCATAACGGTGACTATTGGTGCAAAATGAGGGAAACTGATTTGACACTTCTGAAAGGAAAATGAAAAATTAAAACAACACTTGTACAAGTTAAAATAATTTGAAACACGAGAAACTATTAAGAGAAATAGGTAAAACAACACTCACACAACCGAAATGACAAAAAGCGACAAAAAAGCGAGAAAAGGTGAAAAAAATGAAACTCACTCGGAAAGACGACAATAACTCCACCAAAGGTTCCTTGAACTCCTCAGGAATGATAGAGCTCCAAGATTGAATGTGAAAATGAGTTCTAGAGGTGTCAATTAAATAGATCTTAGCAAATGAGGGTTTATGACATGCATGCCTAAAATTAAGAAAAAGTGACACTTGGTAGAAACTTCTAAAAATAGAAATGTGCCAACTCTAGGAAACTAATAATGGATCACTACTCCCTAGGGATGATCTTTTCCCTTTAGTTTTCTTTCTCTTCATGCATGCTGTTGAGAAAGATTACACAATTCTGGGGAATTGGGGAACTTTCCCGCTTAGTGCACTACGCAGTTTCTGAGCTCAGTGAGGATTGCATAGTTTTTAAAGAAGAGCACATAACTCTTGTTTGACTAAGTCAGGAGGTCATCTTGTGAGTTATAAATACCAAGTAAGTATGGAAACAAAAGAAAAAATTAGATAGATAAGCCTCAGTCGAAGCATGAATACATGGATTAGTGTAAGATAAGCTCTCGTGGATAGGATGGAAGGCTCTAAAATCAACGCATAGGAAACATTTTGGAGGGTGGTTGTATCTGCTACAACAATGATGATACATTGGTAGAAATCTACACCTTTGTATGGATCTTGTCTCATGCAAAACAAGTCTAACTCTTCTGGAAGTATTTTTTAGTTCATTGATTGTCACACCTTCTTTACTTAGATGGAGTTAAAGATATAATCCCTACTATTCTCTTCATCAGAAGCACACATACCAAGCCAAGTTAGACTAATTTGTTTCGATTGGGGATGAGGAGTATATAAATGCACAAGTAAAAGAAACTGTTGGAGTTTTAGTTTTCATCTCTATTGTTGCTTTGCTTCTAGAAGGCCTAGATAATACCCTGGTGGAGTCACTTTAGGAACATAAACATTTCTTTGTTGCCAGCAAGCTTGGACAGTACCCCAAAAGAGTTTCTTGCTTCACTTCTCTGCACAGGAATTATTTCTCTTCTTTTTCCCTTTATTTCATTTTTCATTGTTTTCATTTTTATTTGTTCAAAGAACTGTGCATAAGCACTTATTTATTTCATGGGGAAAAAGAGGGATATCGACTTATTGAGAGTAGAAGACGTTGTCCCTTAAGAGAATGATATTTTTATACACCTCTGAAATACTTGTTAAGGTTCTCCTCCCCTCCTTAATCTATTGGAATTATTTGACAAGGATTAATCAAAAATAGAAGACCAATTAGAGTAGGCGGTACTAGTTAAAGTGTAGGCATCGTGATTTCAATTGTGACTTTCTCCCAAAGGAATGTATTTTCCATCCCAATATCCTCGACTAAAAGAAATTTAAGATTCACATAAAGAGGTGAATAGAAAGAGAACCAACCGTCGATAGCAGTACAACTTCCTCTTCGACTTCGCCTTGCTTTTTTGAGAAGTGAAACATAGTGTCATGTGGAAGCTACCCAATGATTAAAAAAAAAAATGAAAGAAATGGAGGGAAAACAAATAAATGTAAATAAAATCAAAGGAAATAATAGAGAAAAGTAAAACGACTCCTACTCCTAAACTAAACAGAGCATAATCTAGACTGACATGAAGTGATACCTCCAATTCAACCACTGCCGCATTAGCTGACCTATGTGGGTGAGGGAATGCATGTCAAGAAAGATATACAAGAAAATCAGTAAACAAGAAAGACAGGACAATAAAAACCAAAACGTTCTAAGTTTGAATATATGCATAGAAAAGCAAAAGTGAAAAGTGCATGGAATACATTTTGTGATTATATAATGGTTTCTCGACACACTATGAGTTTAACACGTACAAGCAAAAAATTTCAAACTACGAAAATGAGTGAAAATAAAAGAAGATAATTTCTAATTTGCGACAGTGCTCTCTAAGTACGACTCCTCCAATGAATAAGTGATAGGATTGTGCAATATACATGGAGGATGTGACAATTGTAAGACAAACTAACTTTCAATAGGTGTGATAGGGTGATGAGGGGCCTCGAAAGATTCAAAATTATTATTATTAGAAGTAGAACTATCCTCGAGACTACGAGAATTTGACATAACCATCATCTTGGGCTTAAGTGCGTTCATAGCTTTGGGAAGTTTCAACTCATCAAAATGTATATTTTCACAGATCGGTGGCTAGGAAAGATCAACAACATAAAAATAGGAATCATGATTGAATGAATCAATGAAAAGGTCATGACAGCCATGATCAGAAATTTCAAGATTACAAATAGAGGCACCCTCATGATCTAATGAATCTCGAGAAGGGGAAGATTGAAAACAAGGAATTTCACCCTCTAAGTTTTCAAAAAGATGAGATGAGAGATTAGGAAGATTTAGCATAGAATATTGTTCCTCTCCACATCTCGATGAAAAATTGGCATCCCATGTGTTCCGGGAATGATAAGAAGTAGTAACAACATCAGAAACTAAATTTTCACAAGATTCAACAGAATTGACAGAATTGTGGGAAATACAAGGATGATGAAGGAGAGGTGCAGAAGGAAGAGAATCATCCTTCATCACATATTCTTGTTCAACTCTAACACCAAGGTATGTTGGGAGTGGTTCAAAAGATTCTAACTCGTGTAGATTTTCTAAAATGTGAACAATATATTCAAATCTTGTTGACAAGAAATTCCAATCAGCTTCATATTTTAGAAATTCAAAGAAAATATGCATGATAAAATTATGAAAATGATGTAGTGATTCATTAGGTGATTTTAACAATTCTAAAATTTTCTAGCACAAATGTTTACAATCATACATATAAAAAGTGAAAAACAATACTCTGAGAAGATGTTCGAAAGAGTGTATGAAGGCATCAGTCAATGTGTGACACCATTGCCTTACGTGCCCTTCGAACGTGAGGATGAACAACCTACAACCAACATCCTCACAATGGATGTTGTGCTTTGTGCATAATATAAGAAAATGAGCAATATTCTCAAACAAGGTTGTCTCACCCTTGCCTTCGAATTTGAGAGTTGACAAGTCATCTATGATACTTTTTGACACTAGTTGACTTACATTTTTGGAAAAAAATGTCGGCGTTATGGTTGTGGAAGAAGTCATTAAATGTGTGTAGAAATTCAAAATAGACTTCAAGGTCTCAACTTGTCATTTGGACATCCTTCTAGTGCTAGAAATGTTGATGGTGCTGGACCCCCCAACATTCAAAGGATATCCTTGATATGAAATCCCAACTAGACATCACACTGTTTGGAGTAGGAGTCCCACTAATGGGTGGTAATGTTATGCCTTGAATGCAAAAACACAAAAACTGAAGCATGGCATGTTTTAGAAGTGTTCATCATATTCACCAAAATGCAATGTTAATAGTGATATTGGAGGAGATATGGAAAAGGAATTCCAAAATTGTTTTAAATAGATTTTTGGGAAGAATCCTTGAAGTTATAAAAAATTGAGACTATAAATCTTGTCAAAAATTCTTGTGGCATCATATTTAATATTCTATGTAATAGATTGTACTAGGATTAGTGCCATAAGCAGAGATATTGTGGTATTTTATATTTTTTGCTATAACAGTGATCTTGAGAAGTATTGTCAAAGCTATACACATTTTAATATCAGCCTAAAACCTTTATTAGAAATTCTTGTGGACATTTTCTTTTGTGTAGAACATTTCCAAATTATGGTTGTAGCATTGTAGGAATACAAATCTTGGAGCTTTTGGAACATATTGAACAATAGTATAAAATAAACGTAAAGGATTGTTGTGATTTATATTATTCTTATGATCTAGATATTAGGGAATGTGATCCAGAAGGATGGAATGCTAATAGAGGAGGAGAGAACATATATATATGCCATGAAACTAATCACAAAAACATTGATTTAAAAAAAGAAATAGAATACATCACAAAAATATGAAAATAGAGAGAGAAATTTGAGAAGGATTCCATTAACAACAATTACATTCAGTGTGGCCAATTTTGAAAAATCTCCTTCCAAACCTTCACTCTCTTCTTATTGCCTTATTATAAGGCATGTTGTTAACATAGTCAACTTTAATTAGGTTTGAATTCGTCACTTACATATCTACCAGGTTTTCTTTTACATAAAAATATGACTTTGTGATTTATTGATTTAAAATTAAGTTATAAATCCCCTGAGATTTAGATCAATCCTCTCTCTCTCAGAAAATGATGGTCCCCATAAATCACTGAAAGTTTATCATTGTGCATGGAAGAAAATTTGAATGAAAGACATAAAAGGTGGTCAAAATTAACTAGAAAATGCCATTTTCATATTACATATATAAATGAAAATTATATACGGTTGTAGATTCTTTATGCCAAATAACATGAATATTTTCAATTGTCCCTCTAAAGACGAATTTAGAAGAGGCTACTTGGATTATGAGTTGATGATGATTATTATGAGTAGGTTATAATGAGGATTTCATAGCTTAAATGATGTACATTAGATAGTGATGGTTTACTAAAATTTCATGGAAGGATCTACATGTCATTGAATGAAGAAGTACTTCTATTGATTCTAAGTGAAGCTCATCGAGACATATAAATGGAACATCCTAGTGTTAAGAAGATGTGTGTAGACTTGAAAGTAATATTTTTTTGGAAAGGGATGAAAAGGGATATCATGAACTTTGTGGCAAGGTGAATATAGTGTTAGCAAGTAAGTGTTGAACATAGACATTTTCCAGGACTATTGCAAGCTCATGAAATACCATAATCAAAATGGGAGGTTATCTCATTGGACATTCTTGTGGGGCTACCAATGACAACAAAGAACCATGATTCTAATTTTTTGGTGGGGGAAAGATTGACCAAAAGTGCTAAATCACAGTAATCAAGGCTACACATATGGTTCCCAATATAGCTCAAGTTTTCATTGGTTAGAAAATGATATTGCATAGAGTATCAAATATAATCTTAAATAGGGGAATTCTAATTTCTAGAATATTTTGGACTCGCTCTCAAGAGGTCTTGTGGACCTTGCTAAACTTTAGCACAACTTATAATCCCAAGATAGATGGAAAAATGAAGAGACTAACAAAATCCTAGAAGATATGTTGCACATGTATGTAATGAATCAACAAAGAATATGGAAATAGTTTCTACCATAGTTATAATTTGTATACAACAACAACTACCATAGTCCCTTTAAAATTTTTTTGTTTAAGGTCTTACATGGAATATGTAATACTCCCTCTCATCCCCTTTGAATTTTCCAATTTCATGGTAGGTGTTACTTTTATCTAACCCAAACTCCATGGTCTCATTATGGAAATGGAATTACACAATTTATTCTTTAGCAAAGTTAAAGGAATTAATTTTAGATAACACAATTGCATCCAACTCATTAATAGTTTTGAGTGATATGATTCTTATCTCAATCTGACCTTTGGATGAAGAGATATGTCCCCCTAAAGTCTAACCAATTAGGCGATGTCATGTGGCACCTACATGGCCAATGGTTAAACCATTCATCACTTGAATCTCTCATGTAATTGGCCTTAATATATTAATGACCTGTATTAATTACTTCCCTCTATAACCTTTGGAAAATTAAGAAGGCTCAGGGGTCCACAAATTTGTTTCTTCTGTGACTAAGCCCCTCACAATTCTTCCCTGACCTATTTCCTCCATATGTCCACCTTTTTACATCAACGACCTATATTAATAGAAAGAACCCCTTTCCTTCTCCATAGATAATTGGAGGGGTGAGGTAGGTTTACTATTTTTCATTTATGCAACCATGGTCCCTACCACAATCAGGGAAATGTCACAGGTGGCTCCACCTTAGCATTAATGTGACGTCGAAATCCCTTAATCTCCATGTCGTCATTTTTTCCCATCTTCTTGACATCATATCGATGTCATGATGATGTTACCTTACAATGTCACATGATTTGATGGTGCCACGTATCATCCAAAAATCCTCCCCATGAACACCCTAAATGGCAATTTCTACTTGTGTGGGACACTAATAACATGCCTCATTAGTAGAATGCTCACATTAGATGATTCATCTCCCTCTGGAATCCTCACAAGGTGTCCAGATACCGTCACTAAGCCCTTGTGGCACCTACCACCTCATTCTAGCTAGTGGGTCTCACTAGGCCTAATGCCCTTAATGTAAATCAAATATTTTCTTATATTAGGTTATAAGTGATATTTGATGGTGTAGGATATTTGAACATAGTCCAACTTCCCGAACCCCTGAATCCCTATAATTCATCCTACCTAAAAATACATTCATGCCTCGGCAACATCTGAGCTTCCCAATTTTACATCTTGGTTGTCGCCCTCAAATGTTATAGATTCTTAGATGTATCTTCTTCTTGAGAGAACATATAGTCTGATGTCAAGTTGTCAGCAAAGGTCCCCACCTTGGATTTCATTTGAAATCTAACCTATGTGCATATTCATCTACCCATCTTTGGTCTCCCAAAATGGGCCTCCTCCTATATATGTGTTGTACCACACTTTCCCCAGACATCTCTAGATCAATTTGAGTATGGTAGCTTTAGGTAAATGCATATCACTAAACTATTAAATGCCCAAACTTCTAAATACATCCATGGAACCTATAATATATCTGACCTAGATATAAATTGGTGCTAAATTCTCATCTCACCTTGAATACAAGTCTACATCTCTACAATACATCGACTTAGAAATTTTGAAGATATCAAAGACTTTTCCTAAGATTCACTTGAAGCCTAGTGTTTCTAAAAACACTAATTGTTCATAGGAATGAATTCATCATTATAGCACTAACCTTCCATTTATTATACATACCCACAACACAAGAAATGAAGCTATCAACATAACCACTTGCACACTCTAAAACAAGCCAAGCCATGGATAAGATTTCTTTTTAAATTCAAGTATCGTAGCATCATACTAGTCCATTAATGGACCTCAAATGGACTCCATTAAATTCACTGATGTAACATGCCACACACAACACGAATCAAGGACTCTCAATAGTCAACAAGAGACACAGATCCATGATATTCATAATATATCAACGAGAGTCAATTAAACACATTAGAACATCATTCATAACCATTTAAATATCACTACAGTACAAGAAAATATTACCAACATATAGGGCTCAAGCCCCTCATAACCATGAGAAAATTTACATGAACATCTCATTGTCAATATACATCAATACCATACTCCTCTAATTCTAATACATTCCCTAAAACTGCATATATCAAACAATATTCATGATTATTGGCATAACATGAATGTATACAAGTAAACACACCAATCTCTACAGCTCAGTAACTAGAAACTGTAGGAGGGACTTCAACTTTCCACCCAACCAAAGGCCAAATACATTGCAATCTTTCTTATAGTTGACCACCCTCGAGCTAGATCCAACATCTGAGGAGTTGGGTGCTCAAGGATTTTACACCAATAATAGTCATATAAATCACAAAAGACTCCCTAGGTCATGATGTCTCCACTTACTAAATAACACATATATTTAAAAACACATAGAGTCTCCATTTTGTTAAAAAATAATATGGAGTACACAATGTTTCCGCCTACTCCACCACACAAGCATTCAAAATACATAATGTCTCCACCTTTTATTCTCTTTCCTTCCCTTCAAACCACACTTCTCAACATGCTCTCACTCTTGCACTAATGCTACTCCCTATCATCTTCCTCCCACAAGCTCTCTTGTCATTCCAGTATGCACATCCTTGGCATAGTAACTCCTAAAAATCGTATTGGTACCATGCCACAGATCCATTTGGGCACATCAAATCCAAACATCCAGATCACTATTTTAGGGCTCATCAAACCCTAATTTTAGTTGCTTCATGCCCTAAACAATTCACCCCTTTGAATGCCTCCTTCGCAGATAGTTTCATGACTTGAAGACATCCAAAAATAGCCTCTAAAGGGACCAGTGCAAGTAATCCCTTGTAAAGGTGAATTGCAGAGTAGTTTAGTCCACTATGAGGGTGCTCTGTAGAGCACTTAGGCTTCCTTTCACTTGTGCTGGGCGAGATTGAGTGAAATTCACATAGGGTTTGGCAAATATTCTTATCTTTTGGAGTCATATAGAAGGTTCCCTCACTTATCAACTCCTATGAGCTCGAAAGTGGATGAGGAATGAGTTAAGGTGCATCCTATCCTCTCATTCCTTCTTTCATGGAACTAATTCTATGTATGGAGGGCCATCCAATGCCACCATTTATGACAAAAGCTCCTTCATCTTCCTATAAATTAACCACTCATCTAAGTGATCAGGGGCTGGATTATCTTGAATTGTAAGGAGATAATGCTACTATGAGATTTGGCTTTGAAGCAAGTATTGTAATGCTACAATTTTTTCATGCTTTTGATGTGATGTGGATAGGATCCAAGCTAGAGGAATGAATTTGAATCAGACACCAATGGTTGTAATTCCTTCTTCTATATAATAATGTGTTTGAACCTTTTTCCCATATGTTTTTATTGCTTCATAATACTTACATGTGTGAACTGTATCCAATTCGTTTCACTTATATTCAATAGATCGTATGCTTTGATTGGTTATTTGTTTTCTATTGTGTTTACAGGGTACTTATCAAGCGTATTAAGTATGGGAAGGAGTGACAGGATCAATACAAGGGAGACGAGAGGAAAGCAGAACTACAAGTAGGCCTTCTTATCTTCTCATCTTATCTATTGCTTATAGGAAAAGTCTAAAACACTTTAACTTGTTTTTCTAGATACATCTACTTATCTAGGGAATTAGTATTTATCCGTAGATACCAAATTCTCCCCAAACAAATTAGTAACTCTGCTAGGGAAAGATCCTCTTTCCTAGTAGCTTATCCACCTCCTAAGACATCCTTGTAGACCTTCTTTGTGTTCATAGATTGTAATTTAGCACTTTATATTGAAAAATTGGTCAAAGCTGTGTCAAATTGCCTCTTGAAATGGCTTGATGTCACTAACACAGGCTTGTGAGGGACATAGTGCGCTGCAGAGCATCAATGGCTTAGGGACAGTGCTGTAAAGCACACTGTCTCCCACTTTGTGTTGCGCTGATCCTCCCAGGATTAGTTTCCCACCTTTGGAAAGTGTTTTTCCAACTTTTCTTTGTTTGTTTGTTTGTTGATTGATCAATGAATGTTATGTCTCAGAAAATAAGTTTCTATCTCCTGGTCTAGCCCAACTTTTATTGGATTGATTAATGCTTCTTATTGTTTTATTTGTCATTATCGATCAATAGTCAAAGTTAGAATATAGTTGATTAATCTTTGATCTGAAAATCACTCGTGAGTGATATTAGTTAAATAATTAATGAATGAAGGTATTACAGACTCATGTGCTGGTGTGTGTCTATGTTATTTTAGGAAACAGATCGATGAGATTGCAAAATACACACGCACTGGAAAATGGAAAACAGAAAGGGAAGCATAGTAAGAAAATACAAGAACACAACAAATTAATAAGGAGTTCACCCTATTCTCCAGGGCTACGTCTCCAATCCAACTTTCAGTGGTGGCCTTCTTTTATTGTGTCTTTAAAGCAGAGATTTACAATGAGGAGCTCAATTTGAGTCTCTTGAAATAGATAATGCTTGGCAAGGTGGTTCTTGGATTCCCAAAGCCACTAGAGTGTGCAAACTCTTTTCCTTTCCAAGTCTTTACCTCTCTGGTCTTTAATGGGAGGAGCCCAATGTGGTACTCAATTCCCGACAGATCCTCACAGGGATTGCTTGAACCTCTCAAGCTTTCTGTCTGCTCGATGCTGCCTTAGGTTAGCTTGGCTCTCTGTTTTCTTCTTCTTGCTTCACTGTCTTTTCTTTTCTCTCGCCCTTTTGTCTTCATTCTCTTCTCCCTTGTTTTGTTCTATTTCTATTCATGGCTTAAAGCCAACTTTTCTTTGATTGTTCGCTTCCTCTTCCGCCCCTTCGGTTTGCCTACTGCTATTTGCTTGGAGTTCCTTGCCTTTGTGTCATCACCAATGCCTCATAAGGAGTGGCCACTTGTCCTCTCACGAACTGTGCCGGCTCATCTTGAACGGTACGGTATTTTAGTTACACTGTGGAATGACTCATCTGCCAACTCAGCAGTCAAATGAGACTTGAGGCTTTTATGTGATGTGGCTTAATTCCCCTGTCATATCTGGTTTCTCCATTGGGCACAATCTCCACCATCAAATCTGGAGCCCCCAGATCCTACGATGTTCGCTCATTTTGAACGGTTGACTTGCTCGATCGTTAGCACGCGATGAGAGGTGGTTTTCTCTGTCATTTGTCGGACACGCATCATGCACTAAATGGAATCACTCGTTTTCAGCCAAATCCGCTTACTGCCCAAGGGTGCCTCCGGTATACCGCCAATTTTTGGAGCGCGGGACCCGGCTTTCACCTTAGCATTTTCCCCACGGTTTCCTGGCTTCCCATGTGATCGAGCGCTTTGGCACTTTTCCTTCTCGAGGGTTTTTACCCAGCGATGCACAATTCTAATCGCGCATCAGAAATGGCCCCGCTTTCCTGATTCGGGCTTCCCAGTTGCCAGTTTTTCCTCCTGCACGGTCTCCATGGGCCTCGATCAGTGCACTTTGACAAAGGTCCTCATCGTTCCTTGCTGGCTACAAACTACCACTGTATAGAGGTCTTCCTGATCACTCTGTGTTCATAAATTTGAAGTCTGCCGTGATTTGATACAGTCATAGAACTTGGATAATTTTCATGGATCCAATTCAGACCACGACCAAAAAATCTTTTGGACCACCTAAAGTTGGTTTTCAAGCGTCGACTAAGTGAGGGTACAATTGTCTCACTTTTCTAATCTCTATCCACTTTGCACTGCTCGACTTTGAACCCTTGAGCCCAATTCCAAGATACTCAACATCTCCCCTACATGTAGTCCTCACCTTCCTGTCCAGAACTGTGTCCTCATGTAATTCGTTAAGATATTCAGGTAGCAGGTCATCAATAGAAGGCAATTGACTCTGCTCTTCGGGATCCTCAACTATTGAAGGTTCAAACAATCTTAAACAATCTTCATTTACAACTGAGTAGATGTGCATGGAAGCTGGTAGATCAAGGTGAAAAGCATTCTCACCAATCTTCTCAAGTATCCTGAAAGGTCCATACCTGATAGGCTTTAGCTTTTTACCTTCACCTTGCATCCTATCCTTGCTGATGTACAACCAGACTTGGTCACCAACTTGGAAACTATGCTCCATCCAATGCTTGTCATGTGTTGCCTTGTATTTGGCTTGGCTCTTTTCCAGCTGTTCCTGTACTGCCTGGTGGATCTCTTGGATTTGTTCAATGAACCGAGTTTCCCTATCCACATCACTGTGTCCATCAACTATGGTGTCTTTACCAAAGACAAAATCCAAAGGAGACCTTGGTGTGAAACCAAAACAGGTCTCAAAAGGAGATCTCTATGTAGAAGAATGTTGTGCTCTATTGTAAGCATGCTACACATAACACAAATGTTCATCCCAAAGCTTAGGATGTTTGCTGCAATATTGCCTGAGTAATTGGATCACTATCGTGTTAAATACTTCTGTCTGGCCATTAGTTTGTGGATGAAAAGTTGTGCTTTTCTTCAGTTTGGTGTCCATCAGTTCCCATAGACTTGACCAAAACTTCCCCACAAATCGGGTGTCTCGATCAGATACAATGGAAGTGGGTAATCCAAAATGAACCCATACATGTTCAAAGAGCCGTTTTGCAGTTTGTTTAGTTGTAATCTGTTTATTACAAGGTATCAAAATACACATTTTGTTGAACCTATCCACAACAACATATAGATAATCATGACCTTTCCTAGATTTAGGCAGTTCTCCAACAAAATCCATGGAAACACTTTCCCAAGGGTGAGAAGGATCTGGTAATGGAGTGTACAAGCCTAGTTTTCTATTGCTGGGATTACTTTTAGCACACATAGTACACCCTCTTACATATCTAGAAACTATCTCGTTCATTTTTTGCCAATAACAAAATCTTTGCAGCTATGAAACTGTTTTACTTACCCCAAAGTGACCTAATATTAGAGAAGTGTGTGCTTCTCGAATTATCTTTACTCTTTTAGTTTGTGGAATGCATAACTTCCCATAATGATATAAGAATCTGTCCTTTACATGATAATCCAATTCTTCTACCCGTTTGCCTTGACTTAAAGTTGCATATACATCTTTAAAGTCTATATCTTGAGCATATTGTTCAATGTAGCTCTCATGTAACAAAAAATTATGCTTAAGTATACTAGATGCATTTATAATTGGTCTAGATAACATATCTGCAACTTTATTATGTATGCCTTTTTTATATCTGATGACTAAATGAAATTGTTGTAGAAAACTCATCCATCTATAGTGCCTTGATTGCTGCAACTTAGTTTGGGAGTGTAGATATTGAAGTGGTTGATCATAAGTATGTATTACTGTCTCTTTGCCCATTAAGTAATGTTTCCACTTTTTCACACTCTGTACTAATGCATACAATTCTTTATCATATGTAGGATAGTTAACTACTTCAAAATTAAATGTTTCAGAATGATAACATATGGGTTTACCTTACTGTGTCAACACTGCTCCCATGGCAGAGTCACTGGCATCTGTTTGGATCTCAAATGGTCTTTCAAGATCAGGCAGTGCTAGCATAGGTGTTGTACTAATCTTTTCTTTCAAAGTGTCGAAGGCTTTCTACTGTTTGCCTCCCCACTGAAACACCTTGTTCAATCCTGTTAATGCATGTAAGTGAGCTGCAATTAAGGAAAAATTAGAATCCTTCAATATTGTGCTGCTCCTAAGAAGCGTCTAACTTTTGTAGCAGATTTGGGTTTAGGCCCGTTCAAAACGACTGCCACTTTAAAGGGATCTATTTTGAATTCACCACCCCCTACTATATGACCCAAATAATTCAGAGATGTATTTCCAAATTCACATTTTGAGAGTTTAACATAAAGTTATTCTCTTTTCAAAACATCTAGTGTCTGCTTAACATGCTTTAAGTGTTATTCCCACATTTTGCTAAATATCAAAATGTCATCCAGATACATAATAAAAAAATCATCAAGAAAAGTTCTGAGTACATCATTCATTAATCTCATGAAAGTAGCAGGAGCATTAGTTAAGCCAAAAGGCATAACCAGCCACTCATACAATCCCTGCTTTGTTTTGAAAGCAGTCTTCCATGCATGTTGTTCTACAACTTTGACCTGATGAAATCCACTGTGCAAGTCTAGCTTGGAGAAATAAATGGCTTCTTTCAATTGATCTAAAAGATCATCTATGCGAGGAAGGGGATAACAGTTTTTTATTGTTATCTTATTCAGTGCTCAATAATCAATGCACATTCTCCACGAGCCATTTTTCTTTCTCACCAAAACAATTGGAGATCCACATGGTGATGTGCTAGGTCTGATGAACCCCTTCTCAAGCAACTCCTACACCTGCTTCTTGATTTCAGCATTCTCTAAAGAGGACAACCTGCACATTCCAATGTTAGGAAATGGAGCATCTTGTTGCAAAATAATATTGTGCACTATTTCCTTTTTGGGTGGCAGACCTTTAGGTTCTTTAAACAAGTTATCATACTCTGAAATAACCTTTTGTAAATGAGCTTGTTGTTTAGCATTACAACCCTCAAATACATTGGTTTTATTAGGTTCTCTTCCTTTACAACCATCAGTAAGAATTTTTTGCATGAATTTATCATTCTTTTCATCTGCCCTGAGTTTATGAGAGTATAATTATTCTTGAGATTATGAGATCTTACAAAGTATTCAATTCCATATTTAACAAGTAGATACTTGCTTTCAGCTCTATAGAAAATAGCTTTTTTGTCATACAAGTAAGGACTTGCTAAAACAATTCCACATATATCCAAAGGAATTATGTCTAACTCAACCTCATCTACAAATGCTGACCCAAAAGAAACTTGAGTTTGCACTGTCTAGTCACCTGTAGTTGTGATTTATCATTCAACCATCCTAATGGGCATGGTTTCTTGTGAGGTGTAGTCACTAATCCCAACTTCTTTACAATTGCTTCAAACATTAAATTTACTTGTGAGCCACTATCAAACAAAGTATCAATCTTTTGATTTTTGGAAACAAATTGAATATGGAAAAGCTCATGTCTTTTTCTCTCATTTTCTTCACTAATAATTGATTGTGCAGAATTACTAGTAGATGCTTTAGAATTCTTACCTTTTATACATGTGGTTGCAATAGTTGTTTCATCTCCTGAGTCTGACCCTAAATCTTTCTGAATAGCTGCAACAATCTTCTTCTTCTTTCCCTCGAACTTCTTAGGCCTCAGCTTTGGATGCAGAATCCAACAATGCTCATCATCATGCCCATCCTTTTTACAGTGAGTGCATGAAGCGTTGATTTTTTGTGCAGTGTTAGCCTTCCTTTCTTTCCATTTCTGCTTTCTTTTCTCCTTATTCTTGCTTGTAGTGGGTTGAGAAGATCCCCCAACTTGTGGATTTCGATTCTTTCCTATAGCTTCTAGATGAGTAGCTTGTACATATACCTCATCTATACTAGTGGGATTAAACATGAGGATAGTGTGCCTCATGTAGTTGTGTAGACCACTAATGTACTTCAATAGAGTCTCAGGTGAGTCTAATGAGATTCATAGAATCAATTCTCTCTTTCTAAATTCTTGAGTGTACCCTTGCACACTTTTCCCTTTCAACTGTCGAAGAGTTTGCCAACTCATCATGGTTTGCTGCATGTAGGCCAATGGATAGAACTATTTTTTGATTGCAGAAACAAATTCACTCTAGAAAGAGATAGTCTTACCATGTCTCTTCATGTCAGCTTGGGTCTTGCCTTCCCACCAAACCAAGGTAGTGCCTCCAAGGCGTAGGCTTGCTAGCTGAATCTTGCTCTTGTCTAAATCGATATTCTGCACTCTGCAATAAACATCAATTTGTCTAACTCGATATTGTCCAACTTTTCTACATTCAACTCTCCATCATATATAGGTAAATCAAATTTAACATCTATCTTAATCAAAGATGCCTTCTTTTTATGTTCAGGGCTATTAGGAGGTGTGAGAAAGCTTTCCTCTTTCCCTTTTCCTTTTGAGTGGTCATGGAAGTGAGACTCATATTCTCCTTTGTCTTGTTTAGAGGCTGATGAATCTTCATCCTTATGTTTGTTGAAGTCCCTATACATTTCTTCTACCATGGAATTTATGGCTAGGAAACTATCTATGAATTGGGGGTCTTGTCCCACAGAACCTTCTTCTGAAATTGTCTTCCGAGGATAGACTCTCCCAATTTCAGGATTAGTTTCAACCAACTCTCCTTCTCCTGATTTGAGCTTTGATCTGGTTAGCATTCAACAGCTAAACCAACATAAGCTTGTATAACCTTAACAACTTAAAGCTCTGATACCACTTGATCTGAAAATCACTCGAGAGTGATCTCAGTTAAATAATTAATGAATGAAGGTATTACAGACTCATGTGCTGGTGTGTGTCTATGTTATTTTAGGCAATGGAATGATGAGAGTGCAAAATACACAGACACTTGAAAAAGGAAAACAGTAAGGGAAGAACAGTAAGCAAATATAAGAACACAACAAATTAATAAGGAGTTCACCCTATCCTCTAGGGCTATGTCTCCGGTCTAGCTTTCAGTGGTAGCCTTATTTTATTGTGTCTTTAATGTAGAGATTTACAATGAGGAGCTCAATTTGAGTCTCCTGAAACAGCTAATGCTTGGCAAGCTGGTTCTTGGATTCCCCAAGCCACTAGAGTGCACACACTCTTTTCCTTTCCAAGTATTGACCTCTCTGGTCTTTAATGGGAGGAGCCCAATGTGGTACTCAATTCCCAAAAGATCCTCATAGGGATTGCTTGAACCTCTCAAGCTTTTTGTCTGCTCAATGTTGCCTTAGGTCATCTTGGCTCTCTGTTTTTTGCTTCTTGCTTCACTATCTTTTTGTTGCTCTTGCCCTTTCTGTCTTGATTCTATTCTCCCTCATTTTGTTCTCAGTATGTTCATGGCTTAAAGTCAATTTGTCTTTGACTGTTCACTTCCTCTTCCACCCCTTCGGTTCGCCTAGTGTTTTTCACTTGGAGTTCCCTACCTCTGCGTCATCGCCAATGTCTCACAGGGAGTTGCCACTTGTCCTCTCACGAATTGTGCTAGCTCATCCTCGATGGTTCGGTATTTTAGTTACACTATGGAATGACTCGTCTGCCAACTCAGTAGTCAAATCAGACTTGAGACTTTTATGTGCCATGACTTAAATCCCCCGTCAAATCCAGTTTCTCCATCAGGCGCAATCTCTGTTGTCAGATCTGGAGCCCCAAGATCCTACAGTGTTCTCTCATTTCGCGTAGTTGACTTGCTTGACCATTAGCACATGATGAGAGGTGGTTTTCTCTCTCATCCACCAAAAACATGTCATGCACTGAATGGAATCGCTTGTTTTCAACCAAATCCGCTTACCGCCCAAGGGTGCCTCCGATATACTGCTTGTTTTTGGAGCGCGTGATCCGCCTTTTGCCTTAGCACTTTCCTCACGGTTTCCCGGCTTCCCATGCGACCGAGCGCTTTGGGGATTTTCCTTCTCGAGGGGTTTTTCCTAGCAATGCACATCAGAAATGGCCTTTGTTTCACGATCTGGGCTTCCCAGTTGCTAGTTTTTCCTCCTGCATGGTCTCCATGGGCCTCAGTCAGCACGCTTTGACTAAGGTCCTCGTCGTTCCTTGCTGGCTGCAAACTGCCACTGTTTGGAGGTCCTCTTGATCACTCTGTGTTCATAAATTCAAAGTCTGTCTTGATTTGATACAGTCATAGAACTTGGATAATTTTCTTGGATCCAATTCGGATCAATATTCATTTGAAAGAAAGTGTCATAAAGTCTTCTCTTCCTTCGAATTAGAACTTTCATAAAAGTCTTCGTTCTTATGAAATATTTATTTATCGTATGTGCATATTTCATTTTTTTCATATTCACATTAATGAAATTGAAAACAAATGCATGCATGTTGTATTGAAAAACTTTATGTGTGTTCATAGGAATAGTGTAGGGAAATTGCATTTAGATTATGATCTTTTCTCTTTGATCGAAACAAATTTGATTGCTCTATCCCTAAGTAGCTAGGATTTTCATCGTTAAATTGAATGGAAAGAATGCTTATCATGATAGTTTCATTACTAGGAATTTCAGAATACATCACGTGGTGAACTTGAAAGGCAAATTCCTAAGCAAGATCAACTTAAAATTAACATCAATTTACCTAATGGAGCATTGTCATTAACGAGAACATTTAGTGGTTCTAGGCTAGAGACATGTTTCGACATCATAAAACAAAGTAGCTGTCACTAACTTGTCTGCAATACATCACAAGTGTGATACCTCATTCAACATACGTGAGTATATTGTAGCTCATCCATGTACCTTCGGGTATATAGGGCAGTGTTACAGTACGTAAAGTATATGGGAATGCTCTCACTGTGTGGTTTTGCATTAGACAATGCTTATATGGACTAGGCCTCCACGTAACTTCGGGTATATATGGGAGGACAAATCTAGGTTTCTATTCATCCTTAAGTAACCAAGTCGACCGCCTTGTACACTGTGATAAACTAAACACAACATTTGAGGAGAATTCCTACCCATACTTCTTAGTTCGCCAGGAGGTATTCTACAGTTCATAGTTGCTTGGTAACCCTTTTGCCTAGTATACCCCTTTTTTTTTTTTTTTTTTGATAACGAAATTAATCAGCAATCATGGAGGAACATCAACCCTTACCTCATCATTCATGGAGAATAGCGAGAAAATCGCCTTTGTCGCCCGAAGCTACACCTATTTGGTCAAATTAGTCTCACTTAACAAAGTCTAGTACATCAAGAACTCCTAGTTCTTCATATGAATTACCTGAATCATCTATTTCGGCAAGTACTGAGACTCCAGTTACTCCAACCATTTCTGGTACATCCATTTCTGAAGGAGAAATTTCACAATTATCGGAGGACATTAGCACTGATCCTAGTGAAACAGTAACCGAGGTTGCTCAACAACAAGTTGATCCTCAAATTGAAGTTGCTCAACAAGAAATTACTTCTGAAACTAAATCAGTTCAACCAAAAGTTAATCTAGAACCTATCCGAGTTCAAACAGAAGTTACATCTGAACCTGAAGTTGTTCAGGAACCTCTTTCTAAAACTTTTGTTCATTTAATCGAACATCTGGACTTCGAATTTGAACATTTAAAAGTGGTTACTTTACCAGAAGATGATCAACTGGCTACGCCTTAGACATCAGTAACTACTGAAACTTCAAATTTATCAACACCAAAACTCTTTTACGGACCAGACGGTGAAGTTATTCCAACAGGTTTAATTTCTATAAAGGAAGAATTGGAAGAAGATTCTACACCTGGGACCCCATTCCACTTTGGAGTTTAGCTTTATCTTTACCATCATACTCCTCATTTTACTGCTCCATTTGATCCTGCTTATTTTCAAGTATTCTTTAGGACAACTTTGGGTCAGTTAACTATGGCTGAACAACCATCAACATCTGAGACTATATCATCTGTTGCAGGTGTGGCATAATCTTTTGTTGCAACCTTTTCGATGTTTTCTACCAACCCTGAGTCACACCTATATGGTGAATCGTCTGTCCTGGTTGGTTACTAATCTTTATTTGGAACCCACTCAGGGGTTGCTTTCACACCATCGTCATCACCCATGTCCTCAATTGGAATTCTACCTAGTTCTTCTCTAATGGGAACTCAACAGTTTGATCCTGCATATCAATATCAAGCTGGGCAATCTGGTCAACAAAGACATATGTATCCATTAAATACTGGATTTCCACCATATGGAGAGAAATATTCTTATTCACCGTATCCTCCTTATTTCGAAGGACCGTCATATGGCAATATCTCGCAGTATTCAGGTCAACCTGGAATTAGAGTTTGTTAATAGAAACCAACAGTGCCAGTTCAACCAAGGCTTGTGTATCAAACACAACCAATGCAAATTGTGTCGGCTATTCCTACTACACCTATTGTTACTACTATACCACAGTCACAAGTTCAAACTATTGTATCTCAACCAATACAAACTGGTCCTTCTACCTCGCAACCACAAGTTTCAGGTCAAGAAGTTCAAGTTTCTCAGGTTGTTGTACAACAACCACTTGTTTTCGGGGTTCAACAACAACCTCAGGTTAGTATACCCTTATCTGGACTAACCTAATCTTACACTAGTATAGTTTATTCACAGCCTAGCCAAACTTTCATTGATAGGCAACAACAAGCATCAAATCAACAATGATTGTATCGACAACAACAATAGTTGATTCAACAACTATGGGAGCCTCAATTTCAACAACCTCAATTCCAACAATTCCAACCCCAATTTGGACTTGCCCAATAGGCTCAACCTGGGTTTGGACAATATCAAGCTTACCAAGGTCCTGGTCAACAAGGCTTTGCTAGTTATGGACAACCACAATTAAAACTGGTTATCAACAACCACCTTATGCCAGGTTTGCTCAACAACAAACCTACCAAGGTTATCAAATGCAGATGCCCTATGTTGGTATCAAAGACCTATTTCTCAGACAATTCCATCATATCCTAGGTATGATCAACCTGACTTGAATCGGTAGTTGCCATTTCTAGAAACTTTAGAATTACCAGATTTAAATCGGCTTACTAATGATCCAATCTTATATGCACCTTGGTGGTCGATAATTTTGTATAAGTTACCTTCTAACATTCCAAAATTCAATGGAAATCCCAGAGAAGACCCATCAAATCATGTCATGACCTTCCCTTTGTGGTATTCATCAAACTCCTTAAATGACAATTTGGTTAGACTCCGTCTTTTCCAAAGAACACTTATTGGTCTGGCTGCTAAATGGTACATCGAGTTACCAAGGGCTTATTTTGACAATTTTATGACTTTAGCCACTACATTTTTGACCCACTTCCAATTACCTATCAGATATGAGACTAGAATGGAACTCCTAACCAGCTTTAAACAGACTACTGTTACCCATTTATTAGATCATATTCATGAGTGGTGGCGTCGTCATCAAATGGTTAAGGCATATGTTCCCGATCAGCTTTCATCTGAGTGGTTCATCAAATCCTTGCTTCCGTCAATCACCAAGGATGTGGCAAAAGGTGGAGTTGTCACAGAAAAACAAGTAATTTCTATTGCCCAATACTTGGATTTGATTTACACACAATCTGTCACGCTCTATGACAAAATTCCCAATGCACCCTGACCAACTTTCATTGTTCCTCCTCCTCCACAATTGAGTAAGGACTCTCATTTTAGTGATGTTGTGATCGGTTCTTCGAGCACCCAAATGGCAGGAAGACCATCTGGTCAAACTCTTGACATTACCAATAAAACTACCAATGCATCAGAAAATACTCTTACTTTCGAAATTGATGTCGTGTCATCTGACAAAGGAAAAAACCATAAGAAACTAGGAGGCAAGAAAAAGGGGGAAAAAAAAAACAAGATAATTCCCCTCAAGAGAAATCATCTGATTCCTCTACATCAACAAGGAAACCTTGTTATCCATGTCTAATCTATAATGTGGTACCGATACAGTTTTATGGAGGTACCTCACACATGAAGAAGCCGAGAAAGCATTGAATGATTGCCATTTAGGTGCCTGTGGTGGACAGTTATCTGGATATGCAACCGCACAGAGAATTCTCCATGCTGGTTACTTCTAGCCAACTATATTCAAAGAGTGTATTATTACTATCAGAAGCTATCATGCATGCCAGATATATGACCGAAAAACCAAATTACCACATGCACCATTGCATCCAGTCATTTTTGTTGGTCCATTCGCCAAATGGGGCATTGACTTTATGACATGTAACCCCACCTTGGCCTGGGGGAATGGGTATATTATAGTCCTCATTGATTATTTTACCAAACGGACTGAGGCGATGCCAACATTTAATAATAGTGGCGAAACAACTACTCTTTTCTTTTTTAACCATGTGGTTGCCTAGTTTGGGGTACCACAATCCATAGTTACAGATCATGGGTCGCATTTTTGCAATCACATGATGGTTGAGTTGACTGCTAAGTTAGGAATATCACATGATAGTTCTACCTCGTATTACTCGCAAGCGAATAGACAAGTTGAGGCTATCAACAAAGCCCTAAAGTGAATGTTCCAGAGAACGATAGGAGCTTATAAGAAAAACTAGCACTTAATCTTGTACTATGCCTTATGGGAATATCGAACCTCAGTGAGAAATGCAACTGGATTCACTCCCTTTCAATTGGTGTATGGCTTGGAAGCAATCTTACTAGTACAATGTGAAATTTCATCGCTCAAACTCATGATTGACCTGTTATCTGACACTTCTAAAGAAGAAGATCGTTTCTTGGAATTAATCCATCTGGATGAAACCCATCATGATTCCTCATTGGCTAATGAAGCGAATAAGAAATGTATTAAGGTGCAATATGATAGAAATGTCAAGCCTTATATCTTCTAAGAAGGAGACCTGGTCTTGCTTTACGATCAGGAAGTTGATAAACTTGGAGTAGGGAAATTCGAACCAATGTGGATGGGTCCTTACATTGTCAAGCGTGTTCTGGCAAAATGTGCCTACGAGTTAGTAAATTATGATGGGATTCCATTGTCGTAGCCTCAAACGGGTTGTACCTCAAATGTTACTATGTGTGATTAAGTGTAGTATGTTAGGATATTCCGACACATAGGAAATAGTTAAGTACAACTTGGTCTAGTATAGAGTTAGGTAAAGTGTGTTTCTTTACCGTTGTACATTTTGTAACTTACAATCTGACGGTCACGATATGTAGTGATCCGACGGTTCATTCTCTCCTCGGTATTACCGACACTTGATCCGTGGCTTGACACCCAATTGGTCCATGAATTCTATTTAAAGCGCATGGAGGGTCATTTGTAGGGTAATCCGTGCATGAGAGAAGCTTATGTAAATTTTCATTCTTTGATTAATAAATTGCTTGTAGTAGCCACGTTGGCGCAGGCCGTGGACTGTTTCCCTCTTTGAGGGTTTTAACCACGTCAAAATACTGGTGTATTGATCTGTGATCTGGTTGTGAGCAGTGTCCTTTTGGTGTTCTTTCTGAGGAACTTACCCTGTAAATTCCTACATGGTATCAGAGATATTTGAGGGCCGCGTCTGTTGGTGATCCAAATATGAAGCCAGTAGAACTGCATCCGATTGCCGTTTCCTAGATCTGCTGTCTATGACTGCTTTTGGGCCGAGAGGACTGCTCTGTTGTGTTCGGAGCATCTGTTCCAGTGAGGAACCCCTTTCGTTTCACGCGAAAAGGTTCCCGGTAGCCCTAGCTGCATCATTTTTAAGATCTGGAGGGAAAAAGAGCTTTCTCAAGGCAAGCACGCAAACCAAGGCCCCCCCCCCCCCCTCTCTCTCTCTCTCAAATTTTTTGTATAGATCAATTGGTTCAAAGTTTTTTTAAGAGAGTAGAGGTCTTGGGTTCAAGTCTCCATTTTGTGGGGGCGGATTATTTCATTCCCGCACATTCGCGCACTTTGCCGGCAACTTCAACAATTTTTTTTTCAAAAAGCCATAACTTCTTCATCCGGAAGCCATTTTCAGAGCCGTTTTTTTTAAAACAGCCTAATTTTTCGAGATCTATCCATTGAAACAGTTACTTTCAGCATATTCAGCTTCAGTTTTTTTTTTTTTAAATGGAAAGTCCATGCCAAGTTATTCTTGACAGCACTAACTACTTCCAATGGATATCCTACATGGAAGATTTACTTAGAAGTAAAGGTCTCTACAGAATAGCCACAGACCAAGAGAAGAAACCAAAAGATGAAGACAAGGCTACAAAATGGGAAAATAGACAAGATCAAGCACGTGGTTTGATAGGGATGTCTATTTCTCCGGATCTTAGATTCCATATTGCAGAACTTGAAACTCCTCATGAAGCATTGGAACAAATCACTAAAGTTTTTGGGATTAAAAATGAAATTAGAGCCCATCAACTTGAAAATGAGTTGCTTACATTGGATCCTAATAATTTTTCTTGCATTGAAGATTTCTTGTCCAAATTCAAGACCCTTAGATATCTCTTGGAAGGTGTTAAGGTTAAGAAAGAAGATAGTAACCTTATTTATTCCATCCTTACTAAGTTGGGACCAGCCTACTCTGTATTTGTTTCCACCTTCCATTCTACAAGGGAAGCTTTCATTTGTCAAGGAAAAGACTACAAGGCCCCTTCCTTTGACTCTTTTTGTGATTCTTTAATAAGAGAACAAGAAAAACTCTTACACCTTGGTCTTCTTAATCTTGGAAACTCTTCCAAGAAAGCGTTAGCCGCCCAGCAGCAACCAAATTCAAAGAATCCTAAGAAGTCATATCCTAACAAGAATGGTCCTAAACCAAACAAGGGTCCTAAGCAAACTCACCCTCAAAATGAAAGATCATTTCAGCAAAATGATAAGACCAATAAAAACAAATGGAAGAATACTGATAGACATTGTAACTTTTGTAATCGAGATGGCCACTTAGAATCTAAATGCTTTAAGAAGATGGAAGCCTTGGAAGCCGCAATGAAGAAACATAACATCCATGTGGAGCATTCTTCAACTTCAACTTCAACTTCATCTTCAGGAATGGCACTTTCTACATGTCGCTGTCAATCATCTCAGTCTGGTTATGCATTAAATGTATCTTCTTCTTCTCATTCTCATGAGTGGCTCATTGATTCTGGAGCCTCTTATCACATGGCCAAAAACCAAGCCATGTTTTCTTCTTTAAATGATTGTAACACCAAAAATATATATGTTGGTGATGATAGATCTCTTAATGTTGTAGGGACTGGAACTGTTCATCTAGACAATGGTCAATTTAATGATGTATTATGTGTTCCAACCTTATCTTGCAACCTTCTATCTGTATATCAGATAACTCATTCAGGTGAAGGTAAAATTGTTGAATTTTCACCTCATGATGTTGTCATCAAGGATCTGAGAGATCCTAAACAGATTCTAGCTACTGGTATTGCTGATGATTCCACAAGGTTGTATAAGTTTCACAACTTTGGGTCATCAAATCTTCCCTCAGTATTTGTTGCTCATAATGGTGAAGTGAGCAAACTTTGGCATGAGCGATTTGGTCACTTAAACTATCGCTCCCTTCAGCATCTATGTAAATAAAATATGGTGACAGGTCTTCCTATGGTATCTTGCAGAGATGGTGTTTGTTCCGGATGTGAACTCGGAAAACATCATCGGGACAGTTTTGAAAAACGTGCCTCTTGGCACGCCTCAGCCCCTTTACAGCTTGTGCTAAGTGATTTATGTGGTCCACTTCCTATTGCTTCATTCTCTAGCTGCAAGTATTTCTTAACTTTCATTGATGATTTCTCCAGACACACTTGGGTATACTTCTTAAAACTCAAGAGCGAAGTATTTAACACATTTTTGGCCTTCAAAGCCTTTGTTGAAAAACAATCTGGACATCAAATTCTTAAGCTAAGAACTGATAATGGTGGAGAATATGTTAAAAACACCTTCATCAACTTTTGCATCGAAAATGGAATTCAAATGCAACATACTGTTCCATACACTCCACAACAAAATGGTGTAGCTGAAAGGAAAAATCGCACCTTAAAGGAAATGGCTAATTGTATGCTGCAATCTAAAGGACTCAGTCTTAGTTTTTGGGCCGAAGCAATTAATTGTGCAAATTATATAATAAATCGCATTCCTACTAAGGTTCTAAAGAATCTCACTCCAGAAGAAGCTTGGAGTTCCATTAAAACAGATGTAAGTCACTTTCGTGTTTTTGGAAGTGAAGCATGGGCCCATATTCCAGATGAAAAGCATAAAGCTTTAGAACCTAAGAGTGAGAAATGTACTTTTGTTGGATATTCTAAAGATGTAAAAGGTTATAGACTTATTCCATTTAAGTCCAAAAATGTTATCATTAGAAGAGATGTAAAATTTGATGAAAATAAATCGGCCTGCGAGCCTAGTCCGGCGGATGTGCCACCTTTTCCTATCTCTTCTACTTTTGAAAACATTTCTTCTTCAGATGATGAAAGTGAGGATGAAAATCCTCCCCCACCTTCTCAGGATCCTCAACTTCCAAGATGGGTCCGTGCTACTCGGGATGCAGCAGGTGATCTTGCCGGTGATCCTACAGATCAGTGACGTACACGTTCTCAGTTTGAAAGAGCCTCTTCTTTACTGGCTCAAGCTCCAGTAAATCATGATCCTGACACTTTTGCAGAAGCTTCAGGCCATCCACATTGGGAAGCAGCTATGAATGAAGAATATCATTCATTGTTGGCAAATGATACATGGGATCTTGTTCCTCTACCAAAGGGATGCAAACTTGTTAGATGTAAATGGGTTTACAGAACCAAGTATGGACCAGATGGGAAAGTTGATAAACATAAAGCTCGTCTTGTTGCTAAGGGCTTTTCACAGGTTGAAGGCATTGACTACACTGAAACCTTCTCCCCTGTTGCCAAAATGAACTCCATCCGCCTTGTTCTTTCCCTTGCTGCCTCTTTAAAATGGGAAGTCCATCAGATGGATGTTAAATCTGCCTTCTTGCATGGGGACTTGCATGAAGAAATCTATATGGAACAACCCATTGGCTTCATCCAAACAAACTCCAGCCTTGTATGTCGACTTAAGAAATCTCTTTATGGTCTCAAGCAAGCTCCTCGGGCTTGGTATGCCAAAATGGATAGCTTTCTTTTAGAATCTGGCTTTTCTAGGTGTTATTCTGACAATACTGTCTACACCAAGAAAGTGGGCAACTCTCTTATCATCCTTGTTCTTTATGTTGATGATCTTATTCTTACTGGTAGTGATCCCAACCTTATAAACCATGTGAAGTCCAGCGTTAAAAAAAAAATTTGAAATGACAGACTTAGGACACTTACACTATTTTCTCGGTCTTCAAGTCTTGCAATCCAAGGAGGGTATTTCCCTCTCCCAGTCCAAGTATGCTTGTGATATTCTTCGTCATTTTCACATGGAAGACTGTAAGCCAACCCCTTCTCCCTTTTAGTCTGGAGTCAAACTTTCAGTCTCTTGTACTTCTCCTGAAGTTGATGCTACCTTATACCGTCAACTTGTAGGAAAACTCTTGTATTTAACCCATACTCGTCCTGACCTTTCCTTTGTTGTTGGCCTTGTTGCTCGTTTTATGCAAAACCCCCGTGAAAGTCATTGGAAAGCAACCAAAAGAATACTTCGTTATGTTCGAGGTACAGTACAGTTTGGGATTCATTACAGTGCCAAAGCAGCTCCTCTATTAGTTGGTTTCACTGATTCTGATTGGGCTGGTGACCCTGATGATCGGAAGTCTACTGCCGGTTATGTCTTCACTCTTGGTTCAGGACCTATTACATGGGCTTGTAAGAAACAGGCTGCCATTTCTCTTTCGTCAGCAGAAGCAGAGTATCGTGGTGCCATGGAAGCTAGTAAGGAAGCCTTGTGGCTTCGTCAGATCTTATCAGAGTTTGGCTTTGAGCAGCAGCATCCAACCACACTTTGGTGTGATAATCAAAGTGCCATTCAGCTATGCAAAGATCCAGTCCAGCATCAGCGCAGCAAACACATTGAACTACACATGCACTTCATCAGAAAGCTCATTCATGACCATTATCTTGAAGTGCAATATTGTTCAACAGATGATCAGGTTGCAGACATCTTCACAAAGGCTCTCACAGAGGCGAAGTTCACTAAACTTCGATATATGCTTGGAGTTTAGGAAGTTGTCACTAAGGGGGGATAGGCTCTAGTGCCTCCTTCCTTCTCCTATTGTGTCATATTTGTAAATCCTTCAATCCTATCCCAAGTTTTTCTTAAGGGGGGATGTTAGGATATTTTGACACATAGGAAATAGTTAAGTACAACTTGGTCTAGTATAGAGTTAGGTATAGAGTTAGGTAAAGTGTGTTTCTTTACCGTTGTACATTTTGTAACTTACAATCCGACGGTCACGATATGTAGTGATCCGACGGTTCATTCTCTCCTCGGTATTACCAACACTTGATCCGTGGCTTGACACCCGATTGGTCCATGAATTCTATTTAAAGCGCATGGAGGGTCATTTGTAGGGTAATCCATGCATGAGAGAAGCTTATGTAAATTTTCATTCTTTCATTAATAAATTGCCTGTAGTAGCCATGTTGGCGCAGGCCGTGGACTGTTTCCCTCTTTGAGGGCTTTAACCACGTCAAAATACTGGTGTATTGATTTGTGATCTGGTTGTGAGCGGTGTCCTTTTGATGTTCTTTCTGTGGAACTTACCCCGTAAATTCCTACATAGTAAAACTCACTATATATATGCTTTCATTACATGTGTGTGTATGTATCTTTTAGATATTTTTATCTGGTTAGTAATCTGCTTTGCATTTGTTGCATATGTCAGAGTCCTTAGAACCTTTTGTTGGGTATGCCGATGGTGCTAGTCATAGTACGTAGAAATTTTCTTCTGTAGCATGGGCTATTTTCACTCTGAGTGGCGAGTTAGTGAGTTTGCAAGGGATTTGTATCAGTCGATAGACGACCAACATCACTCATTATAACATGTTTATTGAACTACTCTCTGATGCCATTTCACTTGGAATTCACCAAATAATCATTAGGCTGGACTCGCAACTCGTTTTACTACAACTAACAAACATCTATACTATCTGAAATCCAACAATTTTTCATATGTTCCTTAAAGTTCGTATTTTTGAAAGGCATTCTGAACACGTTCAAGATCAACATATTTCCAGAAATCCTAACACGTTAACTGACTCTCTAGAAAATTATGTGTTAAATAGACATTTGCGACACATGTAAAAGTAAGATTTTCAATTCACATCATTAGTTTAACAGGATTGCATATAACAATAGAAAACTCTAAAATAAAAATATATAGGTGTTTTAAAATTTTTTACAAAATTTGTGTCCAAGACATGTTTGGTCATCTGACCCAAAAACTCAAAATGTATGCAAAACATCCTAAGTAGATCTAGTGGTGCTCATGGTAACAGGTCACAGCCTGTTCTATCATGCACAAAAGCCTCGCCTAGTGGCTATGAACACCAATAGTGTGGCACTGTAGCCTCATAGGTAACTCCTAGATTCGGACATCGGGAATACCAAGGGTTAATCCCTCTATGTGATCCTACAACTCTACTAAGGTCTCGGCAAAATCTAAGTCCTGGAGAACTTCTCTCCCAATTTTTCTCCACACTGGCCCACCTACAACCTGTTGGTGTCCCACAAGTTAAACAGTACCCACATCTTCATGCATAAGAGTAATTTTAGTTTAGTCTCGGAAACATTTAAAAAACACAAAAAACATGTAGAAACATGAAAAATCAAAAAACACTTTGGGCAAGAAACTTACCCATAGCACCTCATTGTGCTCCAACTGGTAGAATCAAATATGGATCTCCACAGAAATCCATCCCTGAGTATGGATGCTCCTCAATGACAAGATGTTGTCGCTCGAGCCAACTGAAGAATGTAGTGGAAAAAATGATTGTTGACTAACCCACATGTCTAGCCATCAACTCAACCCACCTCTGCATACGTGGATCTATAGGACCAGCTACACCCAATTATACATGTTGTGGTTGCATCAATGGGATTCTCTCTAAGGTAAAAGTGATTAAGATTGAACCATAGAAAAAATTATTCATCTTACCACTTTTTACCTTAGTCAGTTTTTCTTTGAGTGAAGAAAGCATAGCCTCGCACTAGCTGAAAACTTTTGTCTCTAGACACTCTAGTGCATACTGCATATAAGATCTGTTTTCCAGATGTAGTGTCACACTACCAGCCAATTTTGTGATTGTGAAGAGGATCATTTTCAAAGGAAAATCACCTACATCCTTGATGTTTATTTTCCCATCCTTTCTTGGCTGTGTACCTAGCCGACAAAACTGTCTAATATAATCTCTCACTGATTCACGTCCATGGGAAAATCTAGAAAGTGATATGGGGGCACCTTGCCTCGATAGTCTGGTAAGAAAGTAAATATCATCAATTGTAATCGGGACCATCTTGTCCCTAATGTGAAAATTCTGATCTGTTGGATCCCATGCATGAACAAGGAACTACAGTAGTTCTATTTGTTGCCTCATTCCGGACAACTTAAAGTATTTGAGTAACCTACAATTTTTGAGGGCCTCAAAATTACCTGGATTGTTTAGGGCAACCATGTCTTGTTCTTCATGCTCTCTTTATTGCCATATAATCAACATTCTAATCCGATGAAAGCCTGAAACACAATCATAAGCTTAATTAAGATCCTTTCCATGCAAAAAACAGGACAAATTTTGGAGAAAGCAGCTAAAGTAAACTTGGGAAACTCGCCCAATGCAGCTCATGCACAGAGACAGTGCACTGTAGAGCATGCAGCCCTCTATCTCAATGTTTTTTAGTGTAGGTTCCGATGTGAAAGCCTGCACTGATCCAAGAAAGAAAATTGAAACCCCAGGGGCCCCACAAAACCCTAAAACTTGCATGAAATGACAAAAGAATGAATTGAAAGGAAATTAGAGAGGTTTAGCTCCTACCTGGTCCAGATGGCTTAAGAAATGATCCACAGAATCTCTTGCAATCCGCTTGTGAAGATCGAGGTAGAAACTAAGCTCAGAGCACAAAACTGAATGGTAAGTTCCAAATGGTAAAAATGTCATGGTAAAAACTTGTTTTATGTTTATTTCATGTTCATTAATCGATTAAACATTTATATTTACCTATTTTTGCCTATGAAACAATATTTTTAATCCATTTGATGGTGTTTTGAGAACGTTTTGCAACTGACTTACAGAACTCAATGTGCTCGATTGTAAATTGTACCTTTGACCACATAGCACACTTTTATCTATTTTTCGAGCTTTGTTAAAAACGAGAAAGGAACCCCCTTGGAGTCCTCTTTAAGCTCTTTTCAAACTCTCTAAACATGAAAATATTGTCGAGCGCTTGTCCTTTCTAGCTCGTTAACGGATTGGAAACGATATCTCTCTTGTATTATTATACGCTTTTTCGGGCTTGAGAGATTAATTTACGAAAAATAACTTGTGGAGTTTTCTTTTTGTCCCTTTTAAAACTCTCTAAACATGAATAAGGACCGAGTTGTCTTTGTCATTAAACTTGTTAAAACAACAAATAGCAACAAACTTTTCCATCTAGACAAGTTTGAGTTTCACCTTCACTAGACTCGTTAAAACATTAGATAGCGATGGATTCACCCGAAGGGTGAAATTATACAACAATAATATGTTATCCTCCTTGAGCTTAATAAAAATAAATAGGTATTGGTCAGCAATGACTAGGGAAAATTGGAAAAAGGGGAAAACCACTTTATGTTAGTAGGTCGCTCTTGAACATGACACTTTCACTCCATCACCGTGACTATTTGGATTTGGTTATTAGCTTGATGGTTATCACACTGTTGGTATATCATACGATCCATCATTTTGTTTGGGTCAATGCTACCAATTCATTTCATTGTCGCCGACATGTTCAAGAGAAGTCATTCAGTCAAAATTCATCCTTTTGAATACCATAAAACTTCATTTTCTTGACCTCCATTCGTGAACCTTATGTCGTCATTCAAATTCCATCTCTAAAATCACTACACTCGTTTCGTTTCGTTGATGTGGGATACATCAAGGCCCTCCTATGAGGAGTCGCTTCTTGTCGACATCAGCACATTATCCAAGAAGTTGACTTAGAAACACCCTTTCAGTACCCTGAGGCTTCAATACATCAATGGCAGGTTTCTCGCTTCTGACAATAGGCATACATCACTGGCCTTCGACTGAAAAACTTTGTATGGTGTTCGACATCAAATCATCCATTCAAACCATGCAAAACATATTGCAGTACCTTGAGGATCATTATCATTATCGGTGATTTCTCTCGCATCTGTTAACAGCTTACATAATTGGATGGTAATCATATGGTGTTTATTGACACCTAATCATTAGGATTGGGTGAATAACTATAATTGATGTAAATAAATAATAGAAAATATGAAGAGTCACCAGGAGATGAAATAAACAGTCTCTCCGTCATGTATATAATAAATACCAACCTGAATGAATATCATGAATTGTTTTGAGGAGTTACCTCCTGGTCTGACATGGTATCAGAGCCATCACCATTTTTGGCTTCCCTCTACTCTATAACTCCCTATTCTGCCTATGTTCTGCCTATTTTGCAGAACTCACACCTTTGTCTTTGTTAGTACATTGTCATATACGTTTTCATAAAAGCGATGCTCCTCTTGCTACTGCCCGACGTTTTTCTCTGCTTTACATAAACGTTGCATTTTTGTTATGTGGTATCACCATTTTTTCTATGTGGAATGCTTGACTCGAATACTGCTCAACACTCACACCATATGCACTGGTATCTAATCTCGAATATGCTCCATACTCCACACCATATGCACTGCTATCTTCTCTCAACACTCACACCATACGCACTGTCATTTTTTGCCTTACTCACTGGCGAGGGCGGATCTGCAAACCATTTACGCCCTTACTTCCTGTAGCATGGAAACTGGTCCAATATTATCATTAGAGATGTCTAGTGCTGCAATTTGAAAATTCCTGAGGTTCCTCTGGTAGTTTAATAAAGTTTCCCAATACTTACCTTGGTTTTATTTAGTAGAAGTCCTTCATTTTCCAGCCCTCAAGATTCGTTTTTCTTCTAATTCATCTAATGGTGGAAAATCTAGTTCAGGACTACTAATCCACTTCTTAGAGTTTCTTGGTTTCTGAAACTCTAAGACCAATAGCTGTCAGAAACTGCACGAAGAGGGAATGGCCGTAACCTTGGCATATGGAATATTAGGTTGGCTACTGCTCGTAATACACAGTTTCTCGTTTTAATTTTCCTTCTCGCATGGCATTTTTGGTTCAAAATAAGGGAATATTGATATATCATTGTGGGATATATCGTTGTTCTTGCAATGATTTGTTGTTGTTGCATTGTACATGTGTATGGCATTGAATGTTAGATTCGGTGAATGGTGAATGTTGTTACGCTGAATGATATTGCAGTGTATGATATTATATTTTGTATAGTGGTACCTCTATCTCCATATATCAGAATCAAATATTTTTTAGGAGTAAAATTTTGCCAGAGGGAGTATTTTTACATCACTTAGATTTTACAATGCATTCAATCATATCTATTATGGGAGTAGTTCTCACTGGCAAGGAGAACTATCCTAAATGGTCCCTATTAGTGTTAGTATCTTCATCCCTCTATCAAAGATCAAATTTCTCTTTTTGCATGCATATTAGGCGTCTCATCCGATCAGCTGCATTCCATTAGGTCATGGATCAACTGATGGTAGTGGTTCTTTGTCAATTTCCCTCATGCCATTTACCTTCTGGCCTATTTTCACATGTACAGGTCATTTGTTGTCATTTTATTTCATTCCATTTGAAAAAGTCATTTTAGGGTTTTTAGGTCTCACTAGGTCTAGGGTTTGCCACCATGGTCTTCAAAAACTCAATAAGAGGTCAGCAAGCACATGAGGATGTCTAATAAGTTCATAAAATTACAAAATTCACTGATGATATGCTTCATAAAGGGTTTTTACCTCAAAACTCTATTTTGAGGTGAAAATAGGGTTTTTCTATTTCATGTACAAATTTTATTTAATTTCAATGTTTTCATATGTAATAAGCTTCAACTATTGCCCTTGGTCACCTTGCCAACTCCATCTACTGCAAGAAACAAAAATATCAAAGCATCAGTTCATCAAATGATCAAAAAGAGTCAAACTGCAAAATGAAAAATAGAATTTTTAAAGAAAAGTGAAAAGGACTTTAGAAAAGTGGGTTTGTAAATGAAAAATTAAAATCAAGAGGATATAAAGTTCTTCTTGGTGTTTGAAAGACTTCATTTTGTGCAAGAGAGAAAGAAAAAGGGAGAAAATTGGGTTTGTGGGAGAAAGAAGTCAAATTGCAGCCAAAATTCAAAGTTCCACCGACGCTATGCACCTGGGCATTGGCGCGACACACCTGCCTGGCACTATGCACCGGGCGTAGGTTTTACACTGGAAAGTGGTCGCGTGCTACGCATAGAAAGTGTGCTACGCACCTAGGCGGCAGTGCTACACATCTGCCTGATGAGCTCCAAATCACATGAGAATGCTTTCCTCTGCCTCCAAGTTCAAAAATAACCTCTCAAACAAGTAAGTAAATCCTCTGATCTGATCAAGCCAGGGATTTTTTCATCTATGGTGGTGATTTGATTGTTTAAAAATTAAACCCTAGCTGCCTCCAAAATTGTATTGCCAAGCTTGTCTAGGGTTTCATTTTCTACTGTTTTCATTCCTCTGTGATTATCCCCCTACACTCCATCCCCTTGCTCTAAATTTCCCTAAATCCCTTCCTCTTTCCCTCTCCCATTGGCACTCACCCCCTATTACCAAACCCTAAGCCCTATACATAATTCCTAAACATTAACCCTATCCATTCTCTAAACCCTAATTCCCATTTCCTAAACCTTATACATTCCCTTAAACCCTACTTCCATTATCAAAACCATCATTTACAATTATACTATCAGTCAACCCCTCAATTCCCAAAAGAAAAACAATAGTCACCCTACCCACCTTCATACTTTAAAAATCTCTTCATACTCATCATTTTTCACTCCAAATTTGCAAGTATGGAAACAGATTCAACATATGAGAGGGATGATGAAACTATCAATGATTCTTCCCAAGAGGCTCATGCACCAAGAAAACCACATAAAGGAGGAAAAAATATCCGGGAGGAGCCCACCACTCTCACAGAGTTTCTTTTGAAATGGTGGAGAAGGTGAAATATCACCATGAGCTTGTTAGGTTATTTGTTCTTCATCTTCGCAACGGCCAGGTGAACCTAGCTAGTGTCTCTTTCACTTTGACACCTAAAACCATTGCAGCAGCAACATGCATCCCTAATTTGGGTGAACAGTGGAATAAGGGGCATCCTGTGGGTAGAGAGCATTATGAGCCTTACATCAAGGCTAGTTATCAAAGGAAAATCAGTAGGGTCTTTCTTTTTAGATGCTTACAAGATACTTATGCTCCACTCATGAAAATCATTATCAAGTATGTCACCTATGAAGGGAGGTTTTCTCGTTTATATACTTACCATTTTAGATTGCTGATTCATTTCACAAGGGTGAGGATGATGAACCTCCCATATTTTATATGCAAAAATATTGAGAAAATGGCTACATATGTGCAAAGGAAACATGTTCCTTAGTAGTTCAGTAGCATTTACCATTTTTCATTGATTAAAATTGTTGTTTTGCATCAGCTAAGCTTGTTGAATATTTCATGGGATACCTTCATTTCACATGAGGTTTTCAAAAGCCCTGAGGTGACCCCATTAGTGCTTCAAGAGGAAGGAGGGCCTTCAAACCAGCCAGATGTTCATGAGACTAAAACAACAGGTGTGCCAGTGTTTGTCACTTATGAAAAAGGAACAAGGAGACTATTTTCAGCTGCCAAACGAGTATAATCTCCACCAGGGGTGGAAGGGGTCTCGTTTCCTTCACCAGACCACAAGCAAATTCTGTCTTCACCTGGGGTGAAAGGGGCTTTTCCTTCTTCTTTAGAAGTACAGGTACAGGATAAAGGAAAGAAACATTTGCATGATTAAGGGCCTTTTGAAGGTTAAGATAGAGATTTTGTTTTGATTCAGGAAGAGGACACTGATTTGGGCTCCCAAAGCTCAAGACTCAAGGAGGTCATCAAAGAGAAAGAAACTAACATCCATGCCTTATCACTTGACCTTGAGAGGGATAAGTCGATTATCAACTTCCTTGAGCAAGAAAATAAGAAGCTTACTGACAAACAAGAACTCCTGGAGCTGCTACTGGAAAAAGTCCAAGTGGGAAAAGGGAAAGTTGACATCCATTGCATTATGAAGGGCCTTTTGAAGGTCAAGATAGAGATTTTGTTTTGATTCGGGAAGAGGACACTGATTTGGGCTCCCAAAGCTCAAGACTCAAGGAGGTCATCAAAGATAAAGAAGCTGACATCCATGCCTTATCACTTGACCTTGAGAGGGCTAAGTAGATTATCAACTTCCTTGAGCAAGAAATCAAGAATCTTACTAACAAATAAGAACTCCTGGAGCTGCAGATCATCAAAGAAAACCGGTAAAAGTCCAAGAGGGAAAAGGGCAAGTTGACATCCATTGAACAAAAAGAAAATGAATGAGAATATTTGTTGGAGAAGGTGAATATGCACTTGTTGCCTGAGAAATCTAACAAGGAGAAGAAAATTTTGTGCCACATGGCTTATCACTATTTGGCCTGGAACAAAATTTGTAAGACAAGGATAAGAAGCCTAAAAGCCAAGTTAAAGAGAGCTTTGAGGAGCGAAAAAGAGCAAGATAAGTTCAAGATCTTGGTTGAAGCATCATTGGCCCAGCATAGCACCTAATGAAGATAAATCATGCCAAATTTCAAGAAATTTGGTTAAGTTTTGGACATTTTTGAATTTTTGAGGCAAAAAACAGGTTTTTCCAGTAGGTCCGTAGCGCCATCAGCGCTATGCTTTTGATGGGGGCCTCCATTTGCAAAACAATTTAATTTTTTGGAATCATCATGAAAGGTTATGCATGCTCAGAAATGGTTGTGAATTTTTGACAAGTTTTGTACCTCCAAAAGGGCCAAAAACACCCAAAACGTGCCCTCTCTGCCACTTTTTGGCCACACAGGAAGCAGTCTTGGGTGATTGCATTTTCGAAGGGGCAAATGGACTCCACATAAAAAAATTCAAGTTTTCCAAGAAAGTAGACTCATCAAGCTTTCCAATGAGCTATCCTGCAACTGATTGGGACTTCGGGAAGCCTTCCAAAAGTGGCTTGGAAAAATAACTATGCACAAAAGTAATGGCGCTATGCATAGGAGGAAAATTTGCTAATTTTGCCTGTTTGCTCAAAATTTCGCCTAGTTTTCTACCAATTTGACTTTTTCTCTCTCATGGTAAAATTCATAATGTAATATGATGTAAATTGATGTACTATGATGTAAAAATGATGAAAACTGACTTAAGGAGGTAGATACATCAGTTGTAGGTGGTTTTGAACTGTAATGAATTGGTTTCCTATGTTTTAGAGGCAAGTTGTTCCACTGCCTACTTTTTTGTTCCTAGTTTAGATATGGTTGAAAGCACTCCTTTTCTCATGGATTCAACCCATGATGGATAGCATAGGTGGTTTGGATGTCTATATCATGTGTTTTTTCAGTCATTTGTCAAGGTTGGACTCTTGTGGATGCTTTGAGAACTATTGTACATCACTACTGCAGTTTGGCAAGGAAATAGACCAGGGCTTTGTAGCATTTTGTGGGATTATTGTGGCAAGGTGAATTAGTATTGTTTTCTCCTCTGTGATTCAGTTTATCATATGTTTATGTGTGCCATTATCTCTCTCTCTCTCTTTCTGCATAACTAAATGAATCAAGTGTAAATGTGGAATTCTTTGATGTTTCAGTGCTCTGCCTTAGGGTTTATTTAGTTTTACATGTTTTCTACTGTTTTAAGAGGACTCATGATATTTTCATGCCCTCTCCAAGTCCTAACTAGTCTTTAGAGTCACCGTTACACCTAATTTAAAGTACTAAAACACTTGCCTACCTCGCCCCACAGAAACCTATGCAAATCTGAGTTCATTCCCTAGACCTAAAACTGCCTTCCTCATCTGATCCAGCAAACAACCATAAAAATCAATCAAACTCCTTTGAGAAAATACCTAGCCTAAAATTAGTATTTACATCAGTCATCTCGTACATTATTTTCCATATTTCTTGAGATTGACAAGGAGAGAGCCCTGTCCCGACCTGGTAGGGCTAGCTACCAGGTTAAGAGTGGTTTGATGTTACCCTAGACCTGCCTTTCTCAGCCTGAGGTAGATTTAGGCTATAACATAGTGGAGACCATATTGGGGAACGTAGTGTTATGTTACTTAGAAAAATGTATCAAGTTAGATTTGATTGTTGATGGTGGACAACAATCAGACATCGAAAGGCTAAAATTATTCACCTGGCGACTCCAGTGTTGAAGAATCCCAAGGTTCAGAATTTTTATGGCAACTGCACTCTACAAGAACCAATATCCTGAATAATTTCTTAGTAAATTCATTGTTATCAAAATGGATTTCTTTGCTCGAAGGTATGCTCCCATGAGCCAAGATAACATTCTAGGTTTCCCAAATAAAATTCCTAAGGTAGATTGGCAAAGGAATTTTCCTATGTTTAAATATGATGATAGGAATGACATTGCTTTACATCTGGTTAGATTTCACTTGCATGTTCACAAGTTGAAGGTTGATTTTCCTGAAGACTGCTTGATGAAGATATTCACGACCACTCTGGAAGGTGAAGCTCGATCTTGGTATGAAAGTTCGCCGCCTGCTAGTATTTATTATTTGAAGGATTTTCATGCCATGTTCTTTGAACTATTGTAAACATTTTTATAGTTTTATTGAAAACCTTGAGTTTATGAAGATGATGACTTCATGGACAATGAGATCATGGGAGCCTTATATGAAAATCCATTTCATCAGCATAAAGAGAGCTTAGAGGACACTTATCAAGATGCTTAGGAAAATTTGTAGCAGGTTCAAGATCTTAGTACAATGGAAAATGATGAAAGAGAAGGTCTTATTTTAGATCTGCTCATAGCAAAACACAGTATGCAGGGAAATCAAGTTTCAATCTCAGATTGTGATAAAGTCAAGTTGGCTAATTCAGATCTAGATTTAGATCATGATGATGAAGAAGATTCAGATCGTGATGATGAGGAAATCATTGAAACCAGTCACTTTGTTACACAAGATCATAATCAACATATATGAGCTTCTTCTTTTCTTGAAGATGAAGGAATTTTACATCTTGATAGTCAACAGGAATCATATAAAATGAATCAACAGTATGAGGAAAATTTTTATACTCCTTTGTTTGAAATTAATGAAGATATTCAACAACCTTATGAATATTTTAGAGGGAAAGGAGATAATAACTGTTTGAGAAAAAGAAAACAAAACGTATTATATCCTCTATTTTAAGATGAGATATATCAACTCCTGAAAGGTCATGTTACAGCCCAAGCTAATGCAGGTTTGCAGTGTGCACATGGTCGAGAAGGTGTTGGTGAAGCTTCTTCCACTTTTGAAAATAATGATAGTCTTGAAATTAGCTTTATATATCAATGAACAGATAATGTTTTCCTTCATGAAAATGATATGGCTATCATGTTTGATAATCTTGAATAATGTTTTCTGTTTAAGAAAGGCTTAGATTATGACATTGAGGAGTATGAACCTGAGAGAGGCAGTATGCCAGAATTCAAGTTAGATTTTCTCATGGTCGACGAATTTATAGCTAGCACTCAGATAGCAGAAGCTTATAGTGCTCTATGCCTTCCTATCAATCAACAACCAACTCTTCTTTTAGAACATAATGAAGGGAGTACTTGTATTTTTGTTGCTAGATCTCAAGACAAGCTAGTGCTTCAAGACATTCAAGATCCTTTCAGAATTCTTTTGCAAGCACTAGAGAAGATGGATGTTGCCTGGTTCGATAGCATAAGCCTTGGTTTCAGTTGTTATTGTGAGTTTCCTACATGTACATCGTTCTACCTGCTCCGGGAAAGTGAGAGAAAAATTTCATTGAGTAGCCATCTGTTGGAATGGTTACATTGGAAGGTTCACTTCACATGATTGTACATATTTCATCAGTGGGCAGGTAGTTGTCATCATGATTTTAAGCCCTCAAATATCGATGGTCTGCAGCCATTCAAAAGCTTTGTAAGTACATGTTTCAGCTGAGTGTCTAGTTTCAAGTTTTCAATGTCTTGTTTTAGTTTTGAGTTATTCTTGGTTCTTAGTCATTTAAGTTATGAGTCTTGAGTTTTGAGTCTTGAGTTTTGATGGTTTTAGTTTGTTGAAGTTATTGACTCCATTTTTTTCCCAATGGATAAGGCACTAGTATGCGTTCCAGAGATCTACGGTTCTTGGCACCTCCAAGGAGCTACCATCCCCATTGGAGCCAATGTTAGTGTTAGTGTCTTCATCCCTCCATCAGTGATCAAATTTCTCTTCTTACATGCATATTGGGTGTCTCATTCGATCAGCTGCATTCCATTAGGTCATGGATCAACTGATGGTAGTGGTTCTTTGTCAATTTCCCTCATGCCATTTACCTGCTGGCCTATTTTAACATGTACAGGTCATTTGCTGTCATTTTATTTCATTCCATTTGAAAAAGTCATTTTAGGGTTTTTAGGTATCACTAGGTCTAGGGTTTGCCACCATGGTCTTCGAAAAGTCAATAATGTAAAAGCCCTATTCTAGGGTCTGCTAATGGATCTAATTTTTCTAAATTAAATACGATAAGAGGTGATAACTTACTTACTTACACGACTTTTAAACAATAAAATTTTGTCATTTGCATTATAATCAACATAAATTATGGTGAGCATTCCATTGATATCAACTTAACAAGAGTATTCCATGGAAAAATACCTGTTCCGGCGGTTGATGATGATACCTTTGTCTTATAGCTCCAGCTGAATGCTCCTTCTGACCGACCCAACCAAATTTACCTCCCAGCCAACTAGGAAATAAATTCCTAGCCCAGGAAACCTCCACAGGTTCCCTAGCCCTCCGTGCCCAAGTCCAACCAGATATAGTGTGTCCTCAAGAAGAATGTGCAAAACTAGATAATGATACTTTCCTTCTCTCAAACCCAAGAAACCTCCACAGGTTTCCAAGGTCTCCCAAAAATCATAACAAGGCCAAACAATCACAACCAACCCCCACCATCCTGAGCAAGACTCCAACTCCCCCTTTTCTTCCTTCCTCCTTCCCTTTTATACCCTCTTTCCTCAACCACCTCTCATTAATGTCATTAAATCTCACCCATCCTTGGTTGACTTCTCTTCTCAGCTAGGAGTACATTTGGAATTTTGACATGAATATAAAATTGAGAATGTAATGGGAAAGGATCATGTCTTCTCCCAAGTAAATCTGAAAAGTACATTTGGGAATGTGAAGTGTAATTACATGGAGAGGACCATGTCTTCTCCTTAGTAAATGTGAGGGTACATTGGGGAATGTGAAATGAATAAATATATATTGTTGATAAGATGGAGAGGACTATGTCTTCTCCCAAGTAAATGTGAGGGTACATTGGGGAATGTGAAGTGTAATTACATGGTGAGGACTATGTCTTTTCCCAAGTAAATGTGAGGGTACATTGGGGAATGTGAAATGAATAAATATATATTGATGATAAGATGGAGAGGACTATGTCTTCTCCCAAGTAAATGTGAGGGTACATATGTGAAATGAATAAATATATTTTGAATTAATGGAAGGAGACCATATCCTACATAATATTCAAATTGAGAAGGTAAGTGGGGAATTTGAATAATGGAAATCATAAATTTATTTTATGACCAATATTTCTCAATATTTTCAGATAATGTAAATATTAACACAATTTGTAGGATAAGATTTAAGTGGGGCATTACATACACCCCTCCTTCAGAAAACTTCGTCCCGAAGTTAGAATGAAAAGATACAAGGAGTTTGAAAGCATAGCAAACCAGAGAGAGTTATAGCATTAAAATTCGATAAGTCAGACAATGACATTACTTCCCATCAAGAGTCTCCAACTAATCTATATCTTCCTATCCACCCTGGCTTACTTCCGTTCCCACCCTATCCATCCTCTACTGCTCTATCAGTGGCAACGGCCATACTAACCACTGATAAAACCGACATGGTGGAAGCGTCGAATACCTCAACCGAACTTTCCCCAGCAGGCATCTGGCAATCGTCATCACACGTCTAGGGGGAGCATTCAGCTGTCCTCCCCATGATTCCAGGTTTTGGAGGATACATGGTGGGAAACACCTCCACCCCTCCTTCAGAGCATGAACCACACTACAGAGCTGGTTGGACTTGTCATCGAATAATCCAGTCAGGTCATCTTGCCACCTGTCATTTGCATTTTACTCATGTCATAAGAGTGCATATCAAGTAGATGTAATAGAACAATGTACATCGTACCTTTCCTCATTGGTCGTCTCAACCTTCCCCAATGGAATAGTAGATCTTGGTCATCATACGGTTCTTTCCAACCTGTAGTTTAGTTCTCATCCATGTATATATACAACCACAAAATAGATATAGATACATGATCTTAAACATCATGTTTATTAAGCCCAGTGTCCACGTGTCAATTTTTGTTGTTCATACTGGAAATAAATCTTACATCAGATAAATCATAATTCCACTAAGTCATTGATTAGATAAATCATATCTATATAAGCCTATACGATGCAACAATAACTCTGACAAGTTATGCACTAGATAAATTGTAACCAAGTAAGTCACACATTTGGTCATACATCCAACATTTCCATCATCAATACCAAATCCATCAATTGATTTTCACGTGTCCAACCAAATGTGTATAATGTTCATAAATAACGACATGGAAGTACCTTAACATAGGTGGCTATCTACGTTAAAAAGGGGGCATCATAAATGTTCATGTGACATCCTTGTGGAACCCTTCAATAACAATTAGAGTTCAAATAGATTCAACTATCCATCATGGAAAATAGCATTTGAACCCGAATATCCTATAAGGTGGTACCAACCAAAATATTGGCAAGCAACAGATTAGTGCACTATCAATTCCACTAGAAGGCGCTAGTATAAGTTTCATGCATATAATTTCTTTAATACCTCAGGATCTATGACATAGATCCCATGCTATATGAATCTTTATTCACCCCTGAATCTATAACTTTTTTTTTTTTTTTAGCTTTCTCTTTTCCTTCAATTTGTTCCTAACCTAAGAAATTGCCATCCAATGAAAATCACATAATCTAAAATTGAATGGACAGAGAGATATTTTGCTATGCTAGCTAGTCGCAATGCTAGGATACAGAGAGTAGGAAACTAAGGAAAGTTACTAGCAGAGATCCTAGATCAAATGAACAAAAACAAAATAATTGAGAAGGATTATGCTATTGTTAATGACAAAGATCCTAGATTCCTAAGTCAAAGAAGTACTGCACAATAATTAGCAAGGACTACTTCTTTTTTTTTTTTTTTTTGCATCAACATTTGTCAAACAAAATCCACAAAATTGGTATTTGTAGATCCACATATACAAAAATGCTCCCCTACCCAACTAGTGATGTTTAGGAACATTGAAATGGGTGCATTATGGGAACAACAGAGATATAAAATGTAGGACAGCAGTAGGAAAACAGAACAGAAACTTCCATTCCAAATATATTGGTTAATTCCCAATATAAGAAAATAAAAGCCAAATCCTATATCATTAATTTCAACATCTATGAAAATTTGTCCAAGATCAAATTCTAATGGCACCGCAAAAATTCCAAATTTTACAAGCATTACAATCTAATGCAACATTCAAAAGTTCAGAGATAACATCTGAGCTATACGAAACATAGAACATTACAAAGGCCACCATCAATATCATTAGTGCTTAGAGAACTATAAGGATGAACTTATGCCACATAGAAATATACATTAATCACCAAACCCTGTGTTTATCAAGAAATAATATTTCCATAACTTAAATATGGCACTCTTTTGTTTTGAAGGGCAAACTTTATATCCTCGATGACAAGTAAAATACCTTTAAGAGTGAATATTATAAGTCTAATTGCAAATTTAGCCTCTACTATTAGACAATTACAAAATCATTAACATAGGCAATAGAGAAATATCTCCCCACAGGTTCATCCTCTAATAAATTTAGATCTTATCATATATCCATGAAAATGGAGCTAATTTATCATATATCCATAAGTTTGTAGTTACTACCAACTGCATTGTATTAAGGTTTCCGTCAATAACAATGAGAGGTGAGCCGGGACACTAAGAGTGGGGCAGTGGAGACTTGGGCTTGAGATCCCTCCTACATCATGTGGTTGTTTCCCAAAGGGTTCAGTTCACCCCACAAGGAGGCAATTGTTTGTTCAGTGGTTGAGCCTCAAGGTCATTCTCTTAGGAGGGGTGGTATATGCTCACAAGCTTAAAAGAGGACAACAAAGGTGACATAGTATTGTTTCAGCTCCTGGAAATTAATTTTCCCAAAGAAACTTTTAAACTTCACATGAAGAAGTTTGGATCATGCAAGATAATATAGAAGGTGGAGGTAGAGCAACCTACTCTAACTCACCTAAAGAATTGGATATCGCACGTATGATGAACATTGCTTAGCTCTGCAAACATATGGAAGATGTGACCAAGAAACAAGGATGATAACCTTGCAAAAAGAGGAAGACTAGACAAATGATCTTACCGAGCAATGGGAAGGAAATCTCATATAAACCAGAAATTAGAGCAATTTTGAAATCCTAGTTTTTTGAACAATGAGATCCAATATATATATATTTATTTTTTTTTGGAGAAAATCTGATGCAGGAACATAAAGTCTACCTTCTAGAAGTAACGATATGCATGAACTGGAAAATTTGTACAGTCAAGTTCAACTCTAATTTGTACTGTTAAGGTTCTCTCGCTACTGTTTTTGCTGCTTTTCTGCTTTTCATCTAAATATCTTTAGTGGTCCTAGTTTCCAAGATCCAATAGTTTATATATTACAGCCGTAATTTTGGTCATAACAGTTAAATTCCATTTCACCTAGTATGATTGAATTTGAGTTTCTTAATGATATCCAAAAATCTAATTAAGACCCATGTTCAAATCACTGTCTGACGCAGTATTTAATTGCAGTGTTTTTACATTGATGTGCAAATCTAATTGTAAAACCATTTCTGCTTCTGTTGCATTAGATCATTCATGTGAATCCTCTGTTGTGTAGACAATACAGATTGCAACTTCAGCGTTTGGTCAATCCTGTTCCTAAAAAGCTACCAGTTTGATCAAGTAGATGAGTTGTGTCAAATTGTGTAAGGGCGATTTTCCTACATTTGGAGCCAAATTTAATTTCCAAATTGTATTGAACTCCCTCCTAGGTGGCCCATGTTTAGAAGTTACTTTTAGCCTCAAACTCATTTCAATTTTTTTTTTAATGAACTTATGCATCTTTCAACTCTTTTGATGTTCAGTGGACACTTAAACCTTCTAACGGTTGTTATTCTCATCCTTTTGATATACCTCCATGAGCCTCAACTCTTTTGGCAGAAAATCTGAAGTTGTTGATGTAAATGCCAAGTCCATATGATCCTTATCACACCTATAAAGCTGGGAAGAGTTGAGAACTTCTTTATTGACTAGAGGCAGGCCTGTCCATTCTGTGCATGTTCGCAAAGATATCAGAATTGGCATTGGGATACCCATAGTCACTAACGGGAACTGACTGAAAAACAGGTCTAATAACAAAATTCAAACACATAGTATTCAAAATTTAATAAAATAAAGTATTAGTATATATTCATGACACGTACATTAATGTAAATTCAAATCATTAGACTCCAAATATGCAATTTATTCCGATGTATATAGATAGCGATCGACTGAGGAAGGAAATGAGCTATGGTTTCTCCAAAAAAGGAGCCAAGTGTTAGACTCAAAAAGACTGATAACTTGGGTATCCTGGCAACTACTAATTTTTCCCCAAATAATATATTTCTATTTGGGCTGCTTTTTTCCAACATATTGTCTTTCTAAGAATTTTCTGTAATATGAATATATATTTCCAGAACTGGTTTGCATTCGGGAGGGTTGAGAAACCCCAGCAAGGCAAGGTTCCAACCATTTGCAGGCCAAATGAACAACTGATTGTATGGGCATACTCCAGGGGCACTACAATTTATAAATAAAGAATAAATCCAATAATGCTAAAAAAAAAAACAGAGGTCGTCATTTTATGCTCACCTGAATGAATGATAAATTAGAGAACTCAAATCAACAAGAAATCCATTGTTATGGATTCCAGTCCATGTAACTTTTTAGGACCAAAACAGATGAATTAGGTCATAAACTGCATTCTAATCAATTTTAACTCAAATAACTTCACATCATAAAACAAAAATTTGCATTTAATTCAACCTAAACCCAACATAGGGTCCAAAAATTGTAGTAAAAGCTGTTAAACCCTACCTCAAACCCTAACTGGAACCTTCTTTGTTGTTCTTCTTATCATCAATAACAACATCAGTGACTAATGAAATGGGTCTATGCTCAATGACTTCATCTATAAGCCCAAACTCCTTGGCCTCATCAGGTTACATGAACGTGTCCCTATCCATAAACTGCTCAATCTTCTCAATCTTCTGCTTTGTGTGCTTTGCATAAAGCCCATTAAGCCTCTCCCTGGTCTTTAATATCTCCTTGGCATGAATTGCAATATCAGATGCTTGTCCACTAGCCCCACCCGAGGCTGATGGATCACGACCCTTGCATTGGGGAGGGCCCTTCTCTCCCCATGTGACCCTGCAGCCAACAGGAGGGAGCCCATGGAGGCAGCCTGGCCTATGCACAGTCTGGTCACAGGGGACTTTATGTACTGCATGGTATCATAGATTGCAAGACCTGCAGTGACCACCCCACCTGGGGAGTTGATGTACATGTTGATGGGCTTCTGGGGATTCTCGGACTCGAGAAAGAGGAGCTGCGCCACAACCACTGAGGTTGTGTCATCTGCTATGGGCCCATTTATGCATATGATCATCTCCTTGAGAAGTCTGGAGAATATGTCATATGCTCTCTCGCCTCTTGAGGTGTGCTCTATCACCATGGGGATCAGGCCATATGACCTCCTGGGATTGAACTGATTCTTCAAGGGTTCGGAAAGCGAGCCATTCCAAGCTCCAAAGATCGCTTGAAAACATGTTTTGTTCACTTTCATTATCATCGAGGCGAGACTGGCAGATCAGCGGCTCTCAACGAGGAAAACAAATGAAAAAGAATAGGAGTTCCTGAGTAATACGAATTTCTTTTACTCAGAACCCCATCGAAAACGTAGGCTCTTCAGACCCAGAAAACACAATCTTCCCATACTATGGTGCCACATGTTAGGAACAACCTTTAAGGCATTGCAATCCTTCAATCGTCATGGCAAATCTCCAGTTATAATTAGAAGTTTCCAAAGTGCAAGAGAGCAATGACCACTGTAATAGCCATAAGAGAGCAAAATGAAGGTGTTGAATCATGAAGGGATTATGAGAATTTTTTTTTTCAATCTCATTTATAAATTGAACGCTTGGCAAAACAAAGAGATCAGGAATGGTCAAAGATCATGTTGAGCTGTGCTGTGCATGCTTTAACAGTGCATATAGTATATGGCCTCCAATTTTTTTTTTGTTGAAAATAACTTCATTAATACTTGGATTGTTATAATCACATGACAGTAATAAGTGGGTGGCTACAAGGCTACAAGGCCTTTGAACTTTTTCTTTTTTTTATTTATTGGATTCTTTATGTGTACTTGTTGAGTTTGATTTACTCCTTGCTTGAGCCTTTTCTACCTGCATCTTGGGTTTGGGAAGTTCATCTTCATTGAATTATGAATCCTCATCCCCCTCCAGGATAGTTGGTTCATCTAGTTTGGAACTAGTTCTAGTTCATCTAATTCATCCTTCTCTAATCTAAATTCCTCACTAGTCATTATCCTGGCTAGAACCAATGCTAGATATAATACAGGATATAATGCCAACCAGTGCCTTCTACATATATGGCAGGGTTGAATCTCCTCAAATAATATTAATGTTCCTATCCATAATTATCCAAATGGGCCAATATGCCAACTAAACTACCCTTAGTCATTCCTAAAACTAATGGTAAACCTAAAGAAGATTCCTCCAACCACATTATATCTGTAGGGGAGGTATATTATCTGTTGGTTGTAGTTCTTCGTGTTATACTTTAAGGGCATGATTATTGTTCGATCACTCACAATCTCAACTACATGCGTACCTAAGGCACTATTATGGATGAAATTGAGTTGATACCAATACAACTAGAAATTGGTACAGAAAATCAAACCATGAAATATTACTTGAACCAACAAGGTCAAGGATGGCTTAGACAAAAGAAAAGGTTCACTCTTGGAATTCTTCATTTGTAAACACTGTTAGTTGTTCACTTACCAAGCTTGTAAAAAATGTAAAGTAAATGTGAGTACAAAGGTCTTATGTTCAAATCCCCTATTATTTACTTGTGAACACCTGCTGGGGGTGGCCCTGTTCACCCAGCAGTTATAATGGTAGCTGTTATAGTGGTAGTAGTAGGGTAGGAATCGACCCCATATCACACAAGTATGGGACCGGCCCAGTTGCTGATTCATCTAATATTGCTAGCCAAGAATGGAAGTCAAATTGGAATTTCCATCCTTTCATTTGACAATGTTATGATTTTCACTACCCACAAAAGAAATATAGCAAGACACAGGTAAAGACATTAGCGTGCCCCTGGTGATATGATAAGCATAGCAAGATAGGAAACAATTTGAAATAACTTATGTTTCTTGCCAGATGTAAATATTGGATATACAACTATACTATATAGACATATCAACAATTTAGCTAGTGTTATGGTTTTTTGAAAAGTTAATTTATTCAGAGTGGCATGTTTCAAAATGCTGCAATGACTGGAGTCAACTAGGATGCTAAGAAGAACTGTGATTTATATTCATATATGCTTAGAAAATACTCCATCAAAGCTTGCAACATACATGGTAGCCACGCCCGCACACAATACTTTCTCACGGTTTAGCTACATGTTCACTGTAAATTTTGGAAGCAAATCAGTTACCAGTATCTTTAGCTATCACGCTAATATGACAAAATAGTAGAACACGGGTCAAAGCAAAACATGACTGACATAAGTACAAAATTTGGATCGATCTCTTTCAAAAGTTACTTTTCCAACATATATGCATTTCACGAATCTGCCCTCTGTTCAGGCTATGCAGAGATATAATAGTGGGCTCTTACCATTCACACTTTCTTTCAGGAAGCTTTGTTGGATCCTTTTGGGAGTGATTTGGAGAGCCCCCGGATCACAGAGACAGTTATGAGCAAAATATAAATGGATAGACTATGATAACTGATTCTTTGTAAGCATCAAATGCACACCATCAACAAAATGATAATTTAGATGCCTAATAAGCATGCAGTTGCAATCAAGGCATGAGCTGAAAGCTCTGGCACGGTTGCATGGGCGTACTCAGTTCTTAGGATTTTTGGCTTAAAAATGGCCGCAAATCATATGAATTTGCACCGACTTTTCTTATGCATTTTAACTTCAATGTACATTTATATCGTAGCTCCTAGACAGAAATAGAAACCCAAAACACTAGATTCGAGATAGCCTGGTTTCAGCTCTCCTGGGCCATCATATTCAGGAGCTCTCAAGTTTGAACCCAAGGAAACAAGGAATGAAAAGGCAAAAGCCAAGAAAACCCCGAACCATAACAGGTTTCGCTGAAACAAGGCTGGATCTACTTACTCACTCGGTGAGAAATTCAGAAACGCACCCAGGCAGACCAAAGTTTTCCCGTCTTCTGGGCAATGTGGCCTATATAGTGCATACCCCAATTTATAGTGCGTATGTGACTACAATCCTGCAGGCTGATGGCACCCTTGAAGCAAAAGAAGTTTTCCCTGAAGGATGACAGCAAGGTGAAAACCGACTCCAGCTACTAACTTAACTGCTATAAGTGAATGAATATGTAACGTTGTTTTTGCCAACATGCTCTATTTAGCTATTTTATCAAAAGAAACCCTTTTGGGAGATTTCAAGAACCACCAGTGAGTTTGATGTAGTATTTCAATACATAGATTTTAAGAGGAAATCCAAGAGTTCCTATTTTCTTATGCCTATGCACCTGTGGCTGTGCAATTTCTTTAGATAATGTATTTATGTAACCAGTTAACAGAATCTCAATGGCATCAATCAGTTTTGCTTGTCAAGTGAACGAAGAGGAAAATTATAGGTAAGTTCGTCGAATCTATACAGATACATGGATATTATGATTGTGATACTTTGACAAGTGAAGCTTGGAACACCATCTCAAGGATTCTTGATCAAGTTCCTCGACAGGTAGTTTTCATTCTTATTATGACAAATCTGGATCAGCTACCTCATACAATTATAACCAGGTGCCACAAATTTTTCTTTAACAAATTGATGGATGTTGACATCATAAAAAAATTGCAGGCAATAGCATTACAAGAAGAATTGGAAATAGATAAGGATGCATTAAAACTTATAGCATCAAGGTCTGATGGGTATTTGCGGGATGCTGAAGTGACACTTGATCAATTGAGTCTTTTGGGACAGAGAATATCTCTTCCATTGGTTCAGGAACTTGTTGGATTGATTCCAGATGAGAAGTTGGTAGATCTACTTGATTTGGCATTGTCTGCAGACACTGTAAAGATGGTGAAGTGTTTAAGGGAACTTATGGAAGCAGGGGTAGAACCACCTGCCCTGATGTCACAGTTAGCAACATTAATAACTGATATCCTTGCAGGAAGTTACAAGGTGCCTGAAGAAGGGCACAGGAAGTTTTTTTTTATTTTTCGCAGAGAAATGTTGTCTAAAGAAGAAATGGAGAGATTGCGGCATGCCTTGAAGAAACTTTCTAAGGCTAAAAAAAACAGCTTCGTTTCTCAAATGATAGAACAACCTGGCAATTCCACTATGCTGATGAATAATTGAAGAAGAAACCAGAGAAAAGGGGTTTAGCGCTGGATGACTTGTTGCTTTCTAGAAAGAGCACTCTGCTTAATTTAGCCAGATCTTTATCATTTAACAGAGGATTTCGATGCTTCTCTACATGTTTCGGAGACTTAGGCGTTACAGGCAATCTCACTGGACTATCATTTACGGAAGAAGAATGTGCAGGGCTCATACTTTGAAATAACGAATGTTTATGTCACCACCCCTACTCCGGGGTTTTAAAAGCGAAATTCGTTTCCTTTGCAACTTTAATAGCTTCTTTGAAATCCTTTGAAACGTAACACAACGACTCTAGTTCGTGGTGCCCAAAGTTACAAACTACCTCTACCAAGACATCTAAAGGCAAAGACGGCATGTTCTTTCTGGGTGAATTCTCATTTTTATTAGCAGCGAGTACAGGGGAGGGTTTCACCGGAGTAACACAAACTTCCTACTCGTCAGGCTTCCGGCGCAAGGCTCTCCCAATTCCAGAACGATCTTCCGAAATGCCAAATTTAACCCGACTGTCATCGATAGCACATTCTTCTTTCTGCCAATCCTCCACTGCCGACATCGCATTCCTCTTTCTTGCCATCTTGCTTCCGAGTGTCAAACACTCCCCTGATTCCTTCATGTCAAGGGCACCGACCTGAGCAGCCTTGTTCTTGTATTGACGCACCTTACTATCCTCTTTGCAACACATTTTCGACAGAAGCCCCTTCTCCCTTTACTACAGAATCACACGAATTATTGCGATACAAAGAACGAACGAACAATGGAATGAATCCTAAAGGTGTTGTCACGGTGCTTATAACCCCCGCCGTCCGACTCAAAAACACAATTCTATAACGCTCCAGAGGCTTCGAACCCGAAAATAAAAAAAACTATGAAAATCTGTGTCTCACTTCTTTCACTGATCCTTTGCACTAGCGTTTTCTTCTAAACATCTGAATTGCCCTTTTTTTTCTGGTTTTTTTTTTTAAATAAAATCCAACATCAACCTAAAAATTATAGAAGTGGATTGGTTCATAGGTCTCAGTGTTTAAACCTGGCTCTGATACCAAGTGTAAGAGCCCTATTCTAGGGTCTGCTAATGGATCTAATTTTTCTGAATTAAATACGATAAGAGGTGATAACTTACTTACTTACATGGCTTTTAAACAATAAAATTTTGTCATTTACATTATAATCAACATAAATTATGGTGAGCATTCCATTGATATCAACTTAAAAAGAGTAGTCCATGGAAAAATACCTATTCTGGCGGTTGATGATGATACCTTTGTCTTATAGCTCCAGCTGAATGCTCCTTCTGACCGACCCAACCGGATTTACCTCCCAGCCAACTAGGAAATAAATTCCTAGCCCAGGAAACCTCCACAGGTTCCCTAGCCCTCCGTGCCCAAGTCAAACCAGATATAGTGTGTCCTCAAGAAGAATGTGCAAAACTAGATAATGATACTTTCCTTCTCTCAAACCCAAAAAACCTCCACAGGTTTCCAAGGTCTCCCAAAAATCATAACAAGGCCAAACAATCACAACCAACCCCCACCATCCTGAGCAAGACTCCAACTCCCCCTTTTCTTCCTTCCCCCTTCCCTTTTATACCCTCTTTCCTCAACCACCTCTCATCCTTGGTTGAATTCTCTTCTAAGCTAGGAGTACATTTGGAATTGTGACATGAATATAAAATTTAGAATTTAATGGGAAAGGATCATGTCTTCTCCCAAGTAAATCTGAAAAGTACATTTGGGAATGTAAAGTGTAATTACATGGAGAGGACCATGTCTTCTACTTAGTAAATGTGAGGGTACATTGGGGAATGTGAAATGAATAAATATATATTGTTGATAAGATGGATAGGACTATGTCTTCTCCCAAGTAAATGTGAGGGTACATTGGGGAATGTGAAGTGTAATTACATGGAGAGGACCATGTCTTCTCCCAAGTAAATGTGAGGGTACATTGGGGAATGTGAAATGAATAAATATATATTGATGATAAGATGGAGAGGACTATGTCTTCTCCCAAGTAAATGTGAGGGTACATATGTGAAATGAATAAATATATTTTGAATTAATGGAAGGAGACCATATCCTACATAATATTCAAATTGAGAAGGTAAGTGGGGAATTTGAATAATGGAAATCATAAATTTATTTTATGACCAATATTTCTCAATATTTTCAGATAATGTAAATATTAACACAATTTGTAGGATAAGATTTAAGTGGGGCATTACAAATAAGAGGTTAGCAAGCACATGAGGATGTGCAATAAGTTCATAAAATTACAAAATTCACTGATGATATGCTTCATAAAGGGTTTTTACCTCAAAACTCTATTTTGAGGTGAAAACAGGGTTTTTCTATTTCATGTACAAATTTTATGTAATTTCAATGTTTTCATATGTAATAAGCTTCAGCTACTGCCCTTGGTCACCTTGCCAACTCCAACCATTGCAAGAAACAAAAATATCAAAGCATCAGTTCATCAAATGATCAAAAAGAGTTAAAGTGCAAAATGAAAAACAGAGTTTTTAAAGCAAAGTGAAAAGGACTTTAGAAAAGTGGGTTTGTAAATGAAAAATTAAAATCAAGTGGATATCAAGTTCTTCTTGGTGTTTGAAAGACTTCATTTTGTGCAAGAGATAAAGCAAAAGGGAGAAAATCGGGTTTTCGGGAGAAAGAAGTCAAATTGCAGCAAAAATTCAAACTTCCACCGACGCTATGCACCTGCCTGGCGCTATGCACAGGGCACAAGTTTTACATTGGAAATTGGTCAAGCACTACGCATAGAAAGTGCACTACACACCTGAGAGGCAGCGCTACGCTTCTGCCTGATGAGCTCAAAATCACATGACAACGCTTTCCTCTACCTCCAAATTCACAAATAACCTCTCAAACAAGTAAATAAATCCTCTCATCTAATCAAGCAAGGGATTTTTTCATCTATGGTGGTGATTTGAGTGTTTAAAAATTAAACCCTAGCTACCTCCAAAATTATATTGCCAAGCTTGTCTAGGGTTTCTTTTAATGCTGTTTTGATTCCTCTGTGATTATCTCCCTACACTCCATGGCCTTGCACTAAATTTCCCTAAATCCCTTCCTCTTTCCCTTTTCCATTGGCACTAACCCCCTATTACCAAACCCTAAGTCCTATACATAATTCCTAAACATTAACCCTATCCATTCTCTAAACCCTAATTCTCGTTTCGTAAACCTTATACATTCCCTAAAACCCTACTTCCATTATCAAAACCATCATTTACAGTTATACTATCAGTCAACCCCTCAATTCCCAAAAGAAAAACAAAAGTCACCCTACCCATCTTCATACTTTAAAAATCTCTTCATACTCATCATTTTTCACTCCAAATTTGCAATTATGGAAATAGATTCAGCATATGAGAGGGATGATGAAACTATCAATGATTCTTCCCAAGAGGCGTGTGCACCAAGAAAACCACATAAAGGAGGAAAACATATCCGGGAGGAGCCCACCACTCTCACAGAGTTACTTGCTTGCCCTCTTGCAGTAACATGTTTTAAACATTAGTCTTGTTACTAGTTTTCTGAAATGGTGGAGAGGGTGAAATATTACCATGAGCTTGCTAGGTTATTTTTTCTTCATCTTCACAATGGTTAGGTCAACCTAGCTAGTGTCTCTTTCACTTTGACACCTGAAACCATTGCAGCAGCAACATGCATCCCTAATGTGGGTGAACAGTGGAATAAGGGGTAGCATGTGGGCAGAGAGCATTATGAGCCTTACATCAAGGCTAGTTATCAAAGGCAAATCAGTAGGGTCTTTCCTTTCAGATACTTACAAGATACTTATGCTCCACTCATGAAACTCATTATCAAGTATTTCACCTGTGAAGGGAGGTTTTCTCGTTTGTATACTTACCATGTTAGATTGCTGATGCATTTCACAAGAGTGAGGATGATGAACCTCCCATATTTTATATGCAGAAATATTGAGAAGATGGCTACATATGTGCAAAGGAAACCTCTTCCTCAGCAGTTCAGTAGCATTTACCATTTTTCATTGATTAAAATTGTTGTTTTGCATCAGCTAAGCTTGTTGAATATTTCATGGGATATCTTCATTTCACATGAGGTTTTCAAAAGCCCTTAGGTGACCCCATCAGTGCTTCAAGAGGAAGGAGGGCCTTAAAACCAGCCAGATGTTCATGAGACTGAAACAATAGGTGTGCCAGTGTTTGTCACCTATGAAAAGGCACAAGGAGACTATTTGTAGCTGCCAAACGAGTAGTATCTCCACTAGGGGTGGAAGGGGTCTTGTTTCCTTCACCAGACCATAAGAAAATGTTATCTTGACCTGGGGTGAAAGGGGCTTTGCCTTCTTCTTCAGTAGTACAGGTACATGATAAATGAAATCAACCTTTGCACGATGAAGGGCCTTCAGTAGGTCAAAATAGAGATTTTGTTTTGATTCAGGAAGAGGACACTAATTTGGGCTCCCAAAGCTCAAGACTCAAGGAGGTCATCAAAGAGAAAGAAACTGAAATCCATGCCTTATCACTTGACCTTGAGAGGGATAAGTGGATTATCAACTTCCTTGAGCAAGAAAGTAAGAAGCTTACTGACAAACAAGAACTCCTGGAGCTGCTACTGGAAAAAGTCCAAGTGGGCAAAGGACAAGTTGACATCCATTGAACAAAAAAACAATGACCAGGAATATTTGTTCGAGAAGATGAATATGCACTTGGAGAAGCTTCTTGAGAAATCTAACAAGAAGAATAAAATGTTGTGCTACCTGGCTTATCACTATTTGGCTTGGAACAAAATTTGTCAGATAAGGATAAGAAGCCTAAAAGCCAAGTTAAAGAGAGCTTTGAGGAGAAAAAAAGAGCAAGATAAGCTCAATATCTTGGCTAAACCATCATTGACCCAGAATAGCACCTAACAAAGATCACTCATGCCAAATTTCAAGAAATTTGGTGAATTTTTTGACATTTTTGAATTTTTGAGGCAAAAAACAGGTTTTTCTGGAAGGTGGCGCTACGCTTTTGTGGGGGCTCCATCTACAAAAAAAATTACATTTTTGGAATCATCATGAAAAGTTAGGCATGCTCAGAAATGGCTATGAAGTTTTGACAAGTTTTGGACCTCCAAAAGGGCCAAAAACACCCAAAAAGTGCCCTCTTTGCCACTTTTTGGCCACATAGGAAGCAATCTTGGGCCATTGCATGTTTGGAGGGGAAAATGGACTCCAAATAAAAAAATTCAAGTTGTGCTAGAAAGTAGACTCACCAAGATTTCTAATGAGATATCCTACATCTGATTTGGACTTTGGGAAGACTTCCAAAAGTGGCTTGGAAAATGCACTATGCACAGAAAAATGGTGCTACGCATAGGAGGAAAATTTGCTAATTTTGCCTGTTTGCTCAGAATTTCGCCTAGTTTTCTACCAGTTTGAATTTTTCTCTCTCATGGTCAAATTCATGATGCAATATGATGTAAATTCATGTAATATGATGTAAAAATGATGAAAGTTTACTTAAGGAGGTAGATACATCAGTTATAGGTGGTTTTGAGTTGTAATGAATTAGTTTCCTAAGTTTTAGAGGCAAGCTGTTCCACTACCTACTTTTGTGTTCCTAGTTTAAATGTGGTTGAAACCACCCATTTTCTCATGGATTCGACCCTTGAAGTATAGCACAAGTGGTTTGGATTTCTATATCATGTTTTTTTTTCAGTCATTTGTCAAGGTTGGACTCTTGTGGATGCTTTGAGCACTATTGTACATCACTACTGGAGTTTGGCAAGGAAATAGACTAGGGTTTTGCAGCATTTTGTGGGATTCTTGTGGCAAGGTGAATTAGTATTTTTTTCTCCTCTATGATTCAGTTTATCATATGTTGATGTGTGCCATTATCTCTCTCTCCTTTTCTACATAACTAAACGAATCAAATGTAAAAGTGGAATTCATTGATGTTTCAGTGCTCTGCCTTAGGGTTTATTTAGTTTTACATGTTTTCTACTATTTGAGGAGGACTCATGATATTTTCCTAGCCTATCCAACTCCTCACCAGTATTTAGACTCACCATTACACCTAATTTAAATTACTAAAACACTTGCCTACCCACCCCACAAAAACCTCTGCAAATCTGAGTTCATTCCCTGGACCCAAAACTATCTTCCTCATCTGACAACAAACAAGCATAAAAATCAATCAAACTCCTTTGAGCATATACCTAGCCTAAAATTAGTATTTACATCAATCATATCTTACATTATTTGCCATATTTCCTAATATTGGCAAGGAGAGAGCCCTCTCCCGACCTGGTAGGGCTAGCTACCAGGTTAAGCGTGGTTTGATGTTACCCTAGACCTGCCTTTCTCAGCCTGAAGTAGATTTAGGCTATAACAGTCCTAGAAGATAAAACACACCCTCATTTTCAATGAGTTGTGGAAAGGAGTTTGTGTTGGAGACAGAGACAAAGAGCCAAAAGAGCCTACCTCAAACAAGGAGTTCGCCATTTGGGAAAATAAGAACAGCAAAGCCTATGCATTAATTGCAGCATCTGTAAGTGAAGAGGCGAGTCAACATATTTCACCATTTTCACATGCTTTCGAAACCTTACAAAATTTGAAAAAACTCTATGACTCACACTCTGCACTTGAAGTTGTTCAACTCATGATTAAACTCTTCACTCTTGAATTACAAAATAATGATCCTCTTGCTCTTGCATCCAAATCAAAATATATAATACATCATATCAAACACACTAAGGTTGAATTGGATATTCCTCTTATCACTTTTCTCTAGGAACTTTATCCTACTTACTCCAATTATCTTGAGTCATTGCAAGCAAATGGAAATATCAAAGATATTACCTTTGACTCTCTTGTGAAAAAATATGTTGAAAGAGAGAATGCTTTTGGAAAGAAGACAACCCCTGAATATTCTGAAGAGGCTGTGTGCTTTGCTGATAAAGAAAATAATCTTTCCAAGATTATTCCAAAGGAAGAGTTGGTCGAAGTGGAAGAGGAAGATATTTCAGAGGTGGGGGGGCAGACACTCTCAAGGAGAAAAGTCAGATTTTCACTAGATACGCTACAAAAGAAATGGATCACATGATGCCTCCACATGCAAGTTACCTTGGGACAAAATTGAGTAGCATAGAAACCAGCCTAAAGGTAAAACTAATGACACAGACAAAGGTAAAGCACCTGAATCCGCTCATTATGTTGTGGAAAAATGTAATACTGGAGTAAATGAAGATTTATTTAATGCTTCAATTGCTTCTTGGAAAAATGATTGGTTGCTTGATTCAGGAGTAGCATGCCACATGACTCATAGGAAAGATTTTTTTGAATAATTTAATGACGATGTTGATGGAGGAGTATGCTCCAAGCCATCAGGACTTGGCACAATCAAGCTTAAATTGTCTGGAACATCCGTAGAACAAGAGAGGAACACTCCAGTTCTTTCTCGAGTTCTCTTTCAATCGGAAGATAACATAGAAGTAGAAGAATTTCAAGAGTCATTAGCGGCTCCGAATTCTCCCCTACCTTCTAGCTATCCAGAAGTATTACAATACGTTGGGTCTCCGATGCATATACCGTCAAGTCCAGGTCACATTACGCACTTACCATCGATGGCTACTACTGGAAGCATGGCTTCTACCACAAGTGATACAACTATGCAAACTCCAACATCAGTACAATGCAGAGGAACAATCTCCATCCCCTCTGCATCTTTATTTTGGTCTTTTGCTAGCACATCTTTAGTTGGGTCTACCTCCATTCCTTCGACGAGTGGAAATTCCCAAGCCAATTCTTTTAGTACTGGATTCTTCCAATTTGGCACCCATTCACAGGGTATTCCATCAGTTCCATTTAGTGCCTCCACATCCATGATGGGTGGATTGGCTTCATTTCAGGGTTTTCCTTTTGGAAGTGGTCATATACCACATTCCAACCCGATGATAGGATCTATGCCTTTTTCCACCACAGGACAAAGCAGTAATCCCTTTCAAGGTTGGACTAACCCTACGGTTAGTGGCATGGGAACTGGGAATCCGTTTTTCGGCCAACAAGGGAATAGGTCGTACTCCACAGTTAGTTCGTTTCGAAGTATTCCTCCCTTAGCTTCTGCTTGGAATCCTTATCAGGGGTTATTGACTCCTTATAATCCTCTAGGAGGGAGCTTCACCGGTTATGGAGGTTTTTCGGCTGGAGTTGGTAAAACTCTGAGTTTTGCTAGATCACAAGGTCTGCCTTGTGGTTCAGCTGGTTCTGTGGGTTACTTCGAGCAGCCTGGTGCCTTCCAAAATCTAGGCCCATCTTTTCAGAACTTTGGGAACTCTGCCTAGTCTGGGTGGAATCCCCAAGGTCCTCCTAGGCTTCCCTTTTTGGCAACGTTGAACTTGCCAGATCTCACGAAATTAACAAATGATCCAATCAAATACAATCTGGCCTGGCCTCTGGTCCCAACCAAACTCCCTTCAGACATTCCAAAGTTCGAGGGGAAAGGCGGTGAAGACCGGGGCGACCACGTAACCACATTCCATTTGTGGTGCTCATCAAACTCCCTTATTGATGACTCGATTATGTTGAGACTTTTTCAACACACCTTGACTGGTAATGCTGCCAAGTGGTATATAGAGTTGCCAGGGGGCAACTTTACATCTTTCATTGACTTAGCTAATATTTTCTTAAATCATTTCCAGTTCCTCGTCCGTTATGATGCCAGAACTGAACTTCTGGCCAATTTCCACCAGGATACAACAACTCACATTTCCGATCACATTCAAGAATGGAGACGGAGAAAGAGGCTCATTAAAGCCGAGATTCCTCTGGAATATCGTCTCGAATGGTTTTTGAAATCTTTACAACCTGAAATCTCTAAGCATTTCTCCCTGTCCGGAGTCTATTCTGAGGAGCAAGCTATTTTTAGAGCCTAGCAATTAGAGTTGATTTATTCTCAGTCTAGGATTCTACAAAAAATCTTTCCTGACACTCTCAGGACTAAGGTTGATATATCTAAGTCGAAGCCAGGTCCCCATGCAGATGGTATCGTTGGGTCGGTAGACACAAATGCAGTGAACCTATTGAGCCAACTGCAGCAGTTGTCTTTACAAACTGTTTCTAACAACCAGGTCACATCGTCTAACCCTTCGTCTTCTCAACCCTCTTCAGTTAATGCCGTCCAATCTGCCAACCCCAAAGGATATCAAAATTCCAATGGGAAGAAGAAAGGATGAGATAAGAAAAAGAGACAAGATGAGAAGGTTGACGCAAATAAATCTGGCAATAATGCTGGTGGTGGTAGAAATGAGTCTAAAAAGAAAGTTAAGTTTCCATGCAAGTTATGCAGTGGAGACCATTTAACTCATCCTTGCCGCAAGATTCAAGATGCTCAACACTTGTTAGGGTAGCAAGGGACTTCTAGCTTTGAAGCTGCGTTAACCAACCCTTTCCCCAAGGGCAGCAACTTCTTGCTGGTGCGAGTTCAAACCCTGGTACCTCTGCAGGGGGAAACCAGGAAGGGGAAAGTCATCAAATGTTTTCATGATGGGTTCCAATGTCCATGTGGCCACTCATTCACGTGATTATGGCGAATCAGAAACTTCCAAGGACAAAACTGCTTTCGGAAATACCGACCTTCATATTGAGTGACCCCCTGTCGAGACTATACCACGGATACTGAAAGGTTCTGCTAAACGCGTGACTATTAATCCTAATGCTAGGGCCACCCAGAATTACTCCATTGTTGAGGATCTGGCTCAGAGTCCATGCACCATGTCTGCTTTAGAGGTTCTCCAGTCATGTCCAACTCAACAAAGTGCTTTACTTTCGGCAGTTGGGGCAGTTGATGCAACTAACTCTTTAGTGCTCACTTTCGACATGTTAAATGTCAAAAAGCGACTCCCTCATCATATGGCTTTTCAAATAAAGTCTACATACCAAAAAATTAACATTTTTCATACCATTATTGATGAAGGAGCTTCCACGTGCGTCATGTCAATGTCATACTGGAAGGCTATTGGATCACCTTTGGCCGTAGCTTCACTTACCCTCCTAACTACATTTGATGGGCATTCTCATAAGCTGCAAGGGATTATCCTGACCTTTCCTATATGTGTTGGGGGGAAGGTCATCAATATTGAAGTAGAATTCATTGATGCTAACCTAGACTACAATCTCCTCTTAGGAAGGAATTGGGTATACGAAATGGACGCTGTTGTTTCGAATCTGTTTCGTGTTATTTGCTTTCCTCATGAAGGGAAAATCGTTAAGGTTGATCAATTGGACTATTGTCTAGTTGATCCTCAGGAAATTTCTGACTCTACTTTCCCTTTAGTGGATAACCCTCATCCACCTACTGAGAATCTAGGAGTTGGGATGTATTATTCATTGATGGGTACCTTTGATCTTCCCTTTCCCATTGCTAGAATCAATGTCGTTTCATCATCTAAGGAGTCTCCTCGAAAAGAGTTCTTCCGAACTCATTATTTTTCAAACCCTTGGACCTTGCCTTCGCCTATGACCACATTAGCTGAAGGACAAGTTAATGGAATGGCATTCCCTATGTATGCAGCTGAGCTTAGATAGCAGTCTATCGTTAACTCTGCAAATGACCACTCTACTCCTTTTCCTGAGGAGGAGCTAGATGGTGATGTGGCCCCAGCCTGGACCCTTGATTCTACCTCTGCCTTGGACTACTTAGATACGGTTTTACCTTCCGAAGAGGTAATCCTAGAAGTAATGATGGGTGTAGATTGACCTTGGGAAGACTTACACCATTGTTCATGTTTTCTTCCTCCATTGCAGGAAGTAGAATCTAGGTTCTCTGAGCTCTTTACTAGTCACCTTCGATTGGTTTTTGAGTGATGTCATTTTTATAAGATCCGGTTGAATCCAAATAAGTGATTTTCGTGGTTACATCTGGTCGGTTATTAGGGTTCATCGTGTCAAATGAAGGGATTCAAGTTGATACCCTCAAGGTTGAGGCAATATTTCAGTTGCCTCCCCCGTCCTCAATTCGACAACTTCAAAGTCTTCAGGGGAAGCCTAATTTCTTAAGAAGGTTTATAGAGAACTATGCCAAGATTACTAAAGGATTTATTTGTTTGCTACGTAAAGGAGTTCCATTTGTATGGGATGACTTCGCACAACGATCGTTCAATGCCTTGAAAAAGACATTAGTCTCTGCCCCGCTTTTGAGTCCACCAGATTATGGTAGGGACTTCCTTTTATATCTCACTATAGCAGAATCAACCATAGGTATGGTTCACATTCAGGAAGGCGATTCTCTCACAGAGCATGTGATTTATTATTTGAGTTGAGACTTGGTAGTTCCTGAACTTCACTATTCTCCTGTTGAGTAGTTGGCTTTGGCAGTTGTCCATTCCATCCAGCGGCTCCGTCATTATATATTGCTACGCAAAACTTTTGTCTTAGCGACGGTCAATCCATTTCAATTTTTCCTCAGTAGGCGAGTGATTGGAGGAAAATATAATAGATGGATATTCATTTTACAAGAATTTGATCTCGAGTTCTTGTCCGCCAAGTCTAAGAAATTCATGGTTTTCGCCAAGCTAATTTCTGAGCTGCTTTGTGGAGAGGATACTATTTATGAGGAAAGTTTTCCCGACGAAAATTTATTCCTCATCTCTTCACTCGACCCTTGGTATGGAGATATCATTGTCTATCTCTAGACTTCGAAGTTTCCCTCTACTTTCTCTAAGGATGAATGCGAGAAATTACGTCACCTGGCCAAAAATTATGTTATCATTGGTGATATGTTATATCATCGAGGGGTTGATTCAATCCTTTGGCACTGTTTAACCTTAAAGGAAGCAGAGTCAATGCTCAATGATTGCCACTGTGGAGCTTTTGGTGGTCATCTATTAGGGCTTGCTACAGCCCAGTGTATCTTGCGTGCCCACTATTTTTGGTCGTTGCTCTTCAAAGATTGTGTTGAAGCGGTTAAACACTGTCACCCCTATCAAATTTATACTCAAAAGATGCGCACACATCCAAATCCTCTTTTTCCCATTGTCACCGTTGGTCCTTTTACTAAGTGGGGTATTGATTTTAAAACTTCTAATCCGCCTTCAGCGGCGAATCACAACTATATTATCATGGCTGTAGACTACTTTACGAAGTGGGCAGAGGCCATGCCCACTTATAAAAATGATAGTGAAATTGCAACATTGTTCCTTTTTAATTTGATTATCTCAAGATTTGGTATCTCGAGAGAGATTGTCACTGACCATGGCAGTCATTTCCAGAATCAGCTAATGTCTGAATTGGCTCTTAAATTCGTTTTCCACCAGGAACATTCATCTCCTTATTATCCTCATGCCAATGGACAGGTCAAGTCAGTAACACCAAACTCTTAAGACGATCCTGCAAAGGACAGTCGACAAAAATTGGTCCAACTGGCATCGTATGTTGTATCCGGATCTTTGGGCATACCGAACCTCCGTAAAGACTGCTACTGGTTTTACACCTTTTCAGTTAGTTTATGGAATGGAATCTATCTTTCCTATCGAATGTGAAATTCCATCTCTTAAGTTAGCTATTGAGCTCCTTCCAAAGACTTCTAGTTTCGAAGAGCACCTCCTTCATTTGGAACATCTCGATGAGCAGCGTCGAGATGCTACCACAATCAATGAGGCTCATAAGAAAAGGGTTGAAACGCAGTATGATAAAGTTGTCCGTCATTGAGTCTTTTCTGAAGGTGACCTCGTCTTGGTCTATGACCAAGATAAGGACACCTTGGGGGCAGGCAAGTTCAAGCCTATGTGGTATGGTCCCTTTATTATTAAACTAGTTTTAGAAAAAAGGGGCATATGAGTTAATCAATTTTGAAGGAAACAAGTTGGCGGAGCCCCGAAATGGGCAATACCTCAAGAAGTACTTTACCTAACTAGTAACTAGGCAATGGCTTCTTTGTACATTTTTTATATTTGTACATATCTCATTGAGAGTTTTTGATATCAACACTTTTTGGTCTGCTGTGGCAGGTGTTGATGGATGACTTGGTCTATTTTGGATTCGCCCATGGTGCTAGTTGGCACACTCAGAATCTTGCTTCCACAGCTTGGGTACTCTACTATCCAACTGGTCAATTGATGGTGTTAAGGGGAGTATGCATTGGTCTTGCTGCAAATAATATGGCTGAGTATACTGCCGTCATTAATTTACCATCCGAAGCCATTTCTTATGAAATTGATTCGTTGGTAGTCTATCTTGGTTCACAATTGATAGTGTCACAATTGAATAACATTTATCAGGTAAGAGATCCATGTTTATATCACTAGTATTTAAGGGTGAGGTTGTTGCAAAGATCATTTACTTACATTAATTATTTGCACATTCCAAGATCTCATACTTGGTTAGCTGATACTATTGCTAATTAAGCATTAGACTAGCACATCAATCATTCATCACAATAAAATCAAGCATCAAAAAGTCAAACTATATATATATATATATATATATATATATCATAAAACATCTTGAGTGTACATAAGTGTGTCCAAAATAATATACAAAAATTGGGACTCAAATTCCCATAATCATGTCTAGTAAATCTAATGCCGCGGCTCAGGATGAGCGACCAAGTAGGTAACTATCGCATTGGCCACACGCCTAAGAGTGCGAACCTAGTCTTGTGGCATGCCAACCACATGATGTTGCATATCTTCAGGGAGATCCTCTACGGTTGCCATCGTACTCGGTGAGTTAGTCTCACCAAGTGTCATTGAACTGTGTGTAGTAGTTTCTCTGTATCTGCAGCCGCCTCTTTGGCCCCTCAACCGCAACGTCCATGCCATGGGAACCCATCTGGTCGTACCGGCCCAATATCTGGAACATGATCATCATATTAGTCATTTGAATCCTATCAAAAATATTTTTCAAATTTCATTATTATATTTGAAAAATCAAAAAGAAAAAAAATCACAAAATCAAAAAACACTTACCTATGTCACCCCTTGCTACGGTTGGTGGTACTAATAGATCGTGATCCCCTCGAAAATCCAACCCAAAATAAGGGTAGTCATCTACAGTGATGATCTGCTGCTCCCACCAGGAGAAGAAATCATCGTCAAATGCAGTCTGTGGGACGTCCTCACCTCCTAGATGTTTCATCAAGTCAGCCACCTACCCATTCGTGGATCTCGTGGGGTGCTGATTGAAACTGGTACTCTAGGTCGAAGTGCAGGGACCCTCTCAAAAAAGAAAGAACACAAAATAGTCCCATATCCAAAGTTTTTGGTCTGCCCTCTCTTGATGGAAGTAAGCTGGCTTTTCAGGCTGGTTAGAAGAGGAGTACACCAATCAAATACAATGGTCAAATAGTCTACCGCCAAGCTCATGGTTGGCCATGATGCCTGGTGCAGAGAAGCCGATCCGTTTACTCTAGCTATAGTAAACAGGATTATCCTCCGCGATAAACTCGCCACATGTTTGATTGGAATCTGACTTCCAACCTTTTCTAGATGTCACGGGCAATATATATGTACATAGTCCTCGATCAAGAGACTGCCTCATGTCTTTCCCCTGGAATGTACTACCTCTCCCCTTCGGGAAAGGCTTATGATGAAATAAATGTCTTCCACTTCTATCTTGAGTCGCATTTGGTCAATAATAAATGAATCATCCTCGATGCTCCAGTAGTGAATGAGCATCTCAAGCAAGCGTGTGTTTGCTTTCATATTTGGCATTTTGAAGAATTTTAGCAAACTACATCCCCGTAAGGCATCCAAAGCATTGGGATCATTCATAACCTCATAATCCACTAAGGTATGCTCTCGTTCTCACCAAGTGACTGGCATCCTGAAGAAAAAATGATTTTAGACCATTATTTTTTTTGTTTGAAATGTTCGCAGTGTATACATGGGTCCATTTACACACAGTCACATGTAGGGCCCATGTACGCGGGTTTCATATATCCAACCCGCGTATACTCCGCGGAGAAATTTTTGACAAAAAATTCAATGGTAAAACTTAAATTAAAAATTCTAAAACTAGTCACAATTGAATGCAAGACAAGTATAAAGGTTACCTGGTGATTTTGGAAGGATCTGAATGGTTGAATTTGGCATATGGGAAAGTTTGATCCTTTTGCTCCACTCCTCTGCTCTCAAACTCAAATGGTGAAAATGGTGAGTCCAAAAACTATTTTATAGGTTTGGAAAATGCAAAATTTTTCCAAAACTTGATTTTGTTTGGTCTCATGTAACTTTTAACTTCGGAGCTTGGAATGTCGAGAATGGTTTGATTTTCAGGACATTTTGGACGTTTTTTCGACAGTTTCGAGATAGTTCCGTGACTGCTGACTAGTCATGGAAGGTATCATTTTATCACTGGCATATAGGTTAAGGAAGCCATTTTTCCGTTGCATTATGCATGCTAGCCTCCATTTTTCGATACTCTTGCCATAGGGTCGATCCCAACATGTTATGGTTCGTAAACCACCTTCACTCACTAATTATTTAAATCATGACACAATGGTAGAAGCGATCCTTTACATGGGCATCGTAGTTAGCACCTCACTGACATTTTTTGCCCATACTACTTTGATCTGAGTAGGCTCGGCAGTCCCTTATAGTCCCACCATGACTTATGCGATGAAGACTCATTCCTCTTTGCTTCTTCGCTTCCTTTTGGCCTTATAACCTAGAGGCTCCTTTGTGTTGGGTTGTACTACTGCATTGCATTTTGACCATTTTCACCCTTTTGGCCTTAAGCCAGCTTCACTTGGACTCGTGTTTAAGCCAACTTTTGACCATGACAACTACAAAATCAAACTTGCATATCTTTGACTTCTGCAACTTGACACACCTTGACCCATGGAAGGAACACACCTTCGAGTGTCTTTGACCAGTTTTCGCCTCCCTGCATTGAGCATAGGATTGTTCCAATCCCAAGAACTAGATCATCTGCTTCACCTACACTCATTCTTTCCACTGTACTATGGAATTATTTTATTCTTTTTCCTGCTTAAAGAAATAGACAAAAAAAGTTATATATTCCAAAAAAAAGAGCGGGAACGGGACAATATTTCCACTTATTGTTGGCAGCTACAGTCAGTCGTGTCACCCTTGAACAAAGCACTCAAAGCAAAGTCTCCTCTGTTTGGGCAGGATTTAGTTTGACGTAGGCACGCCTTAACCTTGTTATTGAGTCAGTCCTCCCCCAATTGGTTATCTCTTCCAATCATATGGAGGGTTCGTTTGTGCCTCCTGCATGACGAGTCAGAGTCATCATATGCTACCACATAGTCACATTGAGTCATGCTTTTGTTCAAGGCAAGTTAGAGCCTGAGTGGGCCTCTATGCGGTATCTCTTGACTCATTTTCAGTCGACCATCCCTGGTTGTTAGTATCATGTCTATCATCACATTAGCTATATTTGTCCTTTACTCGTGTCGGTTTGAGAAGGTCCCCATCGACTTCTTGCTGGTGGGTCTTGTCATTATCGACAATGACATATTGCTCTGAGGACAGGCCTAGAGCTGCACCCTGGCCCTATTTTCATTATCGATAGGTCACCGTGTGCTCAGCATCGATCGGTATCATGGGTCTTTGACTGAGTGGTTTCCCTTGTGTTCGACATCAACTTACATTATCACATATTGGGATTCGTGCAATACCTTGGTTTCCATTTGACCCTATTGGTGGATACCTTGCCTCTATCTCAGCTTTCATTATTGGTTGGTTCAAAGGGTTTCTGTCATGCGCTAGCCACATCTTGTGTACACCAGAAACGTGCTTCAATTGGGTTAATACATCTTTTTTCATCTGATTCCTTCCACATTATTGGCCTACGGGTTACACTCATGCTAGATTGATGAAGGATGCCTTAGTTCCTTCCTTCTAGCGGAGCTTTCCCCATCGACTATGACTCATTGCTCTAGGGCAAAGATCTAGAGTCCATTTGGTAGTAGCTTGGGGTTTGTAGTCATTAGTGGCAGATCCTTTGTTATCGACAGTGGGAAACCATCATTGTCTCCTGATTGATAGATTCTTATTGGTGTTCGACTCCAGCTCATCTATTCACACTTGTTAGATTGTACTAAGTACCTTGATGCACATTATCTTTATCGGTGAGTAGTCTCGTGTTCGTTAATGGTATACATCAATGACCAGTAATCAAACGATTTCTCACATGGTCGGCTTCAGATCATTTATTCCCATGGTGTAGAAATGTACCACGGTGGTCAGTGAAGACCTCAGGTTGCATCAGCATTCATTGGTCACTTGAAAGTTGTTCCTGTTGCTACTAGTTGATACCACTCTACCTTATATGTTGTAGTCATTCATGGAAACATTTTATATGCTGGCTCCTGAGTTTGCAGTGTAGTACCATCCTACTCCATCATGTCCATTTGGTACCTTTTTTTATCAGTCTTTGATATCAGTGATCTGGTTCATTCTTCAGTATCATTGACATTCTTATATGTGATATTCAAACATGTACTTGTTCGATCGTGATCAAATGATCCATTATATATTTTCCAGTTCTTTACACTTAGTGGATCTGCTTGTACTTGATATGCGGACATGATTTAATTTCTCTGAGCATGGGTATGCGCGCCTCAGATAGTGTTTCTTTCTGATCTCCTTTTGTGGATTGGAAGGCTGAACTCTAGTGAAGTCTTTCTCAGTTTTTGATAGATTTCCTTTCCATGCACTTGCTTAATACATTTCGGCCATCATGAACCCCTTCTAACCTCATATATTAGGGGGCATCTGTGATAGCTCCAAACCTCACTCTTGGTGTTTGTGAAGCTGCACTCATGGCCTAAGGCAACCCCTCCTTCCAGACCTGGTCCAAATATTCAAAAAACAATGTTCTACTCCTTATATGTGACATTGCTCTGAAATAAACACGTGTGTACGTGGGTCTGTGTATATCCAACGTGCATATATGTCTTAAAACACTTAAAAGAAAATAAAACTCCTTAATTTCGGGTGGAGATGCGGGTTTTACTTGATGATGACCTATTAGTGCCCATCGCCCAAATGTTCCCAATGAATTCCCAACTAAAAAACTACTTTGGGAGATGTATAAAAAGGCTTCAATGGGAAGGCCTAAGGGAGGAGAGAATAGAGAGAAAGATCACTCTGCTGAGATTTTCCCTGACCAGGTCTGAAGATCCTAGTGCTTCCAGCACTTCCCCCATTTACAGGAAACCCTTGTTTCCTTATGTGATGATGTCTTTCTAATATTTGAGATATCATGGAGTAAGTCATGGAAGGATTTTGCTGAAGGCTTGAGACTGGACGAATCTTGAGGATGGTTCCGCTTGGAGCCTACGAAAGGAAGACTCATGTGAAATTGTTCCTTTCTGTACTTTAGTTATTTATAATAAAAGAAACACTTGTGTTTGTTCCTGATATAAATCTTCTTCATGTTTATGATATCAATGTTATGATTCACATATGAATGGTTGTTTTAATTTTATAACTAACTACCTTTCAATATGCAATGAAGATGATTTCTTTATGATGCTTGGTACATATACTATTATACTTTCTTGAATTGATTGTTTTGTAGGTTGAAGGAGAAAAAGGAACTCCAATAGGGTTTGGACCCTAGTTGGATCTTCCCAAACAAAGGACCCCCAGGTACGCCTATCATCATAGAGTTTGTTTATATTAACATCATGGTTGTATGGAATGTGTTTTCTCTTTGTAAATAACCTCTGATCTGCTAGGGTATCAACCCAAGACCCTAGGGGAATTTATCCCTTAACAACAGTTGAAGAAAAACTTGTTGTCCTTGGTCCACATCCGCTAGCAAGGTCACTCCATTCATATTTTTGATGGCAAGTTTGAGGTGAGAAAAGCATCTAACCACTCACTTGTCATGAGGGGGATAGAAGAAGAAAGGCTTCTCATGCTGCAGGGTATCTCTGCTCGTGTACAACATTTCTCATACAATTCTCATGATGAAGAAGGCACACTTCCATCAAGTTTATTATGGCATGATAGATTTGGACATTTGAACTATGACAGCCTCCCCTTGTTGAATAAAAATGGTGTTAGTGGTTTGCCTACAATTCCTAGGAAACTTAAGCAATGTGATGCTTGCATTGTAGGAAAGCATAGAAAACAGTCTTTTCATGATTCACATTCAAGAGAACATAGAAAAATTGCACTCATTCATTTAGATTTATGTGGTCCAATGCTTTTTCCTTCTGCAAATGGAAATAAATATATGATGACATTTATTGATGACTACACCAGAATGTGTTGGGTTTATTTATTGAAGAACAAATCTGATGCTTTTCAAACATTCAAGAACTTTCATACATGGATTGAAAATGATGCAAAATCTCATATTGGCTCTATTCACACTGATAATGGAAAAGAATACACTTCAAATGAATTTGAAAACTATCTTCACCAACATGGGATCAAAAAACAAACAACTGTGCCTTACAATCCCCAACAAAACAGTGTAACTGAAAGAATGAATAGGACAAACTTAAACATGGTGCACTCCATGATGTTTTTCAAAAATGTAAAATTGATGTTCTGGGCTGATGTAGTTCTATGTGTTGTATATATAAAGAATAGATGTCCATCTAATGCTATCAGAAACAAGACTTCCTATGAAATGTGGTATGGGCACATTCCTTCGGTAAAGCATCTCAGGGTCTTTGGTTCCACCTGTTATGCCTTGATACCAAAGGTACATAGAAAAAAATTGGTGCAAGAAGTTGTAAGTGTATCTTCCTGGGGTATTCAAACACCTCCAAAGCATACCATCTCTATGATGAAGTCATTAAAAAGTTTGTTGTATCTAGAGATGTAATCTTTCCTGAAACATCCAAAACTGACAATGTTGTTGAGCGACAACTTGATCGCTTGGACAGAGTTGCAAATGAAAAATCATTTCAAGAATTTGATAATTAGATTCCACATCTTGAAGGGGGGATTCCTACACTAGATCAACCTATGGAATCTTCTTCTGAAGCACTCTCTCCCTCGCATGAAACTCCAACAACGGATGATAATTTAAGTGATGTAATTGATAGAATTGGGAGACTCAATCTTGATTCAGTCCCAACTCAATCAACGGAGTAGCTTGGACCATCTGAGAAAGGTCCCCCAAAGTGATTGACAAAGACACTTGAAAGTGGTCATCCTGATGAGGTTGGAAATATAGGAACTAGAAATTCAAACCGACAAAATGGAGGTGATGTAGATGACTTTGATTCACTTGTTGATATGGATGTTTCTTATAGTTGTGAATAGAATTTGTCTACAGATTTCGAACCAACTTCCTTCAAAGAAGTTGCTTCTCATGATGAATGGAAAGAAGTGATGCAAAAGGAGTATGATTCCCTGATAAAGAATGGCATTTGGAAGCTGGTTGATCCCCCATTAGGAACCAAACCAATTGGCTGCATGTGGGTCACTACAAGAACAAGTAAAAAGCTGATGGCTCACTTGACAAGCACAAAGATATGCTTGTGGAAAAAGGTTTTACACAAAAGGAAGGGGTGATTATGAGGATACTTTTTTTCCCCCACAACAAAATGGGCTACCATCAAGACACTCTTTTCCCTAGCAGCTTAGAACGGTTGGAAAGTCCATCAAATGGATGAAAAAAACTACTTTCTTGAATGGAGATCTAAAAGAAAATGTTTTGTTCCCAGCCTGAAGGATTTGCTGTGAAAGGACA